>JBBGZY010001251.1:600000-1194836 GCA_037952925.1 Lithobates clamitans | reverse complement strand
AGTTTGCCCCATCAATTGCCCCATCAATTGCCACCAGTTTGCCCATTAAATCCTACCAGTGTCCCCCCCGCCCGGCACTTACCTGTCTCAGGTCAGCGCGTTGCTCCACGCTCCCTCCGATAGGCATCCAATCACAGCGCCTGTCGCTTTAGCCAATCAGGTGACAGGTAACCAGACCCAGTGCACCTGATTGGCTGAGAGGCGGGTCAGTGTTAGGGAAGCGATTTATTTGATTTCCTAACACAGCACTGTGTAAGCAGCGAACGCACAGCAGTGTGCCCGCTGTTTACCAATTTGGAAGCCTATTAGAGCTGACGGCTCTAATCAGGCACTTCTAAAAACACCCCTGCCGCTGTAATTCACATGCCGATGCCCAACAAGGGTGCCGGACACCTGAATAGGGGGCGGCAGCAGTGACAATAGATAGATTCATGCAATGCATGAATCTGTCTATTGAAGATTGACAGGTGCAATGGACGCACCGCCACTGCCCAGTTGTATTTCCCCTGGGTGGGGAAATCCCACCATGTTTTATATTATACATTCCTATACACTGTGTGCCCTATAAAAAGGAGGTGGGCATTAAGGGACCGAGTGGTGTGCAGACAATTTGTTTTATTTTTTGTGTGCATTACCGGGCACTTTCACCCCCTTCCTTCCCAGGCCAATTTTCAGCTTTCAGCGCTGTCACACTTTCAGTGACAATTGCGCGGTCATGCAACGCTGTTCACACAAATAGAGCTTTCTTTTGGTGGTATTTATTCACGACTCAGTTTTTTATTTTTTGCGATATAAGCGGAAAAAAGAGCGGAAATTTGGAGAAAAAAAACAATATTTTCTTCTTTCTATTTTAAAAGAAATCCAATAAAATCTAATTTTGTCATAAATGTAAGCCACAATGTATTCTGCTACATGTCTTTGGTAAAAAAATCATGTTAAGTGTATAATAATTGGTTTGTGTGATCACGGACATATGTACGCAGATGATCATTGGGACATATGATTTTACTGTTACATATGTGGGGGACAGGTGTTTTTACTGTGTGGGGACATGTGTGTGGGGACAGTGTTTTGGGGACTTTGTGTGTTTACATTGTGTTGGGACATGTGTGGGGACAGTAGGCTGGTGATCAATGTGTAAAAAGCTGTAAAAAACAGCTCATTCTCACTGATCACTGGCCGGCTGCAGAGATCCGCTCTCCTCTCCGACAACTTCCGTGTGAGGAGAGGAGAGCCAATTGCCTAGAAAACAGCCCTCTATTTACATCACATGATGGCTGTGATTCCACACAGCCGTCATGTGATCAGGAGGGCCAATCACAGAGCCCTATGTGCTTTTATATGTGTCTTATCTATATATAATGCACGCTTTAAAATGCATGGTTTTCCATTTTATGAACAAGAAAATAATGACGTTATGCTGTTGGGCTGGTATAATAATGCTATGGGGCTGGTATGACATTTTTTTCCAGGGCTGGTTTTCATTCCCAGTCCGGCCCTGGCACAATGGCTGCAACTGATGGGCACAGTGGCTGCGTTTGATGCGCACAATGGCTGCAATTGGTGGGCACAGTGGCTGCATTTGATTGGCACAATGGCTGCAATTGGTGGGCACAGTGGCTGCATTTGATGGGCACATTGAGGCTGCAATTGATGACAGGGGGGTGTTTCAGTATTTTTCAGTCTGTTTGCGCCCCCCCAAAAAATTTAGATCACCAGCCGCCACTGGCTCCCTCCATAGATACAATGCAATGAGTGAGCATTGTCACCTTAGGACAGGAAGGGTGTTACTGGCAGGATCACCAGGTGAACATAAGGGGGAAAAAAGCCTAACAAAAGAAAATGAATGCAGCCATCACATCTAAGGACTGATAAGCTACAATATATGACATTTTTGGTTTTGGGTCGAATACCGCTTTAAATGATGACTTCTGCAGGAGTACACTATGGTTTGTATTCAGCAGGTTAGCAGTTTACATTCGGTTTTATATCTCTGTTCCTCTTTATCTGTAGTGGTTTCCAGGTCCTGATTCTGATGTTGGTAAGTGCCCCTCAGCCGCTGATCTCCTTTGTTGCCAGAAGTATCTCTTGCCCAGTTGTTCATGGAAGGAGGATTCATCTCTATGTGAACTCCCAGAGTTCTGTCATCCAAGTTACCTCTTCCCATACATGAGAAGTTGCTGCAGCTGAAGTTGAATTACCCGTCTTCCTTCCTTCCTCTTTTCCCCAGGCACTTCATTATCTAGTCTGTGCAAACACTGAATAATAGCAATATATACAAAATGCTGGAAGGTTAAGTATAGTACTATGGATATTGTAAATGCAAAGTGATTTGTACGTGTAAAGACTTCCCGATGAATCCAGCCAGGATCTCTGAACAATACGATAGATGAAGAAAGAGAAAGAGAGATAGGAAGGGAGAGGGGGAGGGGGGGGAAGTAATGGAAAGGAAGTCAGTCAGTCAACAGCATAGCTCTCAACTGTCCCTGATTTGGAGGGACTGTCCCTGATTTGGAGCAATGTCCCCTCTGTCCCTCATTCCTCCTTATTTGTCCCTCATTTTGGTCTGATCTATATAGATGTATAAAAAAAGAACTTTTTAGCTATCAAAAAGTGTTTTCCAGCACTAAACCTTTCATCTGATTTCGAAATTTGCTGCATTTGTAAATTCTGAAAGCCAATATAAAGGAATTGTAGTGGTAAAAAAAAAGCACTTGTGGGTTTAACCAATCTTGTTTTTTTTACAATTCTCCTTTAAGGGGGCGTGGCAAGGGGTGTGTCCTACGCCTGCATACTTTTGCTGACAGGTGTCCCTCATTACCGTCTCAAAAAGTTGGGAGGTGTGGTCAACAGTAAAGAGATTCAAACATGCTTGGGCCAAATATACTGTATATACTGCATACACACAGACATAAAAAAAAAAAAACGGGCAGACTCGAAAGCAAAAGAAAGAGGAAAGAGAAAAGAGAAAGGGGAAAGGGAAAAGGAAAGGAAAAGAGGAAAGGAAAGGAAAGGAAAGGAAAGGAAAAGAGGAAAGGAAAGGAAAGGAAAGGAAAGGAAAGGAAAGAAAAGGAAAGGAAAGGAAAGGAAAGGAAAGGAAAGGAAAAGAGAAAGAAAAGGCAAAATGAAAGAAAAAGAGAAAGGAAAAGGAAAGGAAAGGAGAAAGAAAAGAGAAAATGAAAGAAAAAGAGAAAGGAAAGGGAGAAGAAAAAGGGAAAAGCAAAGGGAAAGGAAAGGAAAAGAGAAAGAAAAGGGAAAAGAAAAGGAAAAGAGAAAGGGAAGGAAAGGAAAGGAAAGGAAAGGAAAGGAAAGGAAGGGAAGGGAAAGGAAAGGAAAGGAAAGGAAGGGAAAAGAGAAAAAAAGGGAAAATGAAAGAAAAAGGAAAGGGAGAAGAAAACGGGAAAAGCAAAGGGAAAGAAAAGGAAAAGAAAAGAGAAATAAAAGGGAAAAGAAAAGGAAAAGAGATAGGAAAGGAAGGGAAAGGAAAAGAGAAAGGAAAGGAAAAGAAAAGAGAAAGGAATGGCCTGGAGCTTGAAGGTTCCAAAGTGTCTTGGGTGGGATAGAACCCACAGGTGTGAAGGGTCCTTATAAACCAAGCCTGAGAATAGCTCAGGGCAGTTGTCCTGCCATTCGGAGACACAGCCCTTGTGTGAAGATAGGAGGGGTGACCTCCTTGGGAGACAAGACCCTATGTTGGGGGGACTTATTGCCCAAAGGACCGGGAGAGTCAGACCAGCAATGCGGGCCCAGAGAGAATGAGAAATCTTAGGTGACTAGCAAGTCCACAGAGAGGACTGTAGGGAGTCTGAGTTCCCAAGAAGTTTGTGAGAACCTGGGGTGCGGAAGAGCCCTAGCTGGAGGCCAGGAGTGGTCCTGTAGAGCAAGGTGCTGTGATAAAAGGCTAAGTGAGCCTGAAGAAACCGTGGCCTGGAAGACCAATGAAAATAGCAGTGGAGCTCTTGAAGCATAGCCAGGTGGACGAGCATTTTTCAGTTTTCTGTTGTATTGATGAAGCTGGAAAATAACTGTGTGGGGAACTTTATGTGAACTGTACGTTGTGTTAGACGTTACTTTGCCTATTTCAATAAAAGTAGGCTGTTAAACTTTAAAAAAAAAAAAGTTCAGACTGATGAGATCACACTTACAAATGCACCAACCACAAGAGCTTAGTCACCCCATATCATAAAGAAGAGGAAGCGGAAAAGGAAAGGAAGAGTAATGCCCCGTACATTTCCCCGCACAGATTTTCCGATGGGAAATGTTGGATGTGAGCCTGTTGTCGGAAAGTCCAACCGTGTGTACGCTCCATCGAACATTTGTTGTCGGACTTTCCGCCAACAAATGTTGTCTAGCAGGTTCTCAAAATTTCCGCCTATAAAACTTTGTTGTCAGAAAGTCCGATCGTGTGTACACAAGTCCGTCGCACAAAAGCTCACACATGTTCGGAATCAAGGAGAAGGAGCCGCACTGGCTATTGAACTTCCTTTTTATCAGCTCGTTGTACGTCTTGTACGTCACCGCGTTCCCACATTCATAATTGTTGGTCAACATTTGTGTGACCGTGTGTATGCAAGACAAGTTGGAGCCAACAACCTTCGAACAAAAATCCACGGTTTTGTTGGCAGAAAGTCCGATCATGTGTACGGGGCATAAAGGTAAGGGGAGAGGGAGAGGAAGAACAAAAGGAAGAGACAAGGAGAGGTGAGGAGTGGAGAGAAAAGGAAAGGAAGAGAAAGGAAGAGGAGAGGAAAAGGAGGAGAGGAAAAGGAGGAGAGGAAAAGGAAGAGGGAGAAGAAAAAGGAAGAGAAGAGAGGAAGAGGAAAGGAAAGGAAAGGAAAGGAAAGGAAGAGGAGAGGAAAAGGGAGAGGAAAAGGGAGAGGAAAAGGGAGAGGAAGGAAGAGAGAGAAGAAAAAGGAAGAGAAGAGAGGAAGAGGAAAGGAAAGGAAAGGAAAGGAAAGGAAAGGAAAGGAATGGAAAGGAAAGGAAGAGGAAAGGAAAGGAAGAGGAGAGGAAAAGGAAGAGGAAAAGGAGAAGAGAGGAGAGGAAATGAAGAGGGAGAAGAAAAGGAAGAGAAGAGAGGAAGAGGAAGAGGAAGAGGAAAGGAAAGGAAAGGAAAGGAAAGGAAAGGAAAGGAAAGGAAGATGAGAAGAGAGGAGAAGAAAATGAAGAGGAAAGAAAAGGAAGAGAAGAGGAAGAGGAAATGAAATGAAGAGGAAAAAAAGAGAAAAGCAAAGGAAGAAGGGAGGAAGAGGAAAAGGGAGGGGAGAGGAGAGAAGAAGAAAGGAAGAGGAGAGGAAGAGAAAAAGAAAGATGGAGAGGAAAAGGAAGAGGAAAGGAAATGAAAGGAAAAGGGAGAGGAAAGGGAGACAAGATGAAGAGGAAGAGAAGAGGAAAAGGGAGAGGAAGAGGAGAAGAGAGGAGAGGAGGGGGGGGAGAGGACAATGGAGAGGAAAGAAAGAAGAGAGGAAGAGGAAAAGGGAGAGGAGAGAAGAAGAAAGGAAGAGAGAGGAAGAGAAAAGGGGGAAGAGGAGAGGAGTGGAAGAGTAGAGAACTTGTTTGCCAGCCATAGATTTCACTGATAATTTTCATTCAGAACACATTATATGGAACACAATGCAATGTCTATATCAGTGTCTATACAGGTAGCACTCTTGCCTAGCAATAGAAGGGTTGCTGGTACAAATCCCAACCACGACACTACCTGCCTGGAGTTTGCATGTTCTCCCTGTGCCTGTTTGGGTTTCCTCCAGGTACTCCGGTTTCCTCCCACACTCCAAAGACATGCTGGTAGCTTAATTGGCTTCTGTCTAAATTTGGTCCTAGTATATGAATGTGAGTTAGGGAACCTAGATTGTAAGCTCCTTGTGGGTAGGGACCGATGTGAATGTACAATGTGTTGTCACGTAAAAGCGCTGCGTAAATTGACGGCGCTATATAAGTACCTGAAATAATAATAGCAGCAAATCTCTCATTTACCATTACATAGCATTCTTCCAGGATGTCTGGATTTGTATGGAATCAATGCTTTCGGCCCCTCTGACTGTAGACAGACTGTATAGAAGAAGAGAGGCTCAGAGGATCATTCTGCACAGTTTCTCTAACCCCCCCCCCCCCCCCCCCCCCCCCCCCCTGCGCTGATGGTACTGAGGCTGCATAAGTATTTATTGTTGAAAATCTCACATCCAACTGCCCCCCCCCCATCTACAAGGGGGCCAGCTAGCTATCTGGAGGAATGTTCGGAGTTCACAGAGTTATGTTTTACACCTATGACAAAGATACTTTTAAACTCGAAAGGATAATTTGCTGTTTCACCTTTTTGTAACTTTGTAAATTAGTGTCCAAACGTGTTATTGTTCTCATTCCTTTAGCTGGGCAAGCATGGCACAGATGTGACAATTCTCTGAAGTGCTCTATTTAAAGAATGTTTTGGCTATTGGTATATTGTAAGTCCAAAAACTCGCTCATCCATGTCTTTATGGACCTTGCTTTGTGCAATGGGCCAAATCATTTGGTGGAGGGGGGGATTATGGGGGGGTTGTTTTTCCGGGGTGGCCTTAGTCCCAGTGAAGAGAACTCTTAAGGCGTCAGCATACCAAGATATTTTGGACAATTTCATGCTCCCAATTTTGTGGGAACAGTTTGGGGATGGCCCCTTCCTGTTCTAGCAAGGTCCATAAAGACATGGATGAGCGAGTTTGGGGTGGAGGAACTTGACTGCCCTGCACAGAGTCCTGACCTCAACCTGATAGAACACCTTTGGGATGAATTGGAGCGCAGAATGAGAGCCAGGCCTTCTTGTCCAACATCAGAGTCTGACCTCACAAATGCTCTTCTGGAAGAATGGTCAAACACTCCCATAGACACCCTCCTAAACCTTGTGGACGGCCTTCCCAGAAGAGTTGAAGCTGTTATAGCTGCAAAGGGTGGGCCAACTCAATATTGAACCCGACAGACTAAGACTGGGGTGCCTTTAAAGTTCACGTGCGTGTAAAGGCAGGTCGTCCCAATACTTTTGGTAATATAGTGTATATATTTAGGTCTACAAATAGTCATTGTCAAGTTAACCAATGTGATTTAGGATATGGTGGGTTGCAGGAGTCCAAGGGGTTGGGCTGCAACAGGGTGGCTAACGACCCGAGGGGCAGCTCTACCAGGTGTCAACCGGAAAAGAAAAGAGGCGGGAGAGCCCTTATAGTGTAGTAAATTACTCAAAAAAGGTGATTAACCCAAAAAGTAGAGCAATCGGATAAAAAAGAAAAATGACTTACATACGTTGAGGCTGTGGTCACCCGGTCACGAAAACACCAAAAATACATCCCTTTCCATGAGCACAACAATGGAGAATACCCATCTCCCCCATTCAGATTTGAAGAGATCTCTCTTGATGCCACAGGTGTCCCGGTCATGAATCCTCTGCGGGGTTCTCAGGTAGGTGAGTTAGAAAAGATCTAGAAAAACTTGTCGGTGATCTGAACGGCAGAGGCGCCTGTTATTGTATGTCTAAGGATGGCGCGGAATCATCTGGTTTAATGAACATCTAATTGCTTTATTATAAAAAAACAATAGAGATGTGCACGACGGTAAAAAAAAAATCATTCTGTTTTGGATTTGTTCGGTAAGTTAAGAATTTCATTTTGTCATATTCATTATATTAGACTGATTTGTTTTCAGAATTTGTTTTTTATTTTCACATTCAGTTAGTGTATTCATTATTTTTTGTTTCGGAGGACAAACCTAGCCACCTTTATCAGCCCAAATTCCAAATAGGGATGTCTCTTTGGTGGATGGGACTGTCTCTTTGCTATATGGGGCTGTCTCTTTGCTATATGGGGCCATCTCTTTGCTGTATTGGGCCATCTATTTGCTATATGGGACTGTCTCTTTGCTGTATTGGACCGTCTCTTTGCCGTATGGGGCTGTCTCTTTGCTGTATTGGACCGTCTTTTTGCTGTATGTTGATGTCTCTTTGCTGTATTGGGCCGTCTCTTTGCTATATGGGACTGTCTCTTTGCTGGAAGGGGATGTCTCTTTGCTATTTAGGGGGCCATCTCTTTGCTGGATGGGGATGTCTCTTTGCTGTATTGGGCAGCCTCTTTGCTGTATTGTGCCGCCTCTTTGCTCTATGGGTCTGTCTCTTTGCTGAAAGGGGATGTCTCTTTGCTATTTAGGGGGTCATCTCTTTGCTGGATGGGGATTTCTTTTTGCTGTATTGGGCCGCTTCTTTGCTGTATGGGGCCGTCTCTTTGCTGGATGGGGCCTTCTCTTTGCTGTATTGGGCTGCCTCTTTGCTGTATTGGGCCGCCTCTTTGCTCTATGGGGCTGTCTCTTTGCTGGATGGGGCCGTCTCTTTGCTGTATTGGGCCATCTCTTTGCTATATAGGGGCGTCTCTTTGCTGTATTGGGCCGTCTCTTTGATATATAGGGGCATCTCTTTGCTGTATTGGGCCATCTCTTTGCTATATAGGGGCGTCTCTTTGCTATATGGGGCCGTCTCTTTGCTGGAAGGGCATGTCTCTTTGCTATTTAGGGGGCCATCTCTTTGCTGGATGGGGATGTCTCTTTGCTGTATTGGGCTGCCTGTTTGCTGTATGGGGCCATCTCTTTGCTGGATGGGGCCGTCTCTTTGCTGTATTGGGCAGCCTCTTTGCTCTATGGGGCTGTCTCTTTGCTGGAAGGGGATGTCTCTTTGCTATTTACGGGGCCATCTCTTTGCTGGATGGGGATGTCTCTTTGCTGTATTGGGCCGTCTCTTTGCTGGATGGGGTCGTCTCTTTGCTATATGGGTCCGTCTCTTTGCTGGAGGGTTCTGTCTCTTTGCTGGAACTTTCTGTCTGTTTGCTCAGATGCAAATGTGCCTAAATTGCCAAAGCTGATGTGTGTGTTTTCATTGGCAAGTTCTTCGATTCTTTTGTTGAGCTTTGAATTGAGTTTTAACTTTCCTTTTGGAGTCCTACATTTCTTTACATTTTAACCACTTGACCTCCAGAAGATTTACGCCTCCCCCCTCCTGACCAGGCCATTTTTTGCAATACGGCACTGTGTTACTTTAACTGACAATTGCGCATTCGTACGACGCTGTAACCAAAAAATAGATGTCCGTTTTTTTCCCACAAATAGGTGTCCGTTTATGAAGCAGTGAAATCTATTCACTGCTTCGTTCTCCGGCATTCACAGTGAAGACCTTTCTCCTCTGTGTGCCAGTTTATGAAGCTTCTGAGGAGTGAAGAGATCTACAAACGCTTCCAACAGTGGAGAACGGCCCCTGAAACCGGAATCTCGTGAGACTTTATGAGGTTACAGCACCAGAAATTCACCGAAACACAAAGATGTCAGTTTATTAAAGTGGAGTTCCACCCAAAAGTTGAACTTCCACTCATTAGACTCCTCCCCCCCTCCGGTGGCACAGTTGGCACCTTTCAGGGGGGAGGGGGGTACAGATACCTGTATATTACAGGTATCTGTACCCACTTCCGGCATAGATACCCGCAGAATCTGCGGGTATTTACGCCACTTCCTGCTCCCTCCTCGCTGCCTGCTGGGAAACACACGGGTCCCAGAGGCAGCAGGGACCATCCGGATTGCGCTGCGCGACTCGCGCATGCGCAGTAGGGAACCGGGAAGCGAAGCCGCACGGCTTCACTTCCTGATTCCCTTACCGAAGATGGAGGCGGCAGCACCCGAGGACGGGGAGACGCTTCGGCCTCGGGTGCCGACATCGCGGGCGCCCTGGACAGGTAAGTGTCCATGTTTTAAAAGTCAGCAGCTGCAGTATTTGTAGCTGCTGACTTTTAAAAAAAAAATTTTCGGTGGCGCTTCGCTTTAAGCAGTGATAAATCATCACCGCTCAATACACGGACAGACGGCGTGGATTAATTTTAATAAAATAATGAGTCCCCCTACATTATATACATATGTATACACACACACACATTATATACATATGTATACACACACACACATTATATACATATGTATATTATTATATGTATATATATATGTATACACATAAATATGACAGGGGACATGCTTACAGTGTTGGGGGGTCTGAACGAGGCATAAGGAAGTTAAAAATCTTCCTCCTTCCCCCTCAGATCCCCCCAGATTCCCTCTTCACTCCCCGATTCACCACCTCTGAGCTGGTGAACCTGGGAGGGTGAATTCTGACTCAGATCGCCAGTGAAGCGGTGAGATCACCGCTTCATAAACTGGCCGTTACTGTGTCATTCAATGAGGATTCTCCGTGTGTAGAGATAATCGGCGGGAGAACAAGTTCAAACATGTTCTCCCCCAATTATCACTGTTTGATAAACTGTTTATAGACTGTGATCAGCGGCGATCCTCGGGATCACCGCTGATCACTGCTTCATAAACGGACACCATTGAGCTTTCTTTTGGTGGTATTTGATAACCTCAGCAGTTTTTTTTTGTTCCCGCTATAAACAAAAAACAATCGACAATTAAAAAGAAAAAACTAAATTTTTTTACTTTCTGCGATAAAACATATCCAATAAAATATGTAAAAAATCTAATGTCTTCATAAATTTAGGCCAATTTGCAATTGCTACATATTTTTGGTAAAATAAAAAACCCAATAAGCGCATATTGATTGGTTTGCACCAAAGTTATCCCAAACTATGGAACATATTCATGGAATTTTTATTTATTTATTTATTTTTACTAGCAATGGCGGCGATCCGGCGACTTATAGGGGGACTGTGATGCTGCGGTGGACAAATTGGACACCTAACTGACACTTTTTGGGGACCAGTGACACCAACGCATTGATCAGTGTTAAAAATATGCACTGTCACTGTACTAATGACACTGGTTGGGAGGGGGTTTACATCAGGGGTGATCAAAGGGTTAAATGTGTTCCTAGCCAGTGTTTTAGCGTAGTTGGGGAAAGGTGCTTTTACTAGGGGAAGGCATGGATCCATGTCTCTGCTTTGCAGGAACACAGGATCCATGCCTTCCTTACTGACAGAACAGCGATCTGCCTTCTCTACATAGGCAGGCGGCCGTTCTGCCTCTGTCCCAAATGATCAGCGGGTGCCGGCGGACATCGAGTCTGCGGTACCCGCCGCTCAGCTCCCGCTGTGGAGCATTCACGCCTGCTACCCAGAAGTGCAGGATCACGTATATACAGAGGTGATCCTGCACAGAGCGTCCTCCCTGCAGCAGTAAAACTGCTATAGGCCAGTCGGCAACTGGTTAAAAAATGCAACATGAGATGTGAGACTGCCTGGGAAGAACTGAAGCCTGAAACTCAAGTTATGTTGCTCCTGATTGACGGAGCCAATGGGCCGTTCAGCTCAGCTATCGGTTTTCGGCGGTCCATATCACAATGTGGAAGGCAATATTGGTAATTCAGATTTATTAAGACCAGCCCGCAATTATGTTTTAGGGGTTATCTGTGCTACATTGTATCTCTCTGCATTTGCCAAATAATATATTAAGTAGACATGTGCAATTCGTTTTGTTATTTGTTGTTGTTTTTTTTTTAAACTAATTTTGACAAATTCATTAATTTAGAAATTAATTAACGAAAAACCCATTTAACAAATTTTTCCGAATATTCGTAAATTCAAATATTCGAAGATTCGTAAAGTGCAAATTCGAAAAACTCGAAAATCCGAAAAGCTCGAAAAGTTTGAAAATCTGAAATAATATCTAACTAATAATAACTTAACTATTACTAACTATTAAATTATAGGTATTGGAATTTCCTTTCAAATTTGGCCGTTACGGAACGTAACGAATACGAATTTATCCAAAGTTACGAAATAACGAATGCCGTGTTTAAACGAATGGAACGTAATAAATAATAATAGTGATAAAAACCTTTTATTATTATTATTATTATTACCACTACTTATTATTAATTAGTTCCATTCCATTTGTTTAGATTTAGGCCTTCTTTATTTCGGATAATTTCGTAACGTCGGATAAATTCGTTTTCGTTACGTTCACTAACAGCCAAATTTGAAAGGAAATTCCAATACCTATAATTTAATAGTTAGTTATTAGTTAGTTAGTTAGTTATTCTTTAGAATTTTCGTATTTTCTTTCTTATTTTCCAAATTTTCGAATTTATGAATTAACAAATTGCTCTCATAACGAATGACCCAAAAAGTGAAAACAAAAAAAACAAATTAAACGAAAACTTATACATTTGTCAGAAGGGCACATGTCTAAAATGAAATAATAAATAATTAGTTATACAATTCATAATAATAATAATATAAAAAAAAATATTATTATTATTATTACCACTTATTATTAATTAGTTCCATTCCATTTGTTTAGATTTAGGACTTCTTTATTTCGGTTAATTTTGTAACTTCGGATAAATTCGTATTCGTTACGTTCACTAAAAGCCAAATTTGAAAGGAAATTCCAATACCTATAATTTAATAGTTAGTTATTAGTAGTTAGTTAGTTAGTTATTCTTTCAAATTTTTCGGATTTTCATTCCTATTTTCACATTTTCGAATTTACGAATTAGCGAATTGCGATCATAAGGAATGACCCAAAAAATGAAAAAACAAAAAACGTTTAAAACGTTTTGGACACATTTTTCAGCAGTGCACATGTCTAAAATGAAGTAATAAATAATAAGTAATACAATACATAATAATAATGATAATGATAATAATAATAATTAATTATACGTAATATAAAAATGATAATAATAAATCATATAAATAAGTAATACAATAATAAGTAATAATTAATAAATAAAAAAGTAATACAATAAATAATAATAATCAGTTATAAGTAATAAAAACGTGATAATAAAAATTAAGTAATAAAATAATAAGTAATACATAATAAATGGAGTAATGAATTATATCTGCTAAGTAATAAATGAGTAAAATGTTTGCTTACAATTTTTTTTTTTAGATTATTATCTTATAGAAAGAATAGAAGACGGTAAAGAACTGATTTCTCCCGACTCCTGATTTGTAGATTTATTATTTGCATCGGAAAGCCATTTGTTGTATCCTGGGATGATCCGGGTCATTTATTTTAATGAAGGATATAAAGTACAAAATAAAACAGAAATGGCTTTCCAAATAAAATTAGGAAAACATAAGAAATGAGTCTGAATTTCAGATGAAGTAAGTTGCCTGGAAACAGAAAGTCTTTTTCATATGATAAACACTCTAAAAAGTGACCCCCCCCCCCCCGATCAATCCCCCAAAACCCTCTGCTGTTCTATATGCTGAAGCTACACAGCAAAAAGAGGGTGACAACACTTACCAATTCTGCAGCCTCTGTGTCACTGCCCCGCCCCCTACCTGTTCTGTGAATTCCTACTGAACATCCTTACAATGGTGACACCCACCCTGAGCCCTAAATACCTGTAACCCTGTAAGCTTGGCAGATTAGGTGGTGTTTAGGGGGTCTGTAAAATAAAGCGAGGGGGAGGGGCATTTTATGGTATGGTGCTCCCCCCCCGTTGTAAGTTATGTAACAGGGGTGGGGGGGTCCATTGAAAAGTTGGAAATAGTAAATTTTTGAGCTGCGCTTAAGCTTGTGGGGGGCAGCTGGGAACAAGAATAGATTTTAATCAAGCCTTTTTGGTTAGCATCAAAGACCCTTTCTTATAACTAACAGCCGTTATGTTATTTTTTTTTGATATCCAAAAACTATATATGAGCCCCTGTACAAACAAAAGGCAAAGACAGCACTTGTGACTTATACCTCCTTAAATGTGCAACATAAAAAAAAAAAAAAAAACAATAAATAAAACATAATAAGTAAGTTCACACAACATATGTGGTCCTGAAAACATTGCACACTTATGACGAAACGCGTAGGATAGGTCTTCCAGGTTACCTCACTTCTGCTTTTTTGGAATGCACAAAGGAGGGCACAGCGGCATTTCCTGGTTTGAGTTTTTAAAGGCGTGGGGGTTTAACAAAGTGTTTGTACGCTACGAGAGAGGCTTCTTCTTCTCTCCTTTTTGATGAACATGCTTCATATGTCTGGTGGGCCAACAATTTAAAGAGATACTGGCCTACTTCTAATTTGATGGAGGATCAAGCTTGGTGGAGCTAATAACATCTTCTGTACCCGGTCTGGACCAAGTCTCGGGGATCATCCAGTCCATAAAAGTGCTCTTTTGACTTGCTTGTAGTTCACAAGGGGGTCAATATGATCTGGTGAGTGCGGTGTTTGGTGGAGTGATATACGCACAAGTTCTTTCTTTTTGGAGCACGTGGGGACTGGAATACGCATGCAAAGCACTTATGTGGTGTGGACTTGCTTATCATGGTTTATTTGTTATTGATTGATTTGTTTTTATTGTTGCACATTTAAGGGGGTGTGTCTTTGCCCGTTGTTTGTACAGGGGCTCATATTTTCTTTGGTTACTAACAAGTTTATTTGTTTGCCGGCAGTAACTGTTCTTTTAGATTATTCATTTTTAGAACAGTGTGGGTGTTTATTTATTAAAACGTTTTTGATTTATTTGGTACGTTTTTATTTGGTTGTTGATTGGAACCATTAATGGACACAGTGCAACACCGGTCAGGGTAAAGAGACGATGACGAAGGTTCTTTACCATGTGATCAACTGTATCCAATCACAACTGATCACATGTAAACAAATGTCGGTTATTGGCATTTCCTGTCAGTGTCAGTTACAGGGACATTTACACTGATTATCAGTACATGACCATCAGTGCAGTAAATCAGTGCCCATCAGTGCCGCCTTATCAGTGTAGCTCATCAGTTATCATCAATGCCCATCAGTGCTGCCTTATCAGCGCAGCCTTTTTGGTTAGCATCAAAGACTCTTTCTCAAAACCAACAGCCGCATATCAAAGAAATAATCTATGAGCCACTGTACAAATCATTGCCCATCTGTGCCCATCAGTGCCGCCTCATTAGTGCCCATCGGTGCAGCATATCAGTGCCCATCAGTGTCACCTTATCAGTTACCATCAGTGCCGCCTCATCAGTGCCCATCAGTTACCATCAGTGCCCATCAGTGCAGCTGCAGGCATCACCCCGGTACAACCACTTGTAGCAGAATGATGTACAGGTACGTGATTTTGCGGCAAGTGGTAGTTGGCCAGAGAGGGATCGCGTTGATGTGGCTGGCCAGAGAGGGATCACTTTAATGCCAGAAAGGGACAACATTGGCGTATTGGGCCAGAGAAGGATCACTTTGGTGCAGTTGGTCAGAGAGGGATCATTTTAACACAGTTGTCCAGAGAGGGATCACTTTGATGCAGTTTGGCAGAGAGGGATCAATTTAAGGCAGATGGCCAGAGAGAGATCACTTTGACGTAGTTGTCCCAAAAGGGATCAGTTTGAGGCAGTTGGACACAGAAGGAACACTTTAACACAGTTGACCAGAGAGGGATCTATTTTAAGCAGTTGCCCAGAGAGGGATCGTTTTGATGCTGTTGGCCAGAAAAGGATGGCTTTTGGCACAGTTGGCCAGAGAGGGATAACATAGATGAAGTTGGCCAGAGAGGGATCCCATGGAAGAAGTTGGCCAGAGAGGGATCACATAGATGAAGCTGGCCAGAGAGGGAACATAGATGAAGTTGGCCAGAGAGGGATCACATAGATGAAGTTGGCCAGAGAGGGATCCCATGGAAGAAGTTGGACAGAGAGAGATCACATAGATGAAGTTGGCCAGAGAGGGATCCCATGGAAGAAGTTGGTCAGAGAGGGATCACATAGATGAAGTTGGTCAGAGAGGGATCACATAGATGAAGTTGGCCAGAGAGGGATCACATAGATGAAATTGGCCAGAGAGGGATAACATAGATGAAGTTGGCCAGAGAATGATCGCATAGATGAAGTTGGCCAGAGAGGGATCACATAGATGAAGTTGGCCAGAGAGGGATCACATAGATAAAGTTGGATAGAGAGGGATCACATAGATGAAGCTGGCCAGAGAGGGAACATAGATGAAGTTGGCCAGAGAGAGATCACATAGATGAAGTTGGCCAGAGAAGGATCAAATACAGTAGATGAAGTTGGCCAGAGAGGGATCACATAGATGAAGTTGGCTAGAGAGGGATCACATAGATGAAGTTGGCCAGAGAAAGGATCAAATACAGTAGATGAAGTTGGCCAGAGAGGGATCACATAGATGAAGTTGGCCAGAAAGGGATCACATAGATGAAGTTGGCCAGAAAGGGATCACATAGATGAAGTTGGACAGAGAGAGATCACATAGATGAAGTTAGCCAGAGAGGGATCACATAGATGAAGTTGGCCAGAAAGGGATCACATAGATGAAGTTGACCAGAGAGGGATCACGTAGATGAAGTTTACCAGAGAGGGATCACATAGATGAAGTTGGCCAGAGAGTGATCACATAGATGAAGTTGACCAGAGAGGGATCACATAGATGAAGTTGGCCAGAGAGGGATCACATAGATGAAGTTGGCCAGAGAGGGATCGCATAGATGAAGTTGGCCAGAGAGGGATCACTTTGACGCAGCTGACTTGAACTTCTATTGTAATATATAAGAACCAAGAATCCACATCATGTTTCGAAAATGTTTGATAGGACAGTGGTGTGTATAGCAGTGAGTTCATTTACAAGTCATCCTCTACACTGGTATCCAGAGCTCCACCAACACTTCAGTCTCTAGAGACCAAATCCTTGGGCCGGTTGGCAGCCCCCCCCCCCACATGGTCCTATTCTATAGATTGTACTTGATGGGGAATTGGAATCTGGCCGTTTATCCGATGGAGTGTTCTGTGTTGCGGGGAGCGGCACGCTCTCTTCCCGCAGTTCCCAGCGCTGTATATCTTCATCACGTCTGCCACAATGCATCTCATGTCTTGCCGAGCGCGGCGTCGTACATTACTCGCTCTCCCGGGGCCGTCTCTGCGGTCGGATGGAATTTACATACAGTAGTTCTCGATATGAGAAGGTGGAATTCACGCTCCCCAGCTCACCTTTTCACAGCTGGCTGCTCCAGGATCAGACCTCAGACCGGCCCGGAATGGAGCCGGAAAATCCACATTTCCAGCCGGGAACGCCGTAGACGTGACACCTCCTCCGCCTCTCGGTTCAGGCGACTCGATGGTCGGTGTTATTCCAGCTCAGTAAACAGCCAAATCTCCACCTATGTTATGATGTTTTGCACATTCCTAAAATCTCACCTTTACCTCCCGAAATCCCAAAATCATATCCACTTCAAGACCACAATGCATATAAACTCTATGTGTTGCGGGTTGGAAGTGGTTTCCCGGGGTTAGATGACACGATTTCTGATAAAAAAAAATGATCCGAGTGGCTGATTAGCTGCTGGCTTGCATTTATCTCGGGCTTACCGTTCTCACCGGCAAGTAGACATGTGCGGTTGGTTTCTTTGCAAATTGAAATTCGGACAAATTTAAATTTTTCGGAACTTTGGATGTATCCGAATTTCCAAATTACAATAGTACCAAATTTAAACGAATCCAAAATAACGGGAAAAAAAGAATTCGGAAGGAAGTCGAATTCGAATCCTTTTCGAATTCGAATAGATTTCGAATTCGATACCGTTTTTTTAATTCAAATAGTTTTCGAATTTGATTAGATATCGAATTCGAATAATTTTCAAATTTGAAAAATTTTTAAATTCTAATAGTTTTCTAATTCAATTCATTTTTTAATTCAAATCCTTTTTGAATTTGATTGGACATAGAATTAGAATAATTTTCAAATTCAAAAAGTTTTTAAACAGTTTTCCAATTCGATAACATTTTTTAATTTCAAATAGTTTTTGAATTTATATAGAATTCGAATAATTTTCTAATTCGAAAAGTTTTCCAATTTCCAAAGAAAATAAAATAGAATAGAAAATAAAGGAATAGAATAGAAAAAATAGAATAGAAAAGAATATAACAGAAAATAAAAGAATATAATATAATATAGTAAAACAGAACAAAATAGAATAGAAAATAAAAGAACAGAATAGATTAGAATATAATAGAAATACATAGAATAGAGTAACATAGAAAGAATATAACCCTCTTCTGAAATCCAAATTTCAAATAGAATAAATTTGAATTTGAATACTTAAGAGAAGAATAGAATAGAAAAGAATAGGATAGAAAAAAGGAATAGAGTAGACTATAATGGAATAGAAGAGAAAATAATTAAAAAAAAAAACAATAGATTATAATAGGAAGATGGTTATATTCATTCTATTCTATTGTTTTTTTTTTCTATACTTTTCTATTATTTACTATTCTATTCTACTCTATTCTATTCAAATTAGTATTGATTCTATTTTTGGAAAATGGTTATATTATTTCTATTCTATTCTATTGTTTTTTTTTATTCTATTCTTTTCTATTCTATTCAAATTTCAGAAGATTGTTATAATCCTTCTATTGAATGCTATTCTTTTTTTTATTCTACTCTATTTCTTTCTATTCTATTGCATTCTATTCTGTTCTTTTATTTGATATCCTATTGCGTTCTGTTTTACTCTATTATAGTCTATTATTTTATTTTCTGTTATATTCTTTTCTATTCCATTCTATTAAATTGTTTACTATTCTATTCCTTTATTTTCTATTCTATTTTATTCTCTTTGGAAACTGGAAAACTATTCGAAATCAAAAACTGTTCGGATTCGAAAACGATTAAAATCCGAAAACTTTTCGAACCGATCCAAATTCGAATGGTTTCAAATAGGAATTAACCGAATGAATTCCGAAAATGAATTAAATGAATTTAAATAAAAGAATTTATGTGAATAACGAATCGAAATGAAAATATGCTAATTTTTTCCATTCCGCACATGTCTACCGGCGAGCCCAGGAAACGTTTCCGGCGGTTTGCGTGGCTGATAACAGAAGTGGGGCGAGACCGGATCGTCTATACTCACCTCTATGATCTAGGAGGACCAGAGCGGCGTTCCTGTCTAGGGTGGAAGTAAATGTAGATTTATATCATTTGTAATTATTAAGAAATAGATTTAGATGAAAGGTTTTGGAGATTTTAGCTATAAATCTTTTTTTTTTTTCTGGGTGGTATCGTCAGGTCATGGATTGATTTCATTTAGTTTCAGTCCATTAAATTCATTGCCCCCCCCCCCCCGAATCCAATTATTTTGGATTTGCCGGACGTCGGAAGTCACCGGAATTATCGGGAATGATATTATTGGATTATAGAGTAGATGAAAGGCGCCCGGCGAGCTGCGGAGGATGGGCTCGGGCCTGCCCGGTGTTACAGGTGATAATAGCTGCAGATGTCATCAGAGTCCTGTGGAGAGAATTCTGACATTTGTCCTCCAGATCACACATCACTCACATCTGGAAGAACACACAATGCCGGATTCCTCCACTAGATGGCAGCAAAGTGATTGGGAAAATCCAGTCTAGGCAGCAGCTTTTTCCTATCAGTGGGAAGAACGATTGTGATCAATAGAAGAACGAATGACGATCGGTGATCGATGGAAGTGCTGCCGACGCTCCGTCACTGCAGAATCCCGCCAACTGCTCCACACTGCCGACCACACCAGACAGCACATAAAGGGTTAACGCTGAAGTTTATTCGGCTTATATTTTTGCCTTTATGTAAATATAATTGCTTATATTTTTGCCTTGTCTCCCCCTCCCCCACATCAACGTGCAAATCGCACTTTTACATAAAACCTTCCCATATTCATTACATTATCATATTTTAGACCCAAAGATGTCATCACTGGGTCTCTGCGCTTCTCTATGCAGCGTAGGCCGATCGTGGCTGGTGGGAGGGGCCAGCGCACACAGTGTGCATTAGAAAGCTGCAACAAGTCAGGCAGAGCTTAATTTCCTGGCTGGAGGACAACCAACATCCTCTAGCCCTTTCCTCTTCAGTCTGGCTGTCCGCGGCCTGGAGGCTGGGACAAGGGGTGGGCAGGAGGGGCGGCTGCCCTGCGCACTGTGGTATCATGTGAGCTGGGGGGGGGGTGCCACCATGAGGAGATTGAGGGGGGAGGGGATTTGTCTTGGGAGGGGTATAGGAGGGGGGATTTGAGGTGTTTGTGCTAAAAGAGGTGATATGGTAGAGGAGATTGGTGCTAGGAGGGGAAATTGTTTTTTTGGGAGGGTATTTTTGCTAGAAGGGGAAATGTGGGGGGGGGGGGCACCATGAGGAGATTAAGGGGGGAGGGGAGTTGTCTTGGGTGGGGAAACTTTGGGGGCAGCAGAGGGTAAAAATAGTTCCAGGAGGGGAAATTTGGGGGGTGCTAGTAAAGGGGTGGGCAGGAGGGGGGGTGTTCTGCGCACTGTGGTATCATGTGAGCTGTGGGGGGGCACCATGAGGAGATTCAGGGGGAGGGGATTTGTGTTGGGAGGGGGATAGGAGGGGGGATTTGAGGTGTTTGTGCTAGAAGAGGTGATATAGTAGAGGAGATTGGTGCTAGGAGGGGAAATTGTTTTTTTTTTTTTGGGGGGGGGTATTTGTGCTAGGAGGGATGATCAGGGTGTATTTGTGCTAGGAGGGAAAATGTGGGGGGATTTGGAGTGGGAGGAGAGCATTTGCGGACTTGTAGGGGAAATTTGAGGGGTAGAGGAATTGTGCTAGGAAAAGGGATGTTTTTTTTGGGGGGGTGGGATTTTAAGAAAGAGAAAATTTGAGCTGCAAGGGGGGATGGGGGGGTGTTATTTTTGTGATGTTAGGGGAGATTTAAGCAGGTGGGTGGAATAGGGGAAATTTATGCTTAGGGGGTAAGCATGCTGACACATAATGTTCATATATCTTGGGGGGGCGGGGGCGTAGTTTGGCCTGTTTTGCCCTGGGCTCTAGGTGACCTTGTCCCGCCCCTGCCTTGGATTTGAGTTGGGAGGGGGATTTGCGGAGAGGGAGGATTTGAGTTGGGGGGAAGGGGTTGGGAAGGGAGAGGATTTAAGATGGGAGGGGGGATTTGGGAAGGGAAAGGATTTGAGTTGGGAGGGGGGATTTGGGAAGGGAGAGGATTTGAGTTGGGGAGAGGGGGTTGGGAAGGGAGAGGATTTAAGATGGGAGGGGGAGTTGAGAAGGGAAAGGATTTGAGTTGGGAGGGGGGATTTGGGAAGGGAGAGGATTTGATATGGGAGGGGGGATTTTGGGAGGGAAAGGATTTGAGTTGGGAGGGGGGAGTTGGGGAGGGAGAGGATTTGAGTTGGGGGGGGATTTGTACTGCAAGGGGGGATTTTGGTTTGGGGAGACTTTTGGCTTACAAAGGGAATTTATACTTACAGGATAAGTGTGAAGATTTGTGCTTGAATTGTTTTTGTAGGGGAGGGAGGGAGTTTTTGCTGACCCATAATGCTCCTGGAAGGGCGGATGTTGAGCCTCCATGGATGACAGAACTGAAATCCAATGGATGAAACGGGCGGGGCCACAAGTAATCAGGCTGTGAAGGAAAAGGTTAGATGACGTTTGATGTCGTCCAGCCAGGAAGTGAGGCTCTATCTGACTTGTTGCAGCTTCTAATGCCCCTCCCACCAACCATGATCTGCCTGCATTGCATAGAGAAGCACAGGGACCCAGTGATGACATCACTGAATCTAAAATAACACATGCAATGTTTTATTGGCATGTTGGTGGGGGGAGGGGGGATAAGGAAAGAACCAAAATATATAAAGATTAGACTTCAGATGGGAGAGGAGAGGAGAGGAGAGGAGAGAAGAGAAGAGAAGAGAAGAGAAGAGAAGAGAAGAGAAGAGAAGAGAAGAGAAGAGAAGAGAAGAGAAGAGAAGAGAAGAGAAGAGAAGAGAAGAGAAGAGAAGAGAAGAGAAGAGAGGAGAGGAGAAGAAAAGATCACATTTTTGTAAATATTTTCTTCTATCTTTTCATGTGACAACACTGAAGAAATGACACTTTGCTACAATGTAAAGTAGTGAGTGTACAGCTTGTATAACAGTGTAAATTTGCTGTCCCCTCAAAATAACTCAACACACAGCCATTAATGTCTAAACCGCTGGCAACGAAAGTGAGTACACCCCTAAGTGAAAATGTCCAAATTGGGCCCAAAGTGTCAATATTTTGTGTGGCCACCATTATTTTCCAGCACTGCCTTAACCCTCTTGGGCATGGAGGTCACCAGAGCTTCACAGGTTGTCACTGGAGTCCTCTTCCCCTCCTCCATGATGACATCACAGAGCTGGTGGGTGTTAGAGACCTTGCGCTCCTCCACCTTCTGTTTGAGGATGCCCCACAGATGATCAATAGGGTTTAGGTCTGGAGACATGCTTGGCCAGTTCATCACCTTTACCCTCAGCTTCTTTAGCAAGGCAGTGGTCATCTTGGAGGTGTGTTTGGGGTGGTTATCATGTTGGAATACTGCCCTGCAGCCCAGTCTCTGAAGGGAGGGGATCATGCTCTGATTCAGTATGTCACAGTACATGTTGGAATTCATGGTTCCCTCAATGATCTGTAGCTCCCCAGTGCCGGCAGCACTCATGCAGCCCCAGACCATGACACTCCCACCACCATGCTTGACTGTAGACAAGACACACTTGTCTTTGTCCTCCTCACCTGGTTGCCGCCACACACGCTTGACACCATCTGAACCAAATAAGTTTATCTTGGTCTCATCAGACCACAGGACATGTTTCCAGTAATCCATGTCCTTAGTCTGCTTGTCTTCAGCAAACTGTTTGTGGGCTTTCTTGTGCATCATCTTTAGAAGAGGCTTCCTTCTGGGAGGACAGCCATGCAGACCAATTTGATGCAGTGTGCGGCGTATGGTCTGAGTACTGACAGGCTGACCCCCCCACCCCTTCAACCTCTGCAGCAATGCTGGCAGCACTCATACGTCTATTTCCCAAAGACAACCTCTGGATATGACGCTGAGCACGTGACCTCAACTTCTTTGGTGGACCATGGCGAGGCCTGTTCTGAGTGGAACCTGTCCTGTTAAACCGCTGTATGGTCTTGGCCACCGTGCTGCAGCTCAGTTTCAGGGTCTTGGCAATCTTCTTATAGCCTAGGCCAGTGATGGCAAACCTTGGCACCCCCAGATGTTTTGGAACTACATTTCCCATGATGCTCTGGCATTCTGCATTGTAGTGGAGCATCATGGGAAATGTAGTTCCAAAACATCTGGGGTGCCAAGGTTCGCCATCACTGGTCTAGGCCATCTTTATGTACAGCAACAATCTCTTTTTTTTCAGATCCTCGGAGAGTTCTTTGCCATGAGGTGCCATGTTGAACTTTCAGTGACCAGTATGAGGGATTGAGAGCGATAACACTTAACACACCTGCTCCCCATTCACAGCTAACGAGTCACATGACACCGGGGGGAGGGACAATGGCTAATTGGGCCCAATTTGGACATTTTCACTTAGGGGTGTACTGACTTTTGTTGCCAGCGGTTTAGACATTAATGGCCGTGTGTTGAGTTATTTTGAGGGGACAGCAAATTTACACTGTTATACAAGCTGTACACTCACTACTTTACATTGTAGCAAAGTGTCATTTCTTCAGTGTTGTCACATGAAAATATTTACAAAAATGTGAGGGGTGTATTCTTTTTTTGTGAGATAATGTATATATATATAAATACACTGTAAAGAAAAGGAAGAAAAGAAATATAATAGAATTTTGCTCCTTGAGGAAGAATGAAGGAAATAATCGGTGACAGTGTCCTCGGATGAACGATTCTCGGATGAACGATTCTCAGATGAACGATTCTCTGGCCTCCAATGACACCTCTGTGTTCCACAGCTGGAGTTGAATGAATATAGAAGTCTGGGTAGTGATGTGTCAGGACTGTGGAGCGTTCCTTGAACCCCTTGGTCCGGCCATTGAAGGGTTAACGAGCTGACATTTGGACGGAGCCGGCCTCAGTCGGGGGGTTAATGACACAATTTCATGCACACCTGGGTTTTCTGGGTTTTTCTTCTTTGCCTTTCACTGGAGACCAAAGGTTAATATTTTATTTTCGCTGCTTGAAGTGGAGCCTTGACATCACAATTAGTCGGCGTCTCCGGGTTCCGGCGGCGGCGGCGGGGCGCTGACCTTGCGAGGGGTGGGGGGGGGGGCGAGGTGAATTCTCCGAGGGGGATTCGGGACTCTTTTAGTTATTTTCAATTTGAGTTGACTTTGTAATTATAAAGAGGCCGGTTCTTGAATCTTTCATTTTCATTAGAGGAGGAGGACAGGTGTAATCAATCCTCGGTGGACATCATTTATAAATCACGGGGGCCGCGTCCTTACCGGCCACCAAAACGTTTCTGTAAGTTTCTGTAAAGACTAAGAGAAGGAGAGGGGGGAGTATGTTCCTTGCTCCCTACTTTTAAAGATGATCCCACTTTCCAGTTCATTTTCTGGGCAGTCTTTGAAATTCTCCTATGTACCTCAGGTCTAATGGGCAGTGGTGGCTGGTCCTCAAAATTTTTTGGGGGGGCGCAAACAAACTGAAAACATTTTGAAAATAAAAACCCCATCAAAGCCTCACTGTGCCACCAAATGCAGCTAATGTACCAAATGCTTCCATTGTGCCCATCAAATGCTGCCAGTTGTGCCCAACTGCCCATCATATGCTGCCACTGTGCCCATCAAAAGCAGCCACTGTGAAATCAAACGCAGCTACTGTCCCCATCAAATGCTGCCAGTGTGCCCATCAAACACTGCCAGTGTGCCCAACTGCCCATCATATGCTGCCAGTGTGCCCATCAAATGTTGCCAGTATGCCCATTAAATGCTGCTAGTGTGCCCAATAAATGCTGCCAGTGTGCCCCTCACCCGCTCGCCATCTGCCCACTGATATGTGGGAGGAAGAGTGCCCCATTGTTGGTGTCAGTGGGAGGAACAGTGCCCTATCGTTGGTGTCAGTGGGAGGAATAGTGCCCCATCATTGGTGTTAGTGGGAGGAATAGTGCCCCATCATTGGTATCAGTGGGAGGAATAGTGCCCCATCATTGGTATCAGTAGGAGGAATAGTGCTCCATCATTGGTATCAGTGTAAGGAATAGTACCCCATCATTGGTATCAGTGGGAGGAATAGTGCTCCATCATTGGTGTCAGTGGGAGGAATAGTGCCCCATCATTGGTGTGAGTGTGAGGAATAGTGCCCCATCATTGGTATTAGTGGGAGGAATAGTGCCCCATCATTGGTATCAGTGGGAGGAATAGTGTCCCATCATTGGTATCAGTGGGAGGAATAGTGCCCCACCCATCATTGGAGCACAGGTGTGTCAGGAGGAGGCTGTCTCTGGAGCTGCTGCTGATCTGTGTGAGAGGGGACTGGTGAGGAAATCTATCCCAGCTCTCCTGGCCCCTTTCTGGGGAAGCCATGGAGGCCAGCAGGGCCTCTCCTGCTGGAAGCTCCCAGCCATCTCCTGGGCCATCAGGTAACATGCCTGCTCCTGCACAAGCCATGGCTGGGGATCTCTCTACCCCTGGTGAAGATGAAGGCTCAGAGGCCATCCGGGAGCGAGTGGTGGCCGGGATTAAAGTCCTGAATAGAGAAAGAGACAAGCTGTACAAGCTCAGAGCCGAGGTGAAGCGCTTGAGAAGGCAGCGTGAGGGCTTGCATAGCCAGAAACGTGGATCCATGGATCCGGAGATCCAACTGGCCAAGGTCCGGGTGGAACACCAGGAGACCATTGTGGCCATGATGGAAGGCAGAGATGGGCCCTTCAAAGAAAAATTCTGCAATGACAGAAGGTTTGCCAGGATGACAAAGATGGAGGTGGAGGAGGAGACCCCCAGTTCAGACCCCCTGTCCCCTCAGGGAGAGGTAAGCAGCCCCATGCCTTCCCAGGACTCAGGAGGCATGCTCAAGGTAATCCAGGCAATGGAGTCTCCTTTGCGGGGTGATCAGCTGGTGTTCCATGAGGAGGACATAACAGATAATGTGCCTGACAAGGTAAAGCCCGTCAAGCCCCATGTGGTGCATAAAACAGTTTTTGTGACTGATACTGACAATGTACCCAGTGACAATCAGGCTGCTAGTCCTATGTGTAGCAATGCTGTGCCTGCTGATGCTGCAGTACAGCAAAGTTTGCATTTAAAAAATGACATTCCTGCAGATGAACTGCAACATTCAGCAGAGCCTATTAACCCCCCTTTAGCTGAATCTGAAGCTGTTTGCCCCAAACCTGCTGAAGACTCTACAGCACAGCTTCAGGAGACAGCTGGCATTGCAGCAGAAACTGTGACTATTCCTGATAAGAATGTGGATATTTGTGTGACTGATAAAAATCATCCCAGTACAAGTGTGATGAACAATGGTCCCAGTACAAGTGTGATGGACAGTCCTACCAACTCCGTTCAAGTAGTGAATAATAATAGTAATGTACAGACTGCTGTAACTTCAGTGTGGGGCCTTGGCCCTGATAAACCCACGTTTGCTCAGGTGGTACGCTCTGCTCCTGGTAGCTCCGCCCCCAAGCGGGGTTTCCCCCTGCAGCCTACCACTTTGGGCACCCCGGGATCTGGTCTTGGGTCTCTGGCTTCTGCTGGGGGTCCGAGAAGAAATGTGGTAATTCTCAAATGGGAAGGTGGTGCGATCCCTCCAGCACGGCGTGCAGTGGTGGATTTGATTTTAGAGATGGGTTTTGGGGCAAATGACCTGTATGCTCTAATACATGTAGCTGGGACACGGGATTATACCATTAGTTTCACCAGGCCAGAGGGTCTTGACCTGTTCTGGGAGCGATATGAGGCTCGGTGCAGGTCAAGACCTGAATGGGAAGGTCTGGCCCCAGTTGCGGTTTCGCAAAGGTCAACGGTGAAAAAGATAACCATCATACTCACTAATGAGAGTGTTCCTGCTCGGGACCTAGAGGTCTGGTTAAGGAACTATGGTGAGGTTTTGACTAAGCCCAGCAAAATCCTTGATGAGCGTAACATCTGGACTGGGGGTTGGTCGGTTACAGTCAGGTTGGCCAGGGATGGGAATGTTGTCCGTCACCTGCCCTCCTCAGCTTTTATAGGGAGGGATAGGATGACTATTTTCTACCCTGGTCAGCCGAAGCTGTGTCACCGCTGTGGAGAAAAGGGGCATTTGAGCTCTTCCTGTTCAGCCTTGATATGTTCAGTGTGTCGGGGTCAGGGTCATATGGCTAAGGACTGCACCGAGATGATCAGGTGCAACCTGTGCCTGCGCCTTGGCCACCCCTACAGCAGGTGTCCTGAAGCCTGGCACAATATGGAGAAGGAGGTAATTGATGACATGTCAAGGCTGGACAGGATGGAGGGTGAGGCCCCTGGTGTACCATCCTCCTCTGGGGTGACCGTCTCCCCTGGTCCTGCTCAGGATCCCTCCCCAGTTCCTGTGGCCACCCCTCCTGTGTCTGTAAGTATTCCTTCTGTATCTGTCTCTGTGTCCCCCCAGCCTACTGTATCCCCTCCTCTTGTGTCAGAACCTTCCAAGTCTGTGCCCCCTGAGTCAGTTCCCCCCCAGGAGTCTACCCCTCCTAAGTCTGACTCAAAGGGAGCACCCCCCCCACCAGGAGTGGTAGTGGGTACTAAAAAGGTCGCTTCTTCCTCTGTAAAGGAGTCTTCTGTAGAGACTCCAAAGAAAAAAACAGGAGATGAGGGCATCTCTGAAGCTGACCTGCAGTACCTGGAACAGAGAAGGAAGGTTGGTGGTGAGGACAGAACAGGCTCCAGTGCCTGTCTCCAACCGTTATAGGTCCTCTAATTGGGATATCTCTTCATCTGGAGCTTCTTCGGAGCGAAGTTCTGATTCCGAAATGGAGTTTGAGGTGGCCTCAAGAAAGAGAGAGGCTTCTGGTGATGAGCAGCAGAGGGGAGCTAAGAAGCAATCCACCCAATAACCCAAATGGCGGTTCCCCCTCCGTTAAAAGTGGTGACAATAAATGTCGCCAGCATTAAGTCAGTAAGAGCTCGTTCTATGGCCTTCTTTTTGTTCAGCCAATTAGATGCTGAAATTTTATTTTTGCAAGAGACTAGGCTCACCTCCTTGGCAGATATTCATATGGCCAAGAGAGAGTGGAGGTATGGTCCATCTTACTGGTCTCTTGCGGCCGAGCCTTACGGCGGTGTGGCGGTGTTGTTTAAAAACGGCATGGTAACTGTCCGGCGGGTTATTGAGGTGGAGATTGGGAGATGTATGGTCTTAGACGTCCTTGTGGGAGGGCAGGACCTGCGCCTAATTAATGTTTATGGACCGCACACAAAGTGGGACAGGAAATGCCTTTTTACAAGGATCAAGCCATTTCTTTTTACATCCCGGCAAGTGGTCTTTGGAGGTGACTTTAATACAGTAACTAGGCCCAAGGACAGGAAGGACTTCAAGGACAGGCTGGGATATGATAGCGTTTTTTTAAATAGTATGGTTAGGGATGCTGGTCTTGTGGATGTGCACATTAAGCACCTCCCGGATGACACTGGGTTCACCTTTCATCGAGGTAATAGTCAGAGTAGAATAGATAGGTTTTTTTTGAAGGAGACCTCTGCTTTCTCACCCCCAGTGGTGCAGGTAGTAGAGTTCTCTGATCACTGTATGCTATCTGTGGTCCTGAATGCTTCAGACGCCCCTCAGAGGGGCAAGGGCATCTGGAGATTGAATTCGACTCTACTCAAGGAAGAACATGTTAGACAATCCTTTGAGGAATTCTTTCAGGCACAGGTGACCATCCTGGACTTTTGTAGCAGCAAGGCTGAGTGGTGGGAGCTGACCAAAAAGAGGATTGCTGGATTCTTCAGGGGCCTAGCCAATAGAAAGCAGTTTAATAAATACATGACCTACCAACGTTTACGGAGGAAGCTGGATATTCTTGTCTCGAGAGGAGGAGATCCTGGGGCAATCTCTGAAGTGAAACTCCTTCTCAGGAAGTGTCAATATGACCGGCATGCCTCTTTGGTTCTGGAGAGGGACTATGGGAAGTACCACTCGCCTGACCCTTACCAGAACTGCAAACAAGGTGTAGCTGTTAAAACGATCGTTGGCCTTAAGGACAGTACAGGTTCCTTGACAAAGTCCAGGTCAGGGATTCTGGAGGTCGTGAGGTCCTTTTATGCTGACCTTCTTGGGAGGAAAGAGCTTGACCGTGACAAGATGGAAAGCTTTTTGGACTCTACTCCAGGTCTAAATGATGAAGATGTCCCATTGATGAATTTGACAGAGGAGATCACAGTTGAAGAGGTGATAAGGGCAATTGAACAGCTTGCCATCAAAAAGTCACCTGGACCGGATGGCTTGACGGCTGAGTTTTACAAAGCTTTTAAGTCTATTCTGGCCCCACATTTGGTAGAGGTTTTTAACAGTTGCCTTGCTGAGGGGGTACTTCCCTCTTCCATGAGGCACTCAGCTGTGATTCTTCTTTCAAAGGGTAAAGATCCTTCGATGGTTGAGAATTGGCGCCCCATCAGCCTTCTTAATGTCGATAGAAAGATACTGGCAAAGATCATTTTCTGGCGCCTATCGTCAGTAGCAGAGTCTTTGCTTTCTCGCCATCAGCACTGTTCGGTCCAGGGTAGGTGCACCTTCACAGCAGTTTTAGCTGTCCGGGAGGCCTTGGAGCGGTGCAGGGCTGCAGGCTGGGGAAAGTATTTGCTGACATTGGATCAGGCAAAGGCTTTTGATCGTGTTAACCATGAGTACCTGTGGTTGCTCCTTAGTAAGTACGGTCTGCCGGGTGGTTTTGTCGATTGGTTAAAAGTCTTGTATGAGGGGGCAGAGAGCTTTCCTCTTGTTAATGGTTGGGTTGGGCAGTCCTTTGGGGTTGGCTCCGGGGTGCGCCAGGGTTGTCCCCTGAGTCCCCTGCTCTATGTGTTTGCAATCGACCCCTTCATCAGGAGGCTAGAGAGCGGCATGTTGTGTGGGGTGCCAGTGGGGCTTCCGGGTGAGCCGCCTTTGAGGGTTGTTGCCTATGCGGACGATGTGTCGGTGATTGTCACTGGGGCGGATGAAGCAGAGGAGGTGGTCTCTCTGACATCACGGTATTCTGAAGCATCAGGCTCCAAGATCAATCAGGAAAAGAGTGAAGTTTTCTGGATGGGAAAGGAAGGTGAGGGGTTTGATCTCCCGGACACCTTTCCAGTGCCCCAGGAAAGAATTAAGATTTTAGGCATTGAATTTGGACCTGGCGATTATGGCCTCAAAAACTGGGAAGGCAGACTGGAAATTGCCAATACTAAGGTGGTCAGCTGGAAGAGATGGAAGTTATCTATGAGGGAAAGGGTTGATCTGATTAAGACTTACCTGATTCCGATCTTCTTGTATGTCAGCTTTGTCTGCATCTTGCCAGTGTCTCTCTATGCTAGGGTCAGTAGTGTGTTCTTCCAGATGTTGTGGGGGAACAGACTGAACCCCATCAAGAGGAATGTCACCTATCTATCCAGGAGGGAGGGTGGCTTAGGTATGGTCAACCCAGTTCTTTTCTTTTCACTGCTTTTTCTCAAGTTTAATATTGGTAATATGCTTGCAGTGGAACCTCCTGGATGGGCAGGCATATTTAGATCTTGGTTTAGGCCTTTTCTACGACTTTGGGAAGAAGGTGGCCAAGTGAAGAATCTCAGGGGTCATCGTGGTCAGCTACCAGCCTATGTCGCTCCGTGCCTGAAGTTACTACGGCAGTGGCGATTGTCGGCTGAAGATCTCAGATCGGTTCCGAGGAAAGTCCTTATGAGTCGAGTCTTGAGCGAAGTCTTTCATGACCCACTGGCCTTAAGGGATTGCCCAGGCCCAGTTTTGAGGGCAGGGTTAAGACTTATTAATTTGGACAGAGTACCCCCTAAATTCAGGGATCTGGCCTGGTTGTGCTTCCATGGGAGACTCTATGTTAGGGGCAATTTGAAATTCCGCAGTGGGTGGATCGTAGCTGTCCTCGGGAGGAGTGTGCAGGTGAGGAGGAGACTATGGACCATTTTCTGCTTCATTGCCCTTTTAACATAGAGGTGTACAAACAGGTGGGGCGGGCCCTCGGTGTTCCTTTCCTCTCCAGGCTGGGTTATGCTGAGTGGGTGTATGGAGCATTCAATACTGGTGGGGTTTTTTGTTTAGATACACTTTTTCTAGTTAGCCTAGTAGTCCGTTATTTCACTTGGAACGCACGGTGTCAGGTCTGCATTCGGCGTAAAATCCTTCCTGTTCAGGTGGTGGTGTATGACATTCTGCATGAGGTGGAGAAGATTCGGGTGCTCGAGAGAGACAAGCGGAGTCAGGGGGCTTGGTTGAAGGCGTGGAGGGGTTTCAAGCCTCCCTGACTGCCAGGAGTCTCTTTCCCGGGTGTGGCTCTCTGTCTCTTATCACCCTAGATTACTATTTTTTTTGGATTAATTTTTGATAAATGGCTGCGTACATAGGTGATGGGTTGTGCCTCTTAGGCCCTCTCTGCTGCTTTATGTAAATAATTTTGGTAGTGGATTATGTATATATTGTATATATTCTGAACATGGATGTGTATTCCTTGGATTTCTGTTGAAGTTTTGTACTATGGTTTTGTTTTTTACTTTTGTATAAAATTGGTTGCTTGATTCTTTTAATAAAAGATCAACAGTGCCCTATCGTTGGTGTCAGTGGGAGGAATAGTGCCCCATCATTGGTGTTAGTGGGAGGAATAGTGCCCCATCATTGGTATCAGTGGGAGGAATAGTGCCCCATCATTGGTATCAGTAGGAGGAATAGTGCTCCATCATTGGTATCAGTGTAAGGAATAGTACCCCATCATTGGTATCAGTGGGAGGAATAGTGCTCCATCATTGGTGTCAGTGGGAGGAATAGTGCCCCATCATTGGTGTGAGTGTGAGGAATAGTGCCCCATCATTGGTATTAGTGGGAGGAATAGTGCCCCATCATTGGTATCAGTGGGAGGAATAGTGTCCCATCATTGGTATCAGTGGGAGGAATAGTGCCCCATCATTGGTATCAGTGGGACGAATTGTGCCCCATCATTGGTGTCAGTGGAAGGAATAGTGCCCCACCCATCATTGGAGCACAGGTGTGTCAGGAGGAAGGTGTCTCTGGAGCTGCTCCAGGTGATCCGTGTGAGAGGGGAGTGGTGGTGAAATCTCTCCCAGCTCTCCTGGCCCCTTTCTGGGGAATCCATGGAGGCCAGCGGGGCCTCTCCTGCTGGAAGCTCCCAGCCATCTCCTGGGCCATCAGGTGACATGCCTGCCCCTGTACAAACCACGGCCGGGGATCTCTCTACCCCTGGTGAAGATGAAGGTTCCGGGGCCATCCGGGAGCGTGTGGTGGCCAGGATTAAGGTCCTGAATAAGGAGAGAGACAAGCTGTACAAGCTCAGAGCGGAGCTGAAGCGCCTGAGAAGGCAGCGTGAGGGCTTGCACAGCCAGAGACGTGGATCCATGGATCCGGAGATCCAACTGGCCAAGGTCTGGGTTGAACATCAGGAGACCATTGTGTCCATCATGAAAGGAAGAGATGGGCCATTTAAGGAAAAGTTTTACAATGATAAAAGGTTTGCGAGGATGACAAAGATGGAGGTGGAGGAGGAGACCCCCAGTTCTGACCCCCTGCCCCCTCAGGGAGAGGTAAGCAGCCCCATGCCTTCCCAGGACTCGGGAGGCATGCTCAGGGCCATCCAGGTAATGGAGTCTCCTGTGCGGGGGGATCATCTGGCGTTTGGTGATGAGGACATAACAGATAATGTGCCTGATAATGTCAAGCCCCAAGCAGGGGATGAATCTGTTTTTGTGTCATCTAACACCATGAGCAATGTTGAAAGTGTGCTCAGTGACACTCATGTTGTTAATGCTATGTGCAGCAATGTTGTACCTTCTGATGCTGCAGCGCAGCAAGAGCTGCATTTAAAAAATGACATTTCTGAAAAGGAACTACCGGTGTCAGCAGAGCCTATTAACTCTCCTTTGGCTGAGTCTAAAGCTGTTTGCCCCACAGCTGCTGGAGACTCTACAGTGCAGCATCAGGAGACAGCTGGTATTGCAGCAACTGTGACTAATCCTGATGGGAAATTGAACGTGTGTGTGACTGATAGCAATTGTACAAGTGTGACGGACAATCGTCCCAGCTCAGTCCAAGCAAATAATAATAATGTACAGACTACTGTGACTTCAGTGTGGGGCCTTGGCCCTGATAAACCTACATTTGATCAGGTGGTACGCTCTGCTCCTGGTAGCTCCGCTCCCAAGCGGGGTTTCCCCCTGCAGCCTACCACTTTGGGCACCCCGGGATCTGGTCTTGGGTCTCTGGCTTCTGCTGGGGGTCCAAGAAGAAATGTGGTAATTCTCAAATGGGAAGGTGGTGCAATCCCTCCAGCACGGCGTGCAGTGGTGGACATAATTTTGGAGATGGGTTTTGGGGCAAACGACCTGTGTGCTCTAATTCATGTAGCTGGGACACAGGATTATACCATTAGCTTCACCAGGCCAGAGGGTCTTGACCTGTTCTGGGAGCGATATGAGGCTCGGTGCAGGTCAAGACCTGAATGGGAAGGTCTGACCCCAGTTGCGGTTTCGCAAAGGTCAACGGTGAAAAAGATAACCATCATACTCACCAATGAGAGTGTTCCTGCTCGGGACCTAGAGGTCTGGTTAAGGAACTATGGTGAGGTTTTGACTAAGCCCAGCAAAATCCTTAATGAGCGTAACATCTGGACTGGGGGGTTGGTCAGTAACAGTCAGGTTGGCCAGGGATGGGAATGTTGTCCGTCACCTGCCCTCCTCAGCTTTTATAGGGAGGGATAGGATGACTATTTTCTACCCTGGTCAGCCGAAGCTGTGTCACCGCTGTGGGGAAAAGGGGCATTTGAGCTCCTCCTGTTCAGCCTTGATATGTTCAGTGTGTCGGGGTCAGGGTCATATGGCCAAGGACTGCACCGAGATGATCAGGTGCAACCTGTGCCTGCGCCTTGGCCACCCCTACAGCAGATGCAAGAGACTAGGCTCAACTCCTTGGCAGATATTCATATGGCCAAGAGAGGGTGGAGGTATGGTCCATCTTACTGGTCTCTTGCGGCCGAGCCTTACGGCGGTGTGGCGGTGTTGTTTAAAACCGGCATGGTAACTATCCGGTGGGTTATTGAGGTGGAGATTGGGAGATGTATGGTCTTGGACGTCCTTGTGGGAGGGCAGGACCTGCGCCTAATTAATGTCTATGGGCCGCACACAAAGTGGGACAGGAAATGCCTTTTTACAAGGATCAAGCCATTTCTTTTTACATCCCGGCAAGTGGTCTTTGGAGGTGACTTTAATACAGTAACTAGGCCCAAGGACAGGAAGGACTTCAAGGACAGGCTGGGATATGATAGCGTTTTTTTAAATAGTATGGTTAGGGATGCTGGTCTTGTGGATGTGCACATTAAGCACCTCCCGAATGACACTGGGTTCACCTTTCATCGAGGTAATAGTCAGAGTAGGATAGATAGGTTTTTTTTTAAGGAGACCTCTGCTTTCTCGCCCCCAGTGGTGCAGGCAGTAGAGTTCTCTGATCACTGCATGCTATCTGTGGTCCTGAATGCTTCAGACACCCCTCAGAGGGGTAAGGGCATCTGGAGATTGAATTCAACTCTACTCAAGGAAGAACATGTTAGACAATCCTTTGAGGAATTCTTTCAGGCACAGGTGACCATCCTGGACTTTTGTAGCAGCAAGGCTGAGTGATGGGAGCTGACCAAAAAGAGCATTGCTGGATTCTTCAGGGGCCTAGCCAATAGAAAGCAGTTTAATAAATACATGACCTACCAACGTTTACGGAGGAAGCTGGATATTCTTGTCTCGAGAGGAGGAGATCCTGGGGCAATCTCCGAAGTGAAACTCCTTCTCAGGAAGTGTCAATATGACCGGCATGCCTCTTTGGTTCTAGAGAGGGACTATGGGAAGTACCACTCGCCTGAACCTTACCAGAACTGCAAACAAGGTGTAGCAGTTAAAACAGTCATTGGCCTTAAAGACAGTACAGGTTCCTTGACAAAGTCCAGGTCAGGGATTCTGCAGGTCGTGAGATCCTTTTATGCTGACCTTCTTGGGAGGAAAGAGCTTGACCGTGACAAGATGGAAAGCTTTTTGGACTCTACTCCAGGTCTAAATGATGAAGATGTCCCATTGATGAATTTGACAGAGGAGATCACAGTTGAAGAGGTGATGAGGGCAATTGAACAGCTTGCCATCAAAAAGTCACCTGGACCAGATGGCTTGACGGCTGAGTTTTACAAAGCTTTTAAGCCTATTCTGGCCCCACATTTGGTAGAGGTTTTTAACAGTTGCCTTGCAGAGGGGTTACTTCCCCCTTCCATGAGGCACTCGGCTGTGATTCTTCTTTCAAAGGGTAAAGATCTTTCGATGATTGAGAATTGGCGCCCCATCAGCCTTCTTAATGTCAATAGAAAGATACTGGCAAAGATATTTTTCTGGCGCCTATCGTCAGTAGCAGAGTCTTTGCTTTCTCGCCATCAGCACTGTTCGGTCCAGGGTAGGAGCACCTTCAAAGTGGTTTTAGCTGTCCGGGAGACCTTGGAACGGTGCAGGGCTGCAGGCTGGGGAAAGTATTTGCTGACATTGGATCAGGCAAAGGCTTTTGATCGTGTCAACCATGAGTACCTGTGGTTGCTCCTTAGTAAGTACTGTCTGCCGGGTGGTTTTGTCGATTGGTTGAAAGTCTTGTATAAGGGGACAGAAAGCTTTCCTCTTGTTAATGGTTGGGTTGGGCAGTCCTTTGAGGTTGGCTCTGGAGTGCATCAAGGTTGTCCCCTGAGTCCCCTGCTCTATGTGTTTGCAATCGACCCTTTCATCAGGAGGCTAGAGAGCGGCATGTTTTGTGGGGTGCCAGTGGGTCTCCCGGGTGAGCCGCCTTTGAGGGTTGTTGCCTATGCGGACGATGTGTCAGTGATTGTCACCGGGGCGGATGAAGCAGAGGAGGTGGTCTCTCTGACATCACGGTATTCTGAAGCATCAGGCTCCAAGATCAATCAGGAAAAGAGTGAAGTTTTCTGGATGGGAAAGGAAGGTGAGGGGTTTGATCTCCCGGACACCTTTCCAGTGCCCCAGGAAAGAATTAGGATTCTAGGCATTGAATTTGGACCTGGCAATTATGGCCTCAAAAACTGGGAAGGCAGACTGGAAATTGCCAATACTAAGGTGGTCAGCTGGAAGAGATGGAAGTTATCTATGAGGGAAAGGGTTGATCTGATTAAGACTTACCCGATTCCGATCTTCTTGTATGTCAGCTTTGTCTGCATCTTGCCAGTGTCTCTCTATGCTGGGGTCAGTAGTGTGTTCTTCCAGATGTTGTGGGGGAACATACTGAACCCCATCAAGAGGAATGTCACCTATCTACCCAGGAGGGAGGGTGGCTTAGGTATGGTCAACCCAGTTCTTTTCTTTTCACTGCTTTTTTTCAAGTTTAACATTAGTAATATGCTTGCAGTGGAACCTCCTGGATGGGTAGGCATTTTTAGATCTTGGTTTAGGCCTTTTCTGCGACTTTGGGAAGAAGGTGGCCAAGTGAAGAATCTCAGGGGTCATCGTGGTCAGCTACCAGCCTATGTCGCTCCGTGCCTGAAGTTATTACGGCAGTGGCGATTGTCGGCTGAAGATCTCAGATCGGTTCCGAGGAAAGTCCTTATGAGTCGAGTCTTGAGCGAAGTCTTTCATGACCCACTGGCCTTAAGGGATTGCCCAGGCCCAGTTTTGAGGGCAGGGTTAAGACTTATTAATTTGGACAGAGTACCCCCTAAATTTAGGGATCTGGCCTGGTTGTGATTCCATGGGAGGCTCTATGTTAGGGGCAATTTGAAATTCCGCAGTGGGATGGATCGTAGCTGTCCTCGGGAGGAGTGTGCAGGTGAGGAGGAGACTATGGACCATTTTCTGCTTCATTGCCCTTTTAACATAGAGGTGTACAAACAGGTGGGACGGGCCCTCGGTGTTCCTTTCCTCTCCAGGCTGGGTTATGCTGAGTGGGTGTACGGAGCATTCAATACTGGTGGGGTTTTTTGCTTAGATACACTTTTTCTAGTTAGCCTAGTAGTCCGTTATTTCACTTGGAACGCACGGTGTCAGGTCAGCATTCGGCATAAAATCCTTCCTGTTCAGGTGGTGGTGTATGACATTTTGCATGAGGTGGAGAAGATTCGGGTGCTCGAGAGAGACAAGCGGAGTCAGGGGGCTTGGTTGAAGGCGTGGAGGGGTTTCAAGCCTCCCTGACTGCCAGGAGTCTCTTTCCCGGGTGTGGCTGTCTGTCTCTTATCACCCTAGATTATTATTTTTTGGATTAATTTTTGATAAATGGCTGCATACATAGGTGATGGGTTGTGCCTCTTAGGCCCTCTCTGCTGCTTTATGTAAATAGTTTTGGTAGTGGATTATGTATATATTGTATATATTCTGAACATGGATGTGTATTCCTTGGATTTCTGTTGAAGTTTTGTACTATGGTTTTGTTTTTTACTTTTGTATAAAATTGGTTGCTTGATTCTTTTTAATAAAAGATCAATAGTGCCCCATCATTGGTGTCAGTGAGTGGAATAGTTCTCACATTATTTCTGTTAGTGGGATTAGGAAAGTGCCCTCAGCATCAGAGTTTACTTCTTTTGGTTCTGTAAACAATGATGCATTGAGTATTGTTAATTCTCTGAGCAAGTTTTGAAAAATGCTCATCATAGCACCTAATAGATAATTCTTTGAAGATCAGGAAATGAAGAGGGTGGGTGTGATGATGGAGAATGACCTATAGAGACAGTAGATAGCGGCTCCTTTGGATGTATCGCATGTGTTTCCTCTTGAGAAGGCTCTATATCAATAGAGGGTGTTTTGCACGGAGATTCCTCCCATGAAAGTTGAGGATTATCTGCTTATCATTAGATACAGTCGGTGAACGGTGATCCCAGATGTTGTTCCAGGAAAACAAAGATATGATTTTCTCTCTGTTTTCTCATCCTTGCATCGTGAAATGAGCAGATGTTTGTCCAGCTGGTTTTGTGTCGTCTGTTTTTGGCGTTCCAAGAACAATATTGCAACGCGATTGCTTGACAGTATATAACAGTCCGATGAAGATTTATCTATTTATAGGGGTAAGGATGTGTAGAAAGCAATCTGTTGCTCCATGGAATCCCCAGAATGGTTAGTGCAACCATTTTCAACCAGGGTTCTGTGGAAGCCTTGGGTTCCTCCAGAGTTTGCTAGGGGTTGCTTGAGCTGTTGCTTGCTGACCTATCATTTGATGGTGCCCTCATAGTTCAAGGACCATCAACACTTGGCAAGCCATGATAGCGGTTATCTTTTTTTAAGCTCCATTATTCCTACTGACCATCAATGCAAAGGGCCCATTGACTCCAGATTAACTTGGAAACCTTTTAGCAGCAAGTCAGGGTTCCATGGAACCTTCGGGTTCCTCCAGAGTTACCTATTCATTCCTTGAGCTATGATTGATTGACCTCCCATCTGATGGTGCCTGCATAGTTCCATGGGCAGACCAAGCAGCATGACACTAATGATCTTTTTAGCTGTCTATAAGGGTGGCACTGTGACCATCGCTGTAAGGGGGCATTCTTTCCAGTGACCACCAATGAAAGAAGCATTTTTCTCCCTGACCACGAATGTAAGGAGCATTCTTCTCCCTGACCACCAATGTAAGGAACATTCTTCTCTCTGACCACCATCGTAAGGGTCATTCTTCTCCCTGACCACCATTGTAAGGATCATTCATCTCCCTGGCCACCATTGTAAGGGTCATTCATCTCCCTGACCACCAATGTAAGGAACATTCTTCTCCCTGACCACCATCGTAAGGGTCATTCTTCTCCCTGACCACCATTGTAAGGAACATTCTTCTCCCTGACCACCATCGTAAGGGTCATTCTTCTCCCTGACCACCATCGTAAGGGTCATTCTTCTCCCTGACCACCAATGTAAGTAGCATTCTCCCCACTGACCACCAATGTAAAGGGCATTTTTCCCACTGACCATCAATGTAAGGGGAAGCTCTCTGTCAACTGGGTTATCCATCTGGCTCCATCCTCCCCACCACCTATCAGTGGTATCAGTGGGAAGAATGGTGCCCCATCAAGGTTGTTAGTGGGATGAATAGTTCCCCATCAATGGGGTCAGTGGCAGGAAGAGTGCCCCCATTAATGGTGTCAGTGGGACAAATAGTGCCCCATCAATGGTGTCAGTGGGAGGAAGATTGCCCTATCAATGACATCAGTAGGAGGAATAGTACCTCATCATTGGTATCAGTGGGACAAATGGTGCCCCATCAATGGTGACAATGGGAGGAAAAGTGCCCCATCATTGTTGTCAATGGGATGAATAGTGCCCCTTTGATGGTGTTGATTGGAGGAATGGCACCCTATCATTGCTGTCAGTTATAGGAATAGTGCCTCAAGGGTCGGATTAAGGCATGCAAAGGGCTGCAGTTTGGAGACCACTGTTCTAGAGGCAGGGGTGAGTAATCAAACTCCCAGCCTATGAAACCCTGAACAGACTATGCTAAACACTTACTTCTTCTGTGACTACAGCAAAAGCAAAAACACTAAAGCCTAGCTATGAGGGTGCTACCAATGTGTTTATTGTAATATTCCTGGACATTGTCTATTGCCAGATGTATATTGTTCTTGTGTGATTATACTATATTACCAAAAGTATTGGGACGCCTGCCTTTTACACGCACATGGACTTTAATAGCATCCCAGTCTTAGTCCGTAGGGTTCAATATTGAGTTGGTCCACCCTTTGCAGTTTCAACTTAGGTTGAGGTCAGGACTCCACCCCAAACTTGCTCATCCATGTCCATGTGCACAAATCCAGGTCCATAAAGACACAGATGAGCGAGTTTGGGGTAGAGGAACTTGACTGGCCTGACCTCAACCCGATAGAACACCTTTGGGATGAATTAGAATGGAGACTGCGAGCCTAGGCCTTCTTATCCACATCAGTGCCTGACCTCAGAAATGCGTGTCCGGAAGAATGGTCAAACATTCCCATAGACACACTCCTAAACCTTGTAGACAGCCTTCCCAGAAGAGTTGAAGCTTTTATGCAAAGGGTGGGCCAACTCAATATTGAACCCTACGGACCAAGACTGGGATGCCATTAATGTTCATGTGTGTGTAAAGGCGGGCGTCCCAATACTTTTGGCAAATATAGTGTATGTTTTGGGTATGCTCATTCGTTATTTAGCTCCATGTATGTAGCTGGAGGATTCCTTTTGAATGATTTCACTATTCCTGTAGGCTCTAATTGTCTTATTATCTAGCAATGAGTGTCCCGGGTTCACCGTATTGTTTACCGCAATGCCGCAAAGCTGTAATGTACATGAGAAATAATTAGGTGAAGTGTGAAGCGTATGAAGTAAGACCCTCAGCTCTATGCACCATGAGAAGTAACAGTTATTTGTTTATCTAACATGGGCAGATATGTGTGAATGGGTGTTTAAATGGAGTATTATGCACTGAAATGGCACTGCTCTAGCACTATGGAAAAATATACGGGGGGAGTTGTGAACACCGGGGTGTAATGCTAAGGAACTAATTAGATGCATAGTTGCAACATTTATTCAAAAAATTGCAGGGACTTTTTTTTTTTTCTGCGCGTCTATTCATTTAAAATGGGTGTGGTTCTAACACAGGAATATTGTTAAAGCTGTAATAATAATAATGTAGTAAAAGAATAATAATATAAATAATAAAATAAAAATAATATAATAAGCATAAATAATAAAAATAATGGTAATGTAAAATAATAATGTACTAAAAAATTATAATGTAGTAAGAATAATAATATATATATATATATATATATATATATATATATATATATATAAACTTAAATTTAGCTAAAATGGAAACAAAAACAAAAACAAAAACTTCAGCTGGATCCTGGAGAAACCAGGGATGTCCTGTCTTCTTCTAGTCTCTAAACTTCCACTATGGGAGTTAATAGCCTCTGAGTCTTCTGTGAAGCTCTCCCCAATTCACAGATGCACCCCCCCAGACCTCTGTATCCCCCCCAGCACTACTCTGCTACTAATGCACCCCCAGCACACCTCTGCCTCCAATGTGCCGCCCCCCCCCCCCCCCAAAAAAAAAAAAAAAAAAAACACCTCTGCCTCCTGATTAGGACCTTTCATTGCTTCTCCTGCCTGTAACACTGGGAATGGGGGAGAAGATAATCTTGTGACTCATCAGACTTCCCCCATTCACTGATTCCCCCCCCAAGGATGCCTCTGCCTCCAGTGCCCCTCCAGCAAACCTCCATACCCCCCATTATCTCTGCCCCACATGCCCCCCTATAGACTTCTGTACCCCCCCCCCAGCACTCCTCTTCCTCCTATGCCCCTCAGAGCACCTCTATCTTCAATGCTTCCATCCGCTCACCTGTGTCTCCAATGCCCCTCTCCCCAGCACACCTATGTTTCCAATGCCCCTCTCCCCAGCTCACCTGTGTCTCCAATGCCCCTCTCCCCAGCTCACCTATGTCTCCAATGCCCCTCTCCGCAGCTCACCTGTGTCTCCAGTGCCCCCCCTCCCCAGCTCACCTATGTCACCAATACCCCTCTCCCCAGCTCACCTATGTCTCCAATGCCCCTCTCCCCAGCTCACCTGTGTCTCCAATACCCCTCTCCCCAGCTCACCTATGTCTCCAATGCCCCTCTCCCCAGCTCACCTATGTCTCCAATACCCCTCTCCCCAGCTCACCTATGTCTCCAATACCCCTCTCCCCAGCTCACCTATGTCTCCAATGCCCCTCTCCCCAGCTCACCTATGTCTCCAATACCCCTCTCCGCAGCTCACCTGTGTCTCCAATGCCCCTCTCCCCAGCTCACCTATGTCTCCAATGCCCCTCTCCCCAGCTCACCTATGTCTCCAATACCCCTCTCCGCAGCTCACCTATGTCTCCAATGCCCCTCTCCCCAGCTCACCTATGTCTCCAATGCCCCTCTCCCCAGCTCACCTATGTCTCCAATGCCCCTCTCCCCAGCTCACCTATGTCTCCAATGCCCCTCTCCACAGCTCACCTGTGTCTCCAGTGCCCCTCTCCCCAGCTCACCTATGTCACCAATACCCCTCTCCCCAGCTCACCTGTGTCTCCAATGCCCCTTTCCCCAGCTCACCTGTGTCTCCAATGCCCCTCTCCCCAGCACACCTGTGTCTCCAATGCCCCTCTCCCCAGCTCACCTGTGTCTCCAATGCCCCTCTCCCCAGCTCACCTGTGTCTCCAATGCCCCTCTCCCCAGCTCACCTATGTCTCCAATGCCCCTCTCCCCAGCTCACCTATGTCTCCAATGCCCCTCTCCCCAGCTCACCTATGTCTCCAATGCCCCTCTCCCCAGCTCACCTATGTCTCCAATGCCCCTCTCCACAGCTCACCTGTGTCTCCAGTGCCCCTCTCCCCAGCTCACCTATGTCACCAATACCCCTCTCCCCAGCTCACCTGTGTCTCCAATGCCCCTTTCCCCAGCTCACCTGTGTCTCCAATGCCCCTCTCCCCAGCACACCTGTGTCTCCAATGCCCCTCTCCCCAGCTCACCTATGTCTCCAATGCCCCTCTCCCCAGCTCACCTATGTCTCCAATGCCCCTCTCCCCAGCTCACCTGTGTCGACCTGGGTTTGAGCAAATATAGAAATACATTTACATACTTGCCAACTGTCCTGCACAATCCTGGAACTGGAGAGAGTCCAAAGAAGTGCAAAAAAACAAAAACGAATAAGGGGACTGGAGGGCCTAGATTACGATGAACGACTGCAAACACTAAATCTATTCTCGCTGGAAAAACGACGCTTGAGAGGCGATATGATAGCGATTTACAAATATCTCAATGGCGATCCCAGCATAGGAGAAAACTATTCAGTCTCAAGGAGTGTAAGAGGACACGGGGGCCACACATTGAGATTGGAAGAGAAGTGGTTTAACCTTCAGCTGTGTAGGGGGTTTTTCACTGTCAGGGCGAAAAGGATGTGGAGCTCTCTTCCACAACTGGTGGTGGCTGCGGGGAGTATGGATATTTTTAAGAGACTCTCGAATGTACATCTTAAAGAACACAACATACAGGGATATGGGAAATAATTATAGACGATGACACATGTGCACCTACACAGGTTGAACTGGATGGACTATTGTCGTTTCTTCAACCTTACTTACTATGTAAATATATGAAAATCACTGTATTTTCTCTAATATACACTATGTTACCAAAAGTATTGGGACGCCTGCCTTTACACGCACATGAACTTTAATGGCATCCCAGTCTTAGTCCGTAGGGTTCAATATTGAGTTGGTCCCACCCTTTACTGCTATAACAGCTTCAACTCGTCTGGGAAGGCTGTCCACATAGCTCCCAACTGTCCCTGATTTCGAGGGACTGTCCCTGATTTGGAGCAATGTCCCTCTGTCCCTCTTTCTCCCTCATTTTGGTCTGATCCTCATAGTTGTATGTAAAATGCACTTTTTATCTTTCAAAAAGTTTTTCCCAGCGCTAAACCTTTCATGCAAATTCTAAATTGCTGCATTTGTAAATTTTTAAAGCCAATATAAAGGAATAGTAGTGGTAAAAAAAAAGCCCTTGTGGATTTAATTCTCCTTTAAGGGGGTGTGGCAGGGGGCGTGTCGTATCCCTACATACATTTGCTAGTAGGTGTTCCTCATTCCTATCTCAAAATGTTACGAGGTATGTGTCCACAAGGTTTAGGAGTGTGTCTATGGGAATGTTTGACCATTCTTCCAGAAGAGCATTTGTGAGGTCAGGCACTGATGTTGGACAAGAAGGCCTGGCTCACAGTCTCCGCTCTAATTCATCCCAAAGGTGTTCTGTTGGGTTGAGGTCAGGACTCTCTGCAGGCCAGACAAGTTCCTCTACCCCAAACTTGCTCATCCATGTCTTTATGGACCTTGCTTTGTGCACTGGTCCAAATCATTTGGTGGAGGGGGGATTATGGTGTGGGGTTGTTTTTCAGGGGTTGGGCTTGGCCCCTTAGTTCCTCTTAAGGCGTCAGCATACCAAGACATTTTGGCAAATTTCAGGCTCCCAACTTTGAGGGAACAGTTTGGGGATGGCTCCTTCCTGTTCCAACATGACTGCCCACCAGAGCACAAAGCAAGGTCCATAAAGACATGGATGAGCCAGTTTGGGGTGGAGGAACTTGACTGACCTGCACTAACATAACTAATCTTCAGGCACAAAATAGTTGTTTAAACAAGTCTGCAAAAACGCCCCCGGCAGTGAAAGTGTTAAATCTCCTCTGTATGAATGGAGATTGAAGTGGGTCGGGGAGGGGAGAGACTCCAGATGTTTGGCTCGGCTCTTCAGATCATTTTCAGGTTCCCATCCGGCTGACACCGCGGATGATTTTATTTCCTGAACGTGATAAGTGACTGCAGACAAGTTGGGGAGAGTTTGCGGCAGTTGGGAATGGAAGTTATCTCCGGAGAGGAGGACGCTTTTGCATTTAAACAGCCAGATATGAAGACTTGGCGTACGGGGCGACGTTAGGAAAAAGCTCATTCCGGAGACACTTTCGCTGTGTGCCAGATAAGAGCCGTACGCGGCGACACGCTCCAAACAGCCAGACAATGCGGCAGAGACACGGAAAGAACGATCGGTGCGGGACAAAGAGCTTCCGATTGGATTATATTTACATTCCCCCCAGTCAAAGCGCCTCCCCCCAACACAGATACCAAGCACTCCTCGGGAACACAGTTAACCCTTTGATCGCCTCTGATGTTAACCCTTTCCCAGCCAGCGTCATTAGTACAGTGACAGTGTATATTTTGAGCACCGATCGCTGTATTAGTGTCACTGGTCCCCAAAAAAGTGTCGAAAGTGTCCGATTTGTCTGCTGCAATATCGCAGTCCCACGATAAGTTGCTGATCACCACCATTACTAGTAAAAATAATAATGAATATATACCATATTTTGTAGACACTATAACTTTTGCGCAAACCAATCAATATACACGTATTGGGACCCCTGATATATCACCAAAGGCCCCCCCAACAAAATAATAAAAAAAAATAATAACTGTAAGAAATAATTTAAAATAATATTGTAAAAAAAAATAATAAAAGAAAAATAGAATTGTAAAAATCTATTAAAAATAATAAAAATTAAAAAAACTACTGACACCGTCCTCTGCTCTACTGACACCGTCCTCTGCTCTACTGACACCGTCCACTGGTCTACTGACACCATCCACTGCTCTACTGACACCATCCACTGCTCTACTGACACCAATCTCTGCTCTACTGACACCGTCCACTGCTCTACTGACACCATCCACTGCCCTACTGACACCGTCCTCTGCTCTACTGACACCGTCCTCTGCTCTACTGACACCATCCACTGCTCTACTGACACCATCCACTGCTCTACTGACACCGTCCACTGCCCTACTGACACCATCCTCTGCTCTACTGACACCGTCCACTGCTCTACTGACACCGTCCTCTGCTCTACTGACACCGTCCACTGCTCTACTGACACCGTCCACTGCTCTACTGACACCATCCACTGCCCTACTGACACCGTCCACTGCTCTACTGACACCGTCCACTGCTCTACTGACACCGTCCACTGCTCTACTGACACCGTCCACTGCTCTACTGACACCGTCCTCTGCTCTACTGAGACACCGTCCACTGCTCTACTGACACCGTCCACTGCTCTACTGACACCATCCACTGCTCTACTGACACTGTCCTCTGCTCTACTGACACCATCCACTGCTCTACTGACACCGTCCTCTGCTCTACTGACACCGTTCACTGCTCTACTGACACCGTCCACTGCTCTACTGACACCATCCACTGCTCTCCTGACACCATCCACTGCCCTACTGACACATCCACTGCACTACTGACACCGTCCACTGCTCTACTGACACCATCCACTGCTCTACTGACACCTTCAACTGCCCTACTGACACCGTCCACTGCCCTACTGACACCATCCACTGCTCTACTGACACCGTCCACTGCTCTACTGACACCATCTTCTGCTCTACTGACACCGTCCACTGCTCTACTGACACCGTCCACTGCTCTACTGACACCGTCCTCTGCTCTACTGACACCGTCCTCTGCTCTACTGACACCGTCCACTGCTTTACTGACACCATCCACTGCCCTACTGACACATCCACTGCTCTACTGACACCGTCCACTGCTCTACTGACACCGTCCACTGCTCTACTGACACCGTCCACTGCTCTATTGACACCGTCCACTGCCCTACTGACACCGTCCACTGCCCTACTGACACCGTCCACTGCCCTACTGACATCGTCCACTGCTCTACTGACACCGTCCACTGCTCTACGGACACCGTCCATTGCTCTACGGACACCGTCCTCTGCTCTACTGACACCGTCCACTGCTCTACTGACACCGTCCACTGCTCTACTGACACCGTCCACTGCTCTACTGACACCGTCCTCTGCCCTACTGACACCATCCACTGCTCTACTGACACCATCCACTGCTCTACTGACACCGTCCACTGGTCTACTGACACCATCCACTGCCCTACTGACACCGTCCTCTGCTCTACTAAGACCGTCCACTGCTCTACTGACACCATCCACTGCTCTACTGACATCGTCCACTGCTCTACTGACACCGTCCTCCGCTCTACTAAGACCGTCCACTGCTCTACTGACACCATCCACTGCCCTACTGACATCGTCCACTGCTCTACTGACACCGTCCACTGCTCTACTGACACCGTCCACTGCTCTACGGACACCGTCCACTGCTCTACGGACACCGTCCTCTGCTCTACTGATACCGTCCACTGCTCTACTGACACCGTCCACTGCTCTACTGACACCGTCCACTGCTCTACTGACACTCTCCTCTGCTCTACTGACACTGTCAACTGCCCTACTGACACTGCCCACTCTACTGACATTGTCCACTGCTCTACTGACACCGTCTACTGACACCGTCCTCTGCTCTACTGACACCGTCCACTGCTCTACTGACACCGTCCTCTGCCCTACTGACACCGTCCACTGCTCTACTGACACCATCCACTGCTCTACTGACACCGTCCACTGCCCTACTTACACCGTCCACTGCCCTACTTACACCGTCCACTGCCCTACCGTCACCGTCCACTGCCTTACTGACACCATCCACTGCCTTACTGACACCGTCCACTGCCCTACTGACACCGTCCACTGCTCTACTGACACCGTCCACTGCTCTACTGACACTGTCCACTGCTCTACTGACACCGTCCACTGCTCTACTGACACTATACACTGCCCTACTGGCTTAGAAATTGGATGGAAGGTTTAGCACTGGGAAACACTTTTTGATAGATAAATAGTGCATTTTCTTTACAACTATACAGATCAGACTAAAATAAGGGACAAATGTGGAGGAAAGGGGGACAGAGGGACTTTCTTCTGAATGAGGCACAGTCACTCCAAATCAGGGACAGTTGGGAGCCATGCATATGGTCAGACTGGCGGATGGGGCTCAGAGTAGACTATTCTCTTTTCAGAAGCAAACAGACTTGCCATGCCTGTGCCACACAACTGTGCAGCCTACAATCTGGGTAAAGCCGCCCCCCCCCCCCCCCGCCGGGCTCATTTCCTTTTGCATAATTCAGGTCCCTATCACGAGGTCTAATAAGTTGCAAAGTTGAGTCACCCGGGGCCTCTAATTGAAGCGGTCCGCCTGTGACGGACGACATGCATTCGGGCAGTTATCCTCGCTAATGATGTGAATTTGACACTCGGAGAACTATAAAAGGCTGGATAAGAGCATTGCAGGGGGACCCCTCCCCCGTCCTGCATGTATATTTAATAAAGCCATTTGTCAGAAATTATTCACTTTTTGCTAACGCTGTCTGGAAGTGACCAGAGCGGAGGATCATCACCCTGAACTACCGGCTTAATTATCTGCAACTGCCTGTCAGCCCTCGCCGCACCACTCATAAAAAATTGACAATTACCTGTCGGAAACCTTCGCTGTATATCTGACGCCGCAAAAATACAACTTTCCACAAATACCTTAAAATGCCTCTGTATTCAGCAGTTCACTATTACTTTAATAATAATTATTGTTACAGTATTTCATATTTTCATATTCATATTGTTATATTACAGCCTTTTCCATATAACAGGCTTTGACGTCATTTTTCACAGTTTACTTCCATATTTTTTGTTATGGAATTAAATATGGATATTTGTAGGTTAGCCACTAGAGGGAGCAAATATTCAATTTGAAGTCACGCTGTCTTCCTTCCAAAAATGACTGAGAAACAGGAAGTAGACCATGCTTATGATATAAGAAAACATGGCTGCCACCTTAAACATTTACAGTATATGTTAGAGTGAGCGTGTCTAATCAGATACCCTCTGCCCAGCTGCCAACAGCCCTGTCTGCATCTCCATTGCCTGCCAATGAAGACAACACCCCCTCCGCTTTCCCTAGCCATCAGCTGTACTTACTGCTATGCTTGCTGCCTGCCCTGACCTCATATTCTTTCTGGATAATATTGTGCTTGCCAATTGACCTGACCTCATATTGCTTTTGGATAATACTGTGCTTGCTGCCTGCCCTGACCTCATAGTTTTTGGATAATACTGTGCTTGCCAATTGCCCTGACCTCATATTGTTTCTGAATAATAATATGCTTTCTGCCTGCCCTGACCTCATATTGTTTCTGGATAGTACTGTGCTTGCTTCCTACCCTGACATTATATTGTTTTTGGATAATACTGTGCTTGCTGCCTGCCTTGACCTCATATTGTTTCCAGATAATACTGTGCTTGCAGCCTGCCCTGACCTCATATTGTTTCCAGATAATACTGTGCTTGCTGCCTGCCCTGACCTCATGTTGTTTCCATATAATACTATGCTTGCTGCCTGCTCTGACCTCAGATTGTTTCAGGATAATACTGTGCTTGCTGCCTGCTCTGACCTCAGATTGTTTCAGGATAATACTGTGTTTTCTCCCTGCCCCAATTTCATATTGTTTCTGGGTAATACTGTGCTTGCTGCCTGCCCTGACCTCAAATTGTTTCCGGATAATACTGTGCTTGCTGCCTGCTCTGACCTCAGATTGTTTCAGGATAATACTGTGCATGCTGCCTGCCCTGACCTCAAATTGTTTCTGGATAACATTGTGCTTGCTGCCTGCCCTGACCTCATATTTTCTGGAGAATATTGTTCTTGCTGCCTGCCCTAACCTTATATTGTTTCCGAGTAATACTGTGCTTGCTGCCTGCTCTGACCTCAGATTGTTTCAGAATAATATTGTGCTTGCTGCCTGCCCTAAACTCAAAGTTTCTGGAGAATACTGTGCTTGCTGCCTGCCCTGACCTCCTTTTGTTTCTGCATAATACTGTGCTTGTTGCACAGTACCTCAGATTGTTTCTGGATAATGTTGGATACAATGTTTTTTTTTCCTTTTAAATTGCATAAAAATAAAATATCACTAAAAGAAAGCCATGTACATCACAAAAAACGATTTATGTATTACTTTGCAGAAGTGGAACTTAACTGTATCTGAGCACCACAAATTGAAAATGCTTTTAATATTCAAAGCAAACTCCCCCCCCCTGCAATCTAGCTGTGGCCATTTTGAGTAAGGGCAGATAAGTTATGTAGCATTTACTTCATGAAATCTATCTGCCATTAGCCCAGGCATGCAGGAAGGGGGGTGTGCTTAGCCGAGAAACCCCCTCCTCCCCTCCTCCCATGAAGACTCCTGGGATATATGACATAATTTTGGCCTAGGTGATGTAGCACCCTGGAGTTTAGGCAGGGTTGCTCCTCACAAATTTACTTGCCAGGAATAGTTATCCTGGTTGATTACTAGAGATCTATTGATTTCTCCCTAAGCTTGGCCTTGTTGTACTTTTCTCTTCTGCCACTAGGTGGCCGGGTACTTGGTCCTACTAGATATGAGAAGGACAACACATGGTCTGGTTATGGGTATGTGGGGTGTTTCAGCCAATGGGCAGGGGTTTTCTTTGGTCCCTTGGCCTGCTGGGAGAGCCTATATATTCGGGTGGAGTCAGGTGATCGGGGTTCTGTGCCACCTGGATGGCTGTCTGGGTGGACGTTTGTCGTATTGCCCGGGCTGCTAGGCCAGAGATTGGGCCTATCCCGGGCACATCTGGCTGCTAGGCTGTCTGAGGGCCTATCCAGAAGCAAGAGAGCAGCGCAGGGTTGGGATTGCGGCTTGCAGTCCAACCAAAAAAGACGGTTTTGCCAGCCAGAGAACCTGTCGTGGTCAGAGCTAGAAGGGAAGCTGTCGCCACAAAGGGACCACCCACCTTTTTACCAGGGACCACAGTGAGTAATTGAAGCAAGTGGCAGAGAAGCATTTTTACCAACCGGGGACGGTGAATAATTGGGAAACTTTAGTGGGTATCAAGCCAGGGACCCAGCCAGCGGAGGTGACTCTTGCAGAGCAGCCTTGTGTGTCAAGTCAGGGACCGAGCAGGCCAGTGGGGTGAAGCTTGAGAAGTATCTTGAATGCCAAGCTAGGGACCCAGGAGAGAGGCGGGGGTGATGCTTGAGGAAGATACCACCGTGAAGATTGGAGGAGCTCAAGGGATTCAGTGGCAGTGAATCAGCAGGTCTACTGAGAGAGAGAGACTGTGACCTCAGTGGGCCGAAGAACCACAAGAAGTGATTGTAGTGGAAGTGAAAGGAACTGTTAAGCTTTGAGTTAGGAACTGTTAAAGACTGTTGCCATAGGAGATAGCATTCCTGCACATGCAGATGTGGCATCTTGATGGATGCCTTTCCCTGCATGGCTGTCCTCTTATTGAAGTCTCGGAATCTGCCAATTGAACTTGCAACTACCTAAGGGTGTCCTGGCCCTAACCCTCTTTCCCCCAAAAGTTTGTTAAGAGAAATAAAATCTATTTTGCATTAAATTACCTTTTTTAACCTTGCACCCACCATGCCTCACAACCCACTTTGTACAGAAGGATGTCATCTATCTCTGGCCTTGGAGGTTCTCATTAGACCAAAGGAGGCCTAGGACCTTGCTACAGCAAGAAACCAGGAAGGAACTTGAAAAAATGTTATAAAAATAACATACTTTCTTATTTATTTACTAATGCTATCAGCATAAGGATTAAAATAGTTTGCGCTGTTTGAACGTAGGTTCACTCTACAAACAGAAAAAAAATGTTTCGGTTTTCACCAATGATGGGGCACATTTTCTCCCAATGACACCAACAATGGGGCCCAAAGACACCAATGATGGGGCCAGTAGCTGCTGGTGGTATATTTTTGGGGGGGGGGGGGCGGTAAACGATCTAAACAACTGGGTGGGCTCGGGGCGCAGTGCTCTGGCTCCAATCACTTGCTTCTAAAAAGAAAAATACATTGGAATCCATGCGTCTGGCGCCCTGCATGTAGATTAGGGGGCCGGGCGCATGGATTAGGGGGGCGGCCACTGGATGGGGCACAATTTTTCCCAATGACATCAACAATGGGGCCCAATGACACAATGGGACAGAATTCCACCCAATGACACCAACGATAGGGCACAATTTCTCCCACTGATGCCAAAGATGGGGTATTGTTTTTTCCTACTGACGTCAGGGTCTTTTCTATTCCCAACAGTCTGCCCCCCCCAAAAAAAATCTGAAAGACAGCTAACACGGCCCTTTGATAAAGTTTGGCTACCCCTGGTACAACAAGGCAAGAACAGACTGAGGTAGGAATCAGGCTCAAGATGAACAGCAAGCAGGGCAAAACACTGAAGCACCAGGAAATAGTAGAGGAGGGACTAAATACCCTCCCAGCAGCCAGCATCAGGTAAAGACTGGTTACTGGGATCTGCTGGCTGCTGGGAGACACCCGCTGGTGGACACTGGAACTACAACCTTCCTCTCTGGGAAGCACAGTGCCACCAGCAGGTGATCCAGTTCGCATCACTGCCTGGAGACCATACTGTCCGGACAGACTGGGTTTAAGGAGGTACTGTATGTAAATGCGAAAACCGGCACTTGAAGAAAAGTTATTGCCAAATAAACAGGCCCATAGTAGAAATGTAAAAAATGCTCTGGCTTAATGGGTTGGGGTGTAAAGGTGCGAGACCTGAACTGGTTAAATATACTGGAATTTTAACTTTCTTTGTGTAAAAGCTTTATTAGTGAAGCAGTAAATCTGCCTCCCCAAGGCATTTCTTACATAAGACAGAATGGGGTTAGTCTCCTGAAATATGTTACCACGGCCCGGTATTTATGTGGTTTACATATGCTTTATAGGAGATAATAGCCCGTAATATTTAAATGATTTTCTCTATCACACTCTGCCGGGTCCTTCCAGAGGAAGAAGTGTGAGAGCCGGCAGACCGGAGTCATAATTTGCCGGAGCTTCCATCCGCCTTGTTGCCATTATTTAAATTTAGGAGACGTTCGCACTGAACAATTGCTGCTGAGCTGGACTGAGGCTGCTTACCGGTGATGAATGGATTGCCGAGCCGGCTGTGCCGTGGAGCCGGACTAACCTAGAAGTGTGATGATATATGAACTTTGCATATAATGGATGAAATGGAGGGTTTGCAAGTGCAGAATGGAAAAAGCGCACACTAGATACGCTATGCGGCATCCTTCCTGCTTTGCTTGTATTTTACCTTGCCTGCCCCCTCCCCTCCCCGTATTCCCCATTCACCTGCTAGTGACATTTTTCGGTTTTCGTTACATATGTTATTTTAGACCCTAGTGGCATCATCACTAGGTCTCTATGCTTCTCTATGCAATGCAGGCAGATCATAGGTGTGCATACAGGGTGTGCCTGGTGTGCCTGGGCACACCCTAATGACCCCGTGTGATACCGATTCCCCCTGCTTCCCCCCTGTCTTCCCCCTGCAGTGCTACCAGCTTCCCTCCTACTCCCCCCCCCCCCCCCCGGCTGCTGCCGGGGGGTTGTTTCAGGATTAAATATTTAATTCCCCGGCCCCTGGGGAATGCACTTCCCATTCCTTCACTGTCCAGTCCTATTCTCTGTCTTAAAAGTGAGACCTCCGGGGTCTGTTTAGACCCTCAATATTTCACCAAAGCGCCCCAAACGGGGCTCCTAAAAAATATTGTACACAAATAATAAAAAATAGGAGATGATCTGAGTGGCTCTAGGATATCATGGACCTCCCCACCTCATCCCGCTTAGCGAAGATCAAGAATGTGGAGGATTGGGATTATCGCGATGCTTGTAATAAATGGTACATAAAGAGTTAAATAATAAAAAATATAGAATTTCTTTATTAGTACAAAAAGAAGAAAGAGCCAAAGTTTCAACTAAAACCAGCATGGAGCAAATTCATAATACATGTATTGTATGTATAATATGGATGTATAATGTATGCTCCATACCGATTTTAATTGAAACTTTTGCTCTTTCTTCTTTCTGTACTAATAAAGAAATTATATATTTTTTATTATTTAACTCTTTATGAACCATTTATTACAAGCACCGCAATAATCCCAATCCTCCACATTCTTGAAATAATAAAAACAAAATTGTAAAAAATAATAAAAAAAACTGCTCTACTGACACCGTCCACTGCCCTACTGACACCGTCCTCTGCCTTACTGACACCGTCCACCGCTCTACTGACACCGTCCACTGCTCTACTGACACCGTCCTCTGCCTTACTGACACCGTCCACCGCTCTACTGACACCGTCCACCGCTCTACTGACACCGTCCACCGCTCTACTGACACCGTCCACTGCTCTACTGACACCGTCCACTGCTCTACTGACACCGTCCTCTGCTCTACTGACACCGTCCACTACCCTACTGACACCATTCACTGCTCTACTGGCACCGTCCACTGCTCTACTGACACCGTCCTCTGCTCTACTGACACCGTCCACTGCTCTACTGACACTGTCCACTGCTCTACTGACACCGTCCACTGCTCTACTGACACCGTCCACTGCTCTACTGACACCGTCCACTGCTCTACTGACACCATCCACTGCTCTACTGACACCGTCCACTGCTCTACTGACACCGTCCACTGCTCTACTGACACCAATCTCTGTTCTACTGACACCAATCTCTGCTCTACTGACACCATCCTCTGCTCTACTGACACTGTCCGCTGCTCTACTGACACCGTCCTCTGCTCTACTGACACCGTCCACTGCTCTACTGACACCGTCCACTGCTCTACTGACACCAATCTCTGCTCTACTGACACCGTCCTCTGCTCTACTGACACCGTCCACTGCTCTACTGACACCGTCCACTGCTCTACTGACACCAATCTCTGCCCTACTGACACCGTCCTCTGCTCTACTGACACCGTCCACTGCTCTACTGACACCGTCCACTGCTCTACTGACACCGTCCACTGCTCTACTGACACCGTCCACTGCCCTACTGACACCCTCCACTGTTCTACTGACACCGTCCTCTGCTCTACTGACACCATCCACTGCTCTACTGACACCGTCCACTGCTCTACTGACACCGTCCACTGCCCTACTGACACCCTCCACTGCTCTACTGACACCGTCCTCTGCTCTACTGACACCATCCACTGCTCTACTGACACCAATCTCTGCTCTACTGACACCGTCCACTGCTCTACTGACACCATCCTCTGCTCTACTGACACCATCCACTGCTCTACTGACACCATCTACTGCTCTACTGACACTGTCCACTGCCCTACTGACACCATCCACTGCTCTACTGACACCATCCACTGCCCTACTGACACCATCCATCCTGCGTAGCTTTAAAAAAAAAAAAAAGTTTACTTCCGCCATAGACCAGAAGTGACGTCATAACGTAACGTCGCTCCTGTCCTCCAAGGCCGTAGAGGCAATCAAAGACAATCTGGTCTCTGGTAGCCTCTGTGACCAACCTACCGCACCGTCAGATTCTTTCTCGGGCGCACCTGTGAAAACGTCCCCCCTCCCGCCACTTTGGAAAGCAATCCTGCAGCTGATGAGCCGCTCGGACTGCTTTTATGAGAAAGCCAGCCGCCGCCTGAAAAAAATATCTTCAGCCATAACCCCGGTAAACCACCTGCAAACTGCAACATATATATGTATTATATATGCCGTCGGCAAGTGGATAAATATTTCAGGATTAGATGTGCGGTTCATTTTCGTTCCGAATCGAAATTTGGATGAGTTGTAAATTACCGAATTAGAATAGTAACAAATTTAAAACGAATCCGAAATACCGAACCGCAAGTCGATTCAAATTTGAATTTGAAAACAAATTCGAATCTAATTCAAATTCGAAAAAATGCTAAATATATTTTTCTAAAAAAGTTAAAATGGAAAAGAATAGAATAGAAAATACTATTCAGGCACTGATGTTGGACGGGAAGGCCTGGCTTGCAGCCTCCGTTTCTTCCCAAACGTGTTCTATCGGGTTGAGGTCAGGACTCAAGTTCCTCCACCCCAAAAAATTGTGAGAAAAGTCCTGGACAGCCGCACTCAAAATGATAATCGCCTTTATTGATAAAAACAACAAAGATACATGCCACAGCAAGAAGTACAGGGAATCACATGCGTTTCACACTATAGTTAGTGCTTAATCATAGATTAAGCACTAACTATAGTGTGAAACGTGTCAGCTTCCCTGTACTTCTTGCTGTGGCATGTATCTTTGTTGTTTTTATCAATAAAGGTCGATTATCATTTTGAGTGCAGCTATCCAGGACTTTTCTCACAATTTATTGTTATAAGCATTGCCGGCACCTGAGGCTTCCAGTTTGGAGGAGAGGTTCCTGATTGACCTCCTTAGAGCGGTGATTTATCTTTCTCCTCCACCCCAAACTCGCTCACCCATGTCTTTATGGACCTTGCTTTGTGTACTGGTGCACAGTCTTGTTGGAACAGGAAGGGGCCATCCCCAAACTGTTCCCACAAAGTTGGGTGCATGAAATTGTCCAAAATGTCTTGATATGCTGACGCCTTAAGAGGTCCCTTCACTGGAACTAAGGGGCCAAACCCAACCCCTGAAAAACAACCCAACACCATAATCCCCCCTCCACCAAATGATTTGAACCAGTGCACAAAGCAAGGTCCATAAAGTCATGAATGAGGGAGTTTGGGGTGGAGGAACTTGACTGGCCTGCACAGAGTCCTGACCTCAACCCAATAGAACAACTTTGGTATGAATTAGAGTGGAGACTGCGAGCCAGGCCTTCTCGTCCAACATCAATGCCTGACCTCACAAATGCGCTTCTGGAAGAACGGTCAAACATTCCCATAGACACACTCCTAAACTTTGTGGACGGCCTTCCCAGAAGAGGTGAAGCTGTTATAGCTGCAAAGGGCGGAGCCAACTCAATATTGAACCCTACGGACTAAGACTGGGATGCCATTAAAGTTCATGCGTGTAAAGGCAGGCGTCCCAATACTTTTGCTAATATAGTGTATATTGGGTTTGAGAAGATTAGTTACATTAATTGCCACCATTTCTGCAGAAGAAGTATGAAAAATAAAAACGTTATATAAGTGAATTCCGTGATGGCCGTTGTCTTTGCCCCCCCCCCAGGGGTTGTAGCACATCGATATGATCGGTACCAGGTTGTGTACATAGGTGGCACAATCTCACCGAGAGACGACTGTCGTGCTTTGAAGATCCTCCACCCTCTAAAAGGACGATTGTTTTCAGAGCCGCTAATGCCTGGAGGGGGGAGGGGGAGTGTTTTGCGGACACTTCTACATCTTCCCATCGAGTTCCAGGAAAAAGTGACAGTCGTATATTTCCTCTTCTAATGACCTCCCACAGAAGGGAAGACTCGTCCTTGGAAGTAATTACTCGATAAACCCAACAGAGGAGTGCAGTGTGTGCCGATCGAGGGGCGGGAAATGAGAACGTTACATTTACAGCAAGGAAGGAAAGAGAGAGGAAAGGAGAGAGGGAAAAATAGTACATGGGAAGGGAAAAGAAAAGGGAAGGGGAGGAACCAGAGAGGAGAGAAGAGTAAGGGAAAAGGAGAGGAGAGACGAGTAAAGGAAATGTAAAGTAAAGGAAAAGAAGAGGGGAGGAAAGGAGAGAAGACAAGAGAGAATAGAGAAGAGGAAAAGAGAGGAGAGGAGAAGGGAAGGGAGAAGAGGAGAGGAGAAAAGAGAAGAGTAAAAGGAGAGGAGAGTAAAAGAAAGGAAAGGAGAGGATAGCAAAAGAAAAGGAGAGGAAAGTAAAGGAGAGGAGAGGAAAGAAAAGGGAGAGGAGAGTAAAGGAAAAGAAGAGGAAGAGAAGAGGAGAGTAAAGGGAAAGGAGAGTAGAGATATTTAAAGGAAATGTAGAGTAAAGGAAAAGAGGAGGGGAGGAAGGGAGAGGAGAAGAGAGAAGAGAGGAGAAGGACAGGGAGAAGAGGAGAGGAGAAAAGAGAAGAGTAAAAGGAGAGGAGAGTAAAAGAAAGGAGAGGATAGCGGAAGGAAAGGAGAGGATAGCAAAAGAAAAGGAGAGGAAAGTAAAGGAGAGGAGAGTAAAGAAAAGGGAGAGGAGAGTAAAGGAAAAGAAGAAGAAGAGGAGAGTAAAGGGAAAGGAGAGGAGAGATGAGTAAAGGAAATGTAGAGTAAAAGAAAAGAAGAGGGGAGGGGAGGAAAGGAGAGGAGAGGAGAAGAGAGGAGAAGAGCAGGGAGAAGAGGAGAGGAGAAAAGAGAAGAGTAAAAGGAGAGGAGAGTAAAAGAAAAGTAAAGGAAAAGAAGAGGGAGAGGAGAGTAAAGAAAAGGGAAGGGGAGAGTTAAAGAAAAAAAAAAGAAGAGGAAGAGGAGAATAAAGGGAAAGGAGAGGATGGGAGAGTAAAGGAAAAGGAAAGGAGAGGAGAAAGAAAGGGAAATGGAGACAAGGAAGAGGAACAAGAGAGGAAATAGCAGGAGAAAAGGGAGGATGGGTAAGGGGAAGGCGAGCAAAAGGGAAAAGTAGAGGAGCGGTAAAGAAGGGAAGAGAGATAAGAGAAAGAAAAGGTAAGGGGAACAGATGAGGCGAGTAAAGGAAAAGGAGAGGAGATAAAAGAGACAGAAGAGTCAAGGGAATGGAGAGGAGAGTAAAGGAAAAGGAAAAGAGAGTAAAGGCAAAAGAGAAGAGAGGAAAGGAAAGGAAAGGAAAGGAAATTAAAGGAAAGGAAAAGGAGAATAAAGAAGAGGAGAGGAAATGGGGAAAAGAATAAAGGAGATGGGAGTAAAGAAAAAAGAAAGGAGAGGGCAGTAAAGGGAAAGGAGAGGAGAAGAGGTGACAAGAGAGGAGAGAAAAGTAAAGGAAAAGGAGAAGAGAGTAAAGGGAAAGGAAAGGAAAGGAAAGGAAAGGAAAGGAAGAGGAGAGAGGAGAGAGGACAGTAAAGCAGATGAGAGTAAAGGAAAGGAGAGAGGAATCAAGGGGGGAAATGAAAGGAGAATGGGAGAGGAAAGAGAGGGGGGGGAGGGGATGGAGGAAAGGAGATTGAAAGGAAGGAAAGAGAAGGACAGGGAAAAAAGGACAGAAATGAAACAGAAATTAAAGTAATTAGGAAAAGTAGAGAAGAGAAAAGGAAATCAAATTAAAAATGAAAGTCTAAAGGAAAGGTAAGGGGAGGAGAGGAGAGAAGAGGAAGGAAGACGGATCTTCTCGGATCCTGGAGGTGACTACATTAATGATTCCTCTGGCATGTTATTAAACATTTCCGAGTTTTCTACTCATTTTCCACTATTAGAAGTGGAGTCACTTTTCTCCGCCATCCCCTGATCTCAGCATTTTCCATGGCACATAAACCACTTATTCTGAATGTACAGCGCCATTTATCTACAGCTCCGTACTCCGGGGGATTGGCTGCAATCATTCTCATTGCTACAATAGGATGGAAATATTCCTCCACTAAAAACTCTATGAAATGGTTAAGCTCGGCTCATTATCGCAGACCTATAAAAGTCTAAATTGTGATATCATCCGGCCTGTTAAGTTGCCTGACCTTTTCCAGCACAGCAAACATTGATTTAAGGTTATAAATGTTAACAGCCGGCTTACAATTCCACCACTAATGGAGCCGTACAGCCATGGCTCAACTCTTCTACTGCTCAGAATATCAGAATTGGAGAACACCATCTCCTTCCATGGAGTATAATGATCATTCCTACCATTTAACACTAAAGAGGTAATCCAGCTAAAATTAATATTTCGGATTCAGGAGATGTTGGTGAGCTGAAAAATTTTCTGAGCTCCATCCGCCCACCACACTCATTGGAGGCAGGACTTTTGCAGTATTCAGCGTGAGGACTGAGACTCTGTGGTGGGAATGGGCAGCAGGCAAAGCCAGGAGGACGGGGGGGGGGGATCTCACTCCTGAATTTCTTGGGGAACACGAAGGTGAAGTTTCATATTGATGTATAGAGACGTTCAGGATGGAAAAATTTGCTTCGTTTTGTTTCAGATTTGTTCGTTAAGTTAATCATTTTCATTATGTTACAATGATTCATTATTCTATCCTATTCTATTCAATTCCTTGATATTCTATCCTATTCTAGTCTATCCCATTCCTTTATATTCTATCCTATTCTATCCCATTCCTTTATATTCTATCCTATTCTATTCTATCCCATTCCTTTATATTCTATCCTATTCTATCCCATTCCTTTATATTCTATCCTATTCTATCCCATTCCTTTATATTCTATCCTATTCTATCCCATTCCTTTATATTCTATCCTATTCTATCCCATTCCTTTATATTCTATCCTATTCTATCCCATTCCTTTATAGTCTATCCTATTCTATCCCAATCCTTTATATTCTATCCTATTCTATCCCATTCCTTTATATTCTATCCTATTCTATTCTATCCCATTCCTTTATATTCTATCCTATTCTATCCTATTCTATTCGATTCCACTCCTTTATATTCTATCCTATTCTATTCTTTTCCATTCCTTTATATTCTATCCTATTCTATTCTATGCCATTCCTTTATATTCTATCCTATTCTATTCTATGCCATTCCTTTATATTCTATCCTATTCTATTCTATGCCATTCCTTTATATTCTATCCTATTCTATGCCATTCCTTTATATTCTATCCTATTCTATTCTATGCCGTTCCTTTATATTCTATCCTATTCTATACCATTCCTTTATATTCTATCCTATTCTATCCCATTCCTTTATATTCTATCCTATTCTATTCTTTTCCATTCCTTTATATTCTATCCTATTCTATTCTATGCCATTCCTTTATATTCTATCCTATTCTATTCTATGCCATTCCTTTATATTCTATCCTATTCTATTCTATCCCATTCCTTTATATTCTATCCTATTCTATTCTTTTCCATTCCTTTATATTCTATTATATACTTTTCCATTCCTTTATATTCTATCCTATTCTATTTTTTTCCATTCCTTTATATTCTATCATATTCTGTTATATTCTTCTATATTCTATTCTATTCTATCTATTCGGTTAAGTCTGAAAAGACTCTTCACTTGTATCCTGTGAGGTTGTTCCACATCTGGATGAGCCCCGGACCTTTTACAAACAAGTGAGCAGCAGCAACCGTGATAAGGGCTCCCAGTAGGAAAGAAACAATCCATGGAATGAAGGTGGGCAATGAGGTTGTCACTAGGCCCTGTAAGTAGGCACTGCTGTGTCACACATTTCACAGAGCCCGCCTTCTGAACTACAGAGGTGCTGAGAGGAGGAGTTTCAGGAGGTGGAGTCAGTACCGGAAATACTGATGGCAAGTCAGCAAGGTACCATGGGACATGTAGTCCTTAGAAATAAAGGAGACGTTGCAAAGTATGCTGGGAATCCAGGAAATTGAGGAAAAAGACGACCCGCATGAAAGGAGATTTTTCAAGTAATCTTATATTGGATTGTCAGATATAACTATTGTTTGTTTTGTTATTACAATGCAGATGTTATCAAATGAAAGGGTATGCTGTGACCATAAATCTCCTTTAACTTACTTTTCTTTAAATGGCTTCAGTGGATCACAGAAGCTCCTTTAATCAGATGCTTTACTGCGGCAGGTACGTGATTCCCCACTTTCGGGTCTTGGACCCTCTTCCACTGTAATTGGACACAGCGGGAGCCAATCAGCGGGTCCGGCAGACGCGATGCCCGCCGGGACCCGCCGATCATTCGAGACACAGGCAGAACGGCAATCTGTAAACAAGGCAGATCGCCGTTCTGTGACAAAGGAAGGCTTTGATCTTGTGTTCTGCTAAGCAAGAACACGGATCTCTGTCTTCCCTCAGTACAAGCACCTCCCCCACACAGTTAGAAAGCACCTCCCTAGGAACACATTTAACCCATTGATCGCCCCTGATGTTAACCGCTTCCCTGGCAGTGTCATTAGTACAGTGACAGCGCTTTTTTTTTTTTTTTTTTAGCACCGATCACTGTATTAGTGTCACCAGTCCCCAAAAAGTGTCACTTGGTGTCCGATTTGTCCGCTGCAATATCGCAGTCCCGCTGTAAGTCGCTGATCGCCACTATTACTAGTAAAAAAAATATGCAAAAAAATAAAATTTCCAAAAATATATCCCATAGTTTGTAGACGTTATAACTTTTGTGCAAACCAATCAATATACGCTTGTTGGGAATTTTTTTTTTACCAAAAATATGTAGCAGAATAAATTTTGGCCTAAACTGATGAAGTTCACTCAACTGTTCACTCAATTTCTATACATATGGGCAGGCTGGTATTATTATTTGAATTCATTTTTTAATTCACATTTAAGGGAATTTTGTCCTATGTGTCATATTATTTTTTATTTTTCCTTTGTCAATCACCTAGCGCTCCCCAACCCCCCCTTTTTTTCACATTTATGCATTTATGAATTTATTCATTTTTGCTTAGGGTGTAGCTGCTTTATTCATCACTTATTATTTTTTGTGGCGTGGAATTATTCACTATCTATGATGAAGAAATTCTATTTTTTTTACATTCTTTTATTGGATATGTTTTATAGCAGAAAGTTAAAAATATTCTTTTTTTTTTTTCAAAATTGTCGTCTTTTTATTTTTTTATTTGTTTTTAGCGCAAAAAAACAAAAACCTGCAGAGGTGATCAAATACCACCAAAAGAAAGCTCTATTTGCAGGGGAAAAAAAGGGCATACGTTTTATTTGTGTACAGCGTCGCTTGGCTGCGCAATTGTCAGTTAAAGTAAAGCAAAAAAATGACCTGGCCATCATGAAGTTGGTAAATCTTCCGGAGCTCAAGTGGTTAAATTATCCTGAAACTTTTCTTGTACCCAGGCTTTTAGCCATTAATCTTATTATTTTATCATTTTTGTTTTATTTTATTTATTTATTTTTTACAGATAGGAACAATAAAAAAAACTTTAAAGTGACAGCACACAAATAATGATCAATTGAAAAAGAAAAAATATTATGATAATATTATCATAATATTGGCAAATATAATATTAATAATTAATTAATTAATATTGGCAAAGTGCCAATCAATGAAATAAACCAAACTACCCTGGATACACCCGGCCTAATTAAAAAAACAAAACAAAAAAAAAACTCTACATAAAGATCTCCCTCTTAAGCAAATTTTGCCTAAGCATGCCAATAAATGAAATAGAGTTTCCGCCTCATCGATATTTTATTGACTGCAAATATTGTAATTTCATACAAAAATGAATTTTGCCTAAAGTATAAGTTCACTTTTTCCCAAAAAATGAAAAAAAGTGAACTAATGTCCAATTACCCCCCACCCCCCAACCACAACCCGGTCCCCGCTGAACCTCCTGTGATGAATTTTTGGGGATTTGAAAGCCCCACTCTTCTTCCCCTTCTTTCCTTAGGGCTTCCAGGATGGATCGCAGTGATTCCGATTGGTCATGTGCTGGCACGTGACCATTTTGACCAATCAAAATCATTCTGATCCACCTCGGAAGCCCAAGAAAGGAAGAAGGGGCAGAAGAGCCGGGCATTCAAATCCCTGGACTGCTGACAACGCACCACCCACGGAGGTAAGTGCAGCGGGGACCGGGGGGGGTGGGGGTTTAGTGGGGAAGGGTGTAGGGCAGGGTCTCAAACTGGCGGCCCTCCAGCTGCTGCGGAACTACAAGTCCCATCATGCCTCTGCCTGAGGGAGTCATGCTTGTAACTGTCAGCCTTGCAATGCCTCATGGGACTTAATTTGCCTTTTTCATTTTTTGTGAAAAGGTGAGCTTACATTTTAAATCACTCCAATCATCCCTAGCAGGAACAACGGAGTGGAAAACTGAAGGCCAGTGTCCCTGAGGGATACACAATACTAGTAGGTGGCCAGTAACTGAAATATCACTTTTGAGTTGGAGGTGGCGGCAGTGGTGCAGGGGCGGCACTGCTCCTGCGGTGACTTCGTGGCTGCCCCCCCCTTTCAGGCTGCCCGTTAAAGTCGATTAAGGGCACCATTGCCCTTAGAAAAGATGGCCGCAAGCCACCCACTACTGCACGTGCGCCGTTCCAAAGCCGGCCGGGTTCTGGAAAGCTCGTACGTGCTCGGCTGGGCGGCGCATGTGCAGTAGTGTGATTGCGGCCCCCGGCGCCATTGTTGAAAAGATCGAGAAGTAATGTCAGCGGTGCGGCGGCGGGGGAGAGAGATGACATCTCTCATTGCCCGCACCACTGTCCCACCCTCCTCCATCTGGTGGCAGCCAGGCTGCGTGGCAAGTGACATCAACATCTGGTGGCAGCGTGGCAAGTGACATCTCCATCTGGTGGCAGCGTGGCAAGTGACATCTCCATCTGGTGGCAGGCAGGCAGTGTGGCAAGTGACATCTCCATCTGGTGGCAGGCAGCGTGGCTAGTGGCATCTCCATCTGGTGGAAGGCAGCGTGGCAAGTGACATCTCCATCTGGTGGCAGCGTGGCAAGTGACATTTCCATCTGGTGGCAGCATGGCAAGTGACATCCCCATCTGATGGCAGGCAGCGTGGCAAGTGACTTCTCCATCTGGTGGCAGCGTGGCAAGTGACATCTCCATCTGGTGGCAGCGTGGCAAGTGACATCTCCATCTGGTGGCAGACATAGTGGCAAGTGACATCCCCATCTGGTGGCAGGCAGCGTGGCAAATGACATCTCCATCTGGTGGCAGGCATAGTGGCAAGTGACACGCTCAGGGCTCCCAATGATTCTGCATTATGGTGAGTTGAACTATTTCATTTTACATTACAATGTAATGATAGAAGTAATGTGTTTCAATCATCCTGACACCATAACAACCATGGTGCCGGGGATGATTGAAGCACTAACACCAGCCATTGCCCTGAAAAATTGCAAAAAATCCTTACCCCTCACGCGCTTACCCTGAAGTATTTTTATTCTGTACAATTAAAGCCAGTTATTTTCAGTGTTCTCGTGTGTGCAGATATGTTTTTAATTGATCTATTGTAGCATTCATCGATAAGGGACAAGAATGGTGGTGTGTGTGTGGGGGGACGGCATTGAAGGACCCGGCCTTGGGGCGGCAAAGTGAGTAAATCCGGGCCTGGATCCAGAGGGTCGGGACCCTGGCCTTCTGGCCTGGATTGGGGCAGCTCTAGCTCTGGACAGTTATTCGGGAGAGAACGCTGGCTCCCCTTCCTCCCACCGTCTTTTCCCGAATGTAATTAGGTAGGAGGGACGGAACGACGGTGAGGTGATAGTAAAGGGCTCTCACCAAGCTTCCAGAACTCCATGCCTTCCTGCCTGAGGTGGGGGCCACTGTGGTCTGGGTTGTGGGTCAGGGTTGTTTTGAAAAGCCAGTGGTGAATGCGCCCCTGAAGTGGCAGTTCAGGGGTGCCGTACAGTCACTGTGTTCAGGCACTTGATTTTATGGCACCATGGTCACTTCACCACTACACACGTTTTCACACCTGCCTCTTGGGTCGAGCCTTTTGGCTAGGACTAGGGGAAATTTCTATGCCTGGCCTGAGGGCCGGCCATTGTATTACACAATGGTCGCTTTCACTCTCCCACCTCCCTATCTCCCTCACTCTTTTTATCTATTCCTGTGTTTGTCACTTTTTTGTAATTCTTTGTTTGTAGTGTATACACGTTTTTGTCACTGTGTGATGAGTAGGGTGTGGGTCCTCGGGCCGACTCTGAAAGTCTTAGGGAAGGGGTAGACAAAGGCCTTCTGGCTTGGTTCGCCCTCTCCTTTGGGGGTCTCCCTTCGGGGGAGCCCCACCTAGTACTTGGGTGGGTCTGTTTCGGCAGACCTTCCAGAGAACGGGGGTCTGCCTGGTTTCGGCCAGATGGACCCATTGTAAAGTACCTCAGTCCCCGTCTGGAGCCTAACGCCCCGGGGGATCAGGGTAAGGTCTTTTCCTAGTGGAGGACTCTCAACACCCGTTGCACATTTTTGTGTTTCACTCTCTATGTGTGGGCACTTTTTTCGGCACCGGGTGGACGTTTTTGAGGTGTGTTTGCACGCCACTGGCTTTTGAATTAAAAAAAATCACTTTTGAGTTGACTAGCCTCTTAACTAAGTTCTGAGAATCCCGAAATGTGGACACATCTCTCTTCCCCTTAGTCTTCATCCTCATAGCTCTGGACTATAATGTGCTCTAGACCAGTGATGGCGAATCTTGGCACCCCAGCTGTTTTGGAACTACATTTCCCATGCTGTTCATGCACCGTACAGTGTAATTGAGCATCTTGGGAAATGTAGTTCCAAAACATCTGGGGTGCCAAGGTTCACCATCACTGCTCTAGACGAGTCTTTTTCAACCAGGGTGCCCTGGGGTGCCTTGAGGCTTCTTCAGGGATGCCTTGGCAAAATGCCTAAAAATTGCCCCAAAAATCATATACAAGCCAGCAGGTGGATCAAGCCTACCTTTTAGTTACACAAGCCCCCGGTTTTCATTGTGGAACCATTACGACCTTCTAGCCGGCATCCTAACAACCAGTGACACCATTGGTTGATAAGGTGGGGATGTTGGTCACCTGGACAGGATCTTTATTTAGTTCTCCCCTGACCCGCTCCATCGACACTGGGATCTCATTAGCTGGGTGATGGAGAAAAACTGAGGAAGAAGAGAAACACTGGAATACTAGTCAGTACCAGTGGGCAAAAGTGTATTTGCTTTGGAAGAATAAATAACCTCTAGAGTTGGGTGTCCTACTTGTGGATGTTGATGCATTATGTAATTTTATTAGATTAGCTTTTTACATTTTGGAATAGGGTGCCTTGAGGATATCCATAGTTTTAGAGGGTCCATCATTTTAAAGGGTGCCTTGACTGAAAAAAGGTTGAGAAACACTGCTCTCCAAACTGTGGCTCGGGGGCCAGATGTGGCCCTTTGCTGACCTTTATCTGGTCCTTGGGGCACCATTCCCTCTACTGCAGGGGTCTCAAATTGGCGTCCCTCTAGCTGTTGCAAAACTACAAGTCCCATCATGCCTCTGCCTGTGGGAGTCACGCTTGTAACTGTCGGCCTTGCAATGCCTCGTGGGACTTGTAGTTTCGCAACAGCTGGAGGGCCATCAGTTTGAGACCCCTGGTCTACTGACTCCATCAATGGGGCACAATTCCTTCCATTACAACCAATAATGCCGAGGCATTTTCTACTCCCACTGGCCACAGTCCGGCCCCCCTTAAGCCTGAAAGACAGTAAACTGGCCCTTTTCTTAGAAAGTTTGGAGACCCCTGCTTTAGACAACTGTCTTTATGGAGGGGGGGGGGTCACTACGGAAATATAATGGTGAACAGGCTGTCAGCATTGGGTATAACCAAAATATTAGAGGCCATGTTGAATTTTACAGGCAATAGTGCAAAGCAAGTATTGCGCTTGTCGAAAATCATAAAAATGTGTGCTAAGCCTCCATTTTAAAAAAGCCTAAACATCAGTAGCTGTTACATGAGTTTAACAAAAGTAATAAAAAAAAATAAAAAAAATCATAATGAAAAAAAGAAATAAATAAACAACAGCGTAAAGGTCAAGCATGTAGCAGATCTTCTAATCCATTAACTTAAAGGTTAAAGGGGAGCACAAAAGTCACCTGGAGATACTGCGAGCACTCAAGTCACCTATAGGTTTCTGCTACACATCTGAGCATTACCAGACTTATACCTTATATGAACTGTCACTTACCCATTTACATGTGAACTGATTCCTTATCACATAAACAGAAGTATATATGCCTTTGGAGTTGCTTTGAACTCTGGGACTTTGTCATATCCCCATACTGGGAGTATTGTGTCTGGGACTCTAATACGATATTTTTGGAGGTGCCTCACTTTATTGTTTTCACTGTATTAATTTGGTAGTTGGATGTAATACTACCAGATATTCACTAATTTTTGTTGGGCTGTGTATAATATCTCATCATCATCAGACGGGTTTTGTGGTCGGAATGTCCGATCAATGTCCGATCGTGTGTACAGGGCATAAGACTTTGCTCACCTTTTTTTATGCACTTGGAATTCATTTATATGATGGGACCATCTCCAGCTGCACATACAGAACTCACCTTCCATTTGTCCCCTGCTACCCTGGTCAAATTCTGGGAGGCAAAGAGAGGGAGCTCTGTGTAAACCCCCCCCCCCACCATCATAATTTACACCAGGCTGAGGAATTTCTCTCTATCCCCATGTCACAGTGCTAAGTGTCTCAGCAGCCAATCAGCAAGCACCTTCCCTGTCACATGGGAGGAGAGCGGTGAGTCACATTTTCAGGACCTGTATCCCCTGCTGGTAGCACTGTGGTTCCCAAAGCGGAAGATTGTAGCTCAGGTGTCCACCAGCGGGTGTCTCCCAGCAGATCGCAGTAATCAGCCTTCACCTGATGCTGGCTGCTGGAAGGGTGTTTAGTTCCTCCTCTACTACAGTATTACCCTCTCTTTTGTCTTCTACCCAGATTATGCTTGATGCTATAGCCTGAGTCTGATTCCTGCCGGATCCCACTCTTGTTTTGAGGCTGGATGCTGAGGTTGTTCAAGTGGCTGAACCATGCCCTTTGGGGCCAGTGCGGTGCTATTAGTATCACCGTTGCTCTCTCTGCCTTTATTTTTTGAATCACTCTTGGTATTATGGCAGTTGGAGGGAATGCATAACACAGCAGCCGTCCCCAGCTTTGGCTGAAAGCATGTACTCTGCTGTTGCCATCTGTGGGATCCAGTGAGAAGAACGTTGATGATTTTGTGTTCACCTTGGAGGCGAACAGATCTCCCTCCTGTGGTTCCCAAAGCGGAAGATTGTAGCTCTGGTGTCCACCAGCGGATGTCTCCCAGCAGATCGCAGTATTCAGTCTTCACCTGATGCTGGCTGCTGGAAGTGTGTTTAGTCCTTCCTCTACTATTACCCTCTCTTTTGTCTTCTACCCAGATTATGCTTGATGCTATAGCCTGAGCCTGATTCCTGCCGGATCCCACTCTTGTTTTGTACCTATATCCTGTGTCCTGCTGCCTTGTACCTTCTCCCTTTGTTCCCTCCTGACTGTTCCTTCTACCTCCAGTTTTACCCTGTTGATCCGTGTTCCCCATTTTGTATATATTGTATTATAAATAACGTCTTAAAGACCGCCCACCACACATATACTGCGGCAGGACGGCTCTATTGCGCAAAACGATGTACCCATACGTTGTTTCATGCGATAGATACTGTCAGCGTGCGCTGGATACGCCCGCTGTGTGCCCCCGGAGCGCGCACACGGGTCCGGCGAACTTTATGGACTTGGCGATCGCGGTGCTGAGAGGCAGAACTATGTAAACAAGGCGGGTCCCCCGTACTGACAGGGGACAGCACTGAGATCTGCTGTTCCTTGTGATCAGGAAAAACGATCTCTGTGTTGTCCCAGTTAGCCCATCCCCCACACAGCTAGAACACACTGAGGGAACACGGGTAACCCTTTGATCGCCTCTGGCGCTAACCCCTTCCCTGCCAGTGTCATTTATACATTGATCAGTGCATTTTTTTTTTTAATCACTGATCACTGTAATAATGTCACAGGTCCCCAAATTAGTGTCACTTGGGGTCAGATTTGCTAAATCACTAAAAATCACAGATCTCCGCCATTAACAGTAAAAACAATAAAAAACAAAACAAAAGTCCATAAATCTATCCCATATAACGTTTGCGCAAACCAATCAATATACGCTTATTGCACATTTTTTTTTACCAAAAATATAAAGAAGAATACATATTGGCCTAAACTGATGAATAAATTAGTTTTTATATATATATATATTTTGGATATGTATTATAGCAAAAGATGTTGTTTTTTTTTTTAAATTGTCGACTTTTTTTTGTTTATAGTGCAAAAAAAAAAATGCAGAGGTGATCAAATACCACCAAAAGAAAGCTCTATTTGTGGGGGGAAAAAAATTGTTTGGGTACAACGTCGCATGACTGCGCAATTGTCAGTTAAAGCGATAAAAGTGCCAGATAAAACGGCCTAGTCATGCCTATCAGCACCCATCAATGCAGCCTCACCAGTGCCCATCAAATACAGCCTCACCAGTGCCCATCAAATGCAGCCTATCAGCCCCCATCAATGCAGCCTCACCAGCGCCCATCAAATGCAGCCTCACCAGCGCCTATCAAATGGAGCCTCACCAGCGCCCATCAATGCAGCCTCACCAGCGCCCATCAAATGGTGCCTCACTAGCGCCCATCAATGCAGCCTCACCAGTGCCCATCAAATGCAGCCTCACCAGTGCCTATCAAATGCAGCCTCACCAGTGCCCATCAAATACAGCCTCACCAGTGCCCATCAAATGCAGCCTATCAGCCCCCATCAATGCAGCCTCACCAGCGCCCATCAAATGCAGCCTCACCAGCGCCTATCAAATGGAGCCTCACCAGCGCCCATCAATGCAGCCTCACCAGCGCCTATCAAATGGAGCCTCACCAGCGCCCATCAATGCAGCCTCACCAGCGCCCATCAATGCAGCCTCACCAGCGCCCATCAAATGCAGCCTCACCAGTGCCTATCAAATGCAGCCTCACCAGCACCCATCAATGCAGCCTCACCAGTGCCCATCAAATGCAGACTCACCAGCGCCCATCAAATGCAGCCTCACCAGCGCCCATCAAATGCAGCCTCACCAGCGCCCATCAAATGCAGCCTCACTAGCGCCCATCAATGCAGCCTCACCAGCTCCCATCAAATGGAGCCTCACCAGCGCCCATCAAATGCAGCCTCACCAGCGCCCATCAATGCAGCCTCACCAGCTCCCATCAAATGGAGCCTCACCAGCGCCCATCAATGCAGCCTCACCAGCGCCTATCAAAAGCAGCCTCACCAGCGCCTATCAAATGCAGCCTCACCAGTGCCCATCAATGCAGCCTCACCAGCGCCCATCAATGCAGCCTCACCAGCGCCTATCAAATGCAGCCTCACCAGCGCCTATCAAATGCAGCCTCACCAGCGCCCATCAAATGCAGCCTCACCAGCGCCCATCAATGCAGCCTCACCAACGCCCATCAAATGCAGTCTCACCAGCGCCCATCAATGCAGCCTCACCAGCGCCCATCAATGCAGCCTCACCAGCGCCTATCAAAAGCAGCCTCACCAGCGCCTATCAAATGCAGCCTCACCAGCGCCTATCAAAAGCAGCCTCACCAGCGCCTATCAAATGCAGCCTCACCAGTGCCCATCAATGCAGCCTCACCAGCGCCCATCAATGCAGCCTCACCAGCGCCTATCAAATGCAGCCTCACCAGCGCCTATCAAATGCAGCCTCACCAGCGCCCATCAAATGCAGCCTCACCAGCGCCCATCAATGCAGCCTCACCAGCGCCCATCAAATGCAGTCTCACCAGTGCCCATCAATGCAGCCTCACCAGCGCCCATCAATGCAGCCTCACCAGCGCCTATCAAATGCAGCCTCACAAGGGCCTATCAAATGCAGCCTACCAATCAATGAATGTTTGCTTGCTTCCATTAATTCGGTAGTCAGGACGCACACAGTCCTCCGCTGCCGCTGCACATCTGACACCATGTGCGAACGGAGCGACGGCTTCCTGCTGATGCTGAGACTTAGTTGCTTACTGCAGAGAGAAGAGAGTAGGAACCCCAGTGGCCGGGCGCCCTAGGCAGCTGCCTAGTCTGCCTAGTGGTAGCAACGGCCCTGCTGACACCAACAAATGGGGCCCTATTCCTCCTCCTAATGCCAAAGATGCATTGTTTAATCCCACTGATGCCAGTACAATTTCTACTCGCATTGGCCACTGTCCAACCCCCCTAAACTCTGAAGGCCATTAAACTGACCCCCTTGTTTAGAAAGTTTGGAGACCCCCTGCCATAGAGCGTAATGAGTTACATGAAAGTCGCACTGGAAATCAAATGACTTTAGAGTCACACTAGTGTGAGCTGAGCCTCTTCTATCCAAGCAGCTTAACATCAGAAGTAATCAATGGCTTTGAAGATGGATATCTTGTATCATATTAAGAATATATGTACGGTATATATATACGAGGGGTTGCTCAAAATGTTTCTGCACTTTTTTCTACTTTTTTTAAAGTTATATATTTATAAAAGTGCGGAAACTCTAGACCCTATATATATATATATATCTCCAGGTCATGGTATATCTAGTAGTAGTTAGTCACATTCAACTGGACTTGTTCTATAATGTTGCAGACATTTGAGGACTTATCCATTCCACTTCTTCAGTTCTAATGAGTCACTCTAACCGAATCATCTGAGAATTTGTCAAGACAAATGTTGATTGTCCTAGAACAAGGTGATATTGGTGGAACCTCCCTGTTCTGGTTACATAACCCACATGTAAACTAGAACATAAAGCATGTAAGTGGTGATCCCCTGAGACACCACGGGCCCCGCTCTGAGAAACGGGACTTTGATGGAGTTCTTCTGCCGCAGCGTTTCCCAATGTGAACACGGTGAGGGCGGCGAGGGGGTTGGAGAGACGACTCTCCATCCTCTCAGATGAAATATTCTTTCTTTGACTCGTCTATGGACTCCTGCAGCGACGGGTCGTTTTTCAGGGCGGCGTCGGCATTCTCTGCAAATTCCGTGCCTTTGGCCTCATTGGTGAAATACGTCCCCTTGTGTCTGCATGTGTACCTGAGCACCACAACTATGAGCACCATGAGGACCACGATCACAAGGATGACCACACCTGAGAAGAGATGTAAATGGATCGGGTTTAAAAGATAAACTCCAGGCATACAGGCACTGTATATATATATACAGATAAATACACATATGAACTTTAATGACACCCCAGTCTTAGTCCGTAGGGTTCAATATTGAGTTGGCTCCGCCCTTTGCAGGTATAACAGCTTCAACTCTTCTGGGAAGGCCGTCCACAAGGTTTAGGAGTGTGTCTATGGGAATGTTTGACCGTTCTTCCAAAAGCGCAATGGTGAGGTCAGGCACTGATGTTGGATGAGAAGGAATGGCTCACAGTCTCTGTTCTAATTCATCCCAAAGGTGTTTTATCAGGTTGAGGTCAGGACTCTGTGCAGGCCAGTCAAGTTCCTCTACCCCAAACTCGCTCATCCATGTCTTTATGGACCTTGCTTTGTGCGCTGGTCCAAATCATTTGGTGGAGGGGGGATTATGGTGTGGTGTTGTTTTTCAGGGGTTGGGCTTGGCCCCTTAGTTCCAATGAAGGGAACTCTTAAGGCGTCAGCATACCAAGACATTTTGGACAATTTCATGCTCTCAACTTTGTGGGAACAGTTTGGGGGCGGCCCCTTCCTGTTCCAACATGACTGCGTACCAGTGCACAAACCAAGGTCCATAAAGACATGGATGAGCGAGTTTGGGGTGGAGGAACTTGACTGGCCTGCACAGAGTCCTGACCTCAACCCCATAGAACACCTTTTGGATGAATTAGAGCAACCGTTGACAGTGGAAACAGGGAGGGCGAATGAGCAAAAGTTTGGGCATTCTTTTAAAAGCCTAAACAGCCAAGGTTTGGCCTTAACCAGACGCTGACTGCCCCCACGTATATTTACTGCGGCAGGGCAGTCTCTCTGGGCAGAATCACGTACATGTACGTGAGTCTGCACTTCCAGGGCTGGGGCGTGCAAGCATGCCGCCGGCGACCCGCTCTCGCTGTGATTGGACACAGCAGGAGCCAATCAGCAGGTTTGACGGATGCGATGTTCACTGGGACCCGCCGATCATTCAGGACACAGGCAGAACGGCGATCTATGAGAAGGGAAGGCTGTGATCCTGTCTTTCTGCTAAGCAGGAACACGGATCTCTACCTTCCCACAGTACAAGCACCCCCCCCCCCACACACAGTTAGCAAGCACTCCCTAGGAACACATTTAACCTTTTGATCACCCCTGATGCCCCTTCCTTGCCAGTGTCATGAGTACAGTGACAGTGCATATTTTTTAGCACTGATCACTGTATTAGTGTCACTGGTCCCCAAAAGTGTCAGTTAGGTGTTTGATTTGTCCGCCACAATATCGCAGTTCCGCTATAAGTTGCTGATCGTCACCATTACTAGTAATAAAAAAAAAATCCCAGTTTGTAGACGTGATAACTTTTGCACAAACCAATCGATATACACTTATTGGGATTTTCTTTTACCAAAAATATGTAGCAGAATTCATATTGGTCTAAACTGATGAAGAAATACGATTTTTTACATCTTTATTGGATGTTTTATAGCAGAAAGTAAAAAAGTAAAAAATATTGTTTTTTTTTTTTCAAAATTGACGGTATTTTTTTTTGTTTACAGCGCAGAGAATAAAAACCGCAGAGGTGATCAAATACCGACAAAAGAAAGTTCTATTTGTAGGAAAAAAAGGACTTGAATTGTATTTGGGTACAACGTCGTAGGACCGCGCAATTGTCAGTTATAATAATGCAGTGCCGTATCGCAAAAAATGGCCTGGTCGTGAAGGGGGGTAAACCTTCTGGAGCTGAGGTGGTTAACCTAGGTTTGGACCAAACCCTTGGCTTGTTCCTGCATTGCATTTTTGAAAAAATTCTGCTTGCTGCATCCTGTGTGTGTTGTAATAAAAACATAGATACATTATAGCCAATAGCAATGACTGGGAAAAAAACACCACAAATGCAACATGCATTTTAATTAGTGCGCTTTAAGCCCCATGTCCGTAATTCCCATGTGCTTGCATTCACCCTGTCTTGCGTTACACATGTGCGTTTTCTAATGCCATACAACAGTGGTGGCCGCTCCATTAGGGGCGCAGGGGCGCCACCCCCCTTGTCCATGCGCCCGGCACCTAATATACATGCAGGGCACCGGACGCATGGATTCCAATGGGGTTTTTTCTTTATTTAAGCACATGATTAGAAGCTGAGGCTCTAATTGGCTTCAAAAAAGGGTGGGCTCAAGGCACAGAGCACTGCGCCCTGAGCCCACCCAGTTGTGTGACAATAGCGAATTAATATTTGCTATTGTCTTTCTGATTCTCCTCCCATCAGGAAGCAGGTCATAAGACCTGATTGGCTGAGAGGAGAATCGATTGTATTGGCCGCCAAGGAGGAGATGCAGGGGGGAAGCCGCCGAGAAGGAGACGTGGGGGGAAGCCATCGAGGAGGAGGAGATGGAGGGGGAAGCTGCAGAGGAGGAGAAGACACGGGGGGAAGCCTCCGAGGAGGAGGAGATGCAGGGGGAAGAGGCCGAAAGGGAGAAGGAAACACAGAGGGAAGTTGCCGAGCAGAAGCAGACAAAGGGGTCAGCCTCCGAGGAGGAGGAGATGCAGGGGGAAGCCCCGGAGGAAAAGAAGACGAAGGGGGAAGCCTCAGAGGAGGAGGAGGCACAGGGGGAAGCCTCCGAGGAGGAGGAGGCACAGGGGGAAGCCGCAGAGGAGGAGGAGACACAAGGGAAGCCCCAGAGGAGGAGGAGGCGCAGGGAGAAGCCAATGAGGAGGAGGAGACAGAGGGGGAAGCCACTGAGGAGAAGACACAGGGGGAAGACGCAGAGGTGGAGGAGACACAGGGGGAAGCCGCAGAGGAGGAGGAGGAGGCACAGGGGTAAGCCGCCAAAGAGGAGATGCAGGGGGAAGCCACCAAGGAGGAGGAAGCACAGGGGGAGTCCGCTGAGGAGGAGGAGGGGTGGGGGGAGTCCGCCGAGGAGGAGGAGATGCAGGGGGAGTCCGCCAAAGAGGAGACACAGGGGGAAGCCGCTGAGGAGGAGGAGATGCAGGGGGAAGCCGCCGAGGAGGAGGAGGCACAGGAAGAAGCCGCCAAGAAGGAGGAGACAGAAAGGCAAGCCTTTACACCGAGGAGGAGACACAGGGGGAAGACACCGAGGAGGAGGAGACACAGGTGGAAGACACTGAGGAGGAGACACAAGGGGAAGACACAGAAGAGGAGGAGACACAGGTGGAAGACACTGAGGAGGAGACACAAGGGGAAGACACAGAGGAGGAGGAGACACAGGTGGAAGACACTGAGGAGGAGGAGACACAAGGGGAAGACACAGAGGAGGAGGAGACACAGGTGGAAGACACTGAGGAGGAGACACAAGGGGAAGACACAGAGGAGGAGGAGACACAGGGGGAAGACGCCGAGGAGGAGGAGGAGATAAAGGGGGAAGCCATCGAGGAGGAGGAGACAAAGGGGGAAGACGCCGAGGAGGAGGAGGAGATGAAGGGGGAAGCCATCGAGGAGGAGGAGACAAAGGGGGAAGCCGCAGAGGAGGAGGAGACACAGGGGGAGTTCGCCGAGGAGGAGGAGATGCAGGGGGAGTCCGCCGAGGAGGAGAAAATGGGGGATGCTGCCCACGACTGAGATGCGGTAAATGTGGGGCTGGTGGGTGGACGGACGAGCGACAGGGGTGGGGCGTTTGACTGACTGATGGACGGACCGAACAGGAGGGGGGGGGTGGTGGGGGGGGTCTTTGACTGACGGACTGACCGACGGAATGGGGGGGTGCTTGTTGGGTGGTTTGTTTGCCGCCCCTCAAAAAATGGAGCACCAGCCGCCACTGGCCATACAGTAATCTTTGTCTAATCAGTTCTCAAAGCTCCCATCTTTGTTTTAGTTGTTCACATAGGACACATCGTCAGTTATTATTCCTGATTCTGAAGTGAAGTGAAGACATTTAGTACATATTACAGATCTGGAAGCCGTAGGTGGGAATCTGACATTTTTCAGCCTCGGTGTGTTTTGAACCCTCCTGCAGATTAATATTTGATGTGAGATAAATCCGTCAGTTTTCGAGTTTCCTGACATCTGGTTCTGCGCTCCGCGTTATATCAGGACAGACTTACTTGCGATCACTGCGACATCTGTTCCACTGCTGGAATGTTCCACGGCTGCAACGACACGAGAACACCGAGTCAATATTAGAACATTTATTACAAAAATACGACACTCACCAACGCCATCTGCTCCAGAATCCAGACGGCGGATACAACAAAAAAACTTCCCGGATAATATTGAAACTTCAGGATAACTTTTGGTGTTGTAAACATCTTTTCCAATTTGCAAAAAATGAATGATTGTCTGAAGCTGGCCATTTTTATTCAAACGTTTGTATGGAAATTCTGAAAGGTCGTTCAGCAGAACATTCCTTATTGCCGCCATTGAGTCAGTGCAGCAGCCCTTCCCCCGCCCCCCCAGTGCCCCCGTCTTATTTACCTGAACTCTCTCTTTCTCATGCCGGGGACAGGCACACCAGCTCTAGCCGCTGTCTCGTGCCCTGATTGGCTAGATTGATAGCAGCGCAGCCATTGGCTCCCGCTGCTGTCAATCAAATGCAGTGATGCGGGTGCCAGGGGGCGGGGCCGAGTCCGGCATTCCTGTCTATGGACGCAAGTGCTGGACTCGGGAGCGCGCCTGCATGGTAACCCCCTCGGGAGAGCGCTTCTCCTAGGGGGTTACCTGATGCGGGGAGGAGCCATGAGAGCCGCCAGTGGGACCCCAGAAGAGGATGTTCGGGGCCACTCTGTGCAAATCGAGCTGCACAGTGGAGGTAAGTATGACATGTTTGTTATTTATAAAAAAAACAAAAAAACGATCCTTACAATCACTTTAAGTAGTTGTGAACATACAATGTTATAGACACTCTCTAATGCAGTTATACCTCTGCAGGTACCACAAATGCTTTTGCTTAGTTTCAGATCTTTCTTGCCATTTTTTACAAGGTACATTTTATCATGTGCCCACGCATCTCTTTTTGGGTGGGCGGGGTAACAGGGCTCTGTGCAGATAGACAAGGTGCCTGTATTCCATAGTCTGTTCAGTCTAAATGAAGATGTAGGCTGTGTTCAAGGGGCGTATTGTGATTGGGAGGGGCTGTGTGCCAGAGCCAGGCTTTGGTTGGTTGGGGGCGTGTGCCAGAGGCAGGCTGTGATTGGAAGGGGTGTGTGCCAGGGGCAGGCTGTGATTGGTAGGAGGTGTGTGCCAGAGGGAGGTGTGATTGGGAGGAGGTGTGTGTCAGAGGGAGGCTGTGATTGGGAGGGGGTATGTGCTAGAGGCGGGCTGTGATTGGCAGGGGGTGTGTGCCAGAGGCAATCTGTGATTGGTGGGGGTGTGGCGGCTGAACAAACTACCTAGTCCAGGCATGCTGTTTGTCTGCACAGCGCCCTGTAAATCGGAATGGTCAGCTAAAGGATGAAAACTGACCACACTAACGCAGATTATCACCTGTACTTTATGTGATCAGTTTAGAACTAGGAAGAAAGGAGACTGGTAGGACCAACCAGGTACTTCAGATGGAAGAAGTACACAAACATGATAGAGACTATGGCCTTGTTCATATAGGGCGTATGAACCCGAGGGATGTTTGCCTCCTCCAGACCTGCTCCACCAGCCACCACCCTCTGGCCCAGTGCTGGAGCTAAAGGGTAGGCCTCTGATGTGAAGGGAGGACTGTGTGATTCGGAAGCACAATGTGGATCCCGGTACTCAGGGGTCGGTGATCATGTGAGCGTTATATGATCACATGATCACAATGTCAACAAAGGCTTTTCAGGTAAATAATATACACAACGTACGTTAACCACTTGCCGACCAGCCGCCGTCAGGTTGGCTCTTCTGCGGGAATCGTCTTGGCTGTACGTCGGTCCCTTTAACAGTTTTAGCAGGCGCACGTCGCAGCAGCTGCTGCACGATGTCCGCCGGCCGCCCACGATCGCTCCACAGAGAGCCAGAACGGGGATTTGTCAATTTAAACAAACAGATCCCCATTCCGACAGGGGAGTAGAGAGAGGTCGTCTGTTCCTAGTGATCAGGAACAGCGATCTCTCTGTACTCCCAGTCAGTCCCCTCCCACATACAGTTAGATACACCTTCCTAGGGAACACACTTAACCCCTTGATCGTCCCCTAGTATTAACCCCCTCCCTGCCAGTGCCCTTTATACAGTAATCAGTGGATGTTTGCAGCACTGATCGCTGTATAAATGTCACTGGTCCCCAAAAAGTGCCAAAAGTGTCTGATCTGTCCGCTGCAATGTCACAGTCCCGCTAAAAATTGCTGATCACCGTCATTACTAGTACAAAAAAAATAAATAATAAAAATGCTATAAATCTATCCCGTATTTTGTAGACGCTATAACTTTTGCGCAAACCAATCAATATACGCTTATTGCGATTTTTTTATACCAAAAATATGTAGAAGAATTCATATTGGCCTAAAATGAGGAAAACATTTTTTTTTTTTTTTTTTTTATTGGGATATTTATTATAGCTAAAAGTACAAAATACAGTTTTTTTCAAAATTGTCGCTCTTTTTTTTTGTTAGATCGCCGCCATTACTAGTACAAGAAAAAAAAATTATAATAAAAATGCCATAAACCTATCCCCTATTTTGTAGACGCTAAAACTTTTGCGCAAACCAATCAAAGTTAGCTTATTGCAATTTTTTTTTTTTACCAAAAATATGTAAAAGAATACGTATCGGCCTAAACTGATGAAGGAATTTTTTTATTTTTTTTTATTTATTTATTTTTTTTTGGGATATTTATTATAGCAAAAAGTAAAAAATATTGTTTATTTATTTTTTTTTAAATTGTCGCTCTTTTTTCGTTTATAGGGCAAAAAAATAAAAAAACGCAGAGGTGATCAATTACCAACAAAAGAAAGCTCTATTTGTGGGGGGGGGGGAGGACATTCATTTTACTTTACACGACCGCGCAATTGTCAGTTAAAGCGACGCAGTGCCGTATCGCACAAAATGGCCTGGTCATTAAGGGGGTAAAATCTTCCCAGGGCTGAAGTGGTTAAATGCAAATCTAAATCCTACTGGAAGAATGTTTTATGGAGTGACTGGCCTGGGTGACAGGGCCTCTTTACGCATTTCAGTTGACATCCTTTGACATATATATTTGCTCTCAGGCTCTCCATACAAATACACATTGTACCTGGATGGCCGTAAATAAACAGATAGGAATAAATAATGCAACACAACCTCACAGGAGATGGAAAATGCTGATTATTTATTTTGTTTTAATTTCTTACACCTGGAGCTACGGGATGAACCTTTTGCAGTTTGTAATCGGCTGATTCAGCTGAGAGGTGACGGGGGGGGGGGGGGGGGGACACGACGTACTTTCTGCTGAGAGGAAAGTCCAACCTCTTAAAAGGGAAAACCACAAAGAAAGAAGAAGAATGCTTACCTGTCCTGCCGCCTGCGCCACCGTGCGCTCCTCCGCTCCCCCGAAGTCTGCGGGTAGATCGAAACGTCACGGAATATCACTCTTCTGGGTCTCCCGTTGTGGTTTCCCCCTCTGATTTCCTTTTATTACAAGATACAATACTCTAAATGTTTTTTTTTTGCAGGCATACTTCCAATCATATAAGTACCCCCTAACTTACACCACAAAACAAATTCCTGCCTGTAATTTTGACAGCCGGTAATTCCCAGGTAATAGTGATGGGGGGCAGCATTAGACATGCGCAATTAGTTGCGATTCGTTTTTGGACGAAAGTCGACGAAATTCGACAAAATCATTCATTTGAAAATATTCAAATTAACAAATAGCCATTTAACGAATTTTTCCCCGAAAATGTGAAAATTCGAAAATAAGAATGAAAATCCGAAAATCCAAAAGAACAAAAATCTGAAAATAAGAACTAAAATCCGAAAACTCGAAAGCCTGAAAATTTGAAAATATGAACTGATAAATATTAATAATAACTATTAAAATGACAGGTACAGTATTGGAATTTCCTTTTGAAGTTGGCTGTTAGTGAACGTAACGAATCTGAATTTATCCGAAGTTACGAATTATCCGAAATAACGAATAAAGGTTTAGCTCTGGGAAACAATTTTTGAAAGATAAAAAGTGCATTTTATATACATCTATATAGATCAGACCAAAATGAGGGACAAATGAGGAGGAAAGAGGAACAGAGGGACAAATCAGGGACAGTCCCTCAAAATCAGGGACAGTTGGGAGGTATGGTATATATAATATATACACTGTATGTATATATGTATGTGTATGTATATATATATATATATATATATATGTATATATGTTGGGCAGTGGCGGTGCGTCCATAAAGGGCGCAGGAGCGCCACCCCCTCTCTCCTGGCACCACCCAATCACCATAGATAGATTCATGCATTGCAATAATCTATCTATGGTCGCCGCTGACACCCCTTATTCAGCTGTCCGGCCCATTTTCGGGCGCCGGGCACCTGAATTACAGCGGAGGGGGTGTTTTTTGGAAGCACCTGATTAAAGCCGCAGGTGAACAGCGGTTGAACAGCGGGTGCAATGCTGTGCGTTCGCTGTTCACTCAGCTGTGTGTTAGCAAAGCGAAGGAATTCGCTTTGCTAACACTGAACCGCGTCTCAGCCAAGCAGGTGCTCGGGTCTGTTACCTGTCACCTGACTGGCTGAAACGTCAGACGCTGTGATTGGACGCCTGATAAAGAGGACGGAAGAAGACATCGAGGAGCGGGCAGGACACTGCCTCTGACCCACTGCGAGACAGGTAAGTGCCGGGTGATGCACACTGGCAGCATTTGATGGGGCACAGTAGCGGCAATTGATGGGCACACTGGCAACATTTGATGGGGCACAGTAGCGGCAATTGATGGGCACACTGGCAGCATTTGATGGGTACAGTGGCTGCGTTTGATGGCACAGTAGCGGCAATTGATGGTTTTTTTTTTTTAGTTTGTTAGGGAAATGGCATAAAAAAAATTCAAGGATTCTGTAAGAAATACAATATAGGCAAAACTTCTACATGATAAGTAGTTCAGGGTCCTAAAGAATAGCAGCAGAGAAGAACAAAAAAGATTAAAAAAATAGTAAATAATATAAACAATAATAATGTGCTTTCTAAAGTACAAAAAAATAGCTGGCAGGTAGAGAATAGAGCTCTGCTCTCACAAAATGACAAAAAAAATATATATATGACAGAGTGTTATTTTCTAACACATGAAAAAATAGCTGCTTGAAATGTGTGACTTTGGCTTGTACTGAGGGTGACGGGTGATTGGCAGCGAGGGGCGGCGTGAACTCCCATCTGGCAGATGGTTTTAGCAAAATATCACCCTTGTTTGTGAAAAATAATTTTCCTAATTCTCAAATACGTTTTTTAAATGGCGTAAGGTTTCATTTTTCACCTCGAATGTAGCTATTAAGTCCGCCGAGGGGTTTTGCTCCTGTCGTATCAAAAGCAGGACAGCCAGAGGGAAAGTGTAATCATTTTAAATGCGTTATAGTAATAAAAACAGTTTTATCTGATTTTTTTTTTTTATCTGATTTTTTTTTTTTTTATCTGACTTTTTTTTTTATCTGATTTTTTTTTATCTGATTTTTTTTTTTTATCTGACTTTTTTTTTATCTGATTTTTTTTTATCTGATTTTTTTTTTATCTGATTTTTTTTTTATCTGACTATTTTTTATCTGATTTTTTCTTTATCTGATTTTTTTTTTTTTAATTAATTAATTTATTTATTATAGTTTTGGATAGTGAATGCAATGGTTAAATCCCCCCGGGTTTTTTTTCTGGTCAGTATGGCGATTTCTCTGGGCGTCCTGTCCTGCTGGAGACACAAAAGGGGCGAATTTACTAAAACCGGAGCGCACAGAATCTGGTGCAGTTGTGCATGGTAACCAATCAGCTTCGAACTGATCAGTAAGGAACCGGTTCACACTGCTCCGACATACGTTCCGATTTCGAGAGCACAAGTCGCAGGACAAGTCAAAACCAATGGTTCCCTACGAGTGCCGTCTTAACTGGTCCAACTTTGAAAAAAGGTTCCTGTGCTACTTTGGTTCCAACTTGGGTGCAATTTTAGCCCATTGATTCGGATGTAAGTCATATCCAAATCGGATCCTCATCTTGACTGATCCGACTTGTGGCATGCTACTTGTGCTCTGAGAGCAAGTGTATGCAATATTAGCAATGTAAGATCCCCTTAAAAAAACGCATGGGGTCCCCCCCACCAAGGGTCTGGTATGGATTTTGAGGGGAAACCCTCAAAACAAAAATGACATTGGGTCCATCCCAAAATTGATACAAGACCCTTATCCAAGCATTCAGCCCGGCAGGTCAGGAAAGGGCGAGTGCCCCCCCCGAACCAAACCAGGCCAGATGCCCTCAACATGGAGGGGGGCGAAAACTCTGCCCCCCCCCCCCGAACCATTCCAGGCCAGATGCCCTCAACATGGGGGTGAACGACAACTCTGCCCCCCCCGAACCATACCAGGCCAGATGCCCTCAACATGGGGGGGACGACAACTCTGCCCCCCTGAACCAAACCAGGCCAGATGCCCTCAACATGGGGGGGGGGGAACGACAACTCTGCCCCCCCCGAACCATACCAGGCCAGATGCCCTCAACATGGTCGGGGGCGACAACTCTGCCCCCCCCAAAGCACCTTGTCCCCTTGTCATTGACTCATTGTTTGGAGGTGATCTCAGTGCCGACCTGGCCGGCCCTGCTGGGCTAAAGAATACCCGCCTACCCCACCTATGTCCACCCTGGTGTGGGGGTACCAGCTGTCTGATGGGAATGATAGCAGCTGACTGCTTTTAATTGTTGTAGCCTTGTAGAAGGCCTTTCCACAAGGTTTAGGAGTGTGTCTATGGGAATGTTTGACCATTCTTCCAAAAGCGCATTTGTGAGGTCAGGCACTGATGTTGGACGAGAAGGCCTGGCTCGCAGTCTCCGCTCTAATTTACCCCAAAGGTGTTCTATTGGGTTGAGGTCAATACTCTGTTGGAACAGGAAGGGGCCATCCCCAAACTGTTCCCACAAAGTTGGGAGCATGAAATTGTCCAAAATGTCTTGGTGTGCTGATGCCTTAACCTCTTCTGGACCAGGCGCCACATTTATACTGCAGCAGGTCAGCTCCCCCTGCGTGAGCCATCGTAGCTGTACGTTGGCTCTTCAAGACGCTTTAGCAGGCGTGCACGCATCCGCAGCTTTTCCCCAGAGCCGATGCGCGTGTCCGGCGGGCGCGATGACCTTTGGGCACCCGCGATTGGTCATGACAGAGCAAGAACCGGGATCTGTGTGTGTAAACACACAAATCCCGATTCTCTCATGGTAGAGGAGACAGGTCGTGTGTTCCTACTAAGTACGAACACCGATCTCTCTCCTCCCCTAGTTAGTCCCATCCCCCCCACAGTTAGAACGCATTTAACCCCTTAATCGCCCCCCCTTGTGTGAACCCCTTCCCTGCCAGTGACATTTATACAGTAATCAGTGGCTATTTTTAGCTCTGATCGCTGTATAAATGACAATGGTCCCAAAAAAGTGTAAAAAATGTCCGATCTGTCCGTCGCAATGTCGCAGTCACGATAAAAAACGCAGATCACTGCCATTACTAGTAAAAAAATAATAATAAAAATGCCATAAATATATCCCCTATATTGTAGACGCTATAACTTTTGCGTAAACCAATCAATATACGCTTATTGCGATTTTTTATAGCAAAAATATGTAGAAGAATACATTTCAGCCTAAACTGAGGAAAACATTTCTTTTTTGTTTTTTTTTTTAAATTGGGATAGTTATTATAGCAAAAAGTACAAAATATTGTGTTTTTTTCCAAATTGTCGCTCTTTTTTTTTTTGTTTATAGCGCAAAAAATAAAAACCGCAGAGGTGATCAAATACCACCAAAAGAAAGCTCTATTTGCGGGGAAAAAAGGACATCAATTTTGATGGGGTACAACGTCGCACGACCGCGCAATTGTCAGTTAAAGCGACGCAGTGGCGAATCCCAAAAAATGGCCCGGTCAGGAAGGGGGTCAATTCTTCTGGGGCTGAAGTGGTTAAGACTTCCCCTCACTGGAACTAAGGGGCCCAACCCCTAAAAAAACAACCCCCACACCATAATCCCCCACTCCATGTCCCCTTGGAACAGTGCCCAGAGCAAGGTCCATAAAGACATGGATGAGCGAGTTTGGAGTGGAGGAACTTGACTGACCTCAACCCGATAGAACACCTTTGGGATGAATTACAGCAGAGACTGTGAGCCAGGCCTTCTCGTCCAACATCAGTGCCTGACCTCACAAATGTTCTTCCGGAAGAATGGTCAAACATTCCCATAGACACGCTCCTAAACCTTGTGGACGGCCTTCCCAGAAGAGTTGAAGCTTTTATAGCTGCAAAGGGCGGAGCCAACTCAATATTGAACCCTACTGACTAAGACTGGGATGCCATTAAAGTTCATGTGTGTGTAAAGGCAGGCGTCCCAATACTTTTGGTAATATAGTGTATATTCATAACATAGGGGTGGGGCTGATACAGCAGAAAAAAACTCGAATTTATGCCTGAAGACCTGCTCCAGTGAGGCCGTGTAAAGACAAGTAAACAAGTAAAAATAAGTAAAAACACAATAATAATAATAATAATAATGCACTTTCTGGAGAATGGGAAAACTTCTGCCTGGCAGAGCTGAGAGTACTGAACAAAATAAATGCCAAAAACATGACAAAGTGGAATTTTTTTGACGCATCAAAAAAAAAAAAAGAAAAAAATGGCCGCTCTGACTTGCGCTGTGGGTGACGGGTGATTGGCAGCGAAGGGCGATGTGAACTCCCGCCTGGCAGGTGGTTTCAGCAAAATATTTCCCTTGTTTTGTTTGTGAAGAATAATTTTTCGAATTCTCAAATACCTTTTTTGGAAATGCTGTAAAGGTTGAATTTTTCACCTGGAATGTAGAAAGTCGCTATTAAAGTCCGCAGAGGGGTTTTGCTCTCGTCTTATCAAAATCAGGACAGGCCGAGGAGGGGAAGTGGAGCCATTTTATCTGAATTTGTTGTTATAATGAAAACTTTATCTAAAACAAAACTTTTCTTTTTTTTTTTTCGATTTTAAAGTGAACTTTTAAACAAAGTGCATTTATTTATTTTGCTCTAAACCAGGGGTCTGCAAACTTTCTAAACAAGGGGCCAGTTTACTGTCCTCCAGACCTTACGGGGGGGGGGGGGGGGGACTGTGGGTAGAAATGATCCTGCTGTCGGTGGGATTAAACATTGCAGCTTTGGCATTACAGGGGAGGAATAGTGCCCTATTGTTGATGTCAGTAGGAGAAATGGTGCCCCATCATTGGTATCAATGGGAGGAATAGTGCCCCATCATTAGTGTAAATGGGAGAAATAGTGCCCCATCATTAGTGTAAATGGGAGAAACAGTGCCCCATCATTAGTGTAAATGGGAGAAATAGTGTCCCATCATTGATGGCAGTTTGACAGCAATTATCCTGCTGTCAGTGGGATTAAACAATACATCTTTGGCATTACAGGGGAGGAATAGTGCCCAATTGTTGATGTCAGTGGGAGAAATAGTGCCCCATCATTGGTATCAATGGGAGAAATAGTGCCCCATCATTGGTGTCAGTGGGAGGAATAGTGCCCCATCATTGATGTAAGTGAGTGGAATAGTGCCCCATCATTGGTGTCAGTGGGAGAAATAGTGCCCCATCATTAGTGTCAATGAGAGGAATAGTGCCCCATCATTGGTGTCAGTTTGAGGAATAGTGCCCCATCATCGGTGTGAGTCAGTGGAAAAGTGCCCCATTATTTGTGTCAGTGGGAGGAATAGTGCCCCATCATTAGCGTCAGTGGGAGAAATGGTGCCCCATCATTGGTATCAGTGGGAGGAATAGTGCCCCATCATTGGTGTAAGTGAGTGGAATAGTGCCCCATCATTGTTGTCAGTGGTAGGAATAGTGCCCCATTGTTGGTGTTAGTGGAAGGAATAGTGCCCCATCATTGGTGTCAGTGCGAGAAATAGTGCCCCATCATTAGCGTCAGTGGGAGGAATAGTGCCCCATTGTTGATGTCAGTGGAAGGAATAGTGTCTTGTATCAGTAGAAGGAAAAGTGCCCCATCATTGGTGTCAGTGGGAGGAATAGTGCCCCATCATTGGTGTCAGTGGGGTATAGTGTCTTGTATCAGTAGAAGGAAAAGTGCCCCAAGGGCCGGATAAAGGCAAGCAAAGAGCCACATCTGGCCCCCGGGGCCGCAGTTTGGAGACCTCTGCTCTAAACAAGCAGTCACCAGCTTGTGAACACATCTGATCAGGTGCTTTGGAGGCCAGATGAGGGATAAAGAGGACCTGTTATGTCCCATGCTATGGGAGGGATGTTGTTCATCCTTAGTGATAGCAATAAAGTTGATTAAAAAATAAAAAACTTGATCTTGTTATTTTGTTATTTATTGTTTTTATTTATATTTTATTCTTTCTTTTCAATTTTTATTTGACTTTTTTTTCACACACTTTTTGGTTTGTTTTCATTTTCCAAGAAGACGAAAAAATACAATGTATCTTTCTCTTCATTCAGAAGAAGCAAACCAGGGGGGCGGGCTCACAGAGACTGATCACTGTGCTAGCCAATCAGAGGCTACCACAGCAATCAGGTGACCTGGAAGCAGGAGTTCCAGGTCCCGATCGTTGGTTTTAGGGCCCGGGGCTCCCAGTGGGACCCCGGTCTCTGTGGTCCCAGCACAATGACAGATACACTTCCCGCCCGCCATATAGTAAAATGACGGGGGTCGGAATGCGCTCTCGTTTTGGGACAATGTCATATGACGGTGCCCTAATACGGCCGCTCTAGTGCGTCGGCGGGATTGCGCAGAGCGGCGATCACGGGTGCACTGTGTTCCTAAGACAGAGCGTGACCCCGATCTCAGTAAAGAGCCGATGACGTAGCCCTTTACCTATGTAATGTGTCCAATCACAGCCGGCCACATGTACTGTGAGTGGAGAGGAGAGCCAATCAGTGGCATCTCCTCACAGGGGAGATATATACAAGTAATCAGGGCACTGATCATCAGTGCCCTAAATACAATGCAGCCCCAGCAGTGCCCATAAGTGCCACCAATCAGTGCCCATCAGTGACACCAATCAGTGCCCTTTAGTGCTGCCAGTCAGTGCTGCCTTTCAGTGCCCATCAGTGCCTGCTGATCAGTGCTGCCCATGAGTGCCTATGAGTGCCCATCAGTGCCCATCAGTGCCCATCAGTGCTCATCAGTGCTGCCCATGAGTGCTTATGAGTGCCCATCAGTGCTCATCAGTGCCGCCTATCCATGCCACCTATTAGTGCCCACCAGTGCTGCCTATCAGTGCCCATCAGTGCCTGCTCATCAGTGCTCATCGGTGCTGCCCATGAGTGCCCATCAGTGCCTACCAGTGTCAGCCATCAGTGCCCACCATTGCCGCCTATCAGTGTCAACCAGTGTCACCTATCAGTGCTCATCAGTGCTGCCTATCAGTGTCCATCAGTGCCAACTAACAGCACCCACCAGTGTCACCTATCAGTGCTCATCAGTGCTGCCTCATCAGTGCTCATCAGTGAAGGAGAAAAATTACTTATTTACAAAATTTACTGACAGAAACTAATGCTCTGTACACACGGGTGGACTTTTCGGCATCAAAGGTCCGATGGTCTTCCCGACAGACTTTCGACAGACTTTTGACGGACTTCCGATGGACTTTTGAACGAACGGACTTGGCTACACACGATCACACCAAAGTCCGATTAATTCGTACGTGATGACGTACAACCGGACTTAAATAAGGAAGTTGATAGCCAGTAGCCAATAGCTGCCCTAGCGTCGGTTTTCATCTGTCAGACTAGCATAGTGTTTCTCAACTCCAGTCCTCAAGGCACACCAACAAGTCATGTTTTCAGGATTTCCTCAGATGAAACGGCCGTGGTAATTACTAAGGCAGTGAAACTGATCAAATCACCTGTGCAAAATAATGGAGAGCCTGAAAACATGACCTGTTGGTGCGCCTTGAGGACTGGAGTTGAGAAACACTGGACTAGCATACAGATGAGCGGATTTTTGGACCGAACTCGTGTCCTTCGGAAAGATTTGAAACATGTTCTAACTCTAAAGTCCGTCAGATTTTCGACCGAAAAAGTCCGCTGCGGGTCCGATGAAGCCCACACACGATCGGATTCGTTTCGTCAGACCAGTCCGGTCGAAAAGTCCAGCCATAGGATGCATTAAGGTGTAAAAACACGAACCTTTACAACCCTTTAAATACCTCCAAAAGAAAGCTTTGTGTGAGGGGAAAAAAAAGATAAAAATGTAATATGTGTTCAGTGTTGTAAATTATCATTCAATGTGTGAGAGAGAGAGCACTGAAAACTGAAAATTGGTCTGGGCAGGGAGGGGTGAAAGTGTCCGGTATTGAAGGGGTTAAATAATATTTGCCAGATGCCTCCTGTGTGTTATTTCTCTCATTGTACTCATCCCAGCTGGTAACACTTGTGTGACTTGTCCTGTGACTTTGGACATGATAAGTCGCACGACAGTAAATCCCTTATACAGCCCACTTCCTGTTTCTTGTCTGGTCATTAGTCTAGGCTTATCACATCATGCACAGCTCTCTCTCTCACTCTCCTTTGGAGTTTACCAGAAAGGGAGGGGGGATGAGTCATAAGAGGGCCAACGAGAGCTGCAGAGCTGGAGGTGTGCTGTCACGTCACATTCGGCTACCCATCACATTTTGCTACCCGCTGGAGTGCGCATGCGCGACGCCACCATATGCGTTCCAACACTGTTGTAAGACCACCTTGCCACAGGGCCCCTCGCAGGCTCGCGTCGCTCGCCACGCTTCGGGCACGGCCTCGCTTCACTCAGCATAATTGTAATCTGACTCTATGTCCACTTGGATGGTGGGGCTTGAACCTGGACTCAGGGGTGTGGCCACAAAATTCTGCACAAGTGCAGATCGCCAGAGTGTTAGGACGCATACGGAGGCGTCGCGCATGCTCAGTTCAGCGGGTAGCCAAATGTGATGGGTCGCCATATGTGACGCTATAAGTGCCTCTGGGTGTCTGTGTAAATCCAGGAAGTGAACAGGCAGCAGCTTCAGCTGCCCACAGTTAAAATGGCTGCAGCCAGACTCAGTGGAGGGAGATTTCTTCAGCATATTTGGCAAGTACAGAATCACAGAATATATGTAAAATAATATGCAAAGTGGTTAGAGGGAAGCTTCAGAATGGAAAAGAAGTTTTTTTATTACAAGTTATGTGAGCAGACTGCAGTTCCTCTTTAAGCATAGCTCCCAACTGTCCCGGATTTGGAGGGACTGTCCCTGATTTGGAGCAATGTCCCTCTGTCCCTCATTCCTCCTCATTTGTCCCTCGTTTTGGTCTGATCTCTATAGTTGTATAAAAAATGCACTTTTTATCTTTCAAAAAGTGTTTCCAGTGCTAAACCTTTCATCCAATTTCTAAATTGCTGCATTTGTAAATTCCAAAAGCCAATATAAAATAATAGTAGTGGGAAAAAAAAGTCCTTGTGGATTTAATCAACCATTTTTTTTTGGTTAATTCTCCTTTAAGGGGGCGTGTCAGGGGGGCGTGTACTATGCCCACATACATTTGTTAGTAGGTGTCCCTCATTCTCATCTCACAATGTTGGGAGGTGTGTCTTTAACCAGGTGCCGACCCCCCATGTACATTTACTGCGGTAGGGCTAAAGCCCGCTGATGTCACCGAGCCGGTCCAGGCTGGAATAGATCGAACCATATGGTCGGGAGCCACCCACATGCCTGGACCGCCACCCGGCTCAACCTCTCTGAGAGCCTGAGCCGGCCTCTCCCGCCCCCCCCCCAGTGGGGGATGGGGGGGGGGTGGAGCAAAGCAGAGAGCGATGATTGTAGAGGGAGTCCTGAGAACTGAGCCATCGGCGGTGTTTGATCGCTCCGTTCTCAGCCTTAGAGCCGATGGGGGGAGAGATGCTGAATCCTGGGTAAGTATGATTCAAAAAAAAAAAAAATCCCCACACTTCTCTCTTAAGTAACACAATCTTACTGTATAGTGAGGAAGTGAAGTTGGATATTATAGACAGGTATATATAACGTGAAGTCCTCAGCAGGTTGATAAGTCTTGCTGGGAGTTGTAGTCCCCCCCATCCTATGCCGCCCATCCCTGCGGTGAGCGTTGCCAGCAGTTGGTCCTTTATCTGAAGCTGGTACCAGACCGCGCACATTCCCTGGGCACACTACAAAGACCAGCCGCCCAACTCTACCCCCCCTCCCCCGCCCAACTCTCCCCCCCCCTCCCCGCCGCCTCCTGCACTCCGCTGATAAACAGCTTAGCGCCTCCTCAGGAGTTATCAGAGCTGCTGGAAATAAACTCTTCCAGAGAGATAACGGACGCGGAATCCGTAATACCGCCGGGCGCGCTACCGCCAAGCCCTGGCAGGAGGCCCGGGTCATCAGGATAGAAAGCTCTTCAGGAGAGGAAGGAAGGAGGAAGCCAAAACTCCAAACAAATCCCGCTTCTAAAGTTCTTCCATCCGGCATGAAGAGTCTCTCAGTGATTCGGAGACTCGGGGTGGGGGTGGGGGGGGGGGGGGAGTAGACCGCTCTACCGTGTCCGCCATCAATTAATGCCAAAAGTTTGGGAATGAACTGATCTCCTTCATTTGCTGACTTAAAGGGAACCTTCACCTTTTTTTATAATGTTGCTCTCGCCTGCTTCCTCCTCCTTATAACAGATTTTTTATTTTTTAATCCCAGGCACTTTTACCCCCTTCCTGCCCAGGCCGATTTGACAATTACGTGGTCATACAACGCTGTACCCAAACTACATTTTTATCGTTTTTTGACACAGAGCTTTCTTTTTGTGGTATTTAAACACTATTGTTTTTTTTTTTGTTTGTTTTTTTTTGCTAAACAAATGAATAAAGACCGAAAATTGTGGGAAACAAATATTTTTCTTAGTTTCAGAGCTGCTGGAAATAGTTTCTGTTAAATGGAAATACATATTTTTTCTGCTTCACTGATGTGCACTAGAAGGGCTACATTGATAAGGTGGCACTGATGGGCACTGATAGGCTGTGTTGATGGGGCGGCACTGATGGGCACTGATGGGCACTGATAGGCTGTGTTGATGAGGCGGCACTGATGGGCACTGATAGGCTGTGTTGATGAGGCGGCACTGATGGGCACTGATAGGCTGTGTTGATGGGGCGGCACTGATGGGCACTGATGGGCACTGATAGGCTGTGTTGATGAGGCGGCACTGATGGGCACTGATAGGCTGCGTTGATGGGGCGGCACTGATGGGCAATGATAGGCTGTGTTGATGAGGCGGCACTGATGGGCCCTGATAGGCTGCGTTGATGAGGCGGCACTGATGGGCACTGATAGGCTGCGTTGATGAGGCGGCACTGATAGGCTGTGTTGATGAGGCGGCACTGATGGGCACTGATAGGCTGCGTTGATGAGGTGGCACTGATTGGCACTGATAGGCTGCATTGATGAGGCGGCACTGATGGGCACTGATAGGCTGCATTGATGAGGCGGCACTGATGGGCACTAATAGGCTGCGTTGATGAGGCAGCACTGATGGGCAATGCCAGGCTGCATTGATGAGCCAGCACTGATGGGCACTGATAGGCTGCGTTGATGAGGCGGCATTGATAGGTACTGATGGGCTGCGTTGATGAGGCGGCACTGATGGGCACTGATGGGCTGCGTTGATGAGGCGGCACTGATAGGCTGCGTTGATGAGGCAGCACTGATGGGCACTGATAGACTGCGTTGATGAGGCGGCACTGATGTGCACTGATAGGCTGCGTTGATGAGGCGGCACTGATGTGCACTGATAGGCCGCGTTGATGAGGCGGCACTGATGTGCACTGATAGGCTGCGTTGATGAGGCAGCACTGGTAGGCTGCGTTAATGAGGCGGCACTGATGGGCACTGATAGACTGTGTTGATGAGGCGGCACTGATAGGCTGTGTTGATGAGGCGGCACTGATAGGCACTGATAGACTGCATTTATGAGGCGGCACTGATGGGTACTGATAGACTGTGTTGGTGAGGCGGCACTGATAGGCACTGATAGACTATGTTGATGAGGTGGTACTGATGTGCACTGATAGGCTGCGTTGATAAGGCGGCACTGATGTGCACTGATAGGCCGCGTTGATGAGGCGGCACTGATGTGCACTGATAGGCTGCGTTGATGAGGCGGCACTGGTAGGCTGCGTTGATGAGGCGGCACTGATGGGCACTGATAGACTGTGTTGATGAGGCGGCACTGATAGGCTGTGTTGATGAGGCGGCACTGATAGGCACTGATAGACAGCGTTGATGAGGCGGCACTGATGGGCACTGATAGACTGCATTTATGAGGCGGCACTGATGGGTAATGATAGACTGTGTTGGTAAGGCGGCACTAATAGGCACTGATAGACTATGTTGATGAGGCGGTACTGATGTGCACTGATAGGCTGCGTTGATGAGGCGGCACTGATGGGCACTAATGAGGAGATACTACTATGTAGACATGTGCAATTTGTTTTGTTCCAAATGAGCGAATGAGTTTTTTAACAAATTTTTAACATATTCGTTCATTCGGAAATATCCGAATTAACGAAAACCCGCTTAACAAATTTTTCCGAATATTTGTAAATTCGAAAATTCATCAATTTGAAAATTCAAAATAATAACTAACTAATAAAAACTTAACTATTGTTGAACGTTACGAATTATCCGAAATAACGATTTGCCGTATCTAAATGAATGGGACTTAACTTGTAATTAGTAATAATAATAATAATAATTTTAAAAATGTATTATTATTATTCTTTTTATTAATATTTATTATTAATTTGTTCCGTTCCATTTGTTTAGATGCAGCGTTCGTTATTTCTGATAATTCATAACTTTGGATAAATTTGTATTTGTTACGTTCACTAACAGCCAAACTTGAAAGGAAATTCGTTATCCGAAATAACGAATGCCGTATCTAAACGAATGGAACGTAACTAATTAATAATAATAAATAACAATAATAATAATTTCAAAAATGTATTATTATTCTTCTTATTCTTCCTATTTATTATTAATTTGTTCCGCTCCATTAGTTTAGGTGCGGCATTCGTTATTTTGGATAATTTGTAACTTTGGATAAAATCGAAATTCCAATACTTATAATTTAATAGTTAGTTATTATTAGTTAGCTAGTTAGTTATTCTTTCTCATTTTCGGATTTTTGAATTTACGAATTGCGACCATAACCTCCAAACATTTATATTTATATATATATATATATATATATATATATATATAGAGAGAGAGAGAGAGAGAGAGAGAGAGAGAGAGAGAGAGAGAGAGAGAGAGAGAGAGAGAGAGAGAGAGAGAGAGAGAGAGAGAGAGAGAGAGAGAGAGAGAGAGAGAGAGAGAATGTATTTATTTTTTTAGCAGAGATCGTGGAGAATAAAATGGTGGTTGTTGCAATATTTTATGTCACACTGTATTTGCACAGCTGTCTTTCAAATGCAATTTTTTTGGAAATAAAAACACTTTAATAAATTTTAAAAAAACACAGTAGTTTTAGTTAGCCCAATTTTTTGTATAATGTGAAAGATGATGTTACGCCGCGAGAATGGTGGGAGAATGGTCTGAATGGGCCCTCAACGTTTGGTGAAAGTCACATTCACTGCTCTGTAAATATTCCCCTAGTCTTGGAACACACCTGCAGTCACACACATCACAATAGCTCATATCATCTTAGCCCTATTAGGGTACAGTCGGGGGGCTCTGAGCTCTTCACACCCGCAGGCGTCTCCAGGCATACAATACATAGTATACAGATTTAATTATGGATTAGATAAACTGACAGGACTGTGGCAGCAGCTGCTCAACGTCCCAACTGAGCCAATGGCTTCTGCCAGCAAAACGGAAGCTGTCAACGCTGAGAAGTATCACCTGAAGGGAAATTATTACCTGGCGTCCCAAGCTGTTCGTTTAGTGTAACCAACAATTAACCATACAGGGATGTCACTGAAATACAAAAAAAGTCTTGTCACAAGCATGCTAAAGAAGGTGAGAGTAGATTCGGCAGAGTGATCGAGTGTACTCTTCTCCAATCTTGGTGTGTACTGCTGTATTTTTTCCCAGATCTGTGCAGTAATCCAATGTGAGATTTGGAGCTTCCTGTAATAAAGCTCAGTCACCAGGGCCGGGACAAGGGGTGGGCAGAAGGGTCGGCTGCCCTGGGCGCAGCGTGTATGGGGGGGCGCCGCAAGTTCCTTCTACCAGTAGCGGCCCATGCATTGTGGGCGCACGGGCGCGCCCCCCCCCCCACTCCCCACTAACACCTCCGCTGCCCTCCCTAGCCTGAAAGTGGCCGGACGCATGTATTACTATGGTGGGGATAGGTGGGGGGGTGTATTTTGAAGCACCTGATTAGAGCCAGAGGCTCAGGGCACAGAGCACTGCGTCCTGATCCCACCCTGTTGTGTGACAATAGCAAATGAATTTTCGCTATGGTCACACTACAGTTCCTCCCTCAGGAGGCAGGTTGTGAGACCTGTTTCCCAATTAGCCAAAGCGCCAGCCGATGCTATTGGATGCCTAGCGCTTTGAAAGAGGAGACATGCTGGAGCCGGAGCCACCGCTGCACACCACACCATAACAGCCTGCACAGAACCAGTAAGTGCCCGTGGAGGAGGAGGAGGAGGAGGAGGAGGAGGAGGAGAGCACACCACCACTGCCTGCATGAAGGAGGTGGAGAGGAGAGCACACCACTGTTGCATGCATGGGTAGGAGGAGAGGAGAGCACCGCTGCCCGCATGAAGGAAGAGGAGAGCACACCACCGCTTCCCGCATGAAGGAGGAGAGGAGAGCACACCACCACTGCCTGCATGGAGGAGGAGGAGTGTAGAGCACACCACCGCTGCCTGCATGGAGGAGAGGAGAGGAGAGCACACCGCCTTTGCATGCATGGAGGAGGAGGAGAGGAGAGCACCGCTGCCCGCATGAAGGAAGAGGAGAGGAAAACACACCACCGCTTCCTGCAAGCAGGAGGAAAGGAGAGCACACCACCGCTTCCTGCATGAAGGAGGAGAGGAGAGCACACCACCACTGCCTGCATGGATGAGGAGGAGAGGAGAGCACACCACCGCTTCCTGCATGAAGGAGGAGAGGAGAGCAGACCACCACTGCCTGCATGAAGGAGGCAGGCCCGGATTTACTCCCTTTGCCGCCCCAAGGCCGGGTCCTTCAGTGCCGCCCCCCCCGCCCACCCCCCCACACACACACCACCATTCTCGTCCTTTATCGATGACTGCAACAATAGATCAATTAAAAACATATCTCCATACACGAGAACACTGAAAATAACTGGCTTTAATTGTACAGACTAAAAATACTTCAGGGTAAGCGTGCGCGGGGTAAGGATTTTTTGCGGGCAATTTTTCAGGGCAATGGCTGGTGTTAGTGCTTCAGTCATCCCCGGCACCATGGTTGGTATGGTGTCAGGATGATTGAAACACATTATTTCTATCATTACATTGTAATGTAAAATGAAATAGTTCAACTCACCATAATGCAGAATCATTGGGAGCCCTGAGCGTGTCACTTGCCACCATCGCTTGTCACTTGCCACTCTGCCTGCCACCAGATGGAGATGTCACTTGCCACGCTGCCACCAGATGGAGATGTCACTTGCCACTCTGCCACCAGATGGGGATGTCACTTGCCACGGTGCAACCAGATGGAGATGTCACTTGCCACACTGCCTGGCTGCCACCAGATGGAGATGTCACTTGCCACGTTGCCACCAGATGGAGATGTCACTTGCCACACTGCCTGGCTGCCACCAGATGGGGATGTCACTTGCCATGCTGCCACCAGATGGGGATGTCACTTGCCACACTGCCACCAGATGGGGATGTCACTTGCCACACTGCCACCAGATGGGGATATCACTTGCCATGCTGCCACCAGATGGGGATGTCACTTGCCACACTGCCACCAGATGGGGATGTCACTTGCCACACTGCCACCAGATGGGGATGTCACTTGCCACGCTGCCACCAGATGGGGATGTCACTTGCCACCAGATGGGGATGTCACTTGCCACGCTGCCACCAGATGGGGATGTCACTTGCCACGCTGCCACCAGATGGAGACCTCACTTGCCACACTGCCACCAGATGGGGATGTCACTTGCCACTTTGCCACCAGATGGGGATGTCACTTGCCATGCTGCCACCAGATGGAGACGTCACTTGCCACACTGCCACCAGATGGGGATGTCACTTGCCACGTTGCCACCAGATGGGGATGTCACTGGCCACATTGCCACCAGATGGGGATGTCACTTGCCACGTTGCCACCAGATGGGGATGTCACTTGCCACGTTGCCACCAGATGGAGACATCACTTGCCATGCTGCCACCAGATGGAGACGTCACTTGCCACACTGCCACCAGATGGGGATGTCACTTGCCACACTGCCACCAGATGGGAATGTCACTTGCCACACTGCCACCAGATGAGGATGTCACTTGCCACATTGCCACCAGATGGGGATGTCACTTGCCACACTGCCACCAGATGGGAATGTCACTTGCCACACTGCCACCAGATGTGGATGTCACTTGCCACATTGCCACCAGATGGGGATGTCACTTGCCACACTGCCACCAGATGAGGATGTCACTTGCCACATTGCCACCAGATGGGGATGTCACTTGCCACACTGCCACCAGATGGGGATGTCACTTGCTACGCTGCCTGTCTGCCACCAGATGAAGGAGGGCGGAACAGCGGTGCTGGCAATGAGAGATGTCATCTCTCTCCCCCGCTGCCGCACCGCTGACATTACTTGTTAATCTTTTCAAAAATGGCGCCGGGCGGCGCAATCACGCTACTGCGCATGTGCCGCCCGGCCGAGCGCGTACGAACTTTCCCGAGCCCAGCCGCTTCAGAACTGCGCATGCGCAGTAGTGGGCGGCTCGCGGCCATCTTTTCTAAGGGCACCGGTGCCCTTAATCAAATTTAACGGGCAGCCTGAAAGGGGGGGGCGGCCGCGAAGTCGCCGCAGGAGTGGCGCCGCCCCTGCACCGCTGCCGCCCCGAGGCCTGGCCTCGGTGGCCTTATGGCAAATCCGGCCCTGGAAGGAGGAGGAGAGGAAAGCAGACCACAACTGCCTGCATGGAGGAGGAGGAGAGGAGAGCACACCGCCGTTGCATGCATGGAGGAGAGGAGATCAGCGCTGCCCGCATGAAGGAAGAGGAGAGGAGAGCACACCACCACTTCCTGCATGAAGGAGGAGAGAAGAGCACACCACCACTGTCTGCATGGAGGAGAGGAGAGCACACCACTGTTCATGTGCGTGTAAGGGCAGGCGTCCCAATACTTTTGACAATATAGTATATATAGTGGCTATTGAGGATTTATTTATTTTTTAATGCCCAGAGTTAAGCTTTAACATTGAGGTTCCATCCAGCATCTGCTGGGGATGGGGAGAGGATGTTGGAATATCCTGTTTGTGGGAAGACTCACTGTTAGGATATCACAGGACAGATGGAGAGCTAATAGAGTGTGATCGGAGCCATTTCCAGACATAATCCGATGTGTGCCGTGTGTACGCCGATCCCCAGGACTGTGTACGCCAGAGAGCGCCGGAGCAGAAGGCTTGCCGGATCGCCCGGCATCAATCACGCCGGACAGCAGAAGGAGCTGAACGCAACACTTGCTTTATATAAAGGAGAGCTAAACTGAACACCGCAGGAAGCCTTCTGATAATAACCAAATGATTAGCTTGTTTATGGAATAGACTTGTGATTTTTTTTTTTTTTATTGAAGGACAATGTTCAAAAAATATATTGCACTTTGATGATTGTTTGGACTTCATACATGTACTGGTAGTATTCATGATATACATTCCTTCTTTGTTTCATAGAGCTTTTGGCTGTTGTGCTGCTCTTATGGTGAGGAATGGGGACGTTGGAGGTCCAGAAGCCCAGCCGTGTGGCACCCAGTGTGCCTTGTAGGGAGAGTCTCAGCAGTGAGTGTTCAGTGGAAGCCCAGAGATGATGTGTGGCAACCACCAGAATTTGATAAGTCAGACGTGAAAGATTCTAATTTCAGTGATGGAAGATTCCGCCATGTGAAGAGTCTTGCTCTTATGGTGAGGAATGGGGAGGTTGGAGGTCAGAAGCCCAGTAGTATGGCACCTGTTGTGTCCATTGTAGTCTTCCTCTGGAAGCCCAGAGACAATCTGCAGTTGGTGACCACCAAAATTTGATAAGTCATACTGTATGTGAGATTCTAATTTCGGCCAGTAGTATGGTACCCAGTGTGCCTTGTAGGAGAGTATCAGCAGTGAGAGTTTGATGGAATCCCAGAGATGATCTGTGGTTGGTGACCATGAGAATTTGATAAGTCATATATCAGATTCTAATTTCGGCAAAGGAAGATACTGCCATGTGGAGAGTCCTGCTCTTATGGTAGGGAATAGGGACGTTGTAGCCTGTAAGCCCAGTAGTATGGTACCCAGTGTGCCTTGTAGTAAGAGTCCCAGCGGTGAGTGTTTGATGGAAGCCCAGAGATGATCTGCGGTTGGTGACGAACAGAATTTGATAAGTCAGACGTGAAAGATTCTAATTTTGGCGATGGAAGATTCTGCCATGTGGAGAGTGCTGGTCTTAAGAAGAGGAATAGGGACGTTGGAGGTCAGAAGCCAAGTAGTATGGTACCCAGTGTGCCTTGTAGAGAGTTCCAGTAGTGAGTGCTTCATGGAAGCCCAGAGATAATCTGTGGCTGGTGACCACCAGAATTTGAGATGGTCTAAGATCACTGCTTGATAATAGGCCTTGAGCCCAGAGACGATCTACAGTTGCTGGTCACCAATTTTTTTTAAGTCAGATGTGAAAGATTCTAATTTTGGCGATGGAAGATACTGCCATGTGGAGAGCACCTCTCCTATGGTAAGGACAATGGAGTCCGGAAGCCCATTAGTATGGCACCCATTGTGTGCCCTGTAGGGAGAGTCCCAGCAGTTAGTATTTGATGGAAAGCCAGAGACTATCTGTGGTTGGTGACCACCAGAATTTGAGATGGTCTAAGATCACTGCTTGATAATAGGCCTTGAGCCCAGAGACGATCTGCAGTTGTCAGACGTGAAAGATTCTAATTTCAGTGATGGAAGATACTGCCATGTGGAGAGCGCTGCTCCTATGGTAAGGAATAGGGACAATGGAGTCAGGAAGCCCAGTAGTATGGTACCCAGTGTCCCTTGTAGGGAGTGTCCCAGTAGTGAGTGTTCCATGGCAGCCCAGAGATGATCTGCGGTTGGTGACCACCAGAATTTGAGATGGTCTAAGATCACAGCTTGATAATAGGCCTTCAGATTCGAGGCTCCCATGCCGGTGTTTTTTAGACCTATATACAGGACAATCAAAATTTTAAATCTGGGTTTTTTTTCCCACCCCAAATGTAATGGTTAATTACATACTGCAATTTTTGCAAAATAAGATGATGTGAGAGGAATGGGCGGAGTTCCATAATAGTATGGTAGGCAGGAGTGACATTTTGATAATTGCAGCTCTTCCTGCCCACGAAAGCAGGGCATTAAAAAGTGCCTCGGTTTTTTTGCTTGTTGTTGATTCCACTATGATTACAGGCCACAAATATCAGGAAATACCTTAGACTTCCCTTATATCCGGAACCAAGAAGACCCAGAGCGACCCTTCTGTGTGACCAGCCTGGTATCTGTGTCATGTGTTACACACACAGCCTGGACACTCCACACATGGATAATCCTGGAGAAGCTGGCCTGCTCCCAACTCACCCACACACTGCTCTGAGAATATTTTTAGATCAGATAAGAAACAAGTGACATTTCCTCTGCGGCTCTCAATACAGGAGGAATCAGGGGGCCCCGCTCATGAGAGCTTACAATCTAGGAGATAGCGGGACATAAATACTCTGTACTTTTTAAAGAGAAACTAAGTACAGAGTTGCTTCTGTATGAGTCATGAAACGCGTAGTCCCACATTAATGACATACAATAAAAATGTGAGTTTATTAAATGTTTGCATTGAAGCCTGCAACTGTGCTAAGTGCACTGGGGGTACAATGCATTTTTAAAATTTTTTTTTTACAATTAACTTTATTGATACTACATGGGGTGGTGGGAATAGTCCCCCCCCCCCCCCCCAAGTCATAGCATTTTGCTGTAACAAGTTCTCTTTACTGAGACACATAGGCGTGCGCATGGGGTGTTGCCGGCGGGGCCTGGGCACACCCTAATCACCATGTGCGCCGCTGATTTCCCCCTACTGCCCAGGCCCCCCCTCCTCTTTGTTGCCCCCCTTGCCTCGCAATGCTGCTGGCTTCCCTCCTCTCCTTTCCCCCCCAGGCTTCAGGATGGAGAGTGGGGGAAGGGGCTAGTGAATATGTAAATGAACACAGTGAACACACTCATTCACTTTGTGCATTCACAATTGAAGCGTATTAAACTGTGTTTACTATGCTTCAGTTTCTAAATGAACAGGAAGCCGCTCCTCAGCTTTAGTATGGTATTATATTGCTATGTTTAATAATAGTATGTTGAATTATAATATTATGCTATATATACATATATATATATATATATATATATATATATATATATATATATATATATATATATATATATATATATATATATATATATATATATATATAATATATATAATAATATATAAAAATTATAATTATTATTATTATTATACAGGATTTATATAGCGCTGACAGTTTGCGCAGCGCTTTACAACATTATGGCAGACAGTACACTCACAATACAATTCAATACAGGAGAAATCGATGACTAAATGAGGATCTAATGACAGCCATACATGTAAAGCGTTCCGATCGAACGATTCTTCACCGACCGATCGGATCTGTGAATTATTGAAAAGGCACAAAACTGTGTCAAGCAAAACCAATCAATTTTAATTGAAATGATTCTGATAGGATTGAAAACCAGATCATAGGAAAGGAAAAGTAGATAATTGGATAGGATTGTTAGTATTCCAAATCGTCTTTCCGACTGGTCAGTATAAGGCGGAGGACAGGGCCCCCCCCATGGCGCGGCGTGGTACTCACGTGGATCTGGTGGAGAGGTGAAGTCACCTTTGTTGGACATGGTGGAGGGGCCCCGCTGGAAGTGTGGCCCTGGGGCTGGAGGACAGGGATGCAGTGGCTGTGGGTCTCTCTGTAGACTGGAAGAGACACAACATGTGTGTCAGAGGAGCCGGGGAACATAGGAGGGGGGGGGGGGGGAGGGGCGCCCAACACCAGATAACAGGAACTGTTTTTAGACCAGCTCAGCCATCAGCCAGGAGGAGCAAACAGCTGACAACAAGAAAAAGAAGTTTATAGAAAACCCCCTCAGGGAGGCGTCCCGAGCAACACCGAGCACAACTACTCTGAGGACGAGGCGATCGCATTCAAAGGGGAACTGTCCCTAGAGAAAACCCAGAAACGCAGCAGTTGATTTAAGGGCCCGTTCACACCAGAAATTGCACAGAACTTCACGTTTTTCACTGCATCTTTGCATGCATTTGAAGCGTGTTTGACTCACGTTTTGCGGGCATTTTGCGTTTAACCACTTAGGGACCAGGCTTATTTTTTGCTAGAAAATTACATGGAACCCCCAAACATATTATATATAGATAGATAGATAGATAGATAGATAGATAGATAGATAGATAGATAGATAGATAGATAGATAGATAGATAGATAGATAGATATAGTTATATCTATATAGATATATATATATATGTACACACAAGATAGATAGATAGATAGATAGACAGACAGACAGACAGACAGACAGACAGATATTTTAATTTTTTTCAGACACCCTAGAGCAGTGACGGCAAACCTTGGCACCCCAGATGTTTTGGAACTACATTTCCCATGATGCTCAGCTACACTGCAGAGTACATAAGCGCATACCTCCCAACATTTAGAGATGGGAATGAGGGACACCTACTAACAAATGTATGTAGGCATAGGACACGCCCCCTGCCACACCCCCTTAAAGGAGAATTAACCAAAAAAAAATGGTTAATTAAACCCACAAGGGCTTTTGTTTTTTTTACCACTACTATCCCTTTATATTGGCTTTTAAAATTTACAAATGCAGCAATTTAGAATTTGGATGAAAGGTTTAGCATTTTTGTAGGATAAAAAGGTCATTCTATATAGATCAGATCAAAATGAGGGACAAGTGAGGGGGAAAGAGGGACAGAGGGACCTTGCTCCAAATCCGGGACAGTTGGGAGCATAACATTTTTTTCAGACACCTAGAGCAGTGACGGCGAACCTTGGCACACCAGATGTTTTGGAACTACATTTCCCATGATGCTCAGCTACACTGCAGAGTGTATGAGCATCATTGGGAAATGTAGTTCCAAAACATCTGGGGTGCCAAGGTTCGCCATCACTGCCCTAGAGAATAAAATGTTGTTGCAATACTTTGTCACACCGTATTTGCGCAGCGTTCTTACAAGCGCAAATTTTTTTTAAAAAACACACTTTCTTTTAATTAAAAAATATGACAAGAATAAAGTTAGCCCGATTGTTTTTTTTAAATTGTGAAAGATGATGTTACGCCAAGTAAACTGATACCCAACATGTCATGCTTCACAATTGCTACTGAGGGGAAAGGATCGGATCATCTCCACCGCTACCAGCGGTTCCGGTAAGCAGTGGAGAAGACCAGAGCGCGTCGGGGGGGGGGGGTGCACCTCTCCCGCCACCGATTAAAGTGATCTCGCAGGGATTCCGCTGTGGAGAACACTTTTATCTGAAAGAGGACCGCCCGCCGTTGAAGAAAATATCAGGGTTATGGCAGCTATCTGCTGCCATAACCCTAGTATTCAACGTCAAAGTACCGACATATAATGACGGCGGCTGGTCTGTAAGTGGTTAATGCTGTATTTGCAGTGTATTTTTCTATATGTTTTTGGGCTTGGCTTTCTTGGCTTAACCACTTCCTACCAAAGGTATGTACCTGTACGTCTTTGGGTTTCAGTGGTTATACCGGGATGGTGGGTGCACCCATAGCTCCTAACTGTCCCGGATTTGGAGGGACTGTCCCTGATTTGGAGCAATGTCCCTCTGTCCCTCTTTCCCTCTCACTTGTCCCTCATTTTGATCTGATCTACATAGTTTTATATAAAATGCACTTTTTAGCCCACAAAAAGTGTTTCCCAGTGCTAAACCTTTCATCCAAGTTCTAAATTGCTGCATTTGTACATTTTTGAAAGCCAGTATAAAGGAATAGTAGTGGTAAAAAAAAAATCTTGTGGATTTAATTAACCTTTTTTTTGGTTAATTCTCCTTTAAGGGGGTGTGGCAGGGGGCGTGTCCTATGCCCACATACATTTGCTAGTAGGTGTCCCTCATTCCCATCTCAAAATGTTGGGAGGTATGGGTGCACCTACATTCATCAGCCCGCTATTGATCTTTGCAGCCGAGAATTGAGTTTCAGGCAGATGTGATCTGAGTGGCTGATTAGCCGCTCGATCACATTTACGGGTGGCGAGGGGTCCCACCCCCTCCCGCCGCAGCCTCTCCGGTCCCATCGTTGCCGGCCGCATCGCTCCCGACCCTGTACAGAGAAAGAGGAACTGACGCCGCCCCCCTCTCTCTGTAACCCCGGAAAGCGGGAGGGGTGAGTAGTTTGTCACTTCCGGTTCCGCCCCTTTGCTTACCTGGCCACCAGCGGGCAGGAAAGCAGCCGATTAGACCGATCTGTGTCTGATCAGCTACATGGGAGGCCAGAGGAGAGATTTGGGATCTAATAGACCCCAAATCTCTCCATAAAGAGGACCTGTCACGGCTCATGCTGTCACGAGGGATGAACAACATTCCTCGTGACAGCATGGGCCCTGACAGGTCCTCTTTATGGAGAAATTTGGGGTCTATTAGATGCATCATTGAATGTAATGAAAAAAAAAAAAGCATTGGTTCCAGTGACCTCAGTATTAACCCCCAGCACTGGTGTCAGTGACCTCAACAATAACCCCTAGCATTAGTGTCAGTGACCATAATAATAACCCCCAGGATGGGTGTCAATGACCTCAATAAAAAAAAAAAAACACATTGGTGTCAGTGACCAAACATATTACTGACCCCTAGCATTGGTGTCAGTGACCTCAAAAATAACCTTCAGCATTGGTGGGAGTCACCACAATAAAACCTTCAGAACTGGTCAGTGACCACAATAATAATCCCCAGCACTGATGTCAGTAATCATAACAATAACCCCCTGTATTGGTGTCAGTGACCTCAATATTAGCCCCCAGCATTGGTGTCAGTAACCGTAATATTTACCACCAGGATTCATTTCAGATACCTCAGTAATAACCCCCAGCACTGTTATCAGTGACCATAATAATAATCTCAAGCATTGGTGCCAGTGGCCTCAGAATTAACCTCCAGTATTGGTTTCAGTGACTATAATAATATTAACCCCCACCACTGGAGTCAGTGACCTCAATATAAATACCTGGCATTGGTGTCAGTGATCATAATAATAACCCCCCAGAATTGGTGTCAGTCACCTCAATAATAACCCCCAGCATTGGTGTCAGTCACCTCAAATATAACCCCCAGCATTGGTGTCAGTCACCTTAATAGTAACCCCCAGTATTGGTGTCAGTCACCTCAAATATAACCCCCAGCATTGGTGTCAGTCACCTCAAATATAACCCCCAGCATTGGTGTCAGTCACCTCAAATATAACCCCCCAGCATTGGTGTCAGTCACCTCAAATATAACCCCCAGCATTGGTGTCAGTCACCTCAAATATAACCCCCAGCATTGGTGTCAGTCACCTCAATAATAACCCCCCAGCATTGGTGTCAGTCACCTCAATAATAACCCCCCAGCATTGGTGTCAGTCACCTCAATAATAACCCCCCAGCATTGGTGTCAGTCACCTCAATAATAACCCCCCAGCATTGGTGTCAGTCACCTCAAATATAACCTTCAGCAGTGGTGACAGTGACCAGTGACTTCAGGCTCAGGCGTGAATCATACACAGTATTCGTTTTCTGGGTTCATCTGGCAGTGCTGCAGTAGAATGTTTCAAATGTAAGATATTCAGAAGAAAAATTAAGTTACAATCGTATACAAAGTATCATTCAACCAAAGACTGTGAGCTTCATTACCCCCCAGGGAGAGGAAATAAACAAATGATGTGTTTATAAACAACACAGAGGAGAGCTACTAAAGAAAAATAAACAATTTAGTAGTTACAGGTCAGGAGGTATAAACTAACAAAACTGAAAAAATATAAAATATAACATCATAGAATATAATGAATAAAGTGTAATATATATAACAAACAAGGACAACCATTAATGAATAAATAAATGTAACATAAATACTCAAATAAATAAAAATAATCATAAATAAATAAATAAATAAATAAATAAATACATTCAATAAATTAATACTGAGTAATAGTAAATAAAAGTAAAAAGTAAAAATAACTAAACACCCTAACAAACAAAATAAATAAATGTATATTATCATTATTATTATTATTAATCATTTTTTTCTGGTTTGGGTGTTTATTATTATTATTTCTAATAATGTATTTAATTTTTTTTTAGGGTTTTTTTTTAGGTTAGGGGTTAATTGTCATTTATTTATGTATTATTACACATTATTAATTTATTTTATTTATTTAACATGATTTTTAGTTATTATATAATAAATACATTCTATCTAGCTATCGATAGATAGATAGATAGATAGATAGATAGATAGATAGATAGATAGATAGATAGATAGATAGATAGATAGATAGATAGATAGATAGATAGATAGATAGATAGATAGATAGATATAAACAAGGACAATGATTTTTTGTTTTTTGTGGTTGGTTGTTTTCTGTTTTGAGCTCATAATTCATGGGAGTTTCCTGAGAAGTGTGAGAAGTGTTGGTGGGAATTCAGCCACAGAGCTGTTACTGAACATATTCCATCATTTGTTTTCCAGCTCTGAGCAAAGGAAGGAGGTCTCATGGTTAGAAGCCGCACCTCATATTTTGAGAAAATCTCAGCCTAACAGTCTTTTTGTTTTAATGAAAATGGGCCCCCAGGCAGGCTACAAAATCACTGATCACCGCTATAACTAGTTAAAAAAAAATTAATTAATCAAAATGCCATAAAAATATCCCATTGTTTGTAGATGCTATGGGGTTGATTTACTAAAGGCAAATAGACTGTGCACTTTGCAAAGTGCGGTTGCACTCTGCAAGTGCAGTAGCTCCAGAGCTTAGTAAATTAGCAGAAGCTCTGCTGAATTCTATCATCCAATCATGTGCAAGCAAAAATGCATCTTTTTTTATTTTCCTTGCACGTGATTGGGTATTCTTTGCAAAATGAAGCCTTACCTCATTTACTAAGCTCTGGAGCAATTGTATTTGCAGAATGCAACTTTGCAAAGTGCACAGCCTGTTTGCCTTTAGTAAATCGACCCCTATAACTTTCGCGCAAACCAATCAATATACGCTTATTGGGATTTTTTTTTACCAAAAATATGTAGAAGAATATACATTGCGCTAAATTTATGAATAAATTTGATTTTTTACATTTCTTTATTGGATATGTATTATAGCAGAAAGTAAAAAATATAGTTTTTTTTTTCATAATTGTCGCTCTTTTTTTTGTTTATAGCGCAAAAAATAAAAACTGCAGAGGGGATTAAATGCCACCAAAAGAAAGCTCTATTTGTAGGAAAAAAAAGACATCAATTTTATCTGGGTACAGCGCAGCGCGACTGCGCAATTGTCATTTGAAGTATCGCAGTGCTGTATCGCAAAAAATGGCCTGGTCAGGAAGGGGGTAAGACCTTCCGGGGATGAAGTGGTTAAGCATTCCTCCCCCATCCTATGCCACATTTGGCATGTAATTTTTTTTGGTGGGGGGGGGGAGGTTTGGGGAGCGGGTACCTAGTTTTGACAGGTACCCTCTCCCACTTCTGCTCGGGCCGCCTAGGCGATCCCAGCAAAAGTTCTCCCCTCCCCCTCCCTGCCAGCAATCTTCTGGGACAAGTCACAGGTCCCAGAGGATTGCCTAACCATTAAAGGAGGCGCAGCGCGACTCGCGCATGCGCAGTGCATACCTGGCTGTGAAGTCCCCGCTCAGTCACACCACCCGGCTCAGTGGTTCCAACTAACAGCAGAGATCATCCACCTGCTCCCGCAGTCTCTGGTTCTTACACTGGAGGTTGGTGACGGGAGAGGGATCTCACCAGGCTTAGCATATCCTCCAGCTTCCTCTCTGCCCTGAGCCTGAACTCCTTCATCTCAGCTTGCAGCCCGTGCACGGCCCCCGGTAGCGGGCATTCCCTCTCTTCCTCCTCCGGTACACTCTTCCAGAGCTGCCACACCGACATCTCCACCCCAAGCTCCATGCTGTTGGGCAATGACAGGTGGCTATCAGGGCTTTGGACTGACTTCAGCAAGTGGCGATCACCATCATCCAGTGAATGACATTGTCTGGTGCTGGGATCTCAGCTCACTTCCGCTGTGTGCAGGTGCACCAGTGTGTGCGGGGGAGGGATGGCGGCTTTAGAGGTGATATCCACTAGGGATGAGGAGGTGACAAGAGAGGAATGTGGAACCGGTCATGGCTGTGCCTCTAGGTGGCAGTGCGCCCTAGGCGGCTGCCTAGGTGGCCCGTCTATTAGGGACGCATGGGCGCCACCCCCCCGTCCATGCCTCCGGCCCCCTAATTTACATGCAGGGCGCCTGATGCATGGATTCCAATGGGGGGTTTGAAGCACATGATTAGAGCCTGAGGCAATAGCAAATGAATATTCGCTATTGCCATACTGATCCTCCTCCTGGCCAATTAAGAAGTGGGTACTGAGACCCGTCACCTGATTAGCTGAAGAGACAGGCCTTGGACACCTTGGAGGAGGAGGGAGGAGACACACAGCGGAAGCCCCCCATGATGCAGAGGAGGAGAAGACACAATGGAAGCCGCTGCCTGTAGGAGCGATGCCCGCCCGTGACCTAAATGGAGTAAGTGCTGACTGACCGCCCGCCCGTCCATGGGGGGGTGGGAGGTGTTGCGGGTGACCTGGCTGGGGGGGTGGTTTGCCACCCCCCCAGGAAAAAATCGCCAGCTGCCCCTGGTATAATCACAGCGGGCGCGGGCTCCTGGTGCCCCAGACCCGGAAGTGTAGGATGACGTACTAGGTACGTCATCCTGCACAGCAGAGCGGCCTTGCCGCCTTATATGTAAGTTATATGGTTGGCAAGCAGTTAAATTTGAAAGTGTGAGGATTTAAAGTGGTGTTCCCGCCAAAATTATACTTTTTAAATAAAAATACCCCTATAATACACAAGCCTAATTTATTCTAGTAAAGTTATTCTCTAAACCAGTGGTTCTCAACTCCAGTCCTCAGGACCCACCAACAGGCCAGGTTTGCAAGATAACTGAAATACATCACAGATGATATCATTTGCTGCTCAGTGATTGCAGTATTCTAGTCTGCAACTCCCCAAGGTAATACTTAAAATCTGGCCTGTTGGTGGGTCCCGAGGACTGGAGTTGAGAACCACTGCTCTAAACTAAGGTCTGTTTTGTAAGTTTATAGCAGTAGTTTGTTATTTTATAAACTTACAGCAGGCCGTGGCCATCTTAAGTGTGGGCATCTGAAGCCAGACTGTATTTCTTCCTGGATCTCATCCTTGCAGATCTCACACATGCTCAGTGCAGCACAAGCAGTGTAATAGGTTTCAGGTCAGGTTTCCATAGCAACGGCAGTTTCAGAGGAAGTTGCCGCCCCTTCCCAGAAGGCATTGCAAACAGGAAATGATGCGATGGGCGGCGGTCAGGGAGGAGGAAGTGAAAAATGAATACAGCAGATATACAGTAGGTTCTGAGGGAAAAAAAAAAATATATCCAATTTGTTTACAGTGCACAGTTTAGTGAGGGATGCTAAAGAGTTGTAAAAGTGGGTGGAACTCCACTCTAAAGGAGAAGTGTGGGCTTGTAAAAAAAAAAAAACAAAAAAAACATCCATATTCACCTCTGTGCTGCAGCTGTCCCATGTTGGCTCTAAGCCAGAGAATTGAGCAATCATATGACAGCTGATCACTCAGTTCTCAGTCAGCTGTCATTCACACCCCCCCCTCCCGATCACAGCCTGCCTCTGGCACACACCCCCTCCCAATCACAGCCTGCCTCTGGCACACACCTCCTCCCAATCACAGTCTACCTCTGGCACACACCACCTGCCAATCACAGCCTGCCTCTGGCACACACCCCCTCCCAATCACATGTCGTCTCTGGCACACACCCCTTCCAATCACAACCAGGGTCTGGCACACCATCCCCTCCCAATCACAGCCTCCCACTGGAACACACCTCCTCCCAATCACAAGCAGGCTCTGGAACACCCCCCCTCCCAATCACAACCTGCCTCTGGCACACACCGCTACCCAATCACAGCTTGCCTCTCGAACACACCCCCCATCTCAAGTAAAGCCTGCATCCTGACTGGGGCTTAACATACTCTGGAATACAGACACACTATGTGTCTGCACAGTGTCCTGTAACCCCGCCCCCCCACTATCAGGAAGAAGAGATGCATGGTCACAATCACAGCCTCCCTCTAGCACACACCCCCTCCCAATCACAGCCTGCCCCTGGCACACATCTCCTCCCAATCACAGCCTCCCTCTGGCTCACATCCCCTCCCAATCACAGCCTCCCTCTGGCACACACGTCCCCAAAATCACAGCCTGCTTCTGGCACACACCCCCTCCCAATCACAGCCTTCCACTGGCACACACCCCCTACCCATTCACAGCCTTCCACTGGCACACACCCCCTACCCATTCACAGCCTACCACCGGAACGCACTTCCTCCCAATCACATGCCGTCTCTGGTACACACCCCTTTCAATCACAACCAGGGTCTGGCACACCCCCCCTCCCAATGACAGCCTGTCTCTGGCACACACCTCCTCCCAATCACAACCTGACTCTGCCACACACCCCTATCAAATCACAGCCTGCCTCTTGAACACCCCCCCCCCATGCCTCAAGTACAGCCTGCATCCTGACTGGGGCTGTACAGACTCTGGAATACAGGCACACTGTGTGTCTGCACAGTGTCCTGTAACCATGCCCCCCTCCCCCCCACTAACAGGAAGAAGAGATACATGGTCACATGACAGAAAATGCTTTTTGGTGTTGAATAAAAAAAAAGTCTATTTCATTTGCAAATATATGTAATTATAAAAATAATGTTCTCTACCAGAATCATAATTTTAGTGCCTTTTTAAACAGAACAAACAAATGAAATTTAAATTTATACTTTTTATGTATACGTAGTAACACTATTTATTTTTATTTTTTTAATGAACACTGATTAAAGTGGAAAAAAATAGTTTTCTTAATGTTTTGTTGTGTTTCTTTTTATATATATATATGGATACTATAAAGAATGCACAATGCTAATTTGGGGTTGTTTCCAGAACAGGAATCAAGGAGGGGAAAAAAATCTTTCAACGGGAACACTAGTTTTGGTGACAACCAGGGATTCCCTCGTTTGGATGTTTTAACTATGGGACAGGAAGTGAAGGGAAATCTCAACAATGGGGACACAGATAGGCAAAAAACTTCACAGGGATTATAACTCCCCCCTCCTCTATCCAAAATGAAAAGCATTTGTTTTTTCCTTTTGACCCCTTTCACAGCAAGGCGCTTCAAAAACGCCCTAAAACGCCTTAGCGTTATTACAGCATTTTAGGGGTGCTAGCAGTAAAATTAACGCAACGCTGCAGGCGTTTTAACAGCGTTTTTCAAGCGTTATTGAAGCATGGGCGTCAAAAAACAACCCCACCTCCCTACATCACTTCCTGTGTACTTCCTGGTATCTCGTTGAGGTGAGAGAGAGTACATAAAGAAGATGGAGTTCATGGAGCTTTTTTTGTTGTTTGTGCTACTCTATTGGGAGAGTATCCACCAACAGAGGCAGCACCGTCACTATTGGGTTCATCATATCCTCCAAGCGCACACCTCAATTGGACAATTTGCGTTGCTATATGAGGACTTGAGAGTGCACCCAGACAAGTTCAAAAATTATACTCGGATGAGCATTGCAACGTAAGTATCTATATCCTAATCCCGCTCCCACCAATCCCAAATCCCTAACCCCAACCCTGCTCCCACTAGTCCCTAATCCCTAACCCTGCTCCCACTAGTCCCTAATCCTAATCCCACTTCCACTAGTCCCAAAACCAGAACCCTAACCCCGCTCCCACCAGTCCCAAATCCCTAACCCTGCTCCCACTAGTCCCAAATCCCTAACCCTACTCCCGCTCCCACTAGTCCCAAATCCCTAACCCTAACCCCGCTCCCACTAGTCCCAAATCCCTAACCCTAATCCCGCTCCCACTAGTGCCAAATCCCTAACCCTACTCCCGCTCCCACTAGTCCCAAATCCCTAACCCTAACCCCGCTCCCACTAGTCAAAAATCCCTAACCTTAATCCCAACCCTAATCCCACTAGTCCCAAATCCCAACCCTAATCCCGCTCCCACTAGTCCAAAATCCCTAACCCTACTCCCGCTCCCACTAGTCCCAAATCCCTAACCCCGCTCCCACTAGTCAAAAATCCCTAACCCTAATCCTGCTCCCACTAGTCCCAAATCCCTAACCCTAATCCCGCTCCCACTAGTCCCAAATCCCTACTACCGCTCCCACTAGTCCCAAATCCCTAACCCTGCTCCCACTAGTCCCATCTCCCTAACCCCAATCCCGCTCCCACTAGTCCCAAATCCCTAACCCTAATCCCGCTCCCACTAGTCCCAAATCTCTAACCCTAATCCCACATCCACTAGTCCCAAAACCAGTACCCTAACCCCGCTCCGACTAGTCCCAAATCCCTAATCCCACTCCCACTAGTCCCAAATCCCTAACCCCACTCGTCCCAAATCCCGCTCCCACTAGTCCCAAATCCCTAATCTCGCTCCCACTAGTCCCAAATTCCTAACCCTGATCCCACTAGTCCCAAATCCCTAACCCTAATCCCACATCCACTAGTCCCAAAACTAGAACCCTAACCCTAATCCCTCTCCCACTAGTCCCAAATCAATAACCCTAATCCTGCTCTCACTAGTCCCAAATCCCTAATCCCAACCCTAATCCCGCTCCCACTAGTCCCAAATCATAAACCCACAGTAGTGCAAACATATTACCTATTTTCTGTCCCAGATTTGACTTGCTTCTTGATATGTTGTCGCCTGCCTTACTGAGACATGATACCAACTACAGAGAGGCAATACCTCCATGTGAACGTTTGCTTATAACACTAAGGTAAGTTTATAATGGTGTATATAAGTAGACAAACTAATATCAAGTATTGAATAAAAACAACATAATTGCAAAAACAATAACAATAATCTAGTATACAACAATAAAACAACTTTGATAATTTAAATTTTTTAGGTTTTTTAACATATAATCTTTATTAACAAATTTAAACTTGTTAGTAATGGAAACAATAATTAACAATCAAAACGTATAAAATTATAGATCATGATATAAGGGAGGGGTGGCATGGGACTCCTCTCGACGGGGAGGAGGATGAGTTTATTGTGCCCTATATATTGGGACACGGGCAGTGTCAAAGGTGGGAGGAGATAGGATGGGATACATTGGTGGTCCGGGGTACTGGACAGAAGATGGAGCAGGGTATTGTAGATTGGAAGGGCCAGGATATTGTATGGGTCTAGATTCAAAATTGGAATACATCCCACTGTTTTGCACATTGACGTCTGGTCTGGAGGATGGACAACTTTTGTTCTGATATGATTCAATGACCCTAAGAATATCACTTCGCATTGAACATTGCCATTTTTTGTCAACAGAATCTATGAGTGATATTAGACTTCTGGTAAAGTCAGCACTTTCCCCCATTTCTTTGTGATGTGCAGCCAACATCTGCTTTACCACCTCCAAAAAGTTTTCACATTGTCGCTGTTTGGTTTTATTTTTTTTCTAATTTGTGCTGGCTCCGATTCCTTATCGATTGGACTGTGTGGCTCATTTTCCTCAAATGGAGGACAAATCGACAATGGAGAACCAGCCACATCCTCCTGCTGCTCGGTATCCTGCTCATCCTCCGTTTCCGAGTCCACGTTGCATTCAGTTCTGAAAAGAAATATAGAAAAAACAATCACTAACTATATATATATATATTGAAATGAATAACCCTTCATGATGATATACTTACTCCCTCAGCTCCATCACTGGTTTTAGAAATTGAAGGTCCAAAACATGGCAATAAACGCTAGAATTTTTGGCACCTGACCCACTTCTTGTTTGCGTTTGTTTTTTTTAGCTCCCTCCTGTAGTTGCCTTTCAAGGTTTTCCAATGTTTTTTAAGTTGTTCAACTGAAAGATATGAAATTATATTGTATTTTTATTTACAGACATCTTGCCACAGGAAATAGCTACACATCACTACAATATGAATATCGCATAGGAATATCGACCATTAGTGAGATTGTGTAGCTAACGTGTGATGCTATATGGAATCTAAAGAAAGAATTCATGCCATTACCAAATAAAGAGAAGTGAAAGGATGTTGCCGATCGCTTCTGGAGTAAAACGAACTTTCCTAACTGCCTGGGAGCTATTGATGGAAAACACATTAGAGTTATAAAACCCTGTCACAGTGGAAGCAGATATTTTAATTACAAGAAGTATTTTTCAATTGTTCTTATGGCTGTTGTAGATGCAGACTACAAATTCCTATTTGTTGATATCGGAGCATTTGGAAGTTGTGCAGACTTAACTGTATTCCAAAATTCTAAGTTTGGAAAGCGGCTAGTTGCAACTAGATTTACCAGAGAACAAACCACTACCTGGGACTGAAAATCCAGATATGCCTTTTGTGTTTGTGGCTGACGAGGCATTCGCTATTAATGAACACCTAATGAAACCATACTCACAGAGGAATCTTGACCCCCGGAAGAGAATATATTTAATTACCGTCTCTGCCGGGCACACAGGCTAGTAGAATGTGCTTTTGGAATACTTGCCAACAAATGGCAAATTTTCCACAAACCAATCAATTTCAAAATAGAAAATTATATTAAAGTAATAAAAGCAGCATGTGTTCTACATAATTTGGTATGGGAGAGAGATGGTGTAAATTTTGAGGACAACTTGGCACACAATTTAGAACCCGCTGAGTTTGTCCATGTTCGTGGTCCGACAGTTGGATTCACAGTAAGGGATAAATTGGTGCATTATGTACACAGATGGTATTAAATTAAAAGAATGATTTTATTGGGACATATGACAATAGAGTAAAAAACATGAACGGTGTACAAAAAATTGTAAAAAACGCAGGAGCATATATAGAGCTACACATAAATTATGCAGTAAACGAGTGCTTGGATAGGTCTGGCGCGTTTCGACCCCATCGGGTCTTCTTCAGAGGATATGTATGCGCAAGAGTGTGTGTATAACCATATCTCCTGAGCCTAAGGCTTTCAAGGAACCTCCAACATCCAGTCCCGGCCCGCCAGCACCCCAAGGGAGAAGGCCAGGCAAGGACTGCGTAACTTGCGATGAATTACACCTGTGGGATGCCCTGTGATTCCCCTTTTATCTTTTCATTTCTTCCAATCTTTTTCTCATTCTGGGTACACTTATATACATGTTCAATAATTTTTGATTACTCATTTATAAACTTTACTCGCTGTTACAATTCAGGTAAAACAGCCTAAAAAAACTTTGTAAAAATATGATCATCATTATTATTTGATTCATATAAATATACATGAATAGACTTCAAATACATTCCCTACACGCACTAATTGGTGCCATTGCTTGATGTCCAGATCACAGGTGCCGCCGGCCCACACGCCCCTTGCCAATCGCAGGGCATTCCACAGGTGTAATTCATTGCAAGTTGCGCAGTCCTTGCCTGGTCTTCTCCCTTGGGGTGCTGGCGGGCCGGGACCGGATGTTGGAGGTTCTTTGAAAGCCTTAGGCTCAGGAGATATGGCTATACACACACACTCTTGCGCATACATATGCTCTGAAGAAGACCCGATGGCGTTGAAACGCATCAGGACTATCCAAGCGCTTTTTTACAATTTTTTTTTTACGATTTTTTTTTTACAATTTTTTGTACATAGTTCATGTTTTTTACTCTATTGTCAAATGTCCCAATAAAATCATTCTTTTAATTTAATACCATCTGTATACGTTGTTTTCTGCCTAGAAAACCCCTTTCTCTTGGGGGAAAATTCCCTTTTTTCAGAACTTTTTCAGGGTGTGCAGCCACTTCCCATTCCCAAGTGTCTCGCCTTTTTAAAATTGGTGGATTATTTCATGAGCCCTGCTGGTGAACTTAGTTGGCAGGGTGATATGATATAACCCTTTCTTCAATCCAAAAATTAAAACATATTTTCTTCTATTAAAAGATATTTGAAGATATTTGCAATATGTATTTGTTGTAACGCCGTTAAATAGTTTTTGATTAGCTTAGACAAATTCCTTATTCTATTTAAACATGCATTTAAAAATAATAAACTTTTTGTGTCTCTTTTGTATTATATAGTATTTTGAGTTTATTGCATACTGTGTATTTTGTGATAATTTGTGTCATGTAATAAACCTAATACAATGTATGTTATTTTTTCTTTTATATATGTAACAAATAACTTTCAAACATCACTACTGAATGTGATTACGTTTCTGGATTTGTGATTAGTGGGAGCTGGATTAAGGTTAAAGTTCTGGTTTTGGGACTAGTGGGAGTGGGACTAGGGTTTTGATTAGGGATTTGGGACTAGTGTAAGTGGGATTAGGGTTAGGGTTCTGCTTTTGGAACTATTGAGAGCAGGATTAGGGTTGGGATTAGGGATTTGGGACTAGTGGGGTTAGGGTTAGAGATTTGGGACTAGTGGGAGCAGGATTAGGGTTGGGATTAGGGATTTGGGACTAGTGGGAGTGGGATTAGGGTTAGGGATTTGGGGCTAGTGGGAGCAGGATTAGGGTTCTGGTTTTGGGACTGGTGGGAGCGGGATTAGGGTTGGGATTAGGGACTAGTGGGAGCGGGATTAGGATTAGGGTTCTGGTTTTGGGACTAGTGGGAGCAGGATTAGGGTTGGGATTAGGGATTTGGGACTAGTGGGAGCATGATTAGGGTTAGGTATTTGGGACTAGTGGGAGCGAGATTAGGGTTGGGATTAGGGTTAGGGATTTGGGACTAGTGGGAGTGGGATTAGGGTTAGGGATTTGGGATTGGTGGGAGCAGGATTAGGGTTGGGATTAGGGTTAGGGATTTGGGACTAGTGGGAGTGGGATTAGGGTTGGGGTTAGAGATTTGGGACTAGTGGGAGCAGGATTAGGGTTGAGATTAGGGTTAGGGATTTGGGACTAGTGGGAGCGGGATTAGGGTTGGGATTAGGGTTAGGGATTTGGGACTAGTGGGAGTGGGATTAGGGTTATGGATTTGGGACTAGTGGGAGCGGGATTCGATTTGGGATTAGAGTTAGGGATTTGGGACTAGTGACAGTGGGATTAGGGTTGGGATTAGGGTTAGGGATTTGGGACTAGTGGGAGTGGGATTAGGGTTAGGGATTTGGGACTAGTGGGAGCGGGATTAGGGTTGGGATTAGGGTTAGGGATTTGGGACTAGTGGGAGTGGGATTAGGGTTGGAGTTAGAGATTTGGGACTAGTGGGAGCAGGATTAGGGTTGGGATTAGGGTTAGGGATTTGGGACTAGTGGGAGTGGGATTAGGGTTGGGATTAGGGTTAGGGATTTGAGACTAGTGGGAGTGGGATTAGGGTTAGGGATTTGGGACTGGTGGGAGTGGGATTAGATTTGGGATTAGGGCTAGGGATTTGGGACTAGTGGGAGTGGGATTAGGGTTGGGATTAAGGTTAGGGATTTGTGACTAGTGGGAGCGGGATTAGGGTTAAGGATTTGTTTGTAGCAAGAGATATACAAATAAACCGCCCCTGAATCTCTCTTACTCCACTGCGCCAAAGAAAAGTGCAAAGCTGTATAAAGGTGTGTAAATGAATACAAAATATGTGTACATCCACAGTGTACAATGAAAAAAAGCTGCCACTTAAATAAATACATAGACTGATCAAAATCCCAAAACTATACCTCTCACACGTGTACAGATAGAGATAGCGGCGCTAATATAAATTGTGTAAAATAATGGGTCAGAGCAGTGTAATGCCTACGACCCTCTACTTATGCATAAAAATAATAATAATAGTGTCATGAAAAATATTAATTTTATCATGAAAAGAAATTTCCTTAACACCCAGTGAAAAGTGACACTATAAATAAATGATCAAGTTCAACAGTTGTTTTTCAATCTTCTTGTGAAAAATCTTCTTCTACTCTTCCACCACACCACCGTGATAGTGACACCACTCCCTCTGAAGAGCGCACTCACCAGATTGTATAGCCTCCCACTCTCGTGTTCGGCAAAACAGCAATTGAACCACACCTGGGTTGCATGTGATGAACCGTGACTCCAATCAAGCCAGCTCCATATGTGAAAAAATGAATAAAGTGCTCCACATAGCGTGATACCATTTTGACAGATTTATTAAAATCACTTCAAACACACTTCAATGGTTACACTCACTTTTAAACTGAAACATAAAAGCCTTTAAAAAGAAATCCACAGCAAGCACAGCAAGCAACAGGATCAGTGATCCAACGGTGCACCGCGGTCACAGCGGACCTGAAGTGTAAACTGGTGTATCTCTCACCCAACCTTCTAAGGCCCAGCCGTCCGATCGGTGTAGTCCTCCTCAGACAGCGGCATCTAATGTCAGTGCGATGGAAGGCCGCGTAACCATGCCCAAGACATGTTTCGTCGAATAGACTTTTTCAAATGGGATTGGCTACACGGATGGTTCATCAATCCTTATATACTATCTATGATTAGTCATGTGATCACCATCAGTCATGTGATCACTATCAGTCATGTGATCACCATCTGTACATGTGTGAGAGGTTAAGGATTTGTGACTAGTGGGAGCGGGATTAGGGTTAGGGATTTGGGACTAGTGGGAGTGGGATTAGGGTTAGGGATTTGGGACTACTGGGAGCGGGATTAGAGTTGGGATTAGGGTTAGGGATTTGGGACTAGTGGGAGTGGGATTAGGGTTAGGGATTTGGGACTAGTGGGAGCAGGATTAGGGTTGGGATTAGGGTTAGGGATCTGGGACTAGTGGGAGCGGGATTAGGGTTGGGATTAGGGATTTGGGACTAGTGGGCGTGCGATTAGGGTTAAGGATTTGGGACTAGTGGGAGCGGGATTAGGGTTAGGGATTTGGGGCTAGTGGGAGTGGGATTAGGGTTGGGATTAGGGTTAGGGATTTGGGACTAGTGGGAGTGGGATTACGGTTAGGGATTTGGGACTAGTGGGAGCGGGATTAGGGTTAGGGATTTGGGACTACTGGGAGCGGGATTAGGGTTAGGGATTTGGGACTAGTGGGAGTGGGATTAGGGATTTGGGGCTAGTGGGAGTGGGATTAGGGTTGGGATTAGGGTTAGGGATTTGGGGCTAGTGGGAGCGGGATTAGGGTTGGGATTAGGGTTAGGGATTTGGGACTAGTGGGAGTGGGATTAGGGATTTGGGACTAGTGGGAGCGGGATTAGGGTTAGGGATTTGGGACTACTGGGAGCTGGATTAGGGTTGGGATTAGGGATTTGGGACTAGTGGGAGTGGGATTAGGGTTAGGAATTTGGGGCTAGTGGGAGCAGGATTAGGGTTGGGATTAGGGTTAGGGATTTGGGACTAGTGGGAGTGGGATTAGGGTTAGGGATTTGGGACTAGTGGGAGCGGGATTAGGGTTTTGGGACTAGTGGGAGTGAGATTAGGGTTGGAGTTAGAGATTTGGGACTAGTGGGAGCAGGATTAGGGTTGGGATTAGGGTTAGGGATTTGGGACTAGTGGGAGTGGGATTAGGGTTGGGATTAGGTTTAGGGATTTGGGACTAGTGGGAGTGGGATTAGGGTTAGGGATTTGGGACTGGTGGGAGTGGGATTAGATTTGGGATTAGGGCTAGGGATTTGGGACTAGTGGGATTAGGGTTGGGATTAAGGTTAGGGATTTGTGACTAGTGGGAGCGGGATTAGGGTTAAGGATTTGTGACTAGTGGGAGCGGGATTAGGGTTAGGGATTTGGGACTAGTGGGAGTGGGATTAGGGTTAGGGATTTGGGACTACTGGGAGCGGGATTAGTTGGGATTAGGGTTAGGGATTTGGGACTAGTGGGAGTGGGATTAGGGTTAGGGATTTGGGACTAGTGGGAGCAGGATTAGGGTTGGGATTAGGGTTAGGGATTTGGGACTAGTGGGAGCGGGATTAGGGTTGGGATTAGGGATTTGGGACTAGTGGGCGTGCGATTAGGGTTAAGGATTTGGGACTAGTGGGAGCGGGATTAGGGTTAGGGATTTGGGACTAGTGGGAGTGGGATTAGGGTTGGGATTAGGGTTAGGGATTTGGGGCTAGTGGGAGTGGGATTAGGGTTGGGATTAGGGTTAGGGATTTGGGACTAGTGGGAGTGGGATTACGGTTAGGGATTTGGGACTAGTGGGAGCGGGATTAGGGTTAGGGATTTGGGACTACTGGGAGCGGGATTAGGGTTAGGGATTTGGGACTAGTGGGAGTGGGATTAGGGATTTGGGGCTAGTGGGAGTGGGATTAGGGTTGGGATTAGGGTTAGGGATTTGGGGCTAGTGGGAGCGGGATTAGGGTTGGGATTAGGGTTAGGGATTTGGGACTAGTGGGAGTGGGATTAGGGTTGGGATTAGGGTTAGGGATTTGGGACTAGTGGGAGTGGGATTAGGGATTTGGGACTAGTGGGAGCGGGATTAGGGTTGGGATTAGGGTTAGGGATTTGGGACTACTGGGAGCTGGATTAGGGTTGGGATTAGGGATTTGGGACTAGTGGGAGTGGGATTAGGGTTAGGAATTTGGGGCTAGTGGGAGCAGGATTAGGGTTGGGATTAGGGTTAGGGATTTGGGACTAGTGGGAGCGGGATTAGGGTTGGGATTAGGGTTAGGGATTTGGGACTAGTGGGAGCGGGATTAGGGTTAGGGATTTGGGACGAGTGGGATTAGGGTTAGGGATTTGGGACTGATGGGAGCGGGATTAGGGTTAGGGATTTGGGACTAGTGGGAGCGGGATTAGGGATTTGGGACTGATGGGAGCAGGGTTAGGGCTAGGGTTAGGGATTTGGAACTAGTGGGAGCGGGGTTAGGGCTAGGGTTAGGGATTTGGGGCTAGTGGGAGTGGGATTAGGGTTAGGGATTTGGGACTAGTGGGAGCGGGATTAGGGTTGGGATTAGGGTTTGAGATTTGGGACTAGTGGGAGTGGGATTAGGATTGGGATTAGGGTTAGGGATTTGGGACTAGTGGGAGTGGGATTAGGGTTGGGGTTAGAGATTTGGGACTAGTGGGAGCAGGATTAGGGTTGGGATTAGGGTTAGGGATTTGGGACTAGTGGGAGCAGGATTAGGGTTGGGAATAGGGTAGGGATTTGGGACTAGTAGGAGTGGGATTAGGGTTAGGGATTTAGGGCTAGTGGGAGCGGGATTAGGGTTGGGATTAGGGTTAGGGATTTGGGACTAGTGGGAGCAGGATTAGGGATTTGGGATGAGCGGGATTAGGGTTAGGGATTTGGGGCTGATGGGAGCGGGATTAGGATTGGGATTAGGGTTAGGCATTTGAGACGAGCGGGATTAGGGATTTGGGACTGATGGGAGCGGGGTTAGGGCTAGGGTTAGGGATTTAGGGCTAGTGGGAGTGGGATTAGGGTTAGAGATTTGGGACTAGTGGGAGTGGGATTAGGGTTGGGATTAGGGTTAGGGATTTGGGACTAGTGGGAGCGGGATTAGGGTCGGGATTAGGGATTTGGGACTGATGGGAGCGGGGTTAGGGTTAGGGATTTGGGACTAGTGGGAGCGGGATTAGGGTTGGGATTAGGGACTAGTGGGAGCGGGATTAGGGTTAGGGATGTGCGGGATTAGGTTTAGGGATTTGGGACTAGTGGGAGTGGGATTAGGGTTAGGGATTTGGGATGAGCGGGATTAGGGTTAGGGATTTGGGACTGATAGGAGTGGGATTAGGGTTGGGATTAGGGTTAGGGATTTGGGACTAGTGGGAGCGGGATTAGGGTTGGGATTAGGGATTTGGGATGAGTGGGAGCGGGATTAGGGTTGGGATTAGGGACTGATAGGGCGGGATTAGGGTTGGGATTAGGATTTGGGACTAGTGGGAGCGGGATTAGGGTTAAGGTTTTGGACTTCTGGTACTCCCATTTGCTGCTTTTTTGTTTCTTGTTCAGCTTTTCACACTCTGGTATAGGCCTCTGTGCCACAATGTTCCATGTCTTATTTTTCCTGTTTCGATTTGCATAATTGATATTTTTCAGATCCCATAGTTCTGGGAATCCCCTCATGGTGCTGATGAACTCCTCTGGCTCATATACTCTGCTTCCTCTGGGCATATTTTCAGGCATTGCTTCTTCTTCTCTCTGCTCTCTCAAAACCTCCATCTTATCTCAGCTCCTCTCCACCTCTACAGACAGAATTTCCTGATTTCCCAGCATCCTACACTTCAGTGAGATCATGTGAGACCCACAGCTAGTCCTGTTGTTGTGGATGCTATCTTTCTGCTTGCATGTTTATCCTTTCTGAGATCATGTAAAACACGCAGTGTCTTGTAAAGTAACAAGCAGGGGCGGACTGACAACTCATGGGGCCCCTGGGCAATAGGAGATTATGGGGCCACATAGTATACACGCACAGTATACACATAAATGTTTCTATTGGCTATCCCTGGTCCATACTGTCCCTGGTCCATACTGTCTATTGGCTATCCCTGGTCCATACTGTCCCTGGTCCATACTGTCTATTGGCTGTCCCTGGTCCATACCGTCTATTGGCTGTCCCTGGTCCATACTGTCCTTGGTTTTACTGAGGCTGGCAACCCTGATGGGGCCCCCTAGTGGCCCAGGGCCCTCGGGCAGTGCCCGAATGGCTCAATGGTCAGTCCGCCCCTGGTAACAAGCAGTATCTTGTTTTACTTCAAATCTTCATTTTTCTGGGATAAATTCTTTTTTTGGCACTTTAATTTTGTTTTGTTTTTTGCACTTTGATGGTCTGTTTAATCATTCTGACCTTCCCACAATTTCAGTCCCGTTGCTGCAGACGCTCTCTTTTCTGCTTGCATGTTTACCTTTTTGTGAGATCATGTGACTTTTCTACAGCTCAGGGCGGATTATAGGCGCTATTCAGGCGTTTTTACAGCGTTTTCAATTTGTTTCAATGGAGAGGGGCGTTTTTGAAGTGCTTTTTTTCAACGCCCCAGAAGCTGCTCCAAAGATGCTGCTTTGCAGGACTTTTCTCATCGCCCCGCCAGCGCAACGACTCAGTTCGAAAGGGTCCATTGAGATGCATGGGGAGCGTTTTATGAGCGTTTTAATAGCGTTATTTTTTAGCGCTAAAATGCTGCAAAAACGCCTTGGTGTGAAAGGGGTCCGAGTTCTACTTTAATAATCTGCCTCACGCTGTGTCAGCTGTTATTGTTGTATATTCAGGACATCGCCTAGCAAAGTATTTGCTGTGAAATTGACTCTCGGGGGAGGCTAAACTCAGGTCAATGTTGTGAGAGCCCCCCCATCCTGTGGTCTTCCTCTTCTATGGCTGAAGTGGAGTTTTCGAGTGTTTCACGGGAGAGGTCAGGAAATTCCACAGGAACTCTCCGCATACCGGAATCTTAACCACTTAAGGACCAGCCTCGTTTTGAGATTTTACATGTTTAAAACAAGTTTTTTTGCTAGAAATTTACTTAGAACCCCCAAACATTATATATGTTTTTTTTTCTAACACCCTAGAGAATAAAATGGCGGTCGTTGCAATACTTTTTTTTGCACTGTATTTGCGCAGCGATCTTATAAGCGCACTTTTTTTGGAAAAAATACACTTTTTTGAATAAAAAAATAAGACAACAGTAAAGTTAGCCCAATTTTTTTTTATATTGTGAAAGATAATGTTACGCCGTATAAATTGATACCCAACATGTCACGCTTCAAAGTTGCGCCCGCTCGTGGAATGGTGACAAACTTTTACCCTCAAAAATCTCCATAGGCGACATTTAAAAAATTCTACAGATTGCATGTTTTGCGTTACAGAGGAGGTCTAGGGCTAGAATTATTGCTCTCGCTCTACCGGTCACGGTGATACCTCACATGTGTGGTTTGACCACCGTTTTCATATGCGGGCGCTACTCGTGTCGGGACGGGGGGTTTTTTAAATTTTTTTTTATTTTTATTATTTATTTTACATTTTTTTTTTTTTTTACACTGTTTTAGAAAAAAAAAATCGTGTCACTTTTATTCCTATTACAAGGAATGTAAACATCCCTTGTAATAGAAAAAAGCATGACAGGAACTTTTAAGTATGAGATCTGGGGGTCAAAAAGACCTCAAATCTCATAGTTACACTAAAATGCAATAAAAAATAAAAAAAGTCATTTAAAAAATGACATTGAAAAAAATATGCCTTTAAGAGGCGTGGGCGGAAGTGACGTTTTGACGTCGCTTCCGCCCATCAGTGTCATGGAGACGAGTGGGCGTCATCTTAGCCTCACTCATCTCCAGGCACAGAAGGGATACAGACGCGATCGCCTCCACCGCTACCGACGGCTCCAGTAAGCGGCGGAGGGCACCGGATCGCGACGGGAGGGGGGGGCACCTCTGTTTGAGGTGGAGGAACTTGACTGGCCTGCACAGAGTCCTGACCTCAACCCGATAGAACATCTTTGGGATGAATTAGAGCGGAGGCCGCGAGCCAGGCTTTCTCATCCAACATCAGTGCCTGACCTCACAAATACTCTTCTGGAAGAATGGTCAAACATTTCCATAGACACCCTCCTAAACCTTGTGGACGGCCTTCCCAGAAGAGGTGAAGCTGTTATAGCTGCAAAGGGTGGGGCCAACTCAATATTGAACCCTACGGACTAAGACTGGGATGTCATTAAAGTTCATGTGTATGTAAAGGCAGGCGTCCCAATACTTTTGACAATATAGCAGATTAGTGAATGGGCCAGTGGTCAGTAATGACACAGCAGCCACTGCTTCCCTAAAGAGGAGTTCCCATTTAAAAAAAACAAAAATTAAAAGTCAGCAGCTACAAATACTGCAGCTGCTGACTTTTAATAATCGGACACTTACCTGTCCCGGGGTCCAGCGATGCGGGGGGATCAAAGCCCCGCTCGTCTCCCCCTCCATTCGGCGGCGCCGGCATTGCAACTGTGGGCGCCCAGCTGTGGCACAAACTGCGCATGTGCGAGCGTCGCCGCGCGCCGTGATTGGCCGCGCAGTCTTCTGGGACCTGTCACGTGTCCCAGATGATTGACAAGAGGGAGGGGGCAGAGCTGAGCCCTTCCTGCGCCGAGGGGAAGTGATGTAACCAGCCCAGGCACTGAAGGAGGCAGACTACGAGGGACCCCCTAGCAACAGCCATTTAGAGGTGAGTAAAAAAAAAAAAATTCCAATTTATTTTTTAAGGCACATGAATTTTTTTTTTTTTTGGGTGGAACACCACTTTAACAACCACTGACATCATTGCCCATATATGGCCATGTGGCCATATTTAGGCAATGATGTAACCCAACTCCATTCCCTGCCCATTTGTTTATGTGGGCGTGGATTCCCAGCCATGTAAGTGAATAGATCACGTGATATCAGTGGTTAGTAAGGATGAAGCTGCTGTTTTCTTTAGCAACCATTGACAGCCAGAAGCTGTCACGGTTGTCCACGCCGAGCACACTAACTTATGATTGGAAGGAACCAGGAGCGGACTGACAACTCATTGGGCCCCCAGGCCAATAGGAGATTATGGGGCCCCCCGGGCAATAGGAGAAGATTATGGGGCCCCCGGGCAATAGGAGATTATGGGGCCCCCCGGGCAATAGGAGAAGATTATGGGGCCCCCGGGCAATAGGAGATTATGGGGCCCCCCGGGCAATAGGAGATTATGGGGCCCCCAGGCAATAGATTATGGGGCCACACCGTATACACACACAGAATACACATACACACACTGAAAAGTTACTGGAAAGGCGGGGCAGCTATAATCTTGGAATTTAAAAACAAAACACAGATCTTTACATACTGTCCCTGGTTTTATTAAGGCTGGCAACCCTGATGGGGCCCCTTAGTGGCATGGGGCCCACGGGCAGTGCCCGAGTGCCCGAATGGTCAGTCCGCCCCTGGACGGAACACTGCGCTTATCCCTACATATGACTCCCAGACATTGCTGGGTACTTGGCCCTGACTTCATTTTCTTGATCCATGATACTCTACCTTACAGCGCCGTTCCACGAGCGTGGATTTCTCTTTTAGGGATCATTTCTGCCACACACAGGGGATGTATGTTAATATACATTAAATTATAATTCATCTTGGTTGAATTGCAGTAGCTGTGACACACTTAATAGCTTCTAATGGAGTCTATGAGGCCGGGAAGCTGATGGGGTTTTATCCACAACTCATTACAGGAGTAATGAACACTGAATGTGCGATGGATAAAGACGGAACATTTGCACTTAAAGCATTTATCCTTTTCTTAGTAGCTGCCTCTTGAATTATGTTCTTTGTAGAGTTGTTGATCAAGATCTGTGCTTAAAGGGCATGAGAAGGAAGGTGTCCATGCTTTCTCCTGGATGATAATATATAAAGCCAAACTCTCAGCAGATAATGAAGAAACAAATGAATGCAGCTCTGTATTCAGTAATACACGTTATTACAGTCCCCTGTACAGCAGAGCTTAGGTTGGGGGAGTCAGGAGCAACACTGGTAAGAGTGCGGGAGTTGCCTTCTCCCCAGCAAGTCTCTCCTGTCCGGCCTTAGTTTTGGAGACTGCCGGATAATAGGCCTGGCTATGGAAGCAATGAGTGCTCTTGGGGGGGGTTCATCATTGGGGCCAGCTCTGTCTGCCTAGCCCTATCCATTGTAATTGGTTGTGGTGCTCTGTTTGAGCATCCCAAGTCCAGGGCTCTAGGCTTGTGAACGCTTTTTCCTACAAAGCTCCTGTACCCTTGGTTTGCCTCATTTGTTCTTGTCCACGTTGCCTTGTGTTTGGATTGTCCTGTTATTGACCACCTTGTATGGATCATAGACTACTCTTCTGATTGCTGCCTGCCCTGACCTTGGATCGTCTCTGAATTGGGCTTCGTCTGCCACCTGTCTGAACCTTGTACTGTCTCTGGATTATGCTTTGCCAGATGTCTGCCCTGATATTGAGCCGTCTCTGGATTTGGCTTCGTCTGCTACCTGCCTTGACCTTGTACTCTCTCTGGATTACACTTTGTCTGCTACCTGCCTCAACCTTGTGTAGCACCCTGGTGCTTAGGCAAGGTTACTCCTAAATTTACCTGCCAGGTATAGCTGCCTTGGCTAATTGTTGAGGATCAATGGATTTCACTCTAATGCAGCGTACACACGAGTGGACTTTTCGACCGGACTGGTCCGACGGTCTATCCAACGGTCTTTCGGCAGACTTCCTATGGATTTTCCCAACGAACGGACTTGCCTACACGCGATCACACCAAAGTCCGATGGATATGTACGTGATGACGTCCAACCGGATTAGAATAAGGAAGTTGATAGCCAGTAGCCAATAGCTGCCCTAGCGTCGGTTTTTGTCCGTCGGACTAGAATACAGACAAGCGGACTTTTCGACCTGACTCGAGTCCGTCAGAAAGATTTGAAACATGTTCCAAATCTAAAGTCTGTCAGATTTTCGACCAAGAAAGTCCGCTGCAGGTCCGATGAAGCCCACACACGATCGAATTGTCCGCCGGACTCGGTCCGTTGGACCAGTCTGGTCGAAAAGTCCGCTCGTGTGTAAGTGGCATAAGTCTGTAATTGCTGCACTTTTCTCTTTTGCCGCTAGGTGGCCGGGTACCTGGTGGCATTAGATATCAGAAGGACACGGCAAGGTCAGATTATGGGTATATTGGGTATCCCAGCCAATAGGCAGGGGTTTCTTAAATCCCTAGGCCTTCTGGGAGAACCTATATATTTGGGTGGAGTCAGGTTATCGGAGTTCTGTGTCACCTGGATGGCTGTCTGGGTGGACGTGTGTCGTGTGCCACGGGCTGCTAGGCCGGAGTTTGGGCCTATCCCGGGCACATCTGGCTGCTAGGCTTTCTGAGGGCCTATCCAGAAGCAAGAGAGCAGAGCAGGGTTGGGATTGTGGCTTGCAGTCCAACCAGAAGTGACCGTTCTGCCGGCCGGAGAACCTGTTGTGGTCGGAGGTAGAGGGGAAGCTGTCGCCACTAAGGGACCAACCGCCTTATTACCAGGGACCTCTGTGAGTAGCTGAAGCAAGTACCGGAGCAGTATTCTCAGTATAAATACTGTATAATATTAATAATAATAATAATAAGTTATCTGACTTCCTGTTAGAGTGTGGCTAAGTTCTTTGCCGCCCTCCCGAACCATACCAGGCCACATATGCCTTCCCTTACTGAACCATAGCAGGCCACATATGTCGTCCCTTCCTGAACCATACCAGGCCATACAGTATATGCCTTCCCTTACTGAACCATACCAGGCCACATATGCCGTCCCTTCCTGAACCATACCAGGCCACATATGCCTTCCCCTCCAGAACCATACCAGGCCACATATGCCGTCCCTTCCTGAACCATACCAGGCCACATATGCCGTCCCTTCCTGAACCATACCAGGCCACATATGCCTTCCCCTCCAGAACCATACCAGGCAACATATGCCATCCCTTCCTGAACCATACCAGGTCACATATGCCGTCCCTTCCTGAACCATACCAGGCCACATATGCTGTCCCTTCCTGAACCATACCAGGCCACATATGCTGTCCCTTCCCGAACCATACCAGGCCACATATGCCGTCCCTTCCTGAACCATACCAGGTCACATATGCCGTCCCTTCCTGAACCATACCAGCCCACATATGCCATCCCTTCCTGAACCATACCAGGCCACATATGCTGTCCCTTCCCGAACCATACCAGGCCAAATATGCCGTCCCTTCCTGAACCATACCAGGCCACATATGCTGTCCCTTCCTGATCCATACCAGGCCACATATGCCTTCCCCTCCCGAACCATACCAGGCCACATATGCCGTCCCTTCCTGAACCATACCAGGCCACATATGCCGTCCCCTCTCGAACCATACCAGGCCACATATACCTTCCCCTCCAGAACCATACCAGGCCACATATGCCGTCCCTTACTGAACCATACCAGGCCACATATGCCATCCCTTCCTGAACCATACCAGGCCACAAATGCCGTCCCCTCCCGAACCATACCAGGCCACATATGCCGTCCCTTCTCGAACCATACCAGGCCACATATGCCTTCCCTTCCCGAACCATACCAGGCCACATATGCTGTCCCTTCCTGAACCATACCAGGCCACATATGCCGTACCTTCCTGAACCATACCAGGCCACATATGCCGTCCCCTCCCGAATCATACCAGGCCACATATACCTTCCCCTCCAGAACCATACCAGGCCACATATGCCGTCCCTTACTGAACCATACCAGACCACATATGCCATCCCTTCGTGAACCATACCAGGCCACAAATGCCGTCCCCTCCCGAGCCATACCAGGCCACAAATGCCGTCCCCTCCCGAACCATACCAGGCCACATATGCCATCCCTTCCTGAACTTCCTGAACCATACCTGACCACATGCCCTCAAGATAATGGAGGGGCCTGCTTTGGCAGGGGCAAGGGCCCCTACTCCACAACCATGGTCAGTGGTTGTTGGGGTCTGGGGGTAGGGGCTTATCAGATTCTTAAAGCCCACTTTAAAAATAAGGGACCCCCCTACATACCAGCCCCTCTCCTACTTGAATAACAATGAGAGTTTGTTCTCTATGGACCCACAGTATGAAGGAACGTAGCCAGCCTCTCCCTGTCTGACATTGACTACGGTCTATGGGATTTATAGTGTGCATAGGGCTGTGTAAATGACCACAACTAACGTGCACTGCTCATTCCAAAACAATAGAAGCGAGAGGGGGGGAAAGGAGAGGTTCAGGAGCTCACAGAGGATACTACAGTAAGGTAGCAAAAAACCCAGTAAGTAGTCATTTTGTGAAAAATAGATTACAGGACCAATAAATAGTAGATTTCTATGAATTATTTTTGGAGAATAAGGATATCATTTAGTGTCACTTTACCTCTAGTAACATCCAAGTCTTCCCTGACTTCTGACTATGGGGACATCTAGTGGCCAAACAGGGCTTTACAACAGGCCACCTCTGTGCCCTACCCCACATGATTAATTACTACCAGCTAATAAAACTGGCAGCATCTGTAAGGGGTTGAACAATAGAATGACATTTAATTTAAAGAAAATATTGGAAAATTTAGGCAAACCGAAAAGAGATTGTGAAGCAAGGCCTATTCCAAGTGCCCGTTGTGTGAGATGATGTATGATTGCGGTACACAGCTGTTGGAGAATTTCACAGATCCGAGTCCATAAAACACGGTTATGGCCACCTTGGGTAATCATCAAATATTTCACCTTCCAGTAAAAACAAAGTGCGGTAAACTCACACCGGAGAGGTATGTGCTCAGGCAGTTACGTTATTTCTCACAGAAGGGAAATTGAAAGATTGATGTCTGTGGAAGATTCCCGGGTTTATTGTTGGAGAGAACTGAGGCTTTTTTTTTTATGTTCACTTCAGCATGAGCTGCAGAAATTGAGAGGAAATTAAATGAAAAAATTATGTTCAAAATTTTTATTTTATTTATATTTTATTATTTTTTTTTTAATATATATAAATATGACCACGGTCAGATTACAGCATTAGAAATCTATTTTCAAATTAAGTGCATTCAAGCCGAGTAATGAATCGGTGTTACACTTCCAGGTATTTGTTACTAGGGGTGAGCCCAACTGCCCCAACGTTGCTGAACCCGAACCAAATCTCTCCAAATTGAAAATGCCCAATTGGCTAATGGGCAAGGGCATGTCAAAAATAGCATGGGGGATGGGCTCTGCTCTAAGGAACATGTACCAACGCATTTAACCACTTCAATGCAGGGCACTTTCACCCCCTTCCTGCCCCCCATAAACAGAGCTTTTTTTTTGGTGGCATTCAATCACCCCCATTTTTGTTTTGTTTTTTGTTTTTTGCTAAACAAATAAAAAAAGATCGAAAAATTGGAAAAAAATAGTTTTTCTTCTGTTATAACATTTTGTAAGTAAGTACATTTTTTCCTTCACTGATGGGCACTGATGAGGCTGAACTGAAGGGCACTGATGAGGCTGCACTGATAGATGGCACTGATGGGCACTGATGATGAGGCACTTATATGCAGCACTGATGGGCACTGATGATGAGGCACTAATATGCAGCACTGATGGGCACTGATAGGCGGCCCTGATGCGCACTGATGATGAGGCACTACTATGCAGCACTGATTGGCACTGATAGGCGGCCCTGATGGACACTAATAGTCAGGACTGATGGGCACTGTTAGGCAATGATGGGCGACACTGATGGGCACTGATAGATGGCACTAACAGGCAGCACTGTTGAGGAGGCGCTGACAGGCATTACTGATGGGCACTGGTTGGCATCCCTAATGGGCACTGGTTGGCATCTTGGGTGGGCACAGGTTTGGGCAGCACAGTGGTGTAGTGGTTAGCACTCTCGCCTCGCAGCAATAGGGTCACTGGTTCGAATCCCAACCACGACACTACCTGCCTGGAGTTTGCATGTTCTCCCTGTGCCTGCGTGGGTTTCCTCCGGGTACTCCGGTTTCCTCCCACACTCCAAAGACATGCTGGTAGGTTTATTGGCTTCTGTCCAAAAATTGGCCCTGGTGTATGGGTGTGAGTTGGGGACCTTGGATTGCAGACCCCTTGGGGGTGGGGACCGGTGTGGGTGTGTGTGGAGCGCTGCGTAGATTGATGGCGCTACAAGGGTACCTTAAATATATATATATTAAAAAAAAATTATAATATATTGGATGGGCATCTTGATGGGACGCAATGTCTTTAGTCAACCTTACTAACTATGTAACTATGTAGGTTGGCACCTGTGGCCATTCTTGATGGGTCTGCACTAATAATCAATGTGCTGATGTGTCAGGAGAGCCGTTTATGGTCTCCCCTCTACTCGCGTCTTGTCAGCGCGAATAGAGTGAAGACCGATAACTGCCACTTCCTGGTTGAGATGTGATCGGCTGTGATTGGACACAGTCGATCACATAGTAAAGAGCCTTTGTCATAGGTTCTTTACCGAGATCGGAGATGTCAGAGAGACACACCGCACCACCGATCGCCACGATGCGTGCCCTCGAGGGTGCTCGCAAGCGGCCTATCCTGCTGAACGTCATATAATGATGCCCAGTCAGGATAATGAAACCACCGCCCAGCTGTCATTCTGCTATAGGCTGGGCAGGATGTGGTTAAAAAACAAACAAAAAACATTTGACCAGGCGCAGTGAGTTTTTTTTAAAGTTTGTAAAGTGAAACATTAAAAATGCCAAATTTCTTTATTCACTTGAGCTCTGGAAGATTTTGCCCCCTTTCATGGCCAGGGCATATTTTGCTATTCGGCACTGCGCTACTTTTACTGGCGAGGCAAAACATGTCAGGGGGTGTGGCCTGGGTGGAGTCTAGGCTGGGGGTGATTCCATTCTTTACATGAAGGTTTTGTGTGATGTGTGGCTCCTGGGATTCCTTTTCTTTCCTCAGTGACTTTGATGGTGCCGAGAAGAGCTCTTTCCTTGCCTGCACTCCCAGCGGTTGTCAGCATATAAGGACCTACTAGAGCCTGAAGCAGCACTCTTCATTTCTATGTATGGGATCAGGACAAGGGCCTCTTTCCCACAACCCTGGCTGGTGGTTGTGGGGGTCTGTGGGCGGATCGCTTATCAGAAATATGAGGGACCCCTAGATACCAGCTCCTCCTCTACGTGAATGAGTATGGGGTGCATAGTCTCCTACTCATTTACAAAAAAAAAGATGTAAGCTAGAAATAAGGACACCCAAATGTTTGACAAATCCTTTATTAACCACCTGACTTCTGGAAGATTTACCCCCTTCATGACCAGGCCATTTTTGTGCGATACGGCACTGCATTACTTTGACTGACAGCTACGCGTTTGTCAGCAATCTGCAGCAGGTCACTTTTCAGAAGGCACTTGACATGGGGCTGGGAGGAATTATGTCCCCCTCCTCATTGCCTGTCTTAACCCCTAAAATCTCACCCCACCGTGTTGCAACTGAGTGCATTGCACGTGGCTTAAAGAGTGGTAGTGGCGCGAGTGAATGGGTCACTTTTGGCGGGTGGTATTTCCCACCGAATGCCCACCGAATGCGTCATGCTAACTGCATGAGTCACTTCTTATAGTCAATACCCACACCAGACAATCCTGGGAGATGACTCCACCCCCCTCCAGCACACAGAAGGGGGGGGATGTCCATTCCCTCCACTCAGGTCTCAGATTACACTCAGCTCTCTGCTTTATACTGTGTGGTGTGTGACATCAGACCCCCCCGCCCCCCGCCCCCTGGAGCTGAAAAATGCTGCGTAATTTCTGGACTTTGAAAGCATGTAGAGAAGAGAAGAATGCAGATAAACAGGTACAGCTTATGTAGGAGGATTTGTTTAACAACCTCCCACCCGCCATATAGTAAAATGACGGCGGGCGGGATCCCCTCTTGCTCTGGGCCGACGCCATATGAAGGAGCCCAGGGGGGCGTGCAGCGCGGCGATCTCTGTCGCGTCGTGTTCTTAGGACATGGTGCAACCCAGATCTCGGTAAAGAGCAGATGATGTGGCTCTTTACCCATGTGATCAGCTGTGTCCAATCACAGCCGATCACATGTAAACACGGAAGTGCCGTTTATCGGCTCTCCTCGCCTCGCACTGACAGTGTGAAGCGAGGAGATCCGATCTCCTCGCAGGGGAGACCTATACAGGTAATAATGGCACTGATCATCAGTGAGACCAGTTAGTGCCCATCAGTGATGCCAGTCAGTGCTGCCTTTCGGTGCCCATCAGTTCCTGCTCATCAGTGCACATTAGCGCCACTTATCAGTCCCGCCTATCCGTCCTGCCGATCATTGCCCATAAGTGCCGCCTATCAGTGCTCATCAGAGTGCCATATCAGTGCCCCCTCATCAGTGAAGGTCAATAATTACTTATTTACAAAATTTACTGATAGAAACTAAGAAATTTTTTTTTTCTCAAAAGATAAAAAACCCAGAGGTAATTAAATGCCACCAAAAGAAAGCTCTATTTGTGTGAAAAAAAATGATAAAAATGTAGTCTGGGTACAGTGTAGCATGACCGCGCAATTGTCATTCAAAGTGCGACAGCACTGAAAGCTGAAAATTGCCCTGGGCAGGAAGGGGGTATTGAGGTGGTTAATCTCTGTGTATCACTTGAGGTTACTCACTTTACTGGAAAAAGGTAAGGTTGGGGGAGGGGCTAGTTAAAATGTGGCTAAACAGACAATTTTTACTGCCCCCCCCCCTAAATCACAGGTGTAAACATATCCTTATGAATGAGCCCTCAATTACAGTATGTTACACAATGTACTAAAAGTTTTGAGACTATTATTATTTCCTGTCATATCGGCGATGCGGTAGAAAGTTCTCATTAGCTGTAGCTGAAATGCGATGTGAACATCAACTCCAGGTAAAGAGAATGAATTGCATCGGCCAGAAGTCTTCTTTCTTGTCCCCCTGCCTGGGTTGGCTGCTTCTATAACATGTACAAAATGATTGATCCGCTATGGATATTGCTTTTCCCGCTGTCCAACCTCTTTAGGAGAGAATTCTTGTGCAAATAGAAGGTAATGAGCAATTGTAACCAATGTGGGAAATTACCTCTGCAGAATCCCTCTGCTTGATGGTGACCTCACTGGTTAAAGGGAGCCATGTGCTTTATCCATGCAGGGCATGCCATGAATACTCACTTTAGAGCTGAACTCTAGTCTTGTCAGGACCCAGGTCACCTGATGGTGGCACTGTGCTCCCCAGAGCGTAAGGTTGTAGTTCCGGTTTTCACCAGCGGGTGTCTCCCAGCAGGCAGTAGATCCCAGTAGTCGGTCTCCACCCGATGCTGGCCGCTGGAAGGGTATTTAGTTCCTCCTCTACATTTCCCCCTCATTCCAGTGTTTTTGTCATCTAACTGGTGAAGGCCCAGATTCCAGGGCTGCTGATAGAAATCACGGGGCCCTGTATGGCCTACCTGACAGGCCACCACCCGCCGAAAATATCAAAGGATATTTTTGCTAAAATGCCACAGCCGTGATGCTATGCTTCGCAGCCATGGCAGAGATTATACCCCTGTCGAACAAGACCCATTCAAGTGAAAAGTGCTGCTCTGCAAGTGCCCCGCGTCCTTGTGCAAAGCATGCAATTGCAGTGCACTGGTGCGGGGTTAAAGCAAGTGGCAAAGAGGCAATATTGGCACCCCCGATATTCATTTCGGATAATGAGCCCCCCTCTCACTGTCCTAATGACCCCCCCTGTGTGCCCTCAGCAGCTGCCAGTGGGAGAGGAAGATGGTAGCACTGTGGGGGAGGCACATAGGGGTCTTAGACAGCAGGGGGAAGGGGGTGCAGATACAAGAACCAATCCCCTTGCAGAACAGCTGGAAGGAGAAAAGAAAAGTAGAAGCCAGCAGTGCTGCGGGGGATCACAAGTGTCAGCAATAAGGCGGTATAGCCGGTCCTTCTGCTCAGTAGGTGCCTGGGCCCTCCTTTGGGACTGATAAGACCTGGGCCCAGTACAGCAGGGCTGGCTGTACTGCCTTATTGGTGACCCTGCCTGTTTCTCCTGGAGGTGATGACAGGATATAACAGGGCACAGAGTGGCACAGGTGCCTTGTAGGAGATCATGGCCGGAAGAACCCTGCAGCAGCTGCCGAGCAGCAGGCGGACTGATGAGCTGGCTGAAGCGGAGACACAGCAGCAGGTATGGAACCATGGGCAGCAAGCATATTTGCAAGAAGGCGGATGCAGGATCTCGGGTGGTCAGGCAGGCAAGAGTAGGTATCAGCTAGGCAGCAGAGGTGCAAAATCAGGAACCATAGCAGGGGTCGATATCGGGTGAGCAGAGAAGGTACCAAAACAGCAGGCAAAAAGCAGGGTCAGGTCACAAGCAAGAATCGGCAACGGGGTATCAGGAACAATCAGGTTAAAGACAAGCTGGGAAGTACAGCATCAGGTCACAAATGGAAGAAGCTGATGACCACTCAGCAATTCTCTGATCTCTGGAGCCACTTTACATAGGCAAGTGAGCGCCACATATTTATTAGAAAGTGGTTGGGAGTATATATCCCGTGGGACTTTAAATGAAAGCATGACCTGATGTGGTCATGCGTTTCCGTCCCTGTACTAGTCTAAGAGAAAAAGGGTGGGACTTTAAATGAATAGCGTGAATGCTCAGAAACAAAAATCGATGAACAACTAGGAAAATTTTATTCAATTCATAACAATATAACATGCATAAATATATATCAATCATAAATGGAAAGAAATATTGGCAATAATAGCAGCAATTATACATGATTGTATGAATACAGAGATTCTCCATGGTACACCAATTAGAAATTATTACACATCCAAATATTCAAGAGTATACACCCAAAGCCTCCAAAGGTTCCAAATAAAAATTAGAAATGCATGACGTTGGTAAAAAACGCGACAATGGTAGCTCTACGCGTTTCGTGGCTGTTATGCCACTCGTCAGGAGCAAGCGCGTATCTTATCTAGGATAAAAAATAAATAAAAAATAGGTCTGGTAAGTATCTACATGAGACAAAGGTGGGGTAATGAAGAAGCCCCACACAAAGTACATGCTTACGCATTCTGGTTTGTAGGGTGGTGGCAGAGAGCCATATACCGCCCGGCCATCGGAGACGCCGCCCCCCGGGAGCTGAGGCGGATGGATCGACGGGGGCAGCCCACAGGGCGCCATCCAGGGCAGGCATGGTCCCCCCGAGGCAAAACCTGAAGTGAAAAGTGGAGATTGGGGAAGGAATTACAAACTGCCAAGAAATAGAGAGCAAGGTGGAAGTGAGATTGCAAGAGTGATACAGCCCCAGAAAAAAAGGGGGGAAGAAAAAGTTGAGCCCGTGAAGGGGTTAAAAGGAAATCTAGATGGAAACACCTGAGAAATGCTGTGGATGGAAAGGGAAAAGACCAAGTACCCTGAAGTGAAGATATGGACAAAGTGAGAATGGACAGAGCATGAGAGGACATGACAGAAATAGGGATACCTGGCGTGCAGAGTGGAACAGTGTGAGGGGAAGAAAGCAGTAACCCCCAAACGAACATGACATCCAGTGAAGTGAAAGCCTCGAGAGCCAGCACCGCCGAGGCTACGCCCATATAGGCGCTACCACGGGGACCACCCACCAACGTCACGCCGCAAAATCAAGAAAGGGGCGGGCGGCAGCGTCGATCGGGTACTGAACACCTGACCCGCCGACGTCACCGCCCCATCCCCATGACATGCGGGATGAACACCTTCCAATCAGGCGTGTGAGCGTCCTTGAGGGCGCGCACGTCCGATGGGGAGTGCGTGACGCTGACGTGCAGTGGCAGCCGATCCACCCCCCCGTGGGGGGAGGGGGGAGGGGCCGACAGGCACGTCACAGCTCCCGGGAGGGGGAAATCCAACACAGCCGGTGGTGCATTGGGCCAGAGGAGCCACCACCAACGGACATGTCATGGGGATGGGGCCGTGACGTCGGCGGGTCAGGTGTTCAGTACCCGATCGACGCTGCCGCCCGCCCCTTTCTTGATTTTGCGGCGTGACGTTGGTGGGTGGTCCCCGTGGTAGCGCCTATATGGGCGTAGCCTCGGCGGTGCTGGCTCTCGAGGCTTTCACTTCACTGGATGTCATGTTCGTTTGGGGGTTACTGCTTTCTTCCCCTCACACTGTTCCACTCTGCACGCCAGGTATCCCTATTTCTGTCATGTCCTCTCATGCTCTGTCCATTCTCACTTTGTCCATATCTTCACTTCAGGGTACTTGGTCTTTTCCCTTTCCATCCACAGCATTTCTCAGGTGTTTCCATCTAGATTTCCTTTTAACCCCTTCACGGGCTCAACTTTTTCTTCCCCCCTTTTTTTCTGGGGCTGTATCACTCTTGCAATCTCACTTCCACCTTGCTCTCTATTTCTTGGCCGTTTGTAATTTCTTCCCCAATCTCCACTTTTCACTTCAGGTTTTGCCTCGGGGGGACCATGCCTGCCCTGGATGGCGCCCTGTGGGCTGCCCCCGTCGATCCATCCGCCTCAGCTCCCGGGGGGCGGCGTCTCCAATGGCCGGGCGGTATATGGCTCTCTGCCACCACCCTACAAACCAGAATGCGTAAGCGTGTACTTTGTGTGGGGCTTCTTCATTACCCCACCTTTGTCTCATGTAGATATTTACCAGACCTATATTTGATTTATTTTTTATCCTAGATAAGATACGCGCTTGCTCCTGACGAGTGGCATAACAGCCACGAAACGCGTAGAGCTACCATTGTCGCGTTTTTTACCAACGTCATGCATTTCTAATTTTTATTTGGAACCTTTGGAGGCTTTGGGTGTATACTCTTGAATATTTGGATGTGTAATAATTTCTAATTGGTGTACCATGGAGAATCTCTGTATTCATACAATCATGTATAATTGCTGCTATTATTGCCAATATTTCTTTCCTTTAATGATTGATATATATTTATGCATGTTATATTGTTATGAATTGAATAAAATTTTCCTAGTTGTTCATCGATTTTTGTTTCTGAGCATTCACGCTATTCATTTAAAGTCCCACCCTTTTTCTCTTAGACTAGTACAGGGATGGAAACGCATGACCACATCAGGTCATGCTTTCATTTAAAGTCCCACGGGATATATACTCCCAACCACTTTCTAATAAAAATGTATAGGGATGGAATATGCGTGAAACAAATGCTCTGTTATTTAACTTCATCACAATTTGTTTTGCAGATCTGTGATGTTGCACATACTTATTTTTCCATTTTAAGCCTCCTCTCAGTTAATTGCTTGATCCTATTATTTGATTTGCTATCCTTATTTTGGATTATATTCTTTCGCAATTTAATTTAGATACCAGCCATGTCCATGGTTTTGTCCGTTGGTGGTGGCTCCTCTGGCCCAATGCACCACCGGCTGTGTTGGATTTCCCCCTTCCGGGAGCTGTGACGTGCCTGTCGGCCCCTCCCCCCACGGGGGGGGTGGATCGGCTGCCACTGCACGTCAGCGTCACGCACTCCCCATCGGACGTGCGCGCCCTCAAGGACGCTCACACGCCTGATTGGAAGGTGTTCATCCCGCATGTCATGGGGATGGGGCGGTGACGTCGGCGGGTCAGGTGTTCAGTACCCGATCGACGCTGTCGCCCGCCCCTTTCTTGATTTTGCGGCGTGACGTTGGTGGGTGGTCCCCGTAGTAGCGCCTATATGGGCGTAGCCTCGGCGGTGCTGGCTCTCGAGGCTTTCACTTCACTGGATGTCATGTTCGTTTGGGGGTTACTGCTTTCTTCCCCTCACACTGTTCCACTCTGCACGCCAGGTATCCCTATTTCTGTCATGTCCTCTCATGCTCTGTCCATTCTCACTTTGTCCATATCTTCACTTCAGGGTACTTGGTCTTTTCCCTTTCCATCCACAGCATTTCTCAGGTGTTTCCATCTAGATTTCCTTTTAACCCCTTCACGGGCTCAACTTTTTCTTCCCCCCTTTTTTTCTGGGGCTGTATCACTCTTGCAATCTCACTTCCACCTTGCTCTCTATTTCTTGGCAGTTTGTAATTTCTTCCCCAATCTCCACTTTTCACTTCAGGTTTTGCCTAGGGGGGACCATGCCTGCCCTGGATGGCGCCCTGTGGGCTGCCCCCGTCGATCCATCCGCCTTAGCTCCCGGGGGGCGGTGTCTCCGATGGCCGGGCGGTATATGGCTCTCTGCCACCACCCTACAAACCAGAATGCGTAAGCATGTACTTTGTGTGGGGCTTCTTCATTACCCCACCTTTGTCTCATGTAGATACTTACCAGACCTATTTTTTATTTATTTTTTATCCTAGATAAGATACGCGCTTGCTCCTGACGAGTGGCATAACAGCCACGAAACGCGTAGAGCTACCATTGTCGCGTTTTTTACCAACGTCATGCATTTCTAATTTTTATTTGGAACCTTTGGAGGCTTTGGGTGTATACTCTTGAATATTTGGATGTGTAATAATTTCTAATTGGTGTACCATGGAGAATCTCTGTATTCATACAATCATGTATAATTGCTGCTATTATTGCCAATATTTCTTTCCATTTATGATTGATATATATTTATGCATGTTATATTGTTATGAATTGAATAAAATTTTCCTAGTTGTTCATCGATTTTTGTTTCTGAGCATTCACGCTATTCATTTAAAGTCCCACCCTTTTTCTCTTAGTGAGCGCCACATATTTACGCACACTCACAATTACGCACATGTGCAGGTGCGTTAACACGTGCACGAGTTAGGGCATGTCTAGTGATGCGCATGCGCGCGAGTTAGAGAATGTCTGGTTGTCACTCGAGAAGTGTTATTAGCATGGGCACAGCTTCGTGCACGACTGTGCATACGATTTCCCTGACAATTTTGCTGCTTATTCTTGACAAGTCTGCTTAGAGAGATGAAATGTGTGTTCCATATCCTCCCCCCCACCAATCCCTCACCTATAATGCAGAATGTATTGCTTGCTTTGTCTAGTGGGGTTTTAATAAAGAGTAATACTCACCCTAATTCACTTTCCTGCGGCATCCAGTGCTTTAGTCTGTTTCTCCCCCACCTGAGAATATGAGTGAGCCCTCAACATCATCATATAGAATGCAGGCCCAGTGGTGGCCACTGATGCTGTATTGTTCCTGATGATATCAGTGAGAGGGGTGGAAACAAAAGTGGAGAAGAAGCTCAGGGTCAGGGGAACCATTGGTCTGTACCAGTAGGGAGAAAGCTTGTGGGACCATGGAATAAGGGTTGGCCTGGCATTGGGCTTGAATGGTGGGGTGAGTTTTAATGATATCACTACTGTGCTGCTCACTGTTCTCCTTGCTGGAGAAGAAGCTGTACCTGAGGAGCTGCAGAGCAAGGATCTCCCTGCTTCTGCTTTATCCACTCTGTAGATCTGTTCTTCCTCCACATCTTCTTCTGATTCATTATTCCCAACCAGTCATCACATCACCAGTTATCAGAGGGGCTATTCTGACATAAGGAAGTAAAGTTCTGCGCCTACCAAGTTGGTCACCACCACATGTGCAAAACAAGGCCATATTAGTCAATAATATGGAAAAGTTCTGCTGCTCACCAAAGTTCAAGCACTTAACATAGTGGTGGACAGGTGGCTCAGAGGTGATATGCCACCACCTGGACCCTTTTTTAATGGGGGAAATCCCATTGAACTGTACCACAAACACGTGCATTCGAGTGATTTCAATGAGGTCACTTGATTTGGTCATGTTTGGTAGCGGTACTGCTCGCCAAATGCATCATGCTGTATAAAATTTGCAAGTCAGCGGCAATATGTACAGACATGTCTGCCAGCAATCTTAACTTGCCAGTGGGTGGTGAAAATGTGGGCTGTCTGTTTTCACCGTGTTCCATTTCAAATGCTACTTTATGCATTGGCACACCTTCTTAGACCCAGTCCGTCCGGACAATATGGCCACCTGCTGACTTGGCTGACTTGGCACTATCCACAAGCAGCTTAAAATGATTGTAAAAGTTTAAATGTCATTTAATAAAAATAACAAACAATGGTTTTGCACAGAGCAGCTCCCATACTCCTGGCTCTTCCCCCCCCACCACGAGTGCATAACCATTTCCAATAATTGAGCCTCAGTGTAAAAAATGTTCTAACTTACAAAGCCATCCACAACTCTGCCCCCAGCTACATCACTAACCTAGTCTCAAAATACTAACCAAAATGTTCTCTTTGTTCCTACCAAGACCGCTTGCTCTTTAGCCCCCTTGTCACCTCCTCCCATGCTCGCCTCCAGGACTTCTCCCAAAAGCACGGCACAAACTGTTGGCGCTATATTAATCCCGTATAATAATAATAATAAACTGTGAGAGAGCTCTGTTTTTTATCAACATTTCAATGTTTTTTTTAGAAATTTGTTGGATGGCGGGGGAGTTGTACTAGAGGTAACCCAATGCTTCTTCAAGTAAACTTCTTAAAGTTTATATATGTTTTAAAAACTAGTGCTAACAAGTCCAAATCAAAGAAGTCCTTCCAATGTTTAATGGGGACTTCTCCCGGCTGGGTGCCCTTAATACAGCTCAAGCAGAAGCTTTTCGGGGGCACATCTCCGTAATCCGCCTAACCTGGCACCTCTGGATTTGAAGAAGCAGTGGCTCCTCTGTGATAAGAAACTTTCCACAAAATGTTTCTAGTTGGATAAACACAAAGTTCAACTGAAGAACTTAATAAATAACGATTCTGAAGTACATTGCCTTCTTCTTTTGGCCATCAAAGTGGTTCCCATTAGCTGAGAATTTCGAGAGGAAGAAACACGTTGAATAAAGCCAAGTAGTGCTATCAGCTTTTGAGGATTTCCTGAGCAGAGAAGTAGAAATATGGCAAAAAAGACAGTTTTGTCGCTTTCATTTCAGGAACACCTATGTTCTTGCAACAACGGCATTTCAACTTAATCCAATGCGGCTCTAATTTGTTTTCCTTTGTCCAAGTGCAGCCACTGACAAAGCCTCTTTTTTGTCTGCCGTAATAGCTTTTTCCCAACCTGCAGGTTCTTTAAATGCTGTCCCACTTGAAAAGTTGGAACTTTATCTGTTGAGAAATACCATCAGAACGTCTCCCGGAATTTGCATTATACTGGGGAGCTACAGAGGATTGGGTTGCTGCTCCTGAGTCTTTCTTTTATAGAGTTGGCAAATGTTTTCCCCTATTGCCACTTCTGCCCAATCCAGAGTTCTCAAATTTAAAAAAATAAAAATAAATTCTTGCAAAGTTTATTTTTAGTGCTATTCATGTTGTAGAGACAAGCAGTCCTAGGTAGGATTTTCCAGCTATATAGTAACATAGCTTGCCAGGTTAAAAAAAAAAAAAAAAAAAAAAACACAATTACATGCACAACAAGTTCAACCAAATACTAAAATTTAAAAACAGCATTTTTAAAGCCTAAGTTTAAGTAACAATATTTAAAAAAAAAAAAAAATCAGCACAAGGGACTGTACTTACATTGAATGAGAAGTGTCCCTTTGTGCTGGTGTTGGCTGTGCTAGTTGAAATCCTAAGTTCTCTGTCCCTCTCCCATACCTCCACTGTCATAATCTTCTGGTGCTGCGGAGGTTATTATGAGCACTCACCAAGAGTGTCCTTTATGTCCAGCCTCTCCATCCCCCTTCTCCATTCATAGAAGCTGTACAATAGCTTCTTTCAATAAAAAGTGTTCAATTAATGGAAGACAGGTGGATGAATGAAATGTCCGCCTCCTCTCCTCATAGATGCAGTTGCTGTTCAGGTGATAATTTTCTGTTTGACTCAGTCAAAGGATATGAAGTGTTTGGCGCCACTAGTACCACTTGCTAATTGAACTTTGACCAGTTACTTAGGAGCCTTAAGTAGGTAGCCCAGTGTATCACCAGCTTTCGTTCAGTTGTCCTTTGCACTCTTTCCGGTTCTGCCAAATCCTTTTTTTGAACTTTCAGGAGAATCAAGTGCATGGCTTTGACGAAGATCTGTGCATGCACACATTACAGTCCGTGGCCTAAAAAGCAGGGTTGCAGCCATGTGCACTAATGCATTCATCCATGTCTATGAGCGCGCACATCTGTCATGAGAAGGTTTACCCGTTGGTGGCGCTATCAGTCTCTTGGATCGCAGTACCAGTGTCCACCAGCGGGTGTGTTTCAACACCTAGGACCTGTAGTAAGCGGACTCACCTGCTGGTGGCACTGTAGCATCCTTGGGCCGTAGTACCGGTGTCCACCAGCGGGTGAACTTCGGCAATGTGGAGCAGACAGCACCCTCTGCGCTCAGGTGTAACATGAGGTCAATTACTGCAGCCTTATAAATACCCGGCAAGCCCTCACATGCTTGCCTTGGTATCTCTCTCCCTGCATTCTGACCTTGCTGCCTGTTATTTTGACCTTGAGCCTGCATCTGCCCTGACCTGATCTGATCTGATCCAATCCCTATCCCTAGCCCTTCCTGGTCCTGTCCCTTCTGTTTCCTGGTTACCTTTGATCCCTGCCCTGCATCCCATCCATCCATCCTCTCCCTGTTCTGTTGTTTTCCCGTCCTTACCATCTGCTGATCTCCCGGTGTATGACCTTGGCCTGGCTTCTGTTTACGGTTCCGGTATCTCACATTTTATTGCACATACTATTTTGTTGTTTGTGGGTCTTTTGGTTGGTTGTGCACTGTTATATTCACTTACCTGTCACTTATGTAAATAAGCACCATTTTTATTCAGTTATATACGTTTCTGGCTTCTTCTGTGCAGTCCACACAGTCTGGTTTACTAATTCCCTGATAACATCTGCCATTGACTTTATGATAACTCCATCTCCCCACATACAGCACCGTTCCAGACCTGCACTTTGTGCAATCTCCGTGGCCATCTTGAAAACATGACTTGAAAAGCCCATCACCACTTAATATTAATAATAAGATATAGATAAATATGGGCCACACACCAAAGATCTTTCTTCTAAATGTTCTTTATTGAGTCATCCATAATATAGTTGCTTCCATGATGCCCCAGCCCAAGGATCACCCTGCCTTAATGCATAGAGCAAAGTTATCCTTAAGCTAAGACATCATGAAACCCAATCTTCCCCTACTGACCTCTGCTCTTGACCCGACTTTTACTTCTTCCTGATGTTTTGGTACCTTTGCTGCCTGTTTGGTATTGGCCTTGACCTGGACTTGGTCTTTGCCTGGCTGTTGCTGACCTCTGCTCATCCTGGTTCCTGCATCTGTGGGTTCCATTGCACAATCTTCATTTCCGGCTTTCTGAGCTGGTTCCTGTCTGAACATCTTCAGCATTTTGACAGACCCTAGTCTGTCTTCAGACCGACCATCTGCTTTGTCTGGATCTACTGCCACTCCTTGTTCCATGACACCCTGTTACCACTTCCAGGGTGGTATTGGACAGGAGAAGTAAGGAAAACCAACTCATCAACCTGGCCTCGACCAGGTACTTGACATTTAGATGGTAAGCTCTTATGAGTATGGCCTCTCCAACTGAATTATTGTAACTGTAGTGTCTCCCTTTATTTTGTAAAGTGCTGTGCAAATCGATATTAATAGTTTTTTTTTTAAATATTGGCACCTCGTTGGCCAAGCCAGTCATCAAAGGGTCTCCAAGACTCAGAAACAATGGATTAGAGATAATTTAGCTACAGTTCCTAATCCGTACCTGGAGTTTAGCTCTAACTGTTTATCTTGCCAAGGGGATGATGAATAAGGTGATATAGTTACCTTAGTCTTTAAGGTAACTTAAAGACTAAGGAAACTTTAGGCACTCACATGCTGCACATACAGTACTCATCCATGGTGCCTGAGGTTTCTCTGCTGACAGCTCATTCACTACTGACTTAAAAACATCAAGTTTAACAATATATACTTTATAAATATGCATAAACACTAGGCATGTTATAGGGATGATCGTATAGTTTAGTCCAATCAGCATTCATATCTTCTTAGTAGCAAGGAAAGTTAAATGGGTGGTTACATCATGTGACTGATAGAAAGCGAAAGAAAACATGGGCGCCACCATGACAGTACTGGATCAGACCAGCTAGATAAGACTGTCCATATTTCGGAGCAAAAAGGGAATAAACTGTTGCTTCTTATCTGGCGGTGAAGGTCATCATAGACTGAAAACTCTGTGTCTAAGAGGAAGCAAGAAAGTGTGTTACAAATTCTTAAAGTGATAGTCCCATATATATATATATATGTGTGTGTGTGTGTATAAGAGTTTTTCTCCAAAAAAATTGCTTTTGAAAAACCAGTTGCCAATGTAGCGCCCTCTACCTAAAAGTAGGTGCTAGAGTAGTATTTTTCTAGCTCAGGTCCCAAGTGCAGGTAAATTTAGCCAGGTCTGTGCTTTAGGCTGGGCCTGGCTGTTTTGGTTTGGGACTGGGAGTGATCAGTGTAGTGGGGGGGTTGTGGCCACCTACACTCTGACTCAGAGATGCCTCCCCTGCTTTCAATGGGATGATTCTGGAATAGAGGTTGGACTTGAGATCTGAGTGGCAGGCAGCTCATGTGAGGAGCCCTGACCAATCATTAAATTGCATTGGCAGGGGGCAGGCCTCTCATATAAGCTGGGGTCCCATGCTTCCAAGGAGGAGTTTGGAGTTCCAGAAAGACAGCATGGAGTAGTGAGGTGCTGTTCTGCGCATCCCCATGCGTAGATGCGCCATGCGCGGAGGAGGAATGGAGGAACCATCAGGAGGGAGCTAAAGATAAGGATCTTCCTCTCCAAGGAGGCATCAAGCTGCTGTGACCGGGGAACACAGGACTTGGATGTAAAGAGGATCAAGCAGAGGAAGTAGCAGTCAAGCAGAGGAGAGTAGAGCAGCTGGAGGAGGAGAAGGTCGGTGTAACATAAGAAGAAAAACTGGTCAGAGCAGTGCAGAATGCTGTGGCCGGGGAACACAGCATTTATCGCCCTGGACTAATTAAAAGCAATAGTCCATTCACGGTTGTATGTCAGGTCATCGTGTGGGGATACCGAATTATCTCCGGCCTGGATAGCATAATGGCAGTTCCTTCCAAAGACTGTGTGAGTGTTTAGCTCTCTGGGACATTGGGAAGAAGTGGGTACAGTTTCTGGCCTTTTGATTCTCAGGGAAAATCCCTACAAGGACTACAACTGAGGAGTTATTCAGAGTAATTCTTAGTTGCTCAATTGGGAGGGAAGAAAAAAGGACATTAGTATGTTTTTGCAGTAAGGATTTGCACAGAAGAAAAAGAAGTAATAGTCTGCAGAAGAGTGAATTGAAACCAAAAGAAACTTGGAAGAAAGGAATGTATCCAGTGTTCTTGCAAGGCCACGGCCATTGAATAACTATTTACCACATGCAATGCATCAAATGATAAAGGCATCTCATGTTATCCTTTCCCCATCCAAGTTCAATCCTGAAATAAATACAACAGAAAACCTAAGACTGACTGTTCTCTTACTTTAATGGTTTGTGGGGAGTATGGCAGTGGGGTGATTGGCGGATTGCTACAAACCAAATCTGCAGCCCTTACGGTGGTACCGCTACACCATTTTATTCTCTAGGGTCTCTGCTAAAAAAAAAAAATAATAATATATACTGTATATAAATAAATATATATATATATATATATATATATATATATATATATATATATATATATATATATATATAAAAATAAAAAATGTTTGGGGCTTCTAAGTAATTTTCTAGAAAAAAAAATATACATTTTTGTTTCCAATAATTTTTATTGAGAATAATATAAAAAATACAGAGATTAGCATGTATAAATTGCACAACATATACAGTAAAAAATCAAATAGGAAGAGAAGAGGGGGGGAAGAATGGGGGGAGTACCACGTATTTCAGCCTATGAGGTCTACAGAACTCCCATGAACATTCCATGTCATGCATTATTTCTTTTAACTATGGGGATATCTATACGTCTATACCCATACACTCAGATTTTTACAACTTGCATGTGTATCCAGACTGTAAATCTAACACATTACATTTGGGTATAAATTTTGTTTGTTATATTTATTCCTTGGTCCAATCCTTTATCTTTCGCTTTACTACATAGAGTGGAGGGGAGGCGCGCCTCCGGGACCCAACCGCCCACCCCAATTGGGGTCTCTACTGTGGGTCGGGGGCCCCAGCCCCACACCTCCCCCCCCTGTTGCTTATATTTCAGAACTTCCATATCTGTTTTTATAATAACATCTTAGGTGGGAGGGCCTGCATAGGCTGTTAAAAGAATAAAGCAGCGAGTAGAAGAGTGTGGGGGTAACAGAGAGAAATGTAGAAAAGGGGGAAGGGACAGAAAAAGAAAGAAAATAAAGGAAGGGGTTTTGGGAGGAGTTCGGGTGGAGTGCACCCCAAGGGATCCCTCTCAGGATCCGTTAATTTTCAAAACCTGTTGATAAATAGGATAACCATGGTTCCCAGATTTTATCAAAAGCCTTCTGTTTATCTAGAAGAATCGCTGTAAGGCGTTCATTAATCATGACCCAAGTCAATTTTGCTTTAACCATTTCAAAAGGAACGAGGGATTTTTTCCAGGATCCCGCTACCGCAATTCTAGATGCTGTGAATATAAAAGATATGAGTTTCCTGGTGTGGCCAGGTATTCCTTCTACTGGATCTCCCAATAAAGCTTGTTGTGGGGATTTGGTGAGGTTGACTTGGGTCAGTGAATATATGAAATTATAGATCCGTATCCAGAATCGTTTGACCTTAGGACAGGTCCACCAGGTGTGGTACATTGTGCCTTCTTTGCCGCATCCTCTGAAACATAAAGGAGAGGCATCGGGGATGTATGTTGCAATTCTCGTCGGGACCATGTACCACCTTAATAAAACTTTGTAGTTTGCTTCTATCAGGGAGGTGTTAATATAGCCTTTCGAAGCCATCTGTGTCATTTTGTACCATTTATCAGTCTCTATCGCTATCTCCAAATCCTGCTCCCACCTTAGCATATAGGGTAATTTCTCCGTTTTGGAGATTAAAATGCTATAGATTAGTGATATGTGGCCTTTGTGTTTATCATAAGACCTACATAAGTATTCCATTGGGGTGGAAGATAGAATGTCGGTTCTACGCTGTAGAGTATGCAGGAAATGAGCTATCTGGAGATAACGATAAAATTCTGTATCGGGTAGTTGAAACTTTTCTATTAGTGCTTGTTTCGATAGTATACCTTTATGATCGCACATGTCAGCAATGCGAATCAAACCTTTGTTGGTCCACCATGATAGGCTTTGGGGGTTAAGACCTGGGGTGAAGTCTGGGTTCCCCGCCAAAGGGGCCATGGGGGAATGTATTGAGCGGAAAGCAAAGGGTTTTTGTAGTCTATCCCACAGATTCATTGAGAAGGATAGTGTGGGACACATTAAGGTTGGTCTGTCTTTCATATTAAGCCACATCATATGGCTTATGGGTTTTGTGGGGTAAGGGGCAGATTCCATTGTCATCCAAGATGGGGCTGGTGCTCCAGAGTGGGAGCGAATTAATTGAGCCAATTGGGCTGCTTCGAAATATTTTATCAAATTAGGGACTCCCAGGCCTCCCTTGGTTTTGGGGGCATTGAGGGTTAGTTTGTTCACCCTAGGTCTTGTGTTCCCCCATATGAATTTCATTATTTTTTTCTGAAACACCTCTAGATCAGATCGGTTGATAGCAATCGGGAGGGTCCTGAACAAATACAACAATCTTGGTAAAAGATTCATTTTTATGGAGTACAGTCTGCCGAACCATGACGGGGGGCTAGCAGCCCACCTTGATAGGTCTGATGTCAACCTCCCATACATAGGGGGGTAGTTGGCTTTGTAAAGGGTCTGTATGGTGGGGGTTAGAAAAATACCCAGGTATGGAAGTTTATCTTTCTGCCATTTGAATTGGAATGACGCTTGCAGTTGTTGGACTGTCTTTAGTTCTAACGTGAGATTTAAGGCCTCGGATTTGGAGTGATTAATTGTAAGACCCGAGAATACCGAGAAGCGACGTAGGATTTGGAATAGAATGGGAAGAGAGACGATCGGTGAAGAGATGAACATCAAGATATCATCGGCAAACAGGGAACATTTCTGCTCGCCATTTCCACAATGTATGCCTCTTACGTCCTTATTGTTTCTAATTTTGATCGCTAGGGGTTCTAATGCTAAAATGAAAAGTATAGGTGATAGAGGGCATCCCTGCCTTGTTCCTCTATGTATGTTTATTGTGTGTGATTTATATCCTTTTATCTGAATTTTAGCCGTAGGTGTATTGTATAGTGCCTGTAATATTGTTAGGAAATGGGGCCCAAACCCGTATTTCCTTAGTGCATAATATATATATTCCCATGTAACCGAATCAAATGCTTTGCAAAGATCTAATGAGAGTAGCATACCCTTCCGTGTCCCAATATTGTCCCAGTTAGAGTTAAGCGCTGATATGATATCTATGGCCCGTCGGGTTTGATCTGGGGCTTGTCGGCCGGGGACGAACCCCACCTGGTCTGGGTGAATATAATTGGGCAGGAAAGTGTTCATTCTGGTCGCTAACACCTTGGTCATCAATTTGAGATCTGTATTAATTAGCGATATTGGGCGATAATTGGCTGGGTCTCCATGATCTTTCCCCGGTTTGGGAATGACTTGTATAAGGGCTTCATTTTCGTATGTACTTAGTGTGTCGCCGTTTCTTACTGCGTTAAAGAAGGAACATAGATGTGGGGTCAATAAGGCTGCGTATTTTTTATAGTAGTGGCCTGTGAAGCCATCCGGGCCTGGAGCTTTTGAGGGGTTCAGGCTTTTGATAGCTGCTAAAATTTCTCCCTCGGTGAAGTCTGCTTCCATTAACTCTACATGTTCTCGTGCGACTTGTGGCAGTGAGATATCATGGAAGAAAGCGTCTGCTTTTGTTTTTGGAAATGGATTAGGTTTGTTGTATAATTTAGTGAAAAACCTTGAAAATTCTTGTGTTATCAATTGAGGGTTTTGAGTGTGTTTCCCTTCTTTCGTACGAATTCTCGGCATGGCTGAGTTAAATGGGCGGGGGGTAAGTTTCCTTGCTAAGAGGGTCGTAGGTTTATCTCCCCTGGTATAGAAACGATGTCTAGCCCAGCGGAGGTACTTTTCAGCTCTGGTTGTAAGACTATAATTTAATGCTGACCGTGCTATATCTATTTTGTGACGTAAGTCTAAGTGGGGATTAGCTTTTTGTTCCTGGACTATTTTATGTAGTTCTTCTTCCTGTTGCTGTATCTTTTGCATATTGTTTCTCTTGTTTCTAGAGGCTATTTGGATTAATCTACCACGAATAGTGGCTTTGTGTGCTGCCCAGTTAGTGCCGGGGGACGTGGCGCTAGGATGGTTATCGATGAAATATTGCCGAATATCTTTCTCTAGTTCAGCGTAAATTATTGGGTCATTTAGCAAAGAAGCATTAAGCCGCCATGATGAGGGTTGTGGTCTCGTCCAAAGATCGGATAATGACATTAGGACTGGTGAGTGGTCGGACCATGAGTTAGGAACTATTTCAGCGGAAATAATCGACGGCAGTAATGCGGATTGTATGAATAGATGGTCTATACGGGAATATGTTTTATGGACCAGGGAGTAATGTGTAAAATCTCTGGTTGTGGGATGAAAGTCTCTCCATACGTCTACTAGGTCATGGGAGTACAGCATCCGAGCTAGTTTGACGCCTTGTTTGGGAATATGTTTCACGGTAGGTTTGTGTATATTAGACCTGTCCAATATTTGATCCAGAGAGACATTACTGTCTCCTCCCAGTATTACTTTGCCTTGTATATGTGGGAGCAGGGTTTTCAGCATATTTTCGAAAAATGTTACTTGACCCGTATTAGGTGCATAATAAGATATAAGTGTGAGAGCACTTTCATTAACTGTACCCACAACCATGATATATCTCCCTTCTTTGTCTTTTATGGCCATGTTTGGGGTGAATGGAACTCTCTTGGCAATACAAATTGCCACTCCTCTCTTTTTATCTGGTCCATTTGACAAATAAAAAGTGGGGTATTTAGAACTCAGGTAACGGGGGGCTGAAGTGCGTGAGAAATGTGTCTCCTGGAGGAGTAGGATATCAGCTTTCATATTATAGTAATTTTGAAAGGCCTTAGTGCGTTTTGTGGGGGAATTTAAGCCCTGAACATTATGTGTTAAAATGCGAGTATGAGATGTGTGTACTAGTGAGCTTAACATCATGGTTCGACAGTCTGTACTTGCCCGTTGTAGATGTCTGCCAACTCCGTCCGCCTGAGGGTGTCTTGGTATGATTCATCACTATTCGGACTCTGGGGTGCACTCCGGGAGGGAAGGGGGAGAAAAGAGAAAGAAAAAGAAAATGAGAAAACAATGTTGGGGTAGGATGAACTGGACCATTGTCCACCCGTCACCCTAGAAAAAACATATATGAGCATCTGATATAAGGTCATAGATATATATTTCAAGGTCCTGGAGATCATAATCTCCGTTTAGTGGAGCGAGGTTATCGCCACCCAATCGGTGACGGCAAGCTCGCTAGAAAGTGGCATGCGGTTTCGCCCCGGCTCTTTCTGTATGGAATGTTGTTCCTGTAAGGAGGGAATCCTAACTAGATTAGTGAACTAACATCTTCTATTGGCCTAAATCCCGCTAGGTTTAACTAAACAGGACTGAGGTATTATTTGCATAGAACTAGTAACACCTGCACTCTAAGCTAGCAGATATTAATAGATAGATTTCAAACAAAACTCTCAAAAACTCTCAAAACTCTCAAAAAAGAAAAAAAAAATTCTCAAAAAATTCTCAAAAATTCTCAAAAATTCTCAAAAAAGAGAGAGAGGAGGGGGCTATGTGCCTCCAAAAATAAGGAAGTCTCGTTAATGTTGTAATGGCGTAATAAACTGGTTCAACCATAGCCAACCATATGAGTTCCAAGTCCCCTAAGGGGTCTTCGCTGCGATGGAATTTGTCACCGCAGGAGCAAAGGGAAAAAAAATGTTGATCAATAGGGTATTCAGATCCGTCAACCGTCTGGTCCTGTTGCTGGGTGTCGTCTTCTTGAGGAATATCGTGAACGTTGTTGTTCCCACAAGGGTGAGACTGCACGATCCAATTCTGGTAGAGATTTTGGGGAGGATGTTTCTCTGGAGATTAAGCCTAGGCTCATAAGGATGTCTTCCCCATCTGGAAAATTTGTGAAGGAATGTGTTTTCCCCTTAAAGGTAAATGACAAGCGAAAAGGGAATGACCACCGATACTTAATTTGGCGGTTAGTGAGCTGCGCTAATAATGGCTTCAGGGCCCGTCTTTTTTGGATAGTCATTTGTGAAATGTCCGCGAAAATCTGTATTGGGTGACCCATGAGGTTGAGTTCATTTTTACCGCGGGCTGCGGTCATTATTTGCTCTTTAATTTTATAAAAGTGTGGATTGACGATCACATCCCTCGGGGGGCCATCTTGTCTTGGAGCAGTCAGTGCTCTATGGACTCTGTCGATTTCCATGTGCAGCGGCGTGATGTCAGGGATCAGATCTTGCATTAATGTATGCACTGCCTCTTCCAAATTTGTTACTGTTTCTGGTAATCCGCGTATGCGGAAGTTATGGCGCCTGGATCTATTTTCTTGATCTTCGATTTTGGCGTTGGCTTCATCTAACTGCTCCTGCAGTGAGGATATCATGTTTGAATTCTGGTTGACTCTCCGAACTGTGCCATCCATTTTAGATTCAATTTGATCCAGCCTCTCTCCTATGTCATTAAAGTCGTGTTTCATTTCAGCAGTGATTGATTGACATGCTTTGGTCAGTTCTTGTTGTAGTAGTGCTGAGAAGCGAGCCAGGAGGACAGAATCCCCTGAATATGGAGCTGGAGGTGGGGGAGGTTGTTCACTTGCTGTGCTGTTTTGGCTCAGGGCAAGTTCAGCTATTTCAGCCATATTCCTCTCCATGGAGGACACTGTGGAGATTGCATCATCTATTCTCTCACCCTGATATGTATGGGAGGGGGATAGAGAGAAGTGTGGGGACTCACCCTTCTGTGGCCTGATCGAATCTTCCTGTGATTGGGAAGAGAAGGGGTCCCGTGCTTCATCCATGTCTGCATCCGCAGAAGCGTGGAATGAGGTTCTTGCTGGGGGGGATTGAGTGTTCTTCGCCCCGCTCACCTGCCTCACTGCATGTGTGTCTGTCCTCCTGCCGGTCGCCATCTTGGATGGGGGGGTCCGCGCTGCTGTGTTCCCAGAACGGAACGAATAGCTTGTTTGTGGGGGCTTTTTTTTTGCTGTGCCCCCTCCTCTGCGATTCATCGCTTGATCCTCAGTCCGGGAGTGAGTGTTGCGGCTTCCCTCCCGCTCGTTTTTGCTGAGAAAGGCCGGTGGCTAGCGGAGCAGGTCAGAACATGTCCGCTCCCGTGCCCGCGCGCATGCGCACTTAAAAAAAATATACATTTTTACATGTAGGAGTGAAGTGCCAGAATTGGCCCGGATGGGAAGTGGTTAAAATCTCTCCCAGCAAAGCCATCACCATCCTGCATCAAGTCAGTGCTCAGCCTGTCCACTCATATCCCGCCTGACATATCACTGCACCGAACTGCCATGTCCGGCGGCAGAAGGAACGTCCACCCTACACAGGACACCGTAGACCGGCCTCCATTCCCCGCAACCCCCAACTTGTACTTCAGTGACCTCATCATCTGCAACAAGAACATTAATCTACAGCAAGAACATTAAAATTTGAAAAAAAAAAAATGACATTCATATTAAACTTCACTATGATAACCGAAAACAGGGACTTGTTGAGAACGTACCGTCGTTACCCTTTAATCAGAGCATACAGAGACCAGAGACCTGCCTATGATATTACCGCTGTCAGAACAATCCTTTGTCGCAGAAGGAGCGTTATGAATAAATTCACCTTGCTAATCTTCTTTCAACTAAAACACAGCGAGCGGCCCCGGCTCGCTGATGAGTTTGGTGACAGATTCTTTCTTCTGATTAACTTTTAAGTAATTTCACTTGAAATGATAATGAAATCATTACATGTGTCATTGGCGGGATCATATACAATGTCTCTGCAATATGACAGCTAAGGACACCTTTTCCACAACATTATCACCCAAACCTAATTCTTAGTGGGGCGAGGGGGAGTCTACTATATACAGGGGGGAGTCTACTATATACAGGGGGGGAAGTCTACTATATACAGGCGGGAGTCTACTATATACAGGGGGGGAGGTCTACTATATACGGGGGGGGGTCTATTATATACAGTGGGGAGAGTCTACTATATACAGGGGGAGAGTCTACTATATACAGGGGGAGTCTACTACATACAGGGGGGGAAGTCTACTATATACAGAGGGGTAAGTCTACTATATACAGAGGGGGAGTGTACTATATACAGGGGGGGGAGTCTATTATATACAGTGGGGGGAGTCTACAATATACAGGGGGAGAGTCTACTATAAACGGGGGGGAGTCTACTATATACAGGGGGGGAGTCTACTATATACAGAGGGGGAGTCTACTATATACAGAGGGGGAGTCTACTATATACAGGGGGGAGTCTACTATATACAGGGGGGAAGTCTACTATATACAGGGGGGGGTCTACTATATACAGGGGGGAGTCTACTATATACAGGGGGAGTCTACTTTATACAGGGGGGAGTCTACTATATACAGGGGGGAGTCTACTATATACAGGGGGGGAGTCTACTATATACAGGGGGATTCTACTATATACAGGGGGAGTCTACTATACACAGGTGGGAGTCTACTATATACAGGGGGGAGTCTACTATATACAGGTGGGATTCTACTATATACAGTGGGAGTCTACTATATACAGGGGGGAGTCTACTATATACAGGGGGGGATTCTACTATATACAGGGGGAGTCTACTATATACAGGGGGGGATTCTACTATATACAGGGGGAGTCTACTATATACAGGGGGGGATTCTACTATATACAGGGGGAGTCTACTATATACAGGGGGGATTCTACTATATACAGGGGGAGTCTACTATATACAGGGGGGAATTCTACTATATACAGGGGGAGTCTACTATATACAGGGGGGAGTCTACTATATACAGGGGGAGTCTACTATATACAGGGGGGGAGTCTACTATATACAGGGGGGGATTCTACTATATACAGGGGGGGAGTTTACCATATACAGGGGGGGAGTCTACTATATACAGGGGGGAAAATAATGGTTTGACCCCCTGCAGATATTGTAATTTTTCCCACGTACAAAGAAATGAAGGGTCTATAATTTTTATTAGGGGTGTATTTTATATGATAGAGACAGAATATCAACCAAAAATCCAGAAAAAAACACATGATACAAATGTTAAAAATTGAGTTGCAGTTCAGTGAGTAAAATAAGTATTTGAATCCCTTACCAACCAACAATTATTCTGGCTCCCACAGACTGGCCACAGTAGTTGCTCATGTGGTACAGAGATTGGTCCTGTCAATATAATAAGGTGCTCCTAACGACAACTTGTTATGTGTATAAAAGACACCTGTCCACAGAATCTCTTTCTTCCATTCAAACCTCACCATCTTGGCCAAGACCAGAGGCGGCTGGTGCTCAAAATTTTTTTGGGGGGGGGTGCACAAACAAACTGAAAAATTCTGAAAAAAAAACATTAAGCGCAGCCACTTTGCCAATTGAATGCTGCCAGTGTGCCCATCAAGCGCAGCCACTGTGCCAATTAAATTCTGCCACTGTGCCATCAAATGCAGCGACTGTGCCATCAAATGCAGCCACTGTGCCCATCAAGTGCTGCCAGTGTGCCCATCAAACGCTACCAGTGTGCCCATTAAATGCTGCCAGTGTGCCCATTAAATGCTGCCACTGTGCCATCAAGCATAGCCACTGTGCCAATTAAATGCTGCCAGTGTGCCCATCAAATGCTGCCAGTGTGCCCATTAAATGCTGCCACTATGCTATCGAATGCCGCCAGTGTGACCCCCCCCCACCCGCTCGCCGTCTGCCCGGCACTTACCCTGTCGTGGTGGGACAGCGGGTGACGGCGACGAGCGGGGTCCTTCAAGCCAGCGTCTCCTGCCGTCCTCATCTCCCGACTCCCGTCCTCTCCTCCTGATAGGCGTCCAATAGCGGCGCCTGTCTATTCAGCCAATCAGGTGACAGGTAACAGACCCCAGCACCTGATTGCCGGAGAGGCGGTTCAGTGTTAGGAAAGCGAATATTCATTTGCTTTCCTGAAAAAAGCTGAGTGAACTGTCACCATTTTTGATGCCTATTAGAGCCCCCCGACCCCCCCCCCCCCCCCCCGCCACTTATTTCGATGTTTTTTTTTTTTTTACCAAAAATATGTAGAAGAATACATATTGGTCTAAACTGATGAAGAAATTTTTTTTTGGATAATAATTATAGCAAAAGGTAAAATATATATATATATATATATATATATATATTTTTTTTTTTTTCAAAATTGTGGCTTTTTTTGTTTATAGCGCTAAAAATAAAAACCACAGAGGTGATCAAATACCACCAAAGGAAAGCTCTATTTGTGGGAAAAAAAACCATAATTTTTATATGGGTACAGCATGGCACGACCGCGCAATTGTCAATTAAATCGACGCAGTGCCGTATCGCAAAAAAAATGGCCTGGTCATTAAGGGGGCAAATCCTTCCGGTACTTAAGTGGTTAAGGTTGCCTACCCCTGGCATAGACTACCAGAAGTGTCTCTTGCAGATAGCAGGCAGCAGACAGAAATCACACGAGGTGCTTTGGATTGAGGCAAGCACACATGATAGAAGGATGTGCTTGGTTCATTTTTCATTTCAGAGATTTACAACCACTTTAATTTTCAAGTGAAGTCCAATGAGATGAAAATGACGGTCACATGGCTGAAAATAAAGATCCTTATCCTTGTGTAAAGGTTTGTGATTTAAGCCTATTGTGTCTATAAAAAGAACCTCTGAGGGTCGTCCCGTGAAGGATGTACCCGCGGGCGCATTTGTTTATTTTGACCTGAAAAAGGACAACTCTCTAAAATTCTCCTGAAGACGACTACTGTAGAAGTGAACCAATGACTTTCTTAGTCAATCAGCTCGAAATATTCACATTTGACGGGCGCGTGCCCGCCGTGGGTTGGCCGCTGAGGGTTATTATGAGTAGCATGCGTTATTTATCACGGAACTCTTTTAGAATGTTTCCACTTTGTGAATTCCCTGGAGATTTCTCCTGTTCGGTTTGATGTTCGCTGCAATATGTTTTTATTTGGTGGTTTATTCGAAAGTATCAGACGCACTCGCCCATTAGCCGCTCGGTCGGTGAATTCATTATGCGGACCTTCAATAGGATTAATAGTGACGGGAAATATAACCACGTATCGGTGGCAGTAATGACGTGACCGCATCAAATGCTGGGTGAACGATTTAGCATTTAATTTGAATTTTTTAATTTATTTTTTTCCTATTAATAGGATATCCAGCTGACCGAGCGTTGATATCGTTATATTGTGGGGATGCTTTCAAGTTGAACTTTGAGCAAGACATGCGGATTATAGTAAAAAATATCTTTAGCAAGCATAGTCCTCATTCCTGTCACATAAAAAAGAATAAAAAAGAATAAAAAAGAATAAAATGATATATAAATAGCTAAAATCCCCAACTGGATTTAGACCCCGTTAGGTTTTTCTTTTTTAATGTGCAGTGGGGGAAAATAATTACCGTATTTGATCCCCTGCAGATTTTGTAAGTTTGCCCATTTACAAAGAAATGAAGAGACTATAATTTTGTATCATCTGTGTATTTTAGAGACAACATATCCACCAAAAATCCAGAAAAAAACACATGATACAAATGTTATAAATGAAGTTGCAGTTTAGTGAGTAAAATAAGTATTTGATCCGCAAGAAAAACATGACATAGTAGTTGGTGGAGAAACCCTTGTTGGCAAGCACAGAGGTCAGACGTTTCTTGTAGGTGGTGACCAGGTTTGCACACATCTCAGGAGGGATTTTGGTCCACTCTTCTTTACAGATCTTCTCTAAATCCTTAAGGTTTCTTGGCTGTCTCTTGGAAACTCAAAGTTTCAGCTCCCTCCATAAATTTTCTTTAGGATTAAGGTCTGGAGACTGGCTAGGCCACTCCACAACCTTAATGTGCTTCTTCTTGAGCCACTCCTTTTTTGCCTTGGCGGTGTGTTTTGGGTCATTGTCATGCTGGAAGACCCATCCACGACCCATCTTCAGTGTTCTGGCTGAGGAAAGAAAGTTCTCATCCAAGATTTTACAATACATGGCCCCTCAATGTAGCAAAGTCGGCCTGGACCTTAAGCAGAGAAACAGCCCCAAAGCATCATGTTTCCACCTCTGTAGTTGACTGTAGGGATGGTGTTCTTAGGGTCATAGTCAGCATTTTACTTCCTCCAAATACAGTGAGTTGAGTTATTGCCAAAGAGCTTAATTTTGGTCTCACCTGACCACAGCACTTTCTCCCAATCCTTCTCTGAATCATTTAGATGTTCATTGGCAAACTTCAGATGGGCCTGTACATGTGCCTTTTTGAGTAGGGGGACCTTGCGGGCGCTGCAGGATTTCAGTCAATGTCGACATATTGTGTTACCAATGGATTGTTTGGTGACTGTGGTCCCAACTGCCTTGAGATCATTCACAAGCTCCTCCTATGTAGTTCTGGGCTGATCCCTCACTTTTCTCATGATCATCCTCACCCCATGAGGTGGAATCTTGGATGGTGCTCCAGACTGAGGGCAATTGATGGTTATTTTGTATTTCTTCCACTTGCGAATAATCGCTCCAACAGTTCTCTTCTACGCACCAAGCTTCTTGCTGATGGTCTTGTAGCCCATTCCAGCCTTGTTTAGGTCTACAATCTTGTCCTTGACGTCCTTTGACAGCTCTTTGGTCTTGCCCATGATGGTGAGGTTTGAATAGAAGAAAGAGATTCTGTGGACAGGTGTCTTTTATACACATAACGAGTTGTCATTAGGAGAACCTTCTTAAGCTGGCCATACACCATACAATTTTCTTATTCAATTTTCTTTAGATTTACATTCAACTATGTAGTGCAAGGGTCTGCCTGATTGCATACACATTGAAAGGGTTTAGGTTTCACCTCATATTATATGGTTTTGGTAAATCTAAAGGAAAGTTGAACAGGAAAATTGTATAGTGTATGGCCAGCCTAACACTGACAGGACTAATCTGTGTACCACATGAGCACCTACTGTGACCAGCCTGTGGGAGCCAGAATTATTGTTGGTTGGTAGGGGATCAAATACTTATTTTACTCACTGAACTGCAACTCAATTTATAACATTTGTATTGTGTGTTTTTTCTGGACTTTTGGTTGAAATTCTGTCTCTATCATTTAAAATACACCTATGAAAAAAATTTATAGACCCTTCATTTCTTTGTGAGTGGGCAAACTTACAAAATCTGCAGGGGGTCAAATAATGATTTTCACCACTGTAATTAAATTGGAACTAAATTCTCTCAATCAGTAAATTATGTGTAATCCTTATGCTGTTAGCATTAGTAAATAGATAGTATATTATATTTACTGGTTTTAAACTTTTTTTGTAATATTTCTCTACTTCCCAGTTTCTCTGGCCTAGGCCAAAATGATGTCATACATCCCAGGCATTTTAATGGGAGGAGGGGCTTTCTCAGCTAAGCACACCCTTCTGTCTGCATACTCGAGCTAAGGGCAAATGGATTCCAGGAAGTAAATGCTACATGAATCATTTGCCCTTACTCAAGATGGCCGCAACTAGAAATGCTAGGGGTTGTTTTGTAAGCTAAAAAAGGTTTATATACAGTTGTGCTCAAAAGTTTGCATACCGTGGCATGAAATTTTGCCATTGATATTGAAAATATGACCAATCATGCCGAAAAGCTTGGTCCCTTCGTGGCGACATTTTCCCTTCTACCTCGGACCACTGACAGATTCTCCGGCCGGCAGAAACATCACTTTTGGTTGGACTGCAAGCCGCAGTTCCAACCCTGCGCTGCCCTCTTACTTCTGTATAGGGCCTCACATAGCCTGGCAGCCTGATGCCCCCGGGATAGGCCCAATCTCTGGCCAAGCAGCCCAGGGCATACGACACACGTCCACCCAGACGGCGATCCGGGTGGCTCACAAGAACCTGGATCACCTAACCTCACCCGAATATATAGGCTCTCCCAGGAGGCCAGAGGATTCAACAAAATCCCTGCCCATTGGCTGAGATACCCCATATACCCATAACTTGATCTTAAAGCGGAAGGCCACCCTGAAAAAAAAAATTGCACCAAAAATCCTAAAAAAAAAAAAAAAAATTTTCAACTTACCTGAACCCTTGTTGCTAGGCAGTCTTCCTAATCTGCCTCTCCCTATTCTGCGGCGTGTTCTGCTCCTAGCTGAGCGGCCCCATTGCCTTCTGGGAACTGTGTGTTTTCCCAGAAAACCACGGGGCCATTCACAGATCGCCGCGCCGCTCGCGCGTGCCCAGTAAGAAACTGGCAGTGAAGCCGCAAGGCTCCACTGCCTGTTTCCCTTACTTAGGATGGCGGTGCCGGGACCCGAGAGCCGAGGGACGGGTCGGCCTCGGGCAGCCAACATCGCGGGCACCCAGGACAGGTAAGTCTACTTATTTAAAGTCAGCAGCTACAGTGTTTGTAGCTGCTGACTTTTAAGGAAAAATTATAGTGGCCGGAATCCCGCTTTAAGTTGTCCTTCTCAATCTAATACCTCTAAGTGCCCGGCCACCTGGTGGTAGAAGAGGAAAGTACAACCAGGTCAAAGGGAGAAGTCAATGGATCCCTAGTAATTAACTACAGTAGCTACTCCTGATAAGGAATTTGGTGAGGAGCTCCCTGACTAAACCCCAGGGCGCTACATCAGGTTAGTGATCATATGAAGCCATTTATTATCACGTAGTTGTTTGGCTCCTTTTTAAACCATAATAATAACAGAAATCACCCAAATGGCCCTATTTAAAAGTGTCCATCCCTGGAATGTTTGGCCTTGAATATGCCAGTCAGTGCTGTTCAATCACTTATTAAGAAGTTGAAAATTCCGGGATCTCCTGATACCAAGCCAAGGTCAGGTAGGTCTGGATACAAAGAAAAACTCCCAGGTGACCTCAGGAGAAATACAGGCTGCTCGGGAAAAAGACGACGTGGTTGTTTAAAGGGGCACAGTAAGAGGATACTTGAACAAATTGAGCTGCATGGTCGACGAGCCAGAAAGAAGCCTTTACTGTGTCAATGCCACAAAAAAGGCTGGTTACAATAGGCCCAACAACATCATGACATGCCTCACAGCTGATGACACACTGTAATCTGGAGTTACGAGACCAACATAGAGCTTTCACAACCATAAGCACTAAGTTTGGAGAGGAAGAATACCATTCCCACTGTGAAGCATGGTGGTGTCTCACTGATGTTGTGGGGGTGTGTGAGCTTTGAAGGCATGGGGAATCTTGTTAAAATTGATGGCAATATGAATGCAGCATGATATCAGAGAATACTGGCAAACAATTTGCATTCTGTTGCATGAAAGCTGGGCATGGGACTCTCCAGCATGACAATGACCCTAAGCACAAGGCCAAGTTGACCATCCAGTGGTTACAGCAGAAAAAGGTGAAGGTTCTGGAGTGGTCTTTACAGTCTCCTGACCTTAATATCATCAAGCCACTCTGAAGAAATCTCAACGTGCGGTTCTTGTAAGACGGCCTAAGACTTTGCATGACCTGGAGGCATTTTGCCAAGACGATTGGGCAGCTCTACCACCTGCAAGAATTCGGGGGGGCCTCATAGACAACTATTACCAAAGACTGCATGCCGCCATTGATGCTAAAGGGGGCAATACACGGGATTAAGGACCAAGGGGAGGAAGACTTTTGAACAGGGGGCATTTCACTCGTTTTCTTGTTGCCATGTTTTGTTTTATGATTGTGCCATTCTGTTATCACCTACAACTACAGAATATGAATCCCATTAGAAAAAGAAGAATTGTGATTTTCTGGCTCACTCAGGTTTTCTTTAAAAATGGTACATACCATATATTACTGATTCTCCAAGGGGATGCAAACTTTTGATCACAACTGTATACTGCAAATTAGGCTTTAGAATGTTTATTAGAAGTATGAGGATTGTTTAACCACTTCCCGCCCAAAGACGTCATATGACGTCTTTGACTTTCATTGGGAATATCTGAATGATGGGTGCAGCTACAGGCATCAATCAGATATCCTTGTTTTCAGCCGGCGATTCTGTGCACCATAAGAACGATCATAGCGGCAGTTCCGCCACTTGATGGTTCTTACAGGTGACGGGAGGGGACATCGTGTTTCTCCAGGCTCTCCCGTGCCATCGGTGACCCGGAGAAAGAATCAGCCACCGCCAGATGACGGCCATAGAGATTTCCGGTGACCAGATGTTCACCAGTCATCTCTATGACCGTCCGAGGCACGGGCGCAACGTTATGACGTCATGTCCGGGCTGCGGATGTAAACAAAGCCGCGATCGCGGCTGTCAGCATGAGATCGTGGATTTTTTTTTTTCTGATCTCATGCTTTCCAGCCTGGAGGGGAGATGTGGGGTCTTATTGACCCCGCATCTCTCCATAAAGAGGACCTGTCACGAAAGATTCCTATTACAAGGGATGTTTACATTTCTTGTAATAGTAATAAAAGTGATAAAGAAAAATGTAAAAGAAAGTGTAAAAATAAATAAATAAAATCAAAAATAAAATAATTTAAAACGCCCCTGTCCCCGGTAGCTCGCTGCTCAGAAGCGAACGCACGCGTTAGTCCCGCCCACATATGTAAAACTCTGTTCAAACAACACATGTGAGGTATCGCTGTGTGCGTTAGAGCGCGAGAAACAATTCTAGCACTAGACCTTCTCTGTAACTCTAAACATGTAACCTGCAAACATTTTGTAAAACGTCGCCTATGGAGATTTTTAAGTACCGAAGTTTGGCGTCATTCTATGAATGTGCGCAATTTTAAAGAGTGACATGTTGGGTATCTATTTACTCGGCGTAACATCATCTTTCACAATATACAAACTAAATTGGGCTAACATTACTGGTTTGTTATTTTTTTAAATCATGAAACAGTTATTTTTTCCCTCCAAAAAAAAAACGTGAAAAATTGTTGCACAAATCCTGTACGAGATAAAAAGTAGCAACGACCGCCATTTTATTCCCTAGGGTGTCTGCTAAAATATATAATGTTTGGGGGTTCTGAGTAATTTTATAGCAAAAAACGTATGATTTTTACATGTAGGAGAGAAGTGCCAGAATAGGCCCGGTATGGAAGTGGTTAAAAGACAGGTAAGATTCCTATGAGGCACATGATGTTTTCATTATTTGACCAATAAGGGGTAATTCTCTTGCATGTGGTTCCTATATATTGTGATGCAATGCGAATCTAAAGAAAATGTAGTGTTCCAAGCCTGAAGAAGGATTTAGTCCAAAAGCTTGTCGAAGGAACACTGTTGTTTATTGAAGATGGAATATTTTTTTTAAATAAAGAAGACGTAACTTTTGTAAGAAGAGTATTTCAAAAACTGCTGATCTCCTGGGATTTTCACACACAACCATCTCTCTGGGTTTACAGAGAATGGTCAGAAAAAGAGAAAATATCCAGTGAGCGGCAGTTGTGTGGAGGAATATGCCTTGGATAATGCACAAGGCTGGTGCGCCCTCTCTTTCTGACTATTAGGATATCCTGGAGGGCAGCAAGGCCTGAGACATCATCCATGTTGAACTCTAGATCACCCGATCGGCACACTTGTGAGTATTTGTTCGTTTGCTGCTATGAATAGTTTCTGATCCTCCACATGATACATTGGTGTAGAACCCTCTATCTCATGCACCTTTTGGCTGTCATATGTTCCTCTTCTCTGCACCCCGGGGTCCACCCAGTAATCTCCCTCAATATGCCACATAAGCTGCTGAAGAAACTTTCTTTCTTTTCGTGGTACATAATCACCACTGGGGGTTTTTTATTTTTTGCTAAACAAACAAATAAAGCCAAACATTTTTGAAAAAAAAATGTTTTTTCTTAGTTTCTGTTATAAAGTTTTGTAAATAAGTAATTTTTCTCCTTCACTGATGTGCGCTAATGAGGCTGCAGTCTTGGGCACAGATGAGGAAGCACTGATGGGCACTGATAGATGGCACTGATGAGGGGGCATTAATAGGCATTACTGATGGGCAGTGACAGGCAGCACTGATGGGCACTGATAAGCAGTGGCGTAGCGTGGGGGGTGCAGGGGGTGCCGTGGCCCCGGGCGCGATATTTAGGGGGAGCCAGTGTGTGTCACTGGCTGCCTCCTCCTAATTTCTAATTTTGTGTCCCCGGGCCCCGGCCGCCATGTTAAGTGTCCGGCGCCCTGTGTATTATAGTGGACAGTGTAGTATAGTGGTCAGTGTAGTATAGTGGTCAGTGTAGTGGTTAGTGTAGTGGACAGTGTAGTATAGTGGACAGTGTAGTATGGTGGTCAGTGTAGTATAGTGGTCAGTGTAGTATGGTGGACAGTGTAGTATGGTGGACAGTCTAGTATGGTGGACAGTCTAGTATGGTGGTCAGTGTAGTATGGTGGTCAGTGTAGTATGGTGGTCAGTGTAGTATGGTGGTCAGTATAATGTAGTATAGTGGACAGTGTAGTATGGTGGTCAGTATAGTGGACAGTGTAGTATGGTGGTCAGTATAGTGTAGTATAGTGGACAGTGTAGTATGGTGGTCAGTATAGTGTAGTACAGTGGACAGTGTAGTATGGTGGTCAAGTGTAGTGTAGTATAGTGGACAGTGTAGTGTAGTGTAGTATAGTGGTCAGTATAGTGGACAGTGTAGTGGTCAGTGTAATATAGTGGTCAGTATAGTATAGTGGTCAGTATAGTATAGTGGTCAGTGTAGTGGACAATGTAGTGTAGTGGACAGTGTAGTTTTCAGTGTAGTGGTCAGTATAGGAATCAGGTAGGTCAGTACTATTGTATTTGAAGGGACTCAGGGATAGCTAAAAGTCCGCAGGTTGGGGGGCGCAAATTACTTGCCTTGCCCCGGGTGCTGACAACCCACGCTACGCCACTGCTGATAAGCAGCAATGATAGGCACTAACAGGGGGCACTGATAGATGGCACTGATGGGCATTACTGATGGACAATGACAGGCAGCACTGATGGGCATTGATAGGCAGCAATGATAGGCACTAACAGGGGGCACTGATAGATGGCACTGATAGGCATTACTGATGGGCAATGACAGGCAGCACTGATGGGCACTGATAGGCAACAATGATAGGCACTAATAGGTGGCACTGATACTGTAGGTGGCACTGATGGGCACTTATGGGAGGCACTGATAGGAATTACTGCTGGGCACTTATGGGTGACACTGATAGGCATTACTGATGGGCAATGATAGGCAGCACTGATGGGCTCTGATAGGCAGCAATGATAGGCACTGATAGATGGCACTGATGGGCACTGATAGATGGCACTGATGGGCAATGATAGGCATTACTGGTGGGCAATGACAGGTAGCACTGATAGGCACTGATAGGCAGCAATGGTAGGCACTAATAAGTGGCACTGATAGGTGGCACTGATGGTCACTGATAGCTGGCACTGATGGGCACTGGTAGGTGGCACTGATGGACACTGATGGGCACTGATTGGTGGCACTAATAGGCATTACTGATGAGCAATTACAGGCAGCACTGATGGGCACTGATAGGCAGCAATGATAGGCCCTAATATGGGGCACTGATAGGTGGCACTGATGGGCACTGATAGATGGCACTGATGGGCACTGATAGGCATTAATGATGGGCAATGACAGGCAGCAGTGATGGGCACTGATAGGCATTAATGATGGGCAATGACAGGCAGCAGTGATGGGCACTGATAGGCAACAATGATAGGCACTAATAGGTGGCACTGATAGGTGGCACTGATAGGCACTGATACGTGGCACTGATAGGCACTGATAGATGGCACTGATGGGCACTGATTGGTGGCACTGATAGGCATTACTGATGAGCAATGACAGGCAGTACTGATGGGCACTAATAGGCAGCAATGATAGGCACTAATATGTGGCACTGATAGGTGGCACTGATGGGCACTGATAGATGGCACTGATGGGCACTGATAGGCATTACTGATGGGCAATGATAGGCAGCAGTGACGGGCACTGATAGGCAGCAATGATAGGCACTAATAGGTGGCACTGATGGGCAGCACTGATGGGCACTGATAGATGGCACTGATTGGTGGCACTAATATGCATTACTGATGGATAATGCAGCACTGATGGGCACTGATAGGCAGCACTAATGGGCACTGTTGGGGCTGCCCTGATTATCAGTGTAGATGTCCCCTGTGTGGATTGCCACTCACCGGCTCTTCTCTCCTCACACGCTTTCATCTTAAGGAGACTACTGCCGCCAAATCCTTTGTAGACTCTGTGTCCAATCACAGCTGGTCACATGGTAAAAAGCCACTGTGATTGGCTCTTTACCCTGATCTGTGATCAGCTCTGCCTGAAGGGCACAGTGATTGAGCACAGCGATCACAGATCCCTGCTGATGCGTGCCACAGGGGGGTGCGTGGGAAGCGAGATCATGGGAGGACGTCAATAGACACCCCCCCCCGGAAATGTGTAGCCATCGTTCAGCTATAGCGCGGTCCTCCACACCCCAATAGCAGAACTGTAGTAAGATCGAGCTGGCTACTCTGTAATATCCATAAAATGTAAATCTTTATTGGCTACATACCCTGTTTCCCCAAAAATAAGACCTAGCGTGATTGTCGGTGATGGCTGCAATATAAGCCCTACCCCCCAAATAAGCCCTACGCTGTTTCCCCGAAAATAAGCCCTACCCTGAAAATAAGACCTACAAGGACTTTAACTAGGGCTTATTTGGGGGGTAGGGTTTATATTGCAGCCATCACCGACAATCACGCTAGGTCTTATTTTCGGGGAAACAGGGTAATAAAGCACAACAGCACGATCCTTACGCGTTTCGGCCAAAACACATTAGTATGTTACTACTGTGTTTTATTATGTAGCCAATAAAGACTTATATTTTATGGATGTTACAGAGCAGCCGGCTCTATCTTACTACAGTTCTACATAGAACTTTGATAAAGGGCGCTGGGGGAGTAACATTAACTTTTTACTAAAAACTTGTCCTAGGACCGAGCCGCCATCTTGCCTCTTTTCCTGCGCCTCCCTTGCGTGTTGTCTTTTGGTGTCTGCGGCATTTTGCTCTTCAAAGTCTGTTTTTAAAGTAGCAACTTTTTTTTGTGTGTGTCAGAAATTATTAGCGGATCAGCTAAAGAGAGATCCATTGCCCTTCTTCCCCGCACGGTGCATCCATATTGACGTTCTGTAATTTATAAAGCTGTGAATTAATTGCTCAGCAGTATTAAAGCAGAGAGATTATAAATTGTGAAGATTTAGCGCACCGTGTAGCAAAAACCCCACGAGAGGAATTTATCATCACCAAAGAGAGGTTCAGGCTCAGTACTTATTAAAGTAGAACTGTGGCCTTCCATTAAAAAATATATGAGCTGCACTTAATTATAAGTGTTTCTGCAATTACGGCTTTCTCTTAATCCTCCTGCAACGTCCCACAAGTACTTGTTGATCCTGCCAGTGAAATCCACTTATGGTGGTTGTAAACCCTAAACATATACCCAGTGAAAGTGACTGGCCTCAGATGATACACAGAGATGGAACAAATCCTCCTACAAAAGTTGTACCCGTTTATCTGCAGTCTTCTCTTTTCTGCATCAATTCAAAGTCCAGAATTTATAAAGCTTGTCTGAGCTAGCAGAAAAAAAGTGGGCGGGGAGCTGAAGTTACACTCTGTAGAGCTCAGTGAGGAGAGCTCTAATGCCGCGTACACACGAGCGGACTGTTCGACCAGACTGGTCCGACGGGCCGAGTCCGGCAAACAATTTGACCATGTGTGGGCTTCATCGGACCTGCAGCTGACTTTTTCGGTCGAAAATCTGATGGACTTTAGATTTGGAACATGTTTCAAATCTTTCCGACGGACTCGAGTCCGGTCGAAAAGTCCGCTGTCCGTCTGTATGCTAGTCCGACGGACAATAAACCCACGCTAGGGCAGCTATTGGCTACTGGCTATTAACTTCCTTTTTTTTAGTCCGGTCGTATGTTATCACGTACGAATCCGTCGGATTTTGGTGTGATCGCGTGTAGGCAAGTCCGTTTGTTCGGAAAGTCCGTCGGAAGTCCGCCGAAAGTCCGTCGGATAGACCGTCTGACCAGTCTGGTCGAAAAGTCCGCTCGTGTGTACGCGGCATAAGGAAGGACCGTCCGGCCCCCGCATACAGTATATCATTAACCTGCCTCCCCTTCTCCCAGGGGGAGGTTTAGTGTGGATGGTGGTCCCCAGGCCCAGAATTTAAGTCTTGGATAAGCTTATCTTTTAGTTAAAGTTTCATAGAATCTGAGGAAGTTGGGGTGGAGACGCATGAAACATGTTGTCATTCATCGTATTGCTTTTCCCGACTGGACGCCAATTTCCATATAGGATTCAGGTTATGTTGTATACCAGGGAATGAATAACGATTTATTGTGAAACATATAGAAATAACAGTATAGTATATTTTGTACATTACTCTGCACCGTAAAGTACAACTATAGGCAAAACCTTGTTTTTCATTTTGGATAGAGTAAGGGAGGGTTATAACCCCTGTCAGATTTTTATTTCGCCATCTGTGTCCCATTGCGGAGATTTCCCTTCACTTCCTGTCCCATAGCCAAACAGGAAGTAAGAGGAAATCCCTGCAAATTAATGTGGTTATAAAGGCAAAAGGTGCATTCTATGCATTAAGAGAAAAAGCCTTCTGTGTGCAGCAGCCCCCCTCAGCCCCTATAATACTTAACCCCATCTCGATCCAGCGATAATGCACGAGAGACACGGCTGTCCGAGACTCTCCCTTCTCATTGGTTGAGACAGCAGTGAAGCGTCATTGGCTCCTGCTGCTGTCAATCAAGTCAGTGAGCCAATGAGAAGAGAAAGGGGGCGAGGTAAGGCTGTGTGGATGGACACATGGAGCTGCAGCTCGGCTCGGGTGCCCCCATAGCAAGCTGCTTGCTGTGGGGGCACTCAACAGGAGGGAGGGGCCAGGAGCACCGAGGAGGGACCCGAGAAGAGGAGGATCTGTGGCTGCTCTGTGCAAAACTACTGCACAGAGCAGGTAAGTAGGACATGCTTGTTATCTTTAACAAAAAAAACTGAGACTTTAGTATCACTAAATTCCCTGAGGACCCCCAGATCACCAGAACTAGGGTTCCCAATGGAAGATTTCACCTCTATTACTTTTTTGGGGACAACCCAAAACTTGGGGTTTTTTTTTACTTTCACTTTCAATAATAACGGTTAACAGGACAAAAAAGTTTTGCCTTTAGTTATACTTTAACAGTCCCATAGCTGTAAGAAATTGTTTTAGTGATTAGTGATATGAGGGATATTGTTCCCTCTCCAGACAATCTTGGCATTAGATGTGACAGCGGGATGCCCTGGCATTGTGAAAATGTAGGAGAAAAGGGCATAAGATTCACATTAAGGGTTAATGCGAATTTCCAGACTATCGATTCTAAACGGCGAAAACTGTAATCCAATGGCGGCTGGTGCTGGAGGATTTTGGGGGGGCGTGGGCGGCCCTCTCCAGGTCCGCACTCACCCTACGGTGGAACTCTCTTGGACTGTCTGACACCACAGCTTCCGTTTTTATCCGGTCTTCTTTTCCGGGTTCTGATTGCCTGGCAAGCTGGAAGTCGATGCCCATTCACTAGCATCGCAGGGTGGGAGGGCTCGGGGCGCAGTGCTCTACACCTCAAGGACAATATAAAACTGGCCAATTGGGGCCTTGGGATGTGGTCACGTGCCTGTGAGGGGGTTACAGACCTGGTAGAAACCTATTGGTCCAGCGCCCAGCACAACGCACAGGCTAAACTGATGGTGCGAGCCATGGGCTGGGGGTGCAGCGCCCCTGCACCCCTTGTGGGTCAGCTGTCACTGCTGTAGTCCCAGATCGGGGACTGAAGCTTGAAGGCTTCAAAGTGTATTGGGTGAGATGAAACCTTCAATCCTGTGTATGGTTTGTACTGCATGTCTGCAGCCTGTGTGGGTACACAGGTGTGCAGGGTCGTTATACACTTTAGCCTAGAGACAGAGGAGCTCCCAGTTTGGAGACAGCTCCCAGTGTAGGAGATAAAAGTTCTCAAAGGAGCCCCAGCCAGGAGTCAAGAGACAGAGGGTATCACCCAGGGTTCAGAGGAGCCTCAGCCAGGAGTCAAGAGACAGGGGGTCTCCCTCAGGGGTCAGAGAAGCCCCAGCCAGGAGTCAAGAGACAAGGGGTCTCACTCAGCGGTCAGGGGAGCCCCAGCCAGGAGTCAGGAGACAGGAGGTCTCACCCAGGGGTCAGAGGAGCCCCAGTCAGGATTCAAGAGTCAGGAGGTCTCACCCAGTCAGGAGGTCTCACCCAGGGGTCAGAGGAGCCTCAGGTAGCACCCAGGAGACAGGAGGTCTTGTTCCAGGAGTCAGGTGGGCTCCTATCAGGGTGTCAGGAGAATCCCTATTCAAAGGCCAGGAGTGGACCGTGCAGCAGGGGGCTTTGACTAAAGTCTTAGTGAGCCAAAAGAACCAGGAGAGCTGGGCAATCCAGTCAGAGGGACTCGTAAAAAGAGCAGCGGTGCAGCTGACAAGGGAGCCAGGTCGCTCTGCATTTTAAGTGGACTATTCATGTTGATGGTGGAAAACCCTGTTTGGTCAACAGATGTTATGCAAACTTTCCGTTCTGTTAAATAAAAGTGGGTTGCTATGCCCTAAAATACAGTTTGGACTGACGCAACTCATTGGAAAAGCACCTACCACATGCGTATAATCACTCCAACACCACAATGTATACAAGTATCTTAGTCAATTTTTTCTATTATTTTTTATTCGCAGTAAAGTGCTGCTGGGTATTTCTTACATGTATTCCTTGAACAGAGCTGGAGCTCTCCTTTAAGAAGGAACATCCTCTTGCAGACACAAGCTGTAGACGCTCCTGATGTAAAATGTATTTCTGCTGTTTTGTGATTTACAAATGTGAACATTATGCAGGAAAACTCCAGACGGTGGTGGAGTACAGAATGTACAGCGGGAGACTGGAGGGGGGGGGGGGAGTTGGAGGGCCGCTGTGTGCCGCCTGTGCCCAGGAGAATATTACAATACAATCACGTTCCCCGCAGAGCGCAGAAGAGAACGAGTCCCATTTGGAAATGATACGAGGAGGCAGCAAACAACTTACTGAGGTCAGCGGGAGAAGAAGAGTTTTTATTCTGCTGTTTAGTAAAACATGACAACATGGCTTCTGCCGAGATCCCTCCTGTGCAATCTGTACAGATCCTGTTAGGAGCAGCAGGGCGGACATCTTACTCTAATTGACCTCCCTCTGTTCTTGGCTTCTTCCCACACCTCTGTACTGTGGAAGAGGGTATAATTCCCCCTATAGCGATGTGCCGCCATATGCCAGATTTGTTTTTCTTTTTTTTTACCTTTAAAGCTGAAATTTAGCTATGGACTATTTTGCCTAGTTACATTCGTCCAGCTTGGAACTATGTGACTATGTATGTGCCCAGGGGCGTAACTAGAAATAGCAGGGCCCCATAGCAAAATGTTGTATGGGGCCCACCTGCAAACAGCCCCCCCCCCCACAGCTGCCCTAGTGTCAATGCAGCGTGACCTGTGCCACATACAGCGTGACCTGTGCCCAATGAAGCGTGACCTGTGCCCAATACAGCGTGACCTGTGCCCCATACAGCGTGACCTGTGCCCAATACAGCCTGGTCTGCCTGTGCCCCATACAGCCCCACCTGTGCAGAGGAAGAGGCAAGCCACCCGGATCAGCAGAGAGCGGGATTGCCCGCTGTAATAGCTTTCATTTGAATTTCCTGTCTTTCCGGGGCTCATCGTCACATAGCCCCACCTCTTGGCCCGACGCCTTTGATGATGGCACATGTCCCACATTGGATCGGCGTTCTGTCTATGAAAGGCACCGGGCCAAAAGGTGGAGCTATGTGACGTGAGCCCCGGGAACACTGGAAGCTCTAATGAAAGCTCTTACATTGGGCAATTCAGCTCTCTGCTGATACGGACAGTTCGCCTCCTCCTTTCCTCTCTCTTCCCCTGGCTGGGAGACTGTTCCGGCGGTGCTCTTATCCTCACTGGGCCCCACTCGGCTGCGGGCCCCATAGCGCCTGCATGGGTCGCTATGGTGGTAGTTACGCCCCTGTATGTGCCATACCTGTGAGATCCCTGGGGAAGCTAGAAATAGTTGTAGAAGGCACTGCTACTACAATAATCTCCTCTGTCTTCCGGGTCCCATACAGGCACTCAGTATAGAAAGCCATACAGAGAACACTTTGTCATTTTCTCTGGATGAGGGGACAGTGATGTTACATTCTTCACCTCGTCCAATCAGAGAATGCCTTGCATTCATTGAGAAAATACAAATAACGTTCTAAATGGGGCCCTTGCTAAGTGCCTGAATGGGACTCGGAAAACAGAGGAGATCAATGTAGTAGCTGTGCCTGCCACATACCTCAACTTCAGCTTTACTGTCATTTGATATATACCCGCCTAATACAAAGAAATAAAGTTTGTGACCCAGTTCTATAAAAAAAAAGGTATGTGGTTTATAGCTGGTAGTAGTTGGTCACATTCAACTGGTCTTGTTCTGTAAAGCTGAATACGTTTCGCTGCTTATCCAAGCAACTTCTTCAAAACCAAAGAACCTGCTTAGACAAGCATCAAAAATGTTTACCATTACAGAACAAGACCAGTCCAATGTGACTTATTGCTACCAGCTGTACAATGACTGGGATAAATGAGACAATTCAAAGAAATACAGTTTTTTGGAGCTCACTTGTTACAGTTCCTCTGGGACTATTAGGACTCGTGGCTACTGACCGATGATTCTCTTGCCTGTCACCTTCCCACAAGCTCTGCTTGAACTGACTTCTCTCTTGCCTGCTGTTAGTCTGTAAATTTTGTATGGACTTGACCACTCTTTTGCCTGGTGCCTGATTATGACCTTTGCCTGGACCTGAACACTCTCTTGTCTACAGCTTGCTCATGACCTTTGCCTGGACCTAACCACTCTCTTACCTACAGCCTGCTCCTAACCTCTTTCTGGACCTGACTGCTTTCTTACCTACAGCCTGCTTATGACCTTTGCTTGAACCTGACAGCTCTCTTGCCTGGTACCTGCTCATAACATTTGCCTGGATCTGACCTCTCTCTTGCCTGTTGCATGCTCATGACCTTTGCCTTGACCTGAACACTCTCTTGCCTGGTGCCTGCTCACAACCTTTGCCTGGACCTGACCACTCTCTTGTCTGGTGCTTGCTCATGACCTTAGCCTGGATCTGCCCACTCTCTTGCCTGGTGCTTGCTTATGACTTTAGCTGGATCTGACCACTCTGTTGCCTGGTGCCAGCTCACAATGTTTGCCTGGACCTGACAATTGTCTTGCTTGGTGTCTACTCGTGATCTTTACCTGGACCAGCAAGACAATTGTCTTGCTTGGTGTCTACTCATGACCTTTGCCTGGACCAGCAAGAAAATTGTCTTGCTTGGTGTCTACTCATGATCTTTGCCTGGAGCAGGCAAGAGAATAGTCTTGCCTGGTGCTTGCTTATGACCTTAGCTGGATCTGACCACTCTCTTGCCCAGTTCCGGCTCACGTTTGCCTGGACCAGACAACTGTCTTGCTTGATGTCTGCTCATGACCTTTACCTGGACCTGACCACTCTTTTGCCTGGTGCCTGCTCATGACCTTTACCTGGACCTGACCACTCTTTTGCCTAGTGCCAGCTCACAATGTTTGTTTGGACCTGAGTACTGTCTTGCTTGTTGTCTGCTCATGACCTTTTGCCTGGACCTGACCACTCTCTTGCCTGGTGCCTGCTCATGACCTTTGCAGGACCTGCTCACTCTCTTGCCTGGTGCCAGCTCATGAAGGTTGTTTGGACCTTACCATTGTCTTGCTTGGTGTCTGCTCATGACCTTTTGCCTGGACCCGACCACTCCCTTGTCTGTTTTGCTGCTCATGACCTTGGCCTGGACCTTGCTTGGTGCCTGCTCATGACCTTTGTCTGAACCTCACCATTCTCTTGCCCGCCACCTGCCCTCAACCCCTGACTGGATCTGACTACGTTTTTGTCTATCATTTTAGTGTACTGTCTCCACCTCATCTTGTCCTTAATCACCCCTTGCTGGGCCGTGACCTAGTACCAATATGCAGCGAAACCCATCTCCACCATCAGGACCTCTGGGGAAAACCAGCTGGTGCTTCGATTTCACACCTCAGTAAGAGACGTGCAAAAAATATTAAAAACAGCATCCCCTGCATCCTTTGCCATTTGAATAAGTTACATTTGCCCTCTACTGCATACAGCAAGTATATGGCCTGCAATACCCACAGGCGAAGACCTTGCAGCAGGTGTACAGGAGATGCCCATATATAACATAACTTTCTTTTAATCCTGGGCTTTACTGCAGGGCAAACTATTATTCATGCAATGACAAAAACCTACTGTGGTCATCACTTTTGCCGGATGAACTCCTTTGCGCAGATCTCAGCAGATCCCAAACATATGCAATTTATACATATTTATAGGCGTACTTACACCCTAGTGATGGTCATGAATATTTTGCTTTTGGCTAAACCCTAAAGTGCTTCTTTCATTGGTCACAGTAGGGAAGACTTACAACGCCAAGTACTGACATGGACAGAAAAAACAAAAAATTGACAGCTATTCGATGTCCATTATCCTGGCATTAAATGAGGTTTTGCTTTTCTTCTATCGGTTTATTTATGTATTTATTTTTTTCTTATAGAGATACCAATTTAAGTGAGGTTGACCCAAGTAAAATGCAGGGGCTTCGTGGAGCATTTTTAAGTTCTACGAGGTTATAACGTAGTCAATCATCTTTCTCTGTTTTCTCTGCTCAGTGCCATTTACTGAGTCATTTCATCATTATTGACTGGCAGAGCAATAATGCGGCAGGGTGGCATAGGGTGAGGCTGTGTGGGAGGACAGTGTAACTGACATCATGAATATAAAATGTATTCATCCTTTAGGAACGCAAAGGGCTTCATACGGTTTGTTGAAATCAGAACATTTTAAAAGGAGCGTGTTTGACAGAATGATCAATGTCAAATCATAAGGTTGAAAGCAGACAATGGGATGAAAGATGGTGAACGTTTTTTTTATGCCGCTATGAAATGGAGTTTATATTATGGAATCCATTGTACGGGTACGGCGGCTCACCCCGGGACAGTCAGATCTTCCCCACCTATCCTATTCTCCGCTCTATAATACAAGTCCTTCACTACAGGCCTTTGTACTGCGGGTCTATTAATAGATCATCTTACTTCTTTTTTACAAAGATACAGTGTAACTTCCTTCTGTTTATATGAAAGGCATGGAAGGTTCTTGAAGGCGTCTGAAGAAGTAAGGTGACGGAAACACCCACGGAAGAGCTCAAGGAAAGGACATAATCAAGTTGCCGGCAACTTTAACCGCGAGTCGTTTTAAATGGGATTTGACTCATTTCTTTTTCCTTTGGAAACGTCATTTTTTGCTGCAGCATATTCTATATATACGCTACAAATGGCCCACTCTGCAGGCAGACTAAGGGGACCCCCCCTAAGCACTGTATTTAACCACTTAAGCCCCCCCGGACCATTTAGCTGGCCGAAGACCAGAGCACTTTTTTTGCGATTCGGCACTGCGCCGCTTTAACTGACAATTGCGCGGTCGTGCGATGTGGTTGACAAACAAAATTGATGTCCTCCCCCCCCCCCCCCCACAAATAGAGCTTTCTTTTGGTGGTATTTGATCACCTCTGCGTTTTTTATTTTTTGTGCTATAAAGCATTATTTTTTACTTTTCGCTATAATAAATATCCCCAAAAAATATATAATTTTTTTTTTTTCCTCAGTTTAGGCCGATACGTATTCTTCTACATATTTTTAGTAAAAAAAAAAAACGCAATAAGCGATTGGTTTGCGCAAAAGTTATAGCGTCTACAAAATAGGGGATAAGTTTCATGGCATTTTTATTAATAATTTATTTTTACTAGTAATGGCGGCGATCAGCGATTTTTATTGTGACTGCGACATTATGGAGGACAGATCGGACACTTTTGGCACTATTTAGGGACCATTCACATTTATACAGTGATCAGTGCGATTAAAAATGCATTGATTACTGTGTAAATGTGACTGGCAGTGAAGGGGTTTAACCAGTAAGGGGCGCTGAAGGGGTTTAGTGTGTCCTAGGGAGTGATTATAACTGTGGGGGGAGGGGCTATGTGTGACACGACACTGATCACCGCTCCCGATTACAGGGAGCTCTGATCAGTGTCCTGTCACTAGGCAGAACAAGGAAATGCTTGTTTACATCAGCATTTCCTCGTTCTTCCTCTCTGTGAGACGATCGCCGATGTCCCCGTGGACATCAAGTCCGTAGGACCCGCGATCACACTCACGGAGCTTGCGGCGGGCGCGCGTGCGTGCCCACAATGCCGCGTCTTAAAGGGCAACGTACAGGTACGTTAATATGCCTGTACTTGCCATTCTGTCGACGTATATCGGCGTAGCACTAGCACTTTAAGCTTAAATAAAATCACTGATCCTAAAAAAACTAGTGTTTTTAAAAAAAAAATGCCATTGATTCATGTTCCCCCGGGGCAGTACCCGGACCCCCCATGCACCTTTTATGGCCAATTGCTTGCATATAGGCCTTCACAATGGACACTTTTGATTTTTCCTGTACGACTCCCATAGAATTCAATGGGGTTCGCTATTCGGGTTAGACCCATATTTATTCTACTGACACCAGCTCTATTCTTCCCACTGACACCAATAATAGGGCACTATTCCTTCCACTGACACCATTGATGGAACACTGTTTCTTTCATTGACACCAACGATGGGGCACTATTCCTCCCACTGATACCAACAATGGGGCACTATTCCTCCCACTGATACCAATGATGGGTGCAGCCGGACCAGAGTCTTGTAGAGTGGCAGAATTATCATTTAATTCCTCTTTTAATGCATGCCAATATTCTGTTTATTTGTTAGCAGCAGCTTGGCATTGCATGCCATTGCTGAGCCTATCATCTACTAGGACCCCCAGGTCCTCTTCCATCCTGGATTCCCCCAGAGGTTCTCCCCCCAGTGTATAGATTGCATTCATATTTTTGCCACCCAAATGCATTATTTTACATTTTTCTACATTGAACCTCATTTGCCATGTAGTCGCCCACCCCATTAATTTGTTCAGATCTTCTTGCAAGGTTTCCACATCCTGCGGGGAAGTTATTGCCCTGCTTAGCTTAGTATCTTAAATACAGAGATTGAACTGTTTATCCCATCCTCCAGGTCGTTTATAAACAAATTAAATAGGATTGGTCCCAGCACAGAACCCTGGGGAACCCCACTACCCACCCCTGACCATTCTGAGTACTCCCCATTTATCACCAACCTCTGAACTCGCCCTTGTAGCCAGTTTTCAATCCATGTACTCACCCTATGGTCCATGCCAACGGACCTTATTTTGTACAGTAAACATTTATGGGGGACTGTGTCAAATGCTTTTGCAAAATCCAGATACACCACGTCTACGGGCCTTCCTTTATCTAGATGGCAACTCACCTCCTCATAGAATCTTAATAGATTGGTTTGGCAAGAACGATTCTTCATGAATCCATGCTGATTAATGCTAATGATATCGTTCTCATTACTAAAATCATGTATATAGTCCCTTATCATCCCCTCCAAGAGTTTACATACTATTGATGTTAGGCTAACTGGTCTGTAATTCCCAGGGATGTATTTTGGGCCCTTTTTTTGTAGGGACAATGGCAGAAAGGGTGTCCAGTGCCCCCACTTCCCCCCACCTCCACCAAATAACCAACATTACAAACAAACAGCAACTGCCCCAACCCATACCTGGCCTTCACAGCAAGGAGCACATGGAAGGGCGATGCATGTCAAACTAAACCAAAAAAGAAAAAATGCCAGCTCAACTTACCAACCAGCCTGTCCTGTCCTGTCTAACCGTTCACCTTAAAAACAGGGGTTTAGTGTGCACACATTAAGGCTCAGTACCTGCTCCTCCACCCTCCAAGTTCTAGAACCATCTAGCGTGTTCCAGAAGCCAGGGGGAGGTAACATAGACCCAGCCCTTTGCGCTCTGCCAGGTAACAACTAAATTTCCCAACACCGTACACAGAAGGTGCTACAAGATTATGATGAAACAAAATTATTTACTTACCATAAAAAACTGAAATGAAACACATTTTTGCGTCGTGCACATCTGTACTGGGAATCTGAAGACTGGAGAAGAACCGGCCCTGGTGAGGACAGCCCTGAAACTCTGCACAGGTAAGTGTCTTTTTTTTTTTTTAAGTCAGCAGCTACAGTATTTTTTTTTTCAAACAGAATAAAGAACTACTTTAGGCTGGGTTCACACGTATACGAATTGGAAGTGGGTTTTCCCCGCATCCAATTCACTCTCAATTGAGCCAGTTCACAGTCCCCCGGGGCAGCCGCGGACCGCATGGCAGAAGGCTCCTGTGCATCTTTGGCTCCGTTTCAGGTCTGAATTCAGGAACAAAATTTGCCCCTGAAATGGTGAACGGGGACGCACCAGACCCCTGCTGCGAGCCGCTCCGCACATAGAGTGAACCCAGCCTTAAGAAAAATATCATCCAGTTGGGGTTTATATCTACTTTTAGTTTTTCTTTTGTGGGCACTTCAGTTGTCGCATAAAAAGTGACTTATGGTGGTCTGTTCAACACTGGAGACACAAGAAGATCGATCTTGATATGTATGAGGATCAGGTCCCTCTGTTACAGGTGTACATGGGTCAGGGAGATCGATAGTCCTGGTTGGATAATCCCTTTTAGTCAATAGCAATCACTTATCATCCTCAGATTAGCAGTTTAAATGCTGCTGTATCATCAAATTCTCGCACTGCTTGTACACTGTTCTGCAATTCCCCAGTGATAGAGGTATTTCCCGTCCTTCCTCACGCAGATCTCATTCTCAGTCATTCAAGGTCAATTTTAACTGTGGAGGCTCCGGGTTTGTTCTATAGGGGAACCTTTTATAGATCTCCAATTTATGGTATTTAGGTATATCATGCAACAGGCAGAGGCAATGGAAGAATATACAGTAGGTCACCATTACTAACATAAGAATGACACCTACTGACGCAGATTTTTTTTTTTAGCTAATGACACATCTTTGCTAAACTATGGACATTTCATTTAAACTACAGCCGTGGTCAAAAGTTTTGAGAATGGCACAAATATAAATTTTTACAATGTCTGCTGCTTCAGTTTTTATGATGGCAATTTGCATATACTCCAGAATGTTGTGAAGAGCGATCAGATGAATTGCAATTAATTGCAAAGTCCCTCTTTGCCATGATAATGAACTTAAAGGAGTTGTAAAGGCAGAAGGTGCATTCTATGCATTAAGATAAAAAATCTTCTGTGTGCAGCAACCTTCCCAGCACCCCCCTAATTACTTACCTGAGCCCCATCTCTCTCCAGCAACGTCCACCAGTGTCTTAGCCATCCAGGACTCTCCTCCTGATTGACTCGGGTTGGGGGCTCCATGACTCAATGGACACAGGGTGCTGTGACTCAGCTTGGGTGCTTCCATTGCAAGCTCCTTGCTGTGGGGGCACTCAACAGGAGGGAGGGGCCAGGAACAACGAAGAAGGACACAAAAAGAGGAGGATCCTGGCTGCTCTGTGCCAAGCCAACTGCACAGAGGCGTTAAGTATATCATGTTAGTTATTTTTTCAAAACTAGACTTTACAATCACTTTAATCCCCCCCCCCAAAAAAAACATTTCCACTGCATTTCAGCCCTGTCAGTGATTCTTAGGTGTCACAGTTGACGAGGACAAGGCTGGAAATCACTCTGTGATGCTGATTGAGTTAGAATCACTGACCGAAAGCTTTAAAAGGAGGGCAGTGCTTGACATCATTGTTCTTTATCTGTTATCCATGGTTACCTGCAAGAAAACACGTGCAGTCATCACTGCTTTGCACAAAAAGGGATTCACAGGCAAGGATATTGCCGCTACTAAGATTGCACCTAAATCAACCATTTACCGGATCATCAAGAACTTCAAGGAGAGAGATTCAATTGTTGTGAAGAAAGTCCAACAAGCGCCAGGACCGGTGGCGGCCAGTCCACAAGGGGTGCAGGGCGCTGCCCCCCCAGCCCGCGGCGACACCTCCCAGCTTGCACCATCTGTGTGGCTGTGCATTGTGTGGGGGGGGCCGGACCAAAAGGTTTCCACCAGGTCGTTCACCACCTTACAGGCATGCAACCACATTCCGAGGCCCAAATTGGCCAGTTTTATATTGTCCTCTGGGCGCACAGCACTGCGCCCCGAGCCCTCCCACCCTGCAATGCCAGCCAATCGGCATTGGTTTCCGGCTTCCCGGACATTCAGAATACAGAAAGAAGATCAAGTGAAGACAGAAGCTGCAGTCCAGGGGAGCTCTGCCATAGGGTGAGTGCAGACCTGTAGTGCTCCAGCACCAGCCACCACTGGCCAGGACAGTCTCCAACAGTTGATTCATCTGTGGGATCGGGGCACCACCAGTGCAGAGCTTGCTCAGGAATGGCAACAGGCAGATGGGAGTGCAGTCGCATGCACAGTGAGGCAAAGACTTTTGGAGGATGGCCTGGTATCAAGAAGGGCAGCAAAGAAGCCACTTCTCTCCAAGAAAAATATCAGGGACAGACTGATATTCTGCAAAAGCTCTAGGGATTTGACTGCTGAGGACTGCTTGGATTTGACTGCTGAGTAATTTTCTCTGATGAATCCCCTTTCTGAATGTTTGGGGCATCCGTAACAATCCTTGTCTGGAGAAGAAAAGGTGAGTGCTACCATCAGTCCTGTGTCATGCCAACAGTAAAGCAACCTGAGACCATTCATGTGTGGGGTTATTTCTCAGCCAAAGGAGTGGGCTCACTCACAATTTTGCCTAAGAACACAACCATGAATAAAGAATGGTACAAAAACATCCTCTGAGAGCAACTTCTCCCAACCATCCAAGAACAGTTTGGTGAGGAACAATGCCTTTTCCAACATGGCAGAGCAACGTGCCATAAGACATAAGTGATAATTAAGTGGCTTGGGGAACAAAACATGAACATTTTGGGTCCATGGCCAGGAAACTCCCCAGACCTTAATCCCATTGGGAACTTGTGGTCAATACCAGTGAACAAAATAACCCCACAAATTCTGACAAACTCCAAGCATTGATTATGCAAGAATGGGCGGCCATCAGTCAGGATGTGGCCCAGAAGTTGAGTGACCGCATACCAGGGAGCATTGCAGAGGTCCTGAAAAGAAGGGTCAACACTGCAAATATTGACTTTGCATAAACTTCATGTCATTGTCCATAAAAGCCTTTGACATGTATGAAATGCTTGTAATTATACTTCAGTATACCATAGTAACATCTGACAAAAAGATCTAAAAACACTGATGGAGCAGACTTTGTGAAAATTAATATATGTGTCATTCTCAAACTTTTGGCCATGGCCATAGTATATAACCCTAAAAGCAAAATTGCCCTTAACCACTTATGTATTAATGTATTTTTTTAATGGTAGAACAGAAGCCCTTTATTTACTTAATGGTGTTTATGCCACTGTGTAGGCGGGTGCACTTAGCTCCTTTGCTACAAGGTGGCTCTGTGTCAGAAAAGTGTCTGGTTACAGTAAGTAGGGTCATCAGGTGCTAGGCCCCTTTTAGGTAGAGTCCTCCTGCAGTGATGTCATGAGTGATCCAGTGCCATGTTATAAGCCAGGTTGGGAGGAGCACTAGAAGCACTAGCAGCACTTGGGGCAAGGGAATTAAACACCCCACACCTTTGAAGATGTAATCAGCACGTGGATTAGGGAAGGAGGACGGGAGGAGTAGACCTGCACCCAGGAAGAGCTGGCTGTAGTCTTTCTATCCTTTATGGAGGTAGGGGCCTAGGGTGGTTTGCTTTCAGGCAAAGCCAGCAGTTTCCTGTGTGAGGCTGCTTCAATGGCGATTCCCTGGAGAGGTGTACCTAAATAGGAGGTGACTACAGGGAGTTCAGTCCTGTGAGTGCTAATGACCCCTGGATGAAGGAGAGACAAAGGGAGATGGCTACCAAGGTGCCGCATATGCTTTCACATGTGACTACTGCGGACCGTCCGCCAAATGTGATTGACTATGTAATATCAGGTGACTCTGGATTGTATGTCGATGTGATCTGACTGCTATGCCATTTCCACAGTTCATTCAGTAAGGTGCAGCAAACTATTTTATTCATGGACATTCCTTTCCTAAAGGTCAAAGGCCGGGAATGTCATGTGGAGGCTTGTGCCACAGAGAGGGACACGAGATGGCGAAGGGTTTGGCTTCAGCAGGGGAGGACAGTGTTCTTGCAGGACAGGAATGGTAATGGGAACTTGTGCTTTTGGCTCCAAATCTAGCCAACCATAAAGCCTCCCCTACAACTGGATATACAGTATCTCACAAAAGTGAGTACACCCCTCACATTTTTGTAAATATTTTCTTCTATCTTTTCATGTGACAACACTGAAGAAATGACACTTTGCTACAATGTAAAGTAGTGAGTGTACAGCTTGTATAACAGTGTAAATTTGCTGTCCTCTCAAAATAACTCAACACACAGCCATTAATGTCTAAACCGCTGGCAACAAAAGTGAGTACACCCCTAAGTGAAAATATCCAAATTGGGCCCAATTAGCCATTTTCCCTCCCTGGTGTCATGTGACTCGTTAGTGTTACAAGGTCTCAGGTGTGAATGGGGAGCAGGTGTGTTAAATTTGTTGTTATCGCTCTCACTCTCTCATACTGGTCACTGGAAGTTCAACATGGCACCTCATGGCAAAAAACTCTAGGTCAAGTGGTTAAACAATAATGTAACCAATTAGAAAGCATGTAGGTTCAGAAAAAATAAAATGCCACCAGCTATTAGTGCCCAAAACAGGCCATGAGTATGCTCAGACAATGCTCAGACAATGCTCAGAACAATGCTCAGACAATGCTCAGACAATGCTCAGACAATGCTCAGAACAATGCTCAGACAATGCTCAGAACAATGCTCAGACAACGCTCAGACAACGCTCAGACAATGCTCAGAACAATGCTCAGACAATGCTCAGACAATGCTCAGACAACGCTCAGACAACGCTCAGACAATGCTCAGAACAATGCTCAGACAATGCTCAGAACAATGCTCAGACAATGCTCAGACAACGCTCAGACAACGCTCAGACAACGCTCAGAACAATGCTCGGACAATGCTCAGACAACGCTCAGACAACGCTCAGACAACGCTCAGACAACGCTCAGACAACGCTCAGACAATGCTCAGACAACGCTCAGACAACGCTCAGACAACGCTCAGACAACGCTCAGACAACGCTCAGAACAATGCTCAGACAATGCTCAGACAATGCTCAGACAACGCTCAGACAACGCTCAGAACAATGCTCGGACAATGCTCAGACAACGCTCAGACAACGCTCAGACAATGCTCAGAACAATGCTCAGACAATGCTCAGACAACGCTCAGACAATGCTCAGAACAATGCTCAGACAATGCTCAGACAACGCTCAGACAATTCTCAGAACAATGCTCAGACAATGCTCAGAACAATGCTCAGACAATGCTCAGACAACGCTCAGACAATACTCAGACAATGCTCAGAACAATGCTCAGACAATGCTCAGACAACGCTCAGACAATGCTCAGAACAATGCTCAGACAATGCTCAGACAATGCTCAGACAACGCTCAGACAATACTCAGACAATGCTCAGAACAATGCTCAGACAATGCTCAGACAACGCTCAGACAATGCTCAGACAATGCTCAGACAACGCTCAGACAATGCTCAGAACAATGCTCAGACAATGCTCAGAACAATGCTCAGACAATGCTCAGACAATGCTCAGACAATGCTCAGAACAATGCTCAGACAATGCTCAGAACAATGCTCAGACAATGCTCAGACAATGCTCAGACAATGCTCAGAACAATGCTCGGACAACGCTGTGAGGGCCATCAAACTGTGAACTTCAACTAGTCACTGAATGCTTTCAGATAAAAAAATTTCAACATTATTTAGAAAATGCCATTCATCACAAAAAACCAACAATAAGACCATGCTAAGACATGTTAAAACTCAATCATGGTGGAGCGGCTATCATTTTTTCCATGTGTGATCAAACTCTTATAAGCTTATTGATTAAAACTTCCAGCTCCATTAAGGTCATGGAAGATTTGTCGATCTCTATCCATTTGTACATTATAGGCAAGACCAGAAATGATCGCTTTCTGCACACAATGATAAAAAACATCAATAAGCCGATGATAACTGGGAGGTTGACACTGTAGGTGTAGAAAATAATGAGGGTTCATGGTCAAAAGTTCAGGATAAGTTACATAGTAGGTGAGGTTGAAAAAAGACACAAGTCCATCAATAAGGATAAGATACGGCTCAGTGAACTAGTCCTAGTAATAACCGTATTAAAATATAGCTAGTAGCAGCCACATTTAATCTGTAATGTTAAAGACGTTTCATAGCTTAAAGTGGAGTTCAAACCAAAAATTGAACTTCCGCTTTAAGTGAAGGTGACGCCCTGACATGCCACATTTGGCATGTAATTTTTTTTGGGGGGGGGATACCCTCTTTTTAGAGGCATCCAGCTCCCACTTTCTCCCGGGGCTCAGCGGCGCCGATAGGAAGTTCACCTCTCCCCCCCTCCCTCCGTGCAATCTTCTGGGACACGTCACATGGGATTTTGGGACTATGGCAGGAGTAGCTGTGGACAAGGAGGCAGAATAAGCCGCTCTTAAACACGCAGAAACCTAAAAAAAGTGTTATGTAATGATGTGTTAAAAACTACACTAGACTAACACACTATCCTTGTACTGACACACTACACCATATACTGACACACCATACTGACACACTACACTATACCGACACACTACACTATACTGACACACCATACTGACACACTACACCATATACTGACACACCATACTGACACACTACACTATACTGACACACTACACCATACTGACACACTACACTATACTGACACACTACACCATACTGACACACTACACTATACTGACACACTACACTATACTGACACACTACACCATACTGACACACTACACTATACTGACACACTACACTATACTGACACACTACAATATACTGACACACTACACTAGACACACTACACTAGACACACTACACTATACTGACACACCATACTGACACACTACACTATACTGACACACCATACTGACACACTACACTAGACACACTACACTATACTGACACACAATACTGACACACTACACTATACTGACACACTACACTATACTGACACACCATACTGACACACTACACTATACTGACACACTACACCATACTGACACACTACACTATACTGATACACTACACCATATACTGACACACCATACTGACACACTACACTATACTGACACACCATACTGACACACTACACTATACTGACACACTACACTATACTGACACACCATACTGACACACCATACTGACACACTACACTATACTGACACACCATACTGACACACTACACTATACTTACACACTACATTATACTGACACACCATACTGACACACTGCAATAAACTGATGCACTATACCAACACTACACTATACTGACACACTACACTATACTGACACACTACACTATACTGACACACCATACTGACACACTACACTAGACACACTACACTATACTGACATACCATACTGACACACTACACTATACTGACACACCATACTGACACACTACACTATACTTACACACTACATTATACTGACACACCATACTGACACACTGCAATACACTGATGCACTATACTAACACTACACTATACTGACACACTACACTATACTGACACACTACACTATACTGACACACCATACTGACACACTACACTAGACACACTACACTATACTGACACACTATACTGACACACTACACTCAGAGTTACAATAAGTGAACACAATATCTCCCTAGTAGCAAACAGAGCCCTGCTCTATCTATCTCCACTCCAACAACACACTGCAAAAGCTTGCTGTGGGGTGGGACTATGAGCACTGAGCAGTGTTGTATGACCGCGCAATTGTCATTTAAAGTGCGACAGGGCGGAAAGCTAAAAATTGGCCTGGGCAGGAAAGGGGGTGAAAGTGCCCGGTATTGAAGTGGTTAAGGTATATTTTAATCAGCAGGCAACGAGGCAAACACATTTACCGATATAGTCTCCACTAAATTCCCCCTATAATAAATCAGTTGGCTCACTGAATATGTATTTTTTCATGCACGCTTAGTATAGTCACAATGGCTATCAGATAAAGACCATCCGTGGCAAAGCAGGTGCTAAAGTGTTATGAAATCCGAATGTTAATTAGTCAGTTATTGCTCCTGAGTGCTCTCCTATAACAAGGCTCAGTCCGAGATGGTTATGAGTGATAGAACAGCTTGTAAGTGCAGAAACCGAATGGAGAAATACAGCTGTAACTGGGATAACAATCATCATATTCAGATAAAGCTTTCTGTATTTGCCGGTGAGCAGACAATTTGATTTCAGGTTGCAGTATTTCTGAGGGGGGTGGGACAGAAGGAAAAAAAAGTGCCAGATATCCAAAGCAACTCTCCTTTTATAAGGAGGCTGAAAGGACATGTTCCTTGGGCAGTGTGGGCAGGGGGCCCTCTAGACTTCCCAGTAACACAGCTTGCCTAGCAAAGCTGGACCTTGGTGAAATACCTTAGTACTACAGCTATTGGAACACCAAGGAGTGAGACGTTGGAGCAAGTGACCTCACAATGCTTAACTTCAAGAAATTTGTTTGCACTTAACATCTTGAAACATCAGTTTGTGAATCGGTATGTATATGTTGGACCCAACAGTCATTCATTTCATCCTTGTCCACAGAAAGAATAATTACATGAACCTATTCTCTGCTGGCCCTTAACCTCTTGCTGTTGGCCACACGGTTACATAGGGACTCTTGGCGGATGGACTTTAACGCTGAGAGATCATATATAAATGCATTCCTATGTAAACACATTAATGTGTTGAGAGTGCGCTTCCAGCACACTTATTCCGCGTACACACGAGCGAACTTTACGGCAGACTTTGCCTGGCGGACGGGATTTCGTTGGACAATTCGATCGTGTGTGGGCTCCAGTGGACATTGTTTTCTCAAAAGTTGGACGGACTTAGATTTGAAACATGTTTTAAATCTATCCGTCGAACTCGAGTCCAGTCGAAAAGTCCGCTCGTCTGTATGCTAGTTCGACGGACAAAAAGCCATGCTAAGGCAGCTATTGGCTACTGGCTATGAACTTCCTTGTTTTAGTTCGGTCATACGTCATCATGTACGAATTCGACGGACTTTGGTGGATTGTGTGTAGGCAAGTCCGTTCATTCGTAAAGTCCATTAAAAAGTCCGCTGAGCAAAGTCTGCCGTAAAGTCCGCTCGTGTGTACGCGGCATAACCGGCAGGTACCTGAAAGCTCCTGATGCACACTTCAGGATCTTTCCAATCATGTGACTGCCAATCACAGCTCAGGGACGTAGATAAGGAGGGGGAAAGGGGGGTTGAAACCCCCCCCCGAGCATCCTGTCAAAAATAAACTGCATGGTGTCCCGGCTGTGCGGTTTGTTGCCGATGCCACGTGCGGCTGGCAGTAGAGCAGGGACACCATGCAGTTGATCATTTCTGCCAGTCAATGGCACTAGTTTATAGCAGTGCTTTAATGCATGTTAGTGGCTGCAACTGCACTGTGCAGAATTCCGCACTCGGTCGGCACTCATGCTGTGCTTTTTACACTGCTGGCGAGCCAGGCTGTCAGGCTCGGCTTGGGCAGACACTGTCTTCACGCAGCGCTGAGCAGAGCGGCCAGCCCCTGTTCTGACCACCGCTCTATTCCATTGGCTCCTCGCAGTGCAGCTTCCCACCTTCGGCTTGGGGGGAGGAGGTTTGCCGGGTCCTCGAGGGTGTGGTGAATAAGGCGGAAGAAGTGCTGGCGGCCGCACTGCTTTCCAGTCCAGGTGTATCCCTCTTGCACAGGCAAGCTTACCACTGCTGACACAGCTGTCACATAATCAGAATGCCTACCTCCACCTTCTGGCATTTAGAACCTCTTAAAGGGCTGGGAGACGGCGACGGGAAGGTGTTAAGGTATGGACACCAAGTCCCTAAACCTATATGACCTTGTTGAACATCCCATTCCAAAATGATGCCCATTATTATGAAATTCCCCCCTCCCATTTGCAGCAATAGGAGCCCCTCCACCCTTTTGAGCGTTTGTGAGGTCAGAAGCTGTTGCTGGACTAGAAGGCCTGGCTCCCAGTTTGCTTTATAATTGATCGCAAAGATGTTCAGTAGGGTTGTAGCAGGCCACCCAAGACCCCCTCCATAAAACGCACCAAATCATGTCTTTATGGAGCTGACTTTGTACACAGGGGCACAGTCATGCTGGAACAAAAAAGGGTCTTCACCAAATGCACCAACTGTCTCATATATGACTTTGGATAATGTAGAATTAACAGTACCCTTCAGTGGAAACACATGAACTCAGTAAACTTGCTCCACCCAGAAGGTCCACTCGTCATAATGAAAATAATTATTTGTATCCCTATAATGTATGCCACCCGACTTGAGGTGACTAGGACTCTTGTGATGGTCATTTATGCTTATGGACACGTTGAACCTATATGACCTTGTTGAAAATACCATTTTAAAATCATGGGTATTATCATGAAGTTGTCCCACCCATTTGCAGTATTAAGAGCCTCTATTCTTCTGAGCATTTGTGAGGTCAGATTCTGATGTTGGATGAGAAGACCTGGCTCCAAATTAGCTTTTTAATTTATCCCAAAGATGTTCAGGAGGGTTGAGGTCAGAACTCCTAATGAAAAGAATGTTTTGCACCCTCATTAGGCCTCATGCACACAGGCGTTTTTAAAGCCGCTTTTTGCAGCTTAAAAACGCCTCCTCATGTTATTCTATGGCCTCATGCGCACATACAGGCTTTTAGGCGCCCACGACCAGCACGTTCTGTTGACCAGCGTTAGAGCTGTAAAAACGCCTGATGCTGGTAAAAGCTGCTAAATGTGGCTTAACACTGGATACAGCCACATTAAGCCTCGTCAAGCATTTCTCATGCCTCTATTCAAAATCAGTGGTTCCCTATGGGAGCCCATTGATTTGAATAGAAGTCGCACCAGAAGTCGGATCATGATGATCCGACTTGCGGCGCAGTTTGTGTGCTGAGGATCTTGAAGGGGAACCCCTCCCCAAAATGAAAAAGAAAAGTGCCATGGGACCCACCCAAGATCCATACCACACCCTTATCCGAGCATGCAGCCCGGCAGGTCAGGAAGCGGGGGCGAACGAGAGCCCCCCTCCTGAACCATACCAAGCCACATTCCCTCAACATGGAGGGGTGCTTTGGAGCAGTGGGGGGCTTAGCCAAGCCCCCCCCCACCCCAAAGCACCTTGTCCCCATGTTGATGGGGACAAGGGCCTCTTCCAAACAACCCTGGCCAGTGGTTGTCGGGGTCTGCGGGCAAGGGGCATCTGAATCTGGAAGCCCCCCTTAACAAGGGGGCCCCCAGATCCTGGGCCCCCCACCCTATGTGAATGAGTATGGGGTACATTGTACCCCTACCCATTCACCCCCAAAAAAAGTGTCAAGAATGAAAACACTACACAGGTTTTTGAAGTAATTTATTAGGGCAGCTCAGGTTTCTCTTCCGATTTCTTCTCCCTCCAGGTTTGTCTTCATCCTCCCGTTTTTTCTCCCTCCCCTGCTGATGTCTTCTTCCCCTCTCCAGTTCTTCTCCTCTCTGTGATGTCTTCTGCCTCTGCCGGGTCGCTGCTGCCGGGACGCTGCTGCCGGGTCGCCTCTCTCTGTTGTCTTCTCCAGCTGTCTTCTCCCACTGTCCTTTCCCTCTGTTCTTCCTCCAATGTTGTCTCGACGCTCTCTCCCGCTGTAATGCTGAGTCTGCCCTGTGCCATTACTTATATAGGTATGGGGTGTGGCCACCCTGTGATGTAATTCAGAGGCCGCACCCCTTATGACGTAACCGCCCAGAATTTTTATGTATTTTTATATTAGTAATGGTGGCGAACAGCGACTTATTGTTGGACTGTGATATTGCAGCGGACAGTCGGACACTAACTGACACTTTTGACACTTTGTGAAAAACAGTGAAACTAATACAGTCATTAGCGCTAAAAATTTGTACCACCACTGTACTAATGACACTAGCTGGGAAAGGGTTAAACATCTAGGGCGATTAAAGGGATAAATATGTGCCTAACCAGTGTTTATGTGTACTTTGTGCGCTTCTTTTACTAAGGGAAGTGGTGGATTTTATCAGGGAAAGAAAATCCATCACATCCCTGCTGTCAGAATCGAGCTCTGCCTTGTTTACATAGGCAGGGCTCCGTCCAGCCTATGTTCCCTACTAGAGTTCACGCCAGAACATCGCAAAAGTTCTGACCCGAACCGCAAACCCAATTAATGTCTATGGTCCCCCCTGCCTCAAAGCACCCCCCCATGTTGAGGGAATGTGCTTTGGTATGGTTCAGAAGGAGGGAAGGCTCAGATAAGGGTCTGGTATGGATTTTAGGGGGACCCCACGCCATTTAAAAGACCAAAGGGTCTGGTATGGATTGGAGGGGGGAACCCCCACGCCGTTTTTTCATATTTATCTATTGCCGACAATGTTTTTCTTCATTCAGCTGTCAGCGGGGAAGCCCATTGAGAGCTGATAACTCATCAGTTGTTGAGGACACAGCGGCCGGCTTCCCGGCCCGATCCTTAACAACCAACTCTTCACTATGCCCTGATTGGGCAAAGCTTTGCCCAATCAGGGCTTAGGATGCACTGTGCAGCACGCAGTGCATTGTGGGGCGCTCGGCAGGCGAACATCCCACCGATCTCCTCGCTAATTCGGGTGTTCGCCGAACAGGCAATGTTCGGGCCAAACCTTTTCTCTGCTCAAACTGTTCACCCATCTCTATAAATCAACAAAAAAGAAATAAACATAAGGAGCTGCGCTCACAAACCATATATCTAAATGAAAAAGAAAAAATGGCAAAAGAAACCAAAAAAGTGCAAGTGAATGAATAAAGCAACAAAAAGTCCAAGAAATTAAAAGATAAAAAATAAAACAATATTATATTGATTGGTGTATGATATCTACTAAAGTGAACAGTCCTAAAAAGTCCTCCAAATGGAAAGGAAGTGAGTAGTTGTAACAACACAATACGGTGACTGTCTCCTGTGACTTTATGGGACACTGTGAATCCACCACCACATAAAGTGCAAGCTTACCAGCTGCACATGCTTTAGAGCTTGTGGCTAATACCCAGCCAGGGCCTTTGATCTTCCCAGCAACTCCAATGGCCGGTCAGGCCAGATACTCCTAGAAGGCTGCAGGTGTTATCCTCGATCAGCAGCCAAACATTCGAATCCACTCGATGTAAATGGTCAAAATAATCCGGAAAAAAAATAGAGGAGAATCGCCATAGGTAAAACCGGGTGGTAATTTATTCATTAAAAGTACGCTTACAAGTATAGAAAGTTCCAATACGAGCAATAAAAAAGCAGGCCGGCAACAAGAATATGAACGCCCGTGCAAATGGGACTTAGAACAGCGTGGTGACGTCAGCACGTTGCTTCTACCGATGCGTTTTGTCACAAGTCTGACGTCGTCCTGGGGCACGGGTCGCCTATCTCTATTCTTGATGCTCGGCCTGCCGGCACCTGCTAATTAGCCTTCTGTTGTAACTAAGCACAGCAGAAGTGGTACACCCCGAAGGCGGAAGTGCAGAATCAGTGTAAATACGTGATTCTGTACAGGGCAGCCACTCTGTAGCAGTAAATCTGCTATGGGGTGGTCGGAAAGTGGTTAAGCAAAGCTTGCTAGCATAGGGATCAGTCCAGTTTCTTTTTAGGTTCTCCATGATACAGACAATTCCACCTGGTATGAAAAAACTAACGCGTTTCACTCATAGCACTCATTAGTGGATTTGAATGTTTTTTATATGGTGAGTAACTTCTTTTTCCTTTGGAAAGCTACAGCTTCGCAAATAAGGGAAGTACACATTGCTATTAACACCTGCGTCAAGTTTTATAAAAATATTACTGATTCAAACAGCGGCATTCGGGCATCTGACAGCGGTTGTGTTAATACTTTATTTTCTTTATTTTGCACACGCCGCGTCTTTGTCGTTTTCCCATCCTCCCCAGTAACAAATATCTCAATGTTCATTCCGTTTCCATCTAATTATTTAATTCCTCCACTTGGCTCCAATTCATCAAACATTTCTCATCTATTAAATATAATGCCATTCATTCCTAAAATAACCAGATGTTTGTATCTGGAGGGAGCAGCTGCCGTTATCGGCTATTAAAAGGGATGAAACCTATTTACATTAGCCATAACTCGCTGCTGTTTAAATCATACATCATGTGAATTGTTCCCATTTGCAGTGATTAGAAATGGAAAAACAGTCTCGAAAAATGGCAACTATAGGCATGGATAAGGAAATGCTTTTCTGATGAGTTATTAAACACCAGTAAGTAAGGAAAATTTGAGTCAAAAGTTATTCATAAATAGATGAATAAATACACTTGTAGCAATATTGTGAACAGATTCCGAAGGGAGGATTTGCTCAGAATGCTTTATGGATTGAGGAGCATCATTGTACATGCAAAACTAGCCAGACATTTAACAATATCATCACACAATATAATTTCACAATCTCTGTTCACTTACCGTTACCAACAAATACTGCATATAGTGTGTGGGTTTACTTAAACATTGCTAGGATAAGGTCCTCTGGTACTCACGGTGAGGATTCAAGATCCTCTGGCAATCAAAGTGAGGCCCCGACATCCTCTGGCATTCAAGGTGAGGACACAAGATCCTCTGACACTAAAGGTAAAAACCTAAGATACTCTTGCAGTCAAAGCAAGGACTCAAGATCCTTTGGCACTTAAGGTGAAGACCCAAGGCCGTATGACACTCAACATGAAGAACCAAGGTCCTCTGGCACTCAAGGTGAGGACCCAACATTCTCTGGTATTCAAAGTGAGGACCTGAGATCCTCTGGCACTCAAGGTGAGAACCCAAGATCCTCTGGCACTCAAGATGAGAACCCAAGGTCCTCTGGCACTCAAGGTGAGAACCTAAAATACTCTTAAACTCAAGGCAAGGACCCAAGATCCTTTGGCATTCGAGACAAAGCCCCAAGGTCCTCTGGCATTTAAAACAAGGACCCATGGTCCTCTGGTATTCAAAACAAGAACCCAAGGTCCTCTAGCACTTAAAGTGAGGACACAAGATTCTCTGTTACTCAAGGCAAGTACCCAAGATACTCAGGCACTTAAGATCAAGACTCAAGATCCTCTGGTACTTACAGTCATTAACCAAGATCCTCTGGTACTCAAGGCAAAGGCCTAAGGGCCTCTGGCACCCAAGTGAGGATCCAAGACCATTTTTTTGGTACTCAAGGTAGGAACTCAATGTCCTCAAGCACGCAAGGTGATGACACAAGATCCTCTGGCACGCAAGGTGAGAACCCAAAATCTTCTTGCACTCAAGGCGAGGACTCAAGATAATTTGGCACCCAATACAAGGACCCAAGTTTTTTTGGCACTCAAAGGAAGGATGCAATATCCTCTGTCACCCAAAGCAAGTATCCAAGGGACACTGGCACAAAAGGCAAAGGCCCAAGATCCTATGGCACTCAAGTTAAAGACCCAAGATTCTCTGGCAAATATGGTCAGGACTCTGGTACTCAAGGCAAGGGCCTAAGGTCCTCTGGCACCCAAAATCAGTTAGGACCCAAGATCCCCTGGTACATAGGGCAAGGACCCAAAGCTGATATGCTACCTTATGTTAAATTTTTAATTTGGCACTGCAAAAAGGAGAATAGGGAAATGCTTTCTATTGACTATGGCAGACTCATTACATCAGTTCAGCCTAGACAAAGTCACTAACTTAAGCTCAGAGAAGGCTTTTAATAATAAAAAGTAGAGCTTTAAAAAATACTATTGCTCTATATTGTGACATGCTTGCAATGTATTCATAATAATCGATAATAAAAGAATTTCATCATACAGTATGATCATATAACCTTTGTACACAGAGAACTGTGTTCTGTGTAGGCCTAAATAAATATCTAAATATTGCTTTGACAAGATCTTCTGGCAGCCAGGGTGAGGATGACACCGTGCATCCCCACCCCCACCTCTTATCTTTTTAACTGGATGAAAACTGGAAGGTGATAGCCTTTTATTGGCTGTCTCCATTAGGGTTGTTGTTTAGACACATCTATCACTTTGTTCCACAAAAATAGCAACAGTTGGCCCCTACTGTAAACTTTCTTCTCCCTATCATGAGTGATGAATCAGTTGAATTTCTATCACACAGTGAGGGGTTATTAAACACAGTGTGAACTTTATCTGTAATTTTCCTCCAGAGCACTACAGAGCCTACTTGGCACAATTGTAAGAATTCCCATCGGCTCTTCACCTTATTATACTCTTCACTTGGTGTGTAATTTGACCATTCATGTCACCAATTAGATTACACTTCGAAACATCAATGAACAAGTCAGACAGAAAGTTTCCAGCAAAATCCTGCACACCAAGCATAGGACACATGCTGGTGAGATCGAAGTTTGTTCTGGCTTATTCCACCATCTGATCAACATAGATGTAGCGCCACCCCCCCCCCCCCCACAGGAGCCGCTTAGATTTAACAGGTTCTCTCCCCCAACAGTGCAGAGGCAACCAGGCACACGGCAAAAGTCCATTCACTCTGGCTCATTAAACAGTCTAGGGGTTTGTCTTTTATTTTTCTGTATTTTATTGATTGTAGGAACCGGGGCGGGTATGCAGGGTGACATGGGATACTCCAAAACTTTTTAAGCACAACTCTGCTGAGGGCAACTCTCTCTCTAAATAGTAGCAGTCTTTTCACTCACAGCTGGGAACCATGAGACAACTTGCAGAACAGCTGTAGCTAGACTAGAACAGTCTTAGGTTCACAGCTGGGGACCATAAAGTAGCTTGCAGAACAGATATAGCTAGACTGGAACAGTTTTTTAGGTTCATGACTGGGGACCATAAAGTAGCTTGCAGAACAGATATAGCTAGACTGGAGCAGTCTATAGGTTCACAGCTGGGGATCATGAATTAGCTTGTAGAACAGATACAGTGGAACCTCGGATTACGAGCATATTCCGTTCCAGGAGTATGCTCGTAATCCAAAGTACTCGCATATCAAAGCGAGTTTTCCGATTGAAGTCAATGGAAACAAAAATAATTCATTCCACATTGACTTCAATGGGATGCAATACCGCATGCGGCCAGAGGCGGGGGGGGGGGGGGCGCCGGAGAGCCTCAGAAACGGCCGAAAAGGTCCGAGGACACTTCGGCTGACCTCGGCAAACCTCGGAAAGACTTCCTACCCAAGATTTGCTGAGGTCAGACGTGCTGTTCTCTGGCCTTTTCTGTGCATTTCCAAACCTGACATTCGGCTCTGCTCGGCTCCGGCGCCCCCCCCACCTCAGGCCAAAAGCGGTACTGCACACCGCTTTGGCCTGAATCGTGCTCGTTTTGCGAGACAACACTCGCAAACAGAGTTACGATTTTTAAAAATACAGTGCTCGTATTGCAAAACGCTTGTTAACCGCGTTACTCGCAATCGGAGGTTCCACTGTATAGCTAAACTGGAGCAGTCTATAGGTTCACGGCTGGGTACCTTAACCCTTTCATGACTAAGCCTATTTTTGAAATTTGGTGTTTACAAGTTAAAATCCGTATTTTTTGCTAGAAACTTACTTAGAGCCCCCAAACATTATACATATTTTTTTTAGCAGAGAATCTAGAGAATAAAATGGAGATTGTTGCAATATTTTATATCTCACGGTATTTGTGCAGCTGTGTTTTAAACGCAATTTTTTGGGAAAAGGGACACTTTCATGAATTTTAAAAAACCAAACAGTAAAGTTACCCCAATTTTTTTCTAAAATGTGAAAGATGATGTTACGCCGAGTAAATAGATGCCAAACATGTCACGCTTTATAATTGCATGCACTCGTGGAATGGCGACAAACTACGGTACCTAAGAATTTCCATAAATACAATAAAGAAACTGCTGCGCCAACTCAATATGTAACAAGCTGCCAACACTACCAATTAGACTAATTGTATATGCAGATGAAGGAAAAGAAAAAGTGTAGCGCTATATTATGTAAGCATCAGTGTAAACCTTGGTGCCAACCACCCGTATATACACCTATACTTGGTCCTGCCAATCAAGCAGGAAAAAACTGAGGTCTTATAATAATACCATAAATGCAGAAATCTGGTAGTATAAATAAAATCACCATACTACATAATAAACCTTAATGTGAACTGTGTAGTCACAGCGAAATAATCCCAAAACCTTAAACACAAACGTGTACAGAAAAAACTTAAGGTGAGATAGAAAGCAAGTCTCTGGGATATTAAACAGTTCATCCAATCAGACGGATGTTTCTTGGGGAATAAGTATACATCTCACAGTGGTGTCTATTCGCATGCAAAGTGTCTGGTGGGGAGCTCCTCCAGGACGTCACATTGCTGGAGCCAAGTGATCACCGGAAGAGGAATCTATGGTACCGCTCAAGATTTTTGCCCCTTCTCTCGGGTGAACCTGATTTCATCAACAAAGATCGCAGGTCGTGGATTCATTCAGAACCTTCCACTATGGATCAAGGACAACTGTAACCTTACCGTTAAAACGGTGAAAGCCTATACGACTCACCGCCAACGGCCTATGAGTCCACCACTTCTGGTAAGAGCTTTTCACTTTTACTTCCGGCCTGGTTGAACATATGAAAGTCCACTTTGGATGCGAATAGACACCACTGTGAGATGTATACTTATTCCCCAAGAAACATCCGTCTGATTGGATGAACTGTTTAATATCCCAGAGACTTGCTTTCTATCTCACCTTAAGTTTTTTCTGTACACGTTTGTGTTTAAGGTTTTGGGATTATTTCGCTGTGACTACACAGTTCACATTAAGGTTTATTATGTAGTATGGTGATTTTATTTATACTACCAGATTTCTGCATTTATGGTATTATTATAAGACCTCAGTTTTTTCCTGCTTGATTGGCAGGACCAAGTATAGGTGTATATACGGGTGGTTGGCACCAAGGTTTACACTGATGCTTACATAATATAGCGCTACACTTTTTCTTTTCCTTCATAAGAATTTCCATAGGCGAGGTTTTAAATTTTTTTTTTACGGTTACCAGGTTAGAGTTACAGAGGAGGTATAGTGCTAGAATTATTGCTCTCGCTCTGACGATCGTGGCGAATGGCGATACCTCACATGTGTGATTTGAACACCGTTTACATATGCGGGCGCGACTTCCGTATGCGTTTTCTTTGCTGCGCGAGCTTGCGGGGATGGGGGGCGCTTTAAAAAAAAAATGTTTTTCTTATTTATTTTATTTATTTTTATATTTATAAATAGTGTTAAAAAAAAAAAAATTTGATGACTTATATTGCTGTCACAAGGATTGTAAACAGTGGTGACAGGTACTCTTTATGGAGGGATCGGGGGGGGGGGTCTAAAAGACCCCCGATCCCTCCTTTGCACTTCAAAGTATTCAAATCGCCGAAAACGGCAATTCTGAATACTGTGTATTTTTTTAAAATCGGCACCATTGGCAGCTGAGTAAACGGGAAGTGATGTCATGACGTCGCTTCCGCATTTACAATCAGAAGGCTGGAACGAAGCCGCCCACAGCTTCACTCCAGCCCGCCCCCAGCCGCCGGAGGCAGACGATTGGTCACCGGGCCTCCCGTTCGATCGGGTAACAGCGGCGGGAGGGGGGGGAATCCCCTCCCGCTGCTCCAGTATAACAGCCGAGCGGCTTTTAGCCGCATCGGTTGTTATACCCGGAAAGCCGATCGCCCGCTGTAAAAAACGGTACCGGGATGATGCCTGCAGCTGCGGGCATCATCCTGGTATAACCCCAGAAAGCCGAGTACGCACATCTGCGTACGCTCGGCAGGAAGGGGATAAAGTAGCTTGCAGAACAAATATAGCTAAACTAGACCCGTCTATAGGTTCATGGCTGGGGACCATGAAGTAGCTTACAGAACAAATATGTTTTAAGTTTTTACGTTACGTTTACATTTTTTATGTCACTGTTGCCTATGTCTTTTAAACTGTGAAACTTTTAATAAATGGAATATACGGAGAGCACTTAGAGTGTGTTTGCTTCCATTTTCATATCGAATCCTGGGTCATCTGATATCACCGGTCTCACTCACCAATTGCATCTATCCCATCTGTGGATACAAGCTTATATGACCTTCTGTCAGTTCAGAGGTCCATCAGATCCGGTAAGAGTTTGGATTGGCTGGTGGAGGATTAGTCACCTTGAATATTGGCAACAGTATTCTTTGTTTATTCCCTCACGAGGTGTTACCATTGCTGAAGAACTTTAACTTATACAATGCGCTGCACTTTTTTTTTTTTTCTTACATTTATTTGAGGTATTGTGATTTGCCTTCAAGTGTTCAGCTTGCATTTTCGCTACAATAATTCTTATTTTGTGTGCGCTGACTGCTTTATATTACAGAACAAATATGGCTAGACTGCAACAGCCTATAGGTTCATGGCTGGGGACCATGAAGTAGCTTTTAGAACAGATAAAGCTAAACTGGAACAGCCTATAGGTTCATGGCTGGGGACCATGAAGTAGCTTGCAGAATGGATATGACTACTGTAGACTGCAGCAGTCTATAGGTTCATGGCTGGGAATCATGAAGTAGCTTGCAGAACAAATATGGGTAGACTGCAACAGCCTATAGGTTCATGGCTGGGGACCCTGAAGTAGCTTGTAGAACAGATAAAGCTAAACTGGAACAGCCTATAGGTTCATGGCTGGGGACCATGAAGTAGCTTGTAGAACAGATAAAGCTAAACTGGAACAGCCTATAGGTTCATGGCTGGGGACCATGAAGTAGCTTGCAGAATGGATATGACTACTGCAGACTGCAGCAGTCTATAGGTTCATGGTTGGGGATCATGAATTAGCTTGCAGAACAAGTATGGCTAGACCGGAACAGCCTATAGCAGTGATGGCGAACCTTGGCACCCCAGATGTTTTGGAACTTCCCATGATGCTCATGAACTCTGCAGTGTAGTGGAGCATCATGGGAAATGTAGTTCCAAAACATCTGGGGTGCCAAGGTTCGCCATCACTGGCCTATAGGTTCATGGCTGGGGGCCATGAAGTAGCTTGTAGAACAGATAAAGCTAAACTAGAGCAGTCTATAGGTTCACGGCTGGGGACCAGGACACCATGTTTTTCTGCACCAGGTGACACCAACCCCAGTGATACCACTGGCTTTCTGTGCTCATTCCTCCAATGCAGGGTCTCACTAATACAGAATGGGGTGTTACTATCCAGATCATCAGGTGAAAAACACAGGGGAAAAATCCTAAAAAATGTATGCAGCCACCACATCTAATGATTGTTAGGCTGCAATATATTACATTTTTGGTTTTGGGTTTAATACCATTTTAAAAGCTGTTGTAAGTGACTGAATTTAGCTTAATTTCAGCCTATTGTAATACTCTGAACAGAATCATGTGACCTGGGAGAGGAAGGGGCACTACTATGGGACAATCAGGTGGGCTAAACTGCACAAATGCTTAAAGTTAAGGGAGAGCAGAAGAATTGTCTCATTAGCTTTTGCTGGTCCTCCAGTGCCCATTTACAGGCTAGGGGCAGGGAAGTGACCAAGCTGTATTACGTAAATGCATGCAGAGAAATGTGAGGTCACCAGGCTAGCATGTGGCTGTGCTGTGTGGCAGAGCTGTGTAAATTTCAGTCCTGGATAGACATAAATACCAATTATTTGGCAGATAAAAAAAAACGTCCTTGTATGCATTTTATCTGCCTACCTGAGCTGCGTTAGCTGTACGGTATAAAGTATGTGAAGCTTCCTATGATTGATGACAGTATAAGTAAACTGTTGGCCTTCCAAAATATATATCATATAGTTGTTTTTTTTTACCCGTCCCTTCCAAAGTACGGTGTTCTGCTGTCATCTCAAGCTGAGAGAACGGATGTGTTAGATAGTAAAATGTCTCCATGTGATATCATTAGCACACAGTAGGTGGCGTCCCCACAGTTGAAGCGTGCAGGGCACAGCATTGCGGATACACCAATCACAGACTCTTCCTCCAAAGGGGACCGGGCCATTTACATAACCAGACATTAACTTTGTCCCCGTGTCATTTGGAAAATTACATTTATGAAGGAGACGGTTGACAATTCCGTCTTCCACCAAGCGTGGCCAATGATGGTCGTAACGGAACACCTGTTGTTAGGTCCCGCAATCTCCGGAATAATGTATGCTAATTTATTCAGCCACATAAATAGCCCAGGAATGAGTAGGAAAGGTTTAGTCATTGGGTGTCATGCATGGCCTGCTGTGTTCTCTATATTCTCTGTTCAATGTCAACGCAAGGATACCACATCCAACCACTTCCATCAGTTGAAAGTCAAGTTCCTCTATATTTGTCATTCTTTTTCTTTTTTTTTTTTCAGAGAAATCACAGATTGTTTTATCTTTATTTACAATGTGATTTTAACTATAGTAATAATAATAATAATAATAATAATAATAACAACTGTAATGTTTATAATCATCCTCTTTTTGTAAAACTGGTGGTGCACCCTCCTAGAGTAGTGTGAGCTGTAAGGTAAATTTAGTTGTAATTAGTGGAGCAGGGGTTGATTGTTTAGGTCTGCTCAGTGTCTCATAGGCTGCTGCTCTGATTACTTCTCTCTGTATTCTAAAGCAGTGGTCTCCAAACTTCAGCCCAGGGGCTGAAAGTGGGCCTTTGCTTGCCTTTATCAGGTACTATTCCTCCCATTGACACCAATGATGGGCCACTATTCCTCCCATTGACACCAATGATGGGGCACTATTTATACCACTGACACCATTGATGGGACACTCTTCCTCCCACTGACACCAATGATGGGGCACTATCCCTCAGACTGACACCAATGATGGGGCACTATTCCGCCCACTTACACCATTGATGGAGCTCTCTTCTTCCCACTGACACCAATGATGGGGCACTATTCCTCCCACTTACACCAAAGATGGGGCAGTATGCCTCTCACTGACACCATTGATGGGGCACTATTCTACCCACTGATGCCATTGATGGGACACTATTTTTCCAACTACTACCACTGATGGGGCACTATTCATCCCACTAACACCACTGTTGGGTCACTATTTGTCCCACTGACACCAACGAAGGGGCACTCCTCCTCCCACTGACACCAATGATGGGGCACTATTCCTTCCAACTGATACTAATGAAGGGACACTATTCCTCCCACTGACATCAATGATAGGGCACTATTCCTCCCACTGACACCAATGATGGGGCACTATTCCTCGCACTGACACCAATGATGGGGCGGTATGCCTCTCACTGACATCAATGATAAGGCATTATTCCTCCCACTTAGACCAATGATGGGACACTATTGCTCGACACTGACACCAATGAAGGGGTGCTATTCCTCCCAATGACGCCTTTGATAGAACACTATTCATCCCACTGACACCATTGATAGGCCAATATTCTTCCCACTGATACCAACAGTAGGGCACTATTCATCCCACTAAAAACAATGGTGGGCAGGGAGACAGGGTCCAGATCAGATCAGAAGAACCATCGATGTCATCTCCCTCCTCAACTCCCAATGGGATGGGGGCCCCCCTCAGAAAAGGTTCCTCCTCTCAATCAATCTACACAAGGCCTTTGATTCTATAGACTGGGCTTACCTGCTTGAGGTCCTATGGAGATGGGGCTTTGGCCCACACTTTCTTAATATAATCAAATCTCTTTAATGTAATCCATCAGCCCAGGTGCGTCTGATAGGCAGATACTCAGCCCCATGCTCCATAGGTAAGGGCACCAGACAGGGATACCCACTCTCCCCCCCTACTCTTTGCGATGGCAATCAAAACCCTGGCCATAGCAATTATATCGATCCCCGACATAAAGGGGGTAGGCTGCGGGGACCAGGAACATAAATGCGCTCTTTACGCCAATGACCTACTACTTTATATAACCTCCCCTCTAATTTCCACACCGATGGTTTGCAAAGTTCTTGGAGCTTTCAGTGAAATTTCGGGCCTTAGGGTTAACATGAATGAATCAATAGCACTTAACATAAATGCCCCCCCCCCCCTGTGACCTGCTGACACAACTCTCTAACAACTTTGACTTTGCCTTGGCTCCAACAGCTATCCCTTACCTAGGGATCAAAATAACACCAGACATCAATAACCTATACTAAGCTAACTATCCCCCTATGTTACTTAAATGTTAAGGGCGAACTTGAACAGTGGTCTTCTTGTGGTCTATCCTGGCTAGGTAGGGTGCATGCAGTAAAAATGGCGCTCCTTCCCCGTCTCTTGTACTTATTTCGGGCTCTTCCCATTCCACTCAAGAAACAGTTCCTCAGTAAATTTCAGTCGGAGGTTATACGCTTTATTTGGGGTAACAGGGGGTATAGGTGCCCATCAAGTACCCTTCTACGTTTACAATCTCAGGGAGGGCTGGTTTTACCAGATCTCTGGAGCTACTACCAAGTGGCCCAATTAGCACAAATTTCAATGATCTTCTCCAGGGGCCCAAAGCCGGATTGGCTTATCATTGAAAGGACAGCTGTCCCCCTTAACACTATTGACTTCCTTCTTTGGTGTGATCCTAAAGTCTCAAAATTCTGGTATGTATTAACTATGGACCCTAATCTAGGCAGACTTCTCCCTAAGAGTCCACTCTCTACTTTTAAAAAAGCTACGTCTATCTCTTCTAGACTAAAAAGGAGCGAATTTAAGGGGGATAAAGACATAGAACAATGCAAATATAAAGGTATTCATTCATTCATGTGTGGAGCGTGTGGGTATTGTAAGTTTTTGTGTATTCTGCCAGATGGTAGTGTTTTCAAGGCCAAGCAATTTGCCAATTGCAAAACCCTGGGGGTGGTGTACATGCTCCTGTGTGATTGCGGATGCTTCTATGTCGGGAAGACTAAGCTTGAATTCTGGCATAGAGCATACCGCCATATTCGGAGCATGATGACATGTGACTCTGATCTGCCCCTGGGGAGACACACCACTTTGGTACACCACGGAATTTTTCTAAGGATCAAATTTTTGATCCTCGATCGGGTACATCTGAGTTCGAGGGGGGGAGACTGAAACAAAAGCCTCCTCCAGCTCGAACTGCGCCGGATCTATAATTTAAAAGCCACCAAATCCCCCCGGGCTGAACGATGCAGTCTGCTTCAAGACATTCTTGGAGGGTTTCAATTCATATTATTTTCTTTGACTTATTTACATCATTTTGTCTTTCTTTTTCTAATCCTGCTGTGTGTATCTCCTCCAGTTTTTCATCTTAAATCGGAAGTAGTAGGATTGTGTATATATATATATATATATATATATATATATATATATATATATATATATATATATATATACACATATATTCCCCCCCCCCCGTGCGTTCCAGCCTGGTTTTTGCACATGCGCGGGACTTTACCGGCTTCTGCGCTGTGTGGAGGCGGGGCGCGGCCAGGTCTTAGGGGGTCCGTCGCGGACCTCTGACTTAGGCATCTTTATCCAGCTGATTTCCATGTGAAATCAGCCAGGGCTGAACTAGCGGGGCTTTAAATAGCCCTGCTCTTTCATTATCCAACATGGCTTCGGTGATGATGGTCTAAGGGAATCCTGGCTGGAGTATAGATCAATAGTAAGTTAATTACACATTTTCTCTTTTTTCTTTTTTACGGAAATTATTATGGACATCCCTTTGACCGTTGTACTAACACACTGGTCTTGGTTTTGTCTTCCCTTCTTTTTCCTTTGTATACATTTTTGCTGCCTCCCTGTGTAATGATGGGAATATTACAGTGCTGTCGGGGTAAATTTCCTTCACATCATTTATGTCAGCGATTCCAACCATCTCACCTGCCGGTATATGCGGATTTGTTTTTTAATAGGTAGGTTGCTATCCTCTGTATAGTAAATTTTGGGACTGCTTCTGGCCTTGCTCCAGCCCTGTGAATTCGCTTTTGTGCCTTTCTCTAGGTTTGCACTTTGAACCCCAGCTCACATACAGGAGCAGCGCCCAGGCCAGGACGCGGCTTCCTTTGGATGCTAGTAGGGGACTCCTCTCGGTCCCCTCTTGGCATGTCGTGTCTGTCACTGATACACATTATGGGCTAAACCAGCAGGGCATTGCATGCGGGGAGCAGGACGCGAGGTTGCATATCTCTTATTTTAACCTTGTGGATGCTTAGGAATACAATGCAAGTGATCTTTTTTGATGTAATTGATCTGGGATAGAAATCATTTTGTATTTATATTGACTATTAATTATTGATACTTTACGTATCCCCAGATATGAATCTCTCCATAAAGAACCCTGACGAAGGAACTGTTTTCTCTGAAACGCGTCGGTTCAAGGAGTCAGGAATGTTGATTCACCATCTCATTGGTTTCTTCATTTTTGTATTCATGTTCACATGCATCCATATATTTTATATGTTTCTGTTTTTTGATACTATTGTTTAAATAAATGATTTATACTTATATTACTTGCTTTGTGGTAGTGCCTTCAAAGTTCCATATTTAGGGTTTTTTTTTCTGGTTCTAGCTATTCTGGGATGTGGCACACCCCTATCTAGGTTCCCCTGTCAGATTTCCCTTCTCCTAAAGTCAGGCCTGCCATAATGTCCCCCACTCTATCTCACTCTATTGCACTATGTTCGAAGCTATACACACGACACACTCTAACATCCCCACTGAAACCGTTGGCTCATCTGTTCCACAATGAGAATTTCCCCCTGGGACTAAACATAAAGGTGTTCAGATGGTGGACGGATAAGGGCCTCTATCGCATAGGCCACTTCCTCTCCACAGCGGGTCCTCTTACTCTGTCCCACTGCAGGAAGAAATTGGACATGCCTAAAACGGAAATTTTTAGATTCTCCCAAATCGCCCATTATTTAAACTCCCTCTGGACCGATAAGACCAAACCTCCCACAATCACTCTCTATGAGCACTGGTACTCCAATACAACCGATCAGAAGGGGGGCATCTCTTTGATTTATACAGCCCTCTTGACGAACGTGGAAAAGCCAACTCATGCTCATGCCCGGGAGGAGGTCACGGGCAGGACGTGGACCACATCTGAATGGTTTCGGACCTCGATACGATCCTTCAAAGGTATTTGTAATATATCTCTCATAGAAGCTAGTCCTAAAGGTATTAACCAGGTGGTATTATGTTCCCTCTACAATGGCACAGATTTACCCCGGAACATCACCTTTATGCTTTAGAGGATGCGAGCTAGAGAACACAATGATACAAATATGGTGGACCTGTCCCCGCATCAGGTCCTTTTTAGGCGGAAAACCTTCCGCACTATTAGTAATTTAACAAATACAATGGTAACTCCAGATCCCAATATAGCTCTACTTAATCACTACATCCCTAACATAACTAAGCACCTACAGGATCTCTCTGTCTTTGTTTTGCTGGGGGCTAAAATCACAATAGCAAAGGCCTGGAAGAGGCCTTCGGTCTTATTTCAGTGCTGCAGGAGGAAAGTCTCCTAGATTATGACCCAGGAGCAAATAGTAGCGAAACTAAATGACAAGACTGAGAGATTTAATGTCACCTGGGAACTCTGGGCAACATTTTCCAACTTTCCTTTTTTTCCAGGAATGGAGCGTGGGGCCAGGACTGCTCACTCCCCTCCTTGACCCTATCTTGTAACTTATTCCTTCCCTTTTACACGTTTCTTTCTTTCTCTCTTCGGGACAACCTAGTCTCACCATCACTACATGTACAGTAGGACCCGCAGTTCTCCTTTTTGTGGGTCAGGCGGTATGAGCGAACCAGCTCTCATTGTTACTCAGGTGATATTCAACTGATCTAGCTTTACTTTTGGATACGGAGGGATCCGTTTGTACAGGACGACCATCCAGCCATGGTTGGTTTGGAGAGAGCCCTGTGGATATCGGAAGGAGGCAACTAATGATCATGTGGCCGTGTGAGCAATTGACCCTCGTGCTGGAAGTTTAGTGACTGTGTGCAGCTCTGTTCTGGTCTATTGGGAAAAAGTCCTAGTCGCCTGCCAGCATTAGATTCTGAGAGACATTTTGTGTAGCTCAGCAAGCTAGAGAGGAGTCCTCAAAGCATTCAGTTCTTCGGTTCTGGCATATCCCATGCTTCCTCAACCCATCCAAGTTCTACGTTCCAATAAAACCTAAATGACAGACACCCCTAGGCTGTTTATTTGAGCCAGTAAAAGAGTGGAGAAAATGCTATGCCACTCTTTCGGGCTGCTCTAAACTAGTAAAAGGGTCCATTGGAGCCCTAACTAGAGTACTCGGCCAGTCAATGCTCCATCTCAGACGTTGGGTCTCCACTCTTATTCCTCAAAATCTCAGTCCATGTGTACCTGGGATCCAGTGGAGGTGCTGAATTATTGAATTGCAATGGATCTGATGTGGTGTATGCATGTGATGAGGGGATCGGCTGCAAGAACCAGGAAGAGACAGCCAGCTCCTGATGATGTTATAGAAGATGGCACAGTGGATCCCTACAGAACACCACTGGATAGTTGGGCATGTGAGTATGCTTTTTTTTGGATAGCCTTGTGCAAAAAGTTAAGACACATGGAGGTGAGGGGATCCTCTTGAAGGTCCATATTTTGATACGGACCTGGGGCTGGGGAAAGAGCCCGCAGGGGCCAATCCACTGATCATGGTTGCAATGCTCTGGAGTCTCCAAAGAATACAAAGAACAATTGCAGGTATGGGTATTTTTACATAGTTACATTGATCAGGCTTGGGCTGATGTGTCATACCCATCAGGTCTCCAAACTTTCCAAACAAGGGGCCAGTTTATTGTCCACCAGACTTTAGGGGAGTCAGACTTTGCCCAGTGGCAGTAGAAAGTGTTGCAGCATCAGTGGGAGCAAACAATGCCTCGGGCTTGGTGGTCAGTGGGGGGTAAAATAATTACATGGCACCTGTAGTCATTAGTAGAAATAGTGTCCCATCATTGTTATTGCTGCTATTGGTGGGAGGACGAGCACACCATCATTGGTGTCACTGTCAATGGGAGTAATAGTGCCCCTTCGTTAGTATCAGTGGGAGGTATTATGCCTCACTGTTGGTGTCACTGGAAGGCATGGTGCCTAATCATTGGTGTCAGTGAAAGGAATAGTGCCTTTCAGCAATAATAATAGTGCCCCAAGGGCTGAATAAAGGCAAACAATGGGCCGCATCTGGCCCGCAGGCTGCAAGTTGAAGGCCACTGATTTAGAAATTGGAAATCACTGTGTTAGTTACTGATACTTCATCACTACCCCAGTGAGCTCCATTGACTTCCAGGCCCCATGCTGAGCTGTTGCCCTGCTGCATTTTCCCAATAAATGCAAAGTATTCCATGGAACCCTAGGGTCCTCCAGAGGTTGCTAGAGGTTCCTTGAGTAATGAACAACTTCTGCTTCTTGGATGAAGAACCACTGACACCAGTGATCTTTTAGATCTCTGAAGGGGTGGAATTCCTCCCAGCGACCACCAATGTAAGGATCATACTTACTATTCCAACCATCACACTAATTTGCCATGATTTGTAGATATATTAATTATTAGCGGGGGTTCCCTGAGCCTGAAAAGTTATTTCAAGGGTTCCTCTGTGTTAATAATGGCTGTTCTAGAGGCATCCAACGGATATGGTATATACTTAGTTACACTGGTCCAAAGTCTTAAATAAATAATCTTTTTTTTTTTTTTTTTTTTTTTATTTGTTAATGTGGGTGCATTCATTACATTTTTGCAAAAGGTGGCATTCCCCTTTAAAAGCACTTTGTATAGTATATTATTAATATAGCTGATACATTGTATAGTTTTTTACATTATGTTACAATATTGTTACATGCAATATTCTCCTCCCTTGTCTGATGCTGTGTAAAATGTTGCTTTGACTATAGATAAGGGATACTCTGTGTCATGGCTTCCTCCATCTGAAGATAAACCCCGGTCCCCGCAGTCTGTCTTTCAGAAAACAGAATTCGCAGCCTGTAAAATGTTTTCCCATAGAAAGATGTCATGCAGCTTGGCAAAAGGGAAGGATTAGCAAACTGCAACTGCAGAGGGAAGGATCATTGTGCCAGGACTGCCCCCTGCTGGAAAAAATTGGGAATGTTCATAGTAGCATTTTCTTCTGTAAGTTACGTTGCAACATTGCCCAGGTCTGTCCTACAGCACAGTGCAGTAATAATCTTACTCTCTCTCAATAATACAGTTTTTTTAACTGCTTCACGTCCAGAGCACTTTTTAAAAATGTTACCCCTATATTAACCCCATCCCGCCTAAGGGTCAAACAAATCCTAATGCCTAAGCCCAATTTTGACATTTGTTAGTAAAACCGTACAAATCATTGCAACTACTTTGTATGCAGGTGAATTATACCGCATGGATATCGGCTGATTTTTTTTATTTTATGGAAAACTGTCCCAAAAACATTTTTTTTTTCTTTAACTGTATATTTCTTGCTACTACCATAACCTACCACCAAAGAACAACCTAAAATATATTCTCCTGCTCCTGACGATCACAGCGATATCACATTTTTTTTTTATCCTACCTAAAACACACTGACACCTACTGACACTGATACTACCGTATAAACTCGAGTATAAGCCGACCCGAATCTAATTTTACCACAAAAAACTGGCAAAACATATTGACTCGAGTATAAGCCTAGGGTGGGAAATGCAGCAGCTACTGGGTAAACAATGCCCATCTGCAGCCTCACTGTGCCCATTTACAGCCCCACTGTGCCCATCTGCAGCCTCACTGTGCCCATCTGCAGCCTCACTGTGCCCACCTGTATCATCAGTGCCCATCTGCAGCCTCATTGTGCCCATCTGCAGCCTCACTGTGCCCATCTGCAGCCTCACTGTGCCCATCTGCAGCCTCACTGTGCCCACCTGTATCATTAGTGCCCATCTGCAGCCTCATTGTGCCCATCTGCAGCCTCACTGTGCCCATCTGCAGCCTCACTGTGCCCATTTGCAGCTGTACCTTTGATAAGCAAAATAGCGGGTGTCTCCCGTTGTGTCATGCAGTCTTTTCAGCATCCCTCCACTGTAACAAAGAGCTACCTCCTCCTCGTCCGTGATAGACGGAACACTGATTCAATGCTGGGAAACTGAATCAGTGTTCCGTCTATCAGGGGGAGACACCCGTTGTTTTGGTTATCAAAAGGTACAGCTGCAGATGGGCACAGTGAGGCTGCACCATCACTCAAGACCCTCGCTCGAGTATAAGCCGAGGGGGGCTTTTTCAGCATAAAAAATGTGCAATTATTTAAAAAAAAAATTCCGTCCAAAAAATACTGACCCTGACCTTTGACCCTGGCCTTGACCGAAACACTAACCCTGGGGCTGACCTAGATCAAACCTTGATATAGGTTTTTTTTGTATTTTTTTTTTTTATTATTTTTTTTTTTATACACACATTTTTTTTGTTTTTCTGTCTCTGCAAGGACAGATAAAGATAGTATCTGTCTCACCTATTCACAGTGACAGAAAACATTGGGGCGGGCTTCACAGTGACAGAAGACATTGGGGCGGGCTTCACAGTGACTGATCACTGTGATCAGGGCAGCCATCAGAAATTTTGGGGCCCCTTACACACATAAGTGTGCGCAGCCTCTTGCATTAGGGTGTGCACCCCAAAGCTCCAACACATATGCGTTTGACATATTTACCGGCCTCTTCCCCGCTCTCCATCCTGAAATAATGAGAGGAAGGGGGAGAAGAGAGCACATGGGGGACCCGGGCAACAGAAGGAAGAGGAACAGGGAAAGGACGGGTGGCATATATAATTACCAATCTCCTATATTTATCCTATATTTCACAGAGGGGGTGTTCCCTGTACTGTGGCCAGACACCGGGCTCTCCAATCTGTCTGCTCTCCACTGTCGCTGTCCTGGAGGGGGGGGGGGGCAATGTGTGTGCGGGTCTGGCTGCTGTGTTACCCAAATGCAGCTGGAAGCCAATTATTGGTCTGCTGCCCTGTCACTTAGCTCTGAACTTGCCTCCTCCTGAAGTCTGGGCTGTGCAGGAAGTACAATGTGCAGCTTGGAGAATGAAATGTCTGCTGGAGCAAGGGTGGGAAGTGGCCCCTCTTGTCACAGTTGTACACTGAACCCTCCTTACCATCAATGGTGAACATGTGTGCAGAGGGGGTACAGCAATGCAACATGTGTGCTGTGATGGAACATGGGGGGGGGGGGGTAGAGGACCCTGTATGTGTGTATGTGGGGGGGCTGTACTTCATATAATGGGGGGCCTGAGTAGGGACAGTGTACTCATGAGCGACCCCCGTCATGTGGATTAGGGGTCTTCACTCATATTGAGAGACCCCTGTTTGTCCTGAGGCAGGGAGGCACTGTATGTCTTATAATAAGGGACTAGGGATGAGCCGAACACCCCCCGGTTCGGTTCGCACCAGAACCCGCGAACGGACCGCAAGTTCGCACGAACGTTAGAACCCCATTGACGTCTATGGGACTCGAACGTTCGAAATCAAAAGTGCTCATTTTAAAGGCTAATTTGCATGGTATTGTCCTAAAAAGGGTTTGGGGACCCGGGTCCTACCCCAGGGGACATGTATCAATGCAAAAAAAACTTTTAAAAACGGCCGTTTTTTCGGGAGCAGTGATTTTAATGATGCTTAAAGTAAAAAAAAAAAAGTGAAATATTCCTTTAAATATCGTACCTGGGGGGTGTCTATAGTATGCCTGTAAAGTGACGCGTGTTTCCCATGTTTAGAACAGTCCCTGCACCAAATGTCATTTTTAAAGGAAAAAATCTCATTTAAAACTGCTTGCGGGTTTAATGTCATGTCGGGTCATGGCAATATGGATGAAAATCAGTGAGACAAACGGCATGGGTACCCCCCAGTCCATTACCAGGCCCTTTGGGTCTTGTATGGATATTAAGGGGAACCCCGCACCCAAATTAAAATAAGGAAAGGTCCCTATATACTCTGAACAGCAGTATACAGGCGGTGCAAACAAGACAGGGACTGTAGGTTTGTTGTTAAGTAGAATCTGTTTGTAATTTTGAACATTTTTAATGTGTTTAGCTCCAGCCAAAAAATCTTTTCTAAGCTTTTTGGAAAACATAGGGAAGGGTTATCACCCCTGTGACATTTGTTTTGCGTCTTTCCTCCTCTTCAGAAGATTTCACCTCACTTTTTTGTCCCAATGAAAAATGTTTTTTGAAAATTTGTGTTTTTTTGTGGAACAAGGATTGGAAAGCATCAGTGGAAAGGAAAAATTGTTTTCCCATATTAACTCTTACAGGAGAGAATTTCCCTTCCTTAGGGGTAGATTTCATCTCACTTCCTGTTGTCTCCTTCCGTTTGCAAGTAGGAGTCGTTTGTAAGTTAGATGTTTGAAAGTAGGGTCCTGCCCTATATACTCAGCAGAAATTTGGGCCTTAGGTGTTGCTGTGGCCAAAACACTGTAAGCCCTCACAGGGCCCTGCTGTGAAATATTAGATCAAGAATTGTAATTACATGCCCCTGTTGAACAGGAGCTGAAAAATTAGGCCTTAGGCACTGGTGCTGGTGCCACAACACTGCAACCCCTCACAGACACTCTAGTTGGAACGCAGGAACGAGCCCTGCTGCAAAGTATTGCATCAAAAATTGTAATTACACGCCCCTGTTAGACAGGGGCAGAAAAATTGGGTCTTAGGCACTGGTGCTGGTGCCACAACACTGCAACCCCTCACAGACACTCTAGTTGAAACGCAGGAACAAGCCCTGCTGCAAAGTATTGCATCAAAAATTGTAATTACACGCCCCTGTTAGACAGGGGCTGAAAAATTGGGTCTTAGGCACTGGTGCTGGTGCCACAACACTGCAACCCCTCACAGACACTCTAGTTGGAATGCAGGAACAAGCCCTGCTGCAAAGTATTGCATCAAAAATTGTAATTACACGCCCCTGTTAAACAGGGGCTGAAAAATTGTGCCTTAGGCACTGGTGGTGGCGCCCAGAACCAAAAATGTTCTTACAAGCTATCAGCGTGATGATTGAGGAGGAAGAGGATAATTACTCAGGGATAGTCACTCAGCATCAGCATAGGCAGTCTTTGAAGGGATCTGAGATTTCAAAAAAAATTATTCGGTTACATCTGCATCAGGTGCTTGGTAGCTGGTGGTGATCCAAGACTGATTCATTTTTATGAAGGTCAGCCGATCGACCGAGTCGGTGGACAGACGCACCCTGTGATCGGTTACCACGCCTCCAGCAGCACTGAATGTGCGTTCCGAAAGAACGCTGGATGCAGGACAGGCCAGTAGCTCAATTGCATACTGTGCAAGCTCTGGCCAGTGATCCATCCTCAAGACCCAGTAACCCAGAGGATTTTCGGTGGGAAAGGTGTCCAAGTCTGATCTTGCCCCTAGGTATTCCTGCACCATGTAAAACAGACGCTGGCGATGGTTGCTGGAACCGATCATACCTTGGGGCTGCGGACCAAAAAATTGTCTGAACGCATCGGTCAGACGGCCACCTTCTCCACCGCTCCTTCTTTGACTGACCGAAGCCTCAGCAACACGTTGTCCAGAAACAGGAGTTTGTAACCTCCCAGTCTCTGGGAACGCGTTGCACAGACCTTTCTGCAAGGCCTCCCGAAGATGTTTCATCCTCTGCTCCCTCTGCGATGGCAAGATAAGGTCCGCAACCTTACCCTTGTAACGTGGATCAAGGAGGGTTGCCAGCCAGTATTGGTCCTTCTCCTTGATACCACGAATACGAGGATCCTTACGCAGGCTTTGCAGGATCAGGGAGGCCATGCAGCGTAGGTTTGCTGAGGCATTCGGTCCGGAGTCCTCTGGGTCACTAAGGACAACAACGTCCGCAGCCACCTCCTCCCAGCCACGTACAAGTCCATGTGTTCCTTGGGACTGATCCCTTAAAGACTGCTGATGCTGAGTGCCAGGCTCCACCTCCATACTGACACAATCTTCCTCCTCCTCCTCCTCCTCCTCCTCCTCGTCCTCTTCCTGTGTGATCGGCGGGCACGCAGGAACACTGTCTGGATAAAGGGGGCCTTGAGAGCTAAGGAAGTCCTCCTCTTCCTGCCTCTGTTCTGCCTCAAGTGCCCTGTCCATTATTCCACGCAGCGTGTGCTCCAACAGGTGGACAAGGGGGACAGTGTCACTGATGCATGCACTGTCAGTGCTCACCATCCTCGTGGCCTCCTCGAATGGTGACAGGACAGTGCATGCATCCCTGATCATGGCCCACTGGCGTGGGGAAAAAAAACCAAGGTCCCCTGACCCTGTCCTGGTGCCATAGTCGCACAGGTACTCATTGATGGCCCTCTGCTGCGTGTGCAGCCGCTGCAGCATGGCCAACGTCGAGTTCCACCTGGTGGGCATGTCACAGATTAGGCGGTTCTTGGGCAGGTTAAACTCCTTTTGGAGGTCCGTCAGCCGAGCACTGGCATTATATGACCGGCGGAAATGCACACAGACTTTCCTGGCCTGCCTCAGGACATCCTGTAAGCCCGGGTACCTGCCCAAGAACCGCTGCACCACCAAGTTAAGGACGTGAGCCAAACAGGGCACATGGGTCAGTTGTCCCTGTCGGAGGGCAGAGAGGAGGTTGGTGCCATTGTCGCAAACCACCATTCCTGCCTTAAGTTGGCGTGGCGTCAACCACCTCTGAACCTGCCCCTGCAGAGCTGACAGAACCTCTGCCCCAGTGTGGCTCCTGTCCCCCAAGCACACCAGCTCAAGCACCGCATGGCATCTTTTGGCCTGCGTACTTGCGTAGCCCCTTGAACGCCTACGGAGCACCGCTGGTTCCGAGGAAGAGGCCATGGAGGAAGAAGAAGAGGAGGGGGTGGAGGAGAGAGGTGTGTCACAATCAGCATTTTGGAGGCGTGGTGGCGGAACAACCTCCAACACTACTGCACCTTGTCCTGCATCCTTCCCAGCTGCCAGCAGAGTCACCCAATGCGCCGTGAAACTTAAGTAACGTCCCTGTCCATGCCTGCTGGACCATGAGTCAGCGGTAATATGCACCTTACCGCTGACCGCCCTGTCCAGCGAGGCATGGACATTGCCTTCCACATGCCGGTAGAGAGCCGGAATCGCCTTCCGTGAGAAAAAGTGGCGTTTGGGTACCTGCCACTGAGGAACCGCACATTCCACAAACTCACGGAAGGGGGCAGAGTCTACCAACTGAAAAGGCAGCAGTTGAAGTGCTAGCAATTTTGCCAAGCTAGCATTCAACCGCTGGGCATGTGGATGGCTGGGAGCAAACTTCTTTCGGCGGTGCAGCAGCTGGGGCAGGGAAATTTGCCTGGTACAATCTGACGTCGGTGTACCAAAAGCAGATTGCCCATAAGTACTTGGCTGTGACACACCTAATTCTACACCTTCATTCCTCTCACTGCAGGTCGCAGAGAGGACTGAAGGTCTAGTGGGGTTGGAAATCTCAGCTGATGAGGAGCAAGGAGAGATCGTCTTTGTTCTTTGGTGTGGGTCTTTTAGATACGCTTGCCAACGAACTGCATGGCAGGTCAACATATGTCTGGTCAAGCATGTGGTACCCAAGCGGGAGATGTTTTGGCCACGCGAGATACGCTTGAGACATATATTGCAAATAGCAGCGGTGCGATCTGATGCACTCGTCTCAAAAAAGGCCCACACCAAAGAACTTTTTGAATAACGCGCAGAGACTGCAGCGCCCTGCACATGTGGAGCTTTGGGGTGTGATGCAGTCAATGTGCTGCCCTTAGGCTGGCCCCTGGAGGGCATCCTGCCTAGTTGGTGATGTGCCACCTCCTCCTCCTCCTCCTCCTCCTCCTCCTCCTCCTCTCTCCTATCAGGCACCCACGTTGAGTCAGTGACCTCATCATCCCCTCCCTCCTCATCACTGGAGCAAACCTGGCAGTATGCTGCAGCAGGGGGAGCATGACTGCCAGATTGCTGTCCTTCTTGGGCACCCCCTCTGTCCGTGCTCATGTTACTGCCTTCATTGAGCTCAGTATCATCATCAGAGCCTTCCAAACGCTGGGCATCCTCCTGGAGCATGTACCCAACACTGTGGTCAAACAGTTCGAGGGAATCCTCAGGAGGACATGGTGGGGCTAGGGAAGGAGTCACTGATGACATTGAGCTGAGGGAAGAGGCCGCTGCTTTGCCAGACAAAGCACCCTGGGCATGGGTGAGAGAGGATGAGGAGGATGAGGACGGCTTGGTCATCCACTCGACCAAGTCTTCCGCATGTTGCGGCTCAACACGGCCAGCTGCCGAAAAAAAGGCCAAGCGTGTCCCATGGCCACGTGCTGATGAGGATGCACCGTCTCCACGACCAGCACTAGACACAGAGCCTGCTTGCCCTCTCTTATTGGCTTGTGACTGTCTGCCTCTCCTTCTTGGCCTTCCAGACATACTAATGGCCTGTAGCTGCACTAAGCTGGGATAGAACACCTGTAATTTTCTTCAGGTAGCTTTATATACTGTAACCAGACAAGCCTGCCTGTCAGTAGGAAGATAACAGGAACGGATCTAGCTGAACACTGTGAGCAGGACGCACTGCACTGAATGTAAACAGCAGGAACGGATGTAGCTAAACACTGTGAGCAGGACGCACTGCACTGAATGTAAATAGCAGGAACGGATCTAGCTGAACACTGTGAGCAGGACGCACTGCACTGAATGTAAATAACAGGAACGGATCTAGCTGAACACTGTGAGCAGGACACACTGTACTAAATGTAAATAGTCTAGCTGCCTGACCGTGGTACTAATAGGATCAAAAAGAACACCTGTAATTTTCTTCAGGTAGCTTTATATACTGTAACCAGACAAGCCTGCCTGTCAGTAGGAAGATAACAGGAACGGATCTAGCTGAACACTGTGAGCAGGACGTACTGCACTAAATGTATATAGCAGGAACGGATCTAGCTGAACACTGTGAGCAGGACGCACTGCACTGAATGTAAATAGCAGGAACGGATCTAGCTGAACACTGTGAGCAGGACGCACTGCACTGAATGTAAATAGCAGGAACGGATCTAGCTGAACACTGTGAGCAGGACGCACTGCACTGAATGTAAACAGCAGGAACGGATGTAGCTAAACACTGTGAGCAGCACGCACTGCACTGAATGTAAATAGCAGGAACGGATCTAGCTGAACACTGTGAGCAGGACGCACTGCACTGAATGTAAATAGCAGGAACGGATCTAGCTGAACACTGTGAGCAGGACGCACTGCACTGAATGTAAACAGCAGGAACGGATGTAGCTAAACACTGTGAGCAGGACGCACTGCACTGAATGTAAATAGCAGGAACGGATCTAGCTGAACACTGTGAGCAGGACGCACTGCACTGAATGTAAATAACAGGAACGGATCTAGCTGAACACTGTGAGCAGGACACACTGTACTAAATGTAAATAGTCTAGCTGCCTGAAAGTGGTACTAATAGGATCAAAAAGAACACCTGTAATTTTCTTCAGGTAGCTTTATATACTGTAACCAGACAAGCCTGCCTGTCAGTAGGAAGATAACAGGAACGGATCTAGCTGAACACTGTGAGCAGGACGTACTGCACTAAATGTATATAGCAGGAACGGATCTAGCTGAACACTGTGAGCAGGACGCACTGCACTGAATGTAAATAGCAGGAACGGATCTAGCTGAACACTGTGAGCAGGACGCACTGCACTGAATGTAAATAGCAGGAACGGATCTAGCTGAACACTGTGAGCAGGACGCACTGCACTGAATGTAAATAACAGGAACGGATCTAGCTGAACACTGTGAGCAGGACACACTGTACTAAATGTAAATAGTCTAGCTGCCTGACCGTGGTACTAATAGGATCAAAAAGAACACCTGTAATTTTCTTCAGGTAGCTTTATATACTGTAACCAGACAAGCCTGCCTGTCAGTAGGAAGATAACAGGAACGGATCTAGCTGAACACTGTGAGCAGGACGTACTGCACTAAATGTATATAGCAGGAACGGATCTAGCTGAACACTGTGAGCAGGACGCACTGCACTGAATGTAAATAGCAGGAACGGATCTAGCTGAACACTGTGAGCAGGACGCACTGCACTGAATGTAAATAGCAGGAACGGATCTAGCTGAACACTGTGAGCAGGACGCACTGCACTGAATGTAAACAGCAGGAACGGATGTAGCTAAACACTGTGAGCAGCACGCACTGCACTGAATGTAAATAGCAGGAACGGATCTAGCTGAACACTGTGAGCAGGACGCACTGCACTGAATGTAAATAGCAGGAACGGATCTAGCTGAACACTGTGAGCAGGACGCACTGCACTGAATGTAAACAGCAGGAACGGATGTAGCTAAACACTGTGAGCAGGACGCACTGCACTGAATGTAAATAGCAGGAACGGATCTAGCTGAACACTGTGAGCAGGACACACTGCACTGAATGTAAATAGCAGGAACGGATCTAGCTGAACACTGTGAGCAGCACGCACTGCACTGAATGTAAATAGCAGGAACGGATCTAGCTGAACACTGTGAGCAGGACGCACTGCACTGAATGTAAATAGCAGGAACGGATCTAGCTGAACACTGTGAGCAGGACGCACTGCGCTAAATGTAAATACCAGGAACGGATCTAGCTGAACACTGTGAGCAGGACGCACTGCACTGAATGTAAATAGCAGGAACGGATCTAGCTGAACACTGTGAGCAGGACGCACTGCACTGAATGTAAATAGCAGGAACGGATCTAGCTGAACACTGTGAGCAGCACGCACTGCACTGAATGTAAATAGCAGGAACGGATCTAGCTGAACACTGTGAGCAGGAAGCACTGTACTGAATGTAAATAGCAGGAACGGATCTAGCTGAACACTGTGAGCAGGACACACTGCACTGAATGTAAATAGTCTAGATAGAAGATAACAGGAACGGATCTAGCTAAACTGAATACAGTGTATATATATATATGCAACACCTGGGATGCATATATATACACAATACACTGTAAGTGCAGCTAACTGACTGACTGTTCTGCCTAATCTATCTAACTCAAATCAAATGACACTGTCTCTCTCTCTCTCTATCGCTCAGCACACCGGAACACACACTACACAGGGCCGCCGTGCAGGCGGCCTTATATAGTGTGGGGTGTGTACTAAATCCCTGAGCCATAATTGGCCAAAGCCACCCTGGCTTTGGCCAATTACAGCTCTCTCTACTGACGGCGCTGTGATTGGCCAAGCATGCGGGTCATAGTGCATGCTTGGCCAATCATCAGCCAGCAATGCACTGCGATGCCGCAGTGAATTATGGGCCGTGACGCGCCACACGAATTTGGCGCGAACGGCCCATATCGTTCGCAATTCGACGGACGGTCGAACAGCCGATGTTCGAGTCGAACATGGGTTCGACTCGAACACGAAGCTCATCCCTATAAGGGACCCTCTACATGACTTGAGGATGGGGGCACTGTACATCTTAATTCAAATAAGCTTTATTGGCAGGACCAAATACATTTTTAGCATTGCCTAAGCAGTTGAGTTTGTATAAGAAAGGGGGTAAGGTGTGTAATGGGTAACATAAAGGGGAATGGGCATAAGTCCCTGTAAGGAACTTTTAAGTCCACAGTTTTTCATGTCCCTCTCAGTCTGTGACACGCTGTCACACATTGTGCAGCTATTTTTACCATTGGCTCCTCTTCTCTCTGTAGAACTTGGAGTTCCCGGTCCTCTTCTATAGAATTGAAGTCCGGGATGAAAGCGGAGAGTCTGTGGAAGTGAGTGTCTCTCGCTGATGAGTACTTTGGGCACTGTAGCAGGAAGTGGTCCACATCCTCCAGGACCCCCTGGTCACATTGCTGGCACAGACTACTCTCCCTTATGTACACACAGCGGACTTTTTCGGGCATCAAAGGTCCGATGGACTTTTGACGGACGTTTGAACGAACGGATTTGCCTACACACGATCACACCAAAGTCCGACGGATTCGTACATGATGACGTACGACCGGACTAAAATAAGGAAGTTGATAGCCAGTAGCCAAAAGCTGCCCTAGCGTCGGTTTTCGTCCGTCGGACTAGCACACAGACGAGCTGATTTTTCAACCGGACTCAAGTCCGTCGGAAAGATTTGAAACATGTTCCAAGTCTGATTTTCGACCAAAAAAGTCAGCTGCAGGTCCAATGAAGCCCACACACGGATTTGTTTCGTCTGACAAGTTTGGTCGAAAATTCCGCCCGTGTGTACACGGCATTAGCTTGTAGGTCTGTCTTTGCCATCCTAATTCGATCTCCAGGCTGTGAGCGCTCGGTCTGTACAGCCTCAGGGTCTGTCTGTCTTTGGGATCTTTGGGATCCTGTAGCACCTCCAGGTATGGGGCCAGTTTGTAGTCTCTCTGCAGTGACTGGTAAACAGTTAGTTTCTTGGAGTTTGTTATTTCATTTCTCCATTCTCCAACATATTTTTGTTTGGAACCATTCATTATGCTTTTTATTTGAGATTTTGTCATGCCGAATTGTTGGGAGTTTGGGATAGACAAGGAACCGATGAGATGTTGCAGGCCACGCAGCTTGGAGTGGTCCTTATTGGTCAGTAGGGCCATATGGTGGTATGAGTTAGGACTTCTATTTTGTAGGTGGTCCCAGTATGATAGCGCCCTTTTCTGTATTGCGAGAAGTAAAGGAAATCTGCCCAGCTCAGACTGGAAAGCACTGTTGGAGGTGCTTCGATGGACTTGGAGGAGGAGCTTGCAGAATTCTTTCTCTCTCTCTCCTTATCTCTCTCTCTCTCTCTCTCTCTCTTTATATCTCTCTCTCATTTTATCTCTATCTCTCTCTCTCTCCTCATCTCATTCTCTCTCTCCTCATCTCTCTCTCTCTCTCTCTCTCCTTGCAAAAGTATTCACCCCCTTGGCATTTTTTGTGTTTTGTTGCCTCACAACCTGGAATTAACATGGATTGTTTGAGGATTTGCATCATTTAATTTACAGATTATGCCCACAACTTTGAAGATGTTTTTTTTTTTTTTTTTTATTGTGAAGCAAACAACAAATAGGACAAAATAACAGAAAAAGTAAATGTGCATAACTATTCACCCCCCTAAAGTCAATACTTTGTAGAGCCACCTTTTGTGGCTATCACAGCTCCAAGTCTCTTTGGATAAATCTCTATGAGCTTGCCACATCTTATCTTACCACTGGCATTTTTGCCCATTCCTCCTAAAACTGCTCCAGCTCCTTCAAGTTGGATGATTTGCACATGTGAACAGCAATCTTTAAGCATGACCACAGATTTTCTATTGGATTGAGGTCTGGGCTTTGACTAGGCCATTCCCACACATATACATGTTTCCCCTTAAACCACTGAAGTGTTGCTTTAGCAGTGTGTTTGAGGTCATTGTCCTGCTGGAAGGTGAACCTCCGTCCTAGCCTCAAATCACACACAGAGTGCTACAGGTTTTGCTCAAGAATATCCCTGTATTTAGCACCATCCATCTTTCCCTCAACTCTGACCAGTTTCCCAGTCCCGACTGCTGAAAAACATCCCCACAGCATGATGCTGCCACCACCATGTTTCACGGTGGGGATGGTGTTCTTTGGGTAATGTGATGTGTTGGGATTGCGCCAGACATAGCATTTTCTTTGATGGCCAAATAGATAAATTTTAGTCTCATCAGACCAGAGCACCTTCCTCCATACTTTTTGGGAGTCTCTCACATGCCTTTTCGCAGACTCAAAACATGCCATTTTGTTTTTTGCTGAAAGTAATGGTTTTCTTCTGGCCACTCTGCCATAAAGCCCAACTCTATGGAGCGTACGGCTTATTGTCGTCCTATGTACAGATACTCCAGTCTCTGCTGTGGAACTCTGCAGCTCCCCCAGGGTTACCTTAGGTCTCTGTGCTCCTCTATGATTAATGCCCTCCTTGCCCGGTCCGTGAGTTTTGGTGTGCGGCCATCTCCTTGCAGGTTTGGTGATGTGCCATGTTCTTTCCATTTGGTCATGATAGATTTGATAGTGCTCCTAGGGATCATGGAAGATTTGGATATTTTTTTATAACCTAATCCTGACTTGTACTTCTCAACAACATTGTCCCTTACTTGTTTGGAGAGTTCCTTGGTCTTCATGGCAGTGTTTGGTTAGTGGTGCCTCTTGTTAAGGTGTTGCAGCCTCTGGGGCCTTTCAAAAAGGTGTGTATATGTAATGACAGATCATGTGACACTTAGATTGCACACAGGTGGACATCATTTCACTAATTATGTGACTTCTGAAGGTAATTGGTTGCACCGGAGCTTTTTATGGGCTTCGTAACAAAGGGGGTGAATATACATACGCACATGTCAATTATCATTTTTTTTTTCTGAAAAATAGTTTTATGTATATTTTTTTCAAATTTTACTTCCCCAACTTGGACTATTGTGTTCTGATCCATCACATATAATTCAGATTAAAAAAACATTGAACTAAAAGCTGTAATGTAAAAAGCCAAGGGGGTGAATACTTTTGCAAGGTACTGTATCACTCGTTCTCTCTCTCTCTCTCTCTATATATGTATATGTAGCGCACGACCCCCGTAGGAGCTGCAGTTTGTGTAAATAGAAACAGTCCATATTGTACCTTTTCTCTTGCTTTATTTGCATAACATGAACTGGAAGAGGAAAAGGGGTTTTCTGAGATGCTCTTTTGCTGCTTCATAATCTATCCTTTGCCTTCTTGCGCAAAGAATTAGAACAACGCGGATAACGAAAAGTCACTCTAACTTTCCTTTGCGAAGATGGGAGTAGTCTAGTCTTGGAGAACAATGAAAGTGAATAGTAAAGAGCCACTCTGAATAACTCTTTGCATTTAGACTTGGGTAGATTTACTAGAGAATACATAGGCTGTTGTAGTAAAGAGTCACGCTGAATAGCTTCTTCATGTAGACCATTTTAGAACAATCTGTATTTCTATCTGTGCTCGGAGCTCTACCGCCGCCTTTTGACCACTACTTCCCGTCTGTACAGTACTTCCAAGTTGATCTAAAGAAGAGATTACTCTGAATAATTCCTCCCGCCTGACTGATTTGAAACCCTGGGCATGTTGAACCTTGAAGTCACAGACCATTAGCGCCTGCATCACTGACTTGCGTACCAACATCCTCAGCCTCTGAAAGTCCCGCTCCCCTGGGCCTTTACTCACTTGATCAACAGTCCATGTGCCACTCACAAACAGTCGATCGCCCAGTCTTCTTCTGCTTAGTTGCTACTTCTTCCGAATGGCTCCTCCATCCCTCCTCTACAGTCTGGCATGCTCCCCTCCCTGCAGGGGGTGTCCAGCGACACCAGCGACTACATGCTGTGCGGTGTCACTAACTCCTTTCCTCCGCGTGGCCTGGTCCCCCCCTTCCCCGTAGGTGGGGGGGATCTGCTTTGCTCCCCACAGGGGGCCCTCTCTCTGATCTCTCCCTCTCTGGGACTCCCCAACAGCATGTGACCCCAGCTTATATGGGAGTCCTGTCTCCGGCCAGAAAATTAATGATTGGCCAGAACTCCACACATGAGCTGCCTGCCACTCAGATCCCAAGTCCAACCTTCCTTCCAGAACCATTTCCACTGAAAGTAGAATGGGGTATCTCTGGGTCCAAGCACAGGTGGCCACGCCCTGCACTACACTGACACTCCCAGTTCCCAAAATAAACAAACAGGCCTGAGATAGGAATACAGACCTGCCTAAATTTACCTGAAACTGTACCCTATCAGTTAGACACAAAATGCTTACCTACTTGAAAGTAGGTGACCGCTACATACACCCCCCACTTAAATCACAACTGTCCCCAGTTGTGGGGAATGAATTTGGAGTACCTCCTTAAGTTTAAGGAGGAAAGAGCATCTCATGACATCAAGTTAGAATGAGGTAAAGGAAATAAACTTGAAAAAAAAATGGATAACATCAGTATTCATCGTACAAAATGACACACAACACATTTTCTGTACAGTTTACATTATCTAACTGTAGGTCCCTACAGCTAACATTCCATACAAGCAGAATCAGAACATTATTCCCGAAGGAGGAATACTCTGCTTACCGCAGGCCTTCATCTGTAAGATAGACAGCCGTCACATCTGCAATTACCTAAGAGAAGACACAAAATATCTCTAACTACTACTAACTACACATTACCAAACAGAGGGGGGTTATCATCCTCTATTGGGTAATCAATTAAATATACAGCTTTTCTCTTTATGGCATGTATGTTTCTGTCAGGATCGTCGCCCCCTCAAAAGGAGTCTAGCAGACCTCCTGCAGAGCGCCCCCTGAACAGACATGCTCAACGAATGAACCCATCTGTCCGTTGGCAAATAGAATTTCTGTTTGGCTCCTAAACAAGAGTCCTTTCTTTAAAAGTACTTGCAACAAAGGGATTTAGCAGAGACAGCACACTCTAGTGTCCGTAACTTTGTCCTTGTTAGGCATCCCGAATGAGAGTCTCCTGCTTAACAGTCCATTTTTTGGGGAAAACCCACCCTAACCCATCTGCCTTCCCGCAGTCAATATGGGCACTAAAGCACACTTGTGACTACCTCTCCAGCAGTCCTGCTTACAAGTAATACCTTGGGTCAGGTAACCTTTTGTGATTGTCCCCTTGTCCTCTCACTGAGATGGAGTAACTGCGGGTGTTTTGCCCTGCTTTTACCACCAACACTTTTTCCTTATAAATTGCCCTCCCAAGTCTCCATTCACGGCGAATATCTTTAAATCGGACCCAGACCTCACTATCAGGTGTCTGCTTGGGTTTAGGAACATGGAAATAGTCCCAAACTAGGTCATCTTCCCACGCTTCCTGGGAATTCTCAACAATCTCCATGATCCATTCAGGATTGTAAGGGTAGTCCAGGCCTCATTCCTGAGCAACTTTTCTTTGAAATTCCCGCTGGAATTTCGAAAGTCTAGGTAATTCTTTAGCCTTTCCTCGACCAGGTAAAACACATGAATCAGAAGCTCTACTGACCCACTGTTGATACGTGGCTGCCCTGGTAGAAAGGACAGTAGCTGAAACATTAAAGGGGGGTACTGGGGTTTTAGATGTGCTGAGTGACTTCTCTGATACTCCCGTAGAAGCTTCCACTGAGGTAGAACTCTCTAAGAACCATTCTTCCTCATCCCTAGATTCAGCCTCTTCGGGGCATGACCATTCAAATAAATTGTCCATAAATCCATATTTCTCCAGGACTTGCGGTGACCCCCAATCTACAGCCTGGCCCTTGTTCACCCTGTCCGGCTCACCTGAGGGATCCCCCTTCTGTAAACTAGGCTCCTTCCGGACAGGCACAACAAAGGACTTACTGCCAGCCGGCTCCTCAAGGGTTTCCTCCAGAGACTGTCCACTGACTCCGGCAGTCCCTGGGTCCCTGGCCAGGTCACAGGCTCCCCCATCAGATCCTACCTGGTCCTCCGGTGGCTCCGATTAAGCCGAATCAGACGGGAGCTCCTCCACTGCTACAGCAGGCGACATACGACCCTCTTCAGCCTTCCGAGTCACTTGCGGAATAGTATCTGACTTCCTGTTGAACGGGTCCCAGACGTGATAACTGAGCACTGCAATGCCCACACCGAGCCCAGGAGACGACTCCAACCGTAGGCTTCCAACATCCGGGACACAACCATGCAAAGTCTCTCTACTCCATCAATCACTCCTAATGCCAGTCCTCCGGTGAGCTCCAAAGGAACACCGGTATCAATCAGGACCCGGTCCTGCAACTCAGGTGACCGCTGCATGACGGCTGTACTCCGAACACCTTCCGCCATCTTCCTCCGCCTTTTCGGTCTGGCGTGTGGGACGCTGAACGCTGACAAACTTTTCCTCTGGGGCGTGGCTCCATCCCCCACTTGTTTGTTCAGCGCGTGAAGAACTGTAGCTGCACATTTCTAAAGTCCTCCCCAGCGACACCTGGCGGCAGGCACTATTAAACTGCAGGCTATCTTGGCAACAGTTACTGAAATGCAGACTCCGTTGCTATGGGAGATGGCTAGCAGTCGAACGTGAAACAGATATCTTGGTGGGACCTCCATGTAGCGCAGACCCCCGTAGGAGCTGCAGTTTGTGTGTTCTATGCGTAAATCACATTCACCACATAGCACATCGCAGCCCATAGAAATAGAAACAGTCGATATTGTACCTTTTCTCTTGCTTTATTTGCATAACATGAACTGGGATAGGAAAAGGGGTTTTCTGAGATGCTCTTTCCCGTCTGTATGGTACTTTCAAGTTGATCTAAAGAAGAGATTACTCTGAATAATTCCTCCCGCCTGACTGATTGGAAACCCTGGGCATGTTGAACCTTGAAGTCACAGACCATTAGCGCATCACTGACTTGCGTACCAACATCCTCAGCCTCTGAAAGTCCCGCTCCCCTGGGCCTTTACTTACTTGATCAACAGTCCATGTGCCACTCACAAACAGTCAATCGCCCAGTCTTCTTCCGCTTAGTTGCTACTTCTTCCGAATGGCTCCTCCATCCCTCCTCTCCAGTCTGGCACGCTCCCCTCCCCGCAGGGGGCGTCCAGCGACACCAGTGACTACATGCTGTGCGGTGTCAGTAACTTCTTTCCTCCGCGTTGCCTGGTCCCCCCCTTCCCCGTAGGTGGGGGGGCTCTGCTTTGCTCCCCGCAGGGGGCCCTTTCTCTGATCTCTCCCTCTCTGGAAAACTCTCCAACAGCATGTGACCCCAGCTTATATGGGAGTCCTGCCAAACAAATTAATGATTGGCCAGAACTCCACACATGAGCTGCCTGCCACTCAGATCCCAAGTCCAACCTTCCTTCCAGAACCATTTCCACTGAAAGTACAAGGGGTTTTTCTGGGTCCAAGCACAGGTGGCCACACCCTGCACTACACTGACACCCCCAGTTCCCAAAATAAACAAACAGGCTTGAGATAGGAATACAGACCTGCCTAAATTTACCTGAAACTGTACCCATAGTTGCCAACATTGCAAAAAAAATATGTAGGACACTTTTGTGGCTGTAGGCAGAGCTGTACAATAATTAGGGGGCGGGGCATTCGTTTATAGGCGTGGCTTAGTAATAAAAATATAGGCTCGCTCGCCGCGCTTCGCGTGCCGCAGTGAAAAATGGGCGTGGTGTATGTGAAATAGTGGGCGTGGCTTAAATGGGCATGGCTCAACGAGGGCGTGGTTAGAGTCTGAGATGAATGAGAGATGGAGAGGGAAAGGGGGAGAAAGGAATGATGGGACAGCAGGCCCTACACAACAATAGAAATATGTGTATTCTAGAAAGTTTAACAATCAGCAGATAAAGATACTCCAAACACCTAGTGTTAACGCTTCAATCATCCAGGCACCATGATTGTTATGGTGTCAGGATGATTGAAGCGCATTATTTCTATTATTACATTGTAATATAAAACTAAATCATTCAACTCACTATAATGGCGAATCAGTGGGATCCCTGAGCGTGTCACCTGCCACGTCGCCTGCCACCAGCAGAGTCCATCCTTGCATCAGGTGCCACCAGCAGAGTCTGTCCTTGCATCAGGTGCCCCCGGCAGAGTCCCTCCTTGCATCAGGTGCCCCCAGCACAGTCTGTCCTCGCATCAGGTGCCCCCAGCAGAGTCAGTATAGAGCTCCTCAGTGCAGACCCCCCTTTATCAGTGCAGACCCCCTCAGTGCAGACACCCTCCATCAGTGCAGACCCCCTCTATCAGTGCAGACCCCCTCAGTGCAGACCCCCTTCCATCAGTGCAGACCCCCTCAGTGCAGACCCCCCTCCATCAGTGCAGACCCCCTCAGTGCAGACCCCCCTCCATCAGTGCAGATCCCCCTCCATCAGTGCAGACCCCCTCATTGCAGACCCCCCCTCTATTAGTGCAGACCCCCCTCAGTGCAGCCCCCCTCTATTAGTGCAGACCCCCCTCAGTGCAGCCCCCCCCTCTATTAGTGCAGACCCCCCTCAGTGCAACCCCCCTTCTATCAGTGCAGACCCCCCTCTATTAGTGCAGACCCCCCTCTATTAGTGCAGGCCCCCCTCAGTGCAGACCACCCCCTCCATCAGTGCCAGTGCAGACCCTCCCCTCCCATAACGCCCCCCACCACATGTGCAGGAGCAGCCGGTGTTCTGCCAAGAAAGTTCCCCTCGGCACGTAAGGACCCCCCTGTACTGCGCATGCGCAGCGCTTGCGCAGTACGAGCCATCGGAAATAGCCGAGCTGAATAGCTGGGGAACTTTCTCGGCAAGACACCAACGCCGTGTGTTCAGTGGAGAGGGGAGGGGCCGATCCGTGCAGCTAAAGAAGCCGATTCATTGGCTGCACAGATTGAGCCCCCTTCCTCTCTCCACTGAACACTAGGGGGAAGATCTAGCGGTGGCGCCGGCGGCCATTTTGCTGGAGCCAGCTGCTCCAAAAATTTAAAAAAACAACATTCCCGATTTTCCTGATGGAAATCCCGATTCGGGTCCAATCGGGACAAGGGTCCCAAAATCGGGATTGTCCTGGGAAAATCGGGACTGTTGGCAACTATGTGTACCCTATCAGTTAGACACAAAATGCTCACCTACTTGAAAGTTGGTGAACGCTATATATCTCTATCTCTATCTCTCTATCTATATCTATCTATATCTCACTTTATCTCCATCTCTCTTCTGTGGTGTCACCAGAACAGGAATATAGGGGAATTCTCCTAATGGGGACACTAGTTCTGGTGACATCCAGGGATTCCCTCACTTTACAGGGATTTCTTACCACTTCCTGTTTTGGTGATGGGACAGGAAGTGAAGGAAAATCTACATAGATGGTATAAAAAAAAAACTCTTTCTTACTCTATCTAGAATGAAAAAAAAAGTTTTGCCTTCAGTCTTATTTTATTGGCAATTTCAACTGAAAAAAAAAGGAACTTCAAAAGACAAAAAAAAAAAACCTCCTGCCAGTAAATATTACAATCTGAAAAGCAGAAATAAAATACTGGCTCCCAAGTCTTCCTCAAATAGATGTAAGGAGTTCATTGCAAGAACATAAATTCGGGGACCCGTCAGCATATTTTGTACAAATTCCTGGTGAAGTGTCAGACTTCGCGTCTTTAAAATGCCATCCGGCAACATTAAACCTTAACTGATGATGCGGCGATGGCCCTTCACGCGGCTGTGATACGCTCCGGCTTTACAAAATGAGAATGATAATACTGAGCAAATGATTATGTCCTGGATTTAATTCTGTCTGTGATGTGTTCCCTCTTGTTTAATAATTTACCCGCTCGTGGATCATGTATTGTGCCAACTCCAAGGCTGAGAAATGTTCCCTCACCCACTGAGTGGAATTTTATTAGGGTCCGGTCTGTCTTCTGAGTCTTTTTATCCTTTTGTAAGACACAATTATCTTGTCTGTGTGTAGGCAAGGTGCAGCTTGGCCTCCATGCAAGGGTGGCGCTGTTTGGCGGCTGCCGAGCTGAGAGGGTGGAACGGGGGAACTCGTGTTCCTTTGGGGCCTCCGTAGGTGTCATCAGGAGAGCAGTTGCCTGATTGCACACGGCTGCCCTGACTGACCTCTGTGGCCATCTTTGGTGTTGGCAGTGCTAATATACACTAATATACACTATATCAGGGCTCAAAATTTAAAGTCCTGAGCTACTAGCCAGGCCTCAAAGGGTTACTCGCCACCAGTTGCCCCGCCCAACCCCTACCATGTCCCGCCCCTAAACACGCCCTCATAAATGATCTCATGAAATGACACTTAAATGTTTTTTGCAGAATTAAAGTATAAAAATAAATATTAACAACAACTTTATCCGTGCCAAAAATTACAGCCTGTGTCCGCCAGTACAGCCTGTGTCCCCAATACAGCCTGTGTCACTAATATAGCCTGTGTCACCAATGCAGCTATGTGTCCCCAATGCAGCCTGTGTCACCAATGCTGCTATGTGTCCCCAATGTAGCCTGTGTCCCCAATGTAGCCTGTGTCCCCATTGCAGCCTGTGTGCCCAATGCAGCCATGTGTCCCCAATGTAGCCTGTGTCCCCATTGCAGCCTGTGTTCCCAATGCAGCTATGTGTCCCCAATGTAGCCTGTGTCCCCAATGTAGCCTGTGTCCCCATTGCAGCCTGTCTGCCCAATGCAGCCATGTGTCCCCAATGCAGCCTGTGTCCCCAATGCAGCTATGTGTCCCCAATGTAGCCTGTGTCCCCAATGTAGCCTGTGTCCCCATTGCAGCCTGTCTGCCCAATGCAGCCATGTGTCCCCAATGCAGGCTGTGTCACCAATGCTGCTATGTGTCCCCAATGCAGCCTGTGTCCCCAATGCAGCTATGTGTCCCCAATGTAGCCTGTGTCCCCAATGCAGCCTGTGTCCCCAATGCAGCTATGTGTCCCCAATGTAGCCTGTGTCCCCAATGTAGCCTGTGTCCCCATTGCAGCCTGTGTCCCCAATGCAGCCATGTGTCCCCAATGCAGCCATGTGTCCCTATTGCAGCCATGTGTCCCCATTGCAGCCATGTGTCCCCATAGCAGCCATGTGTCCCCATTGCAGCCAAGTGTCCCCATTGCAGCCATGTGTCCCCATTGCAGCCATGTGTCCCCATAGCAGCCATGTGTCCCCATTGCAGCCATGTGTCCCCAATGCAGCTATGTGTTCCCACTGCTGCCATGTGTCCCCAATGCTGCCATGTGTCCCCAATGCAGCTATGTGTCCCCAATGCAGCTATGTGTCCCCAATGCAGCCATGTGTCCCCAATGCAGCCTGTGTCACCAATGCAGCTATGTGTCCCCAATGCAGCCTGTGTCCCCATTGCAGCCTGTGTCCCCAATGCATCCATGTGTCCCCAATGCAGCCATGTGTCCCCATTGCAGCCATGTGTCCCCAATGCAGCTATGTGTCCCCAAAGCAGCCATGTGTCCCCAATGCTGTCATGTGTCCCCATTGCAGCCATGTGTCCCCAATGCAGCTATGTGTCCCCATTGCAGCCATGTGTCCCCAATGCAGCCATGTGTCGCCAATGCAGCTATATGTCCCAATTGCAGCCATCTGTCCCCATTGCAGCTAACCTGGGATGGGTGATCTGTCTATTAAAGTGCACGGACAAGGTACTTTAGGTTAAGGTCAGGAATTGTGCAGGCCAGTTAAGTTCCTCCTCCCCAAACTCGTTTATCCATGTCTTTATGGACCTTGCTTTAAGCACTGGTGCGCAGTCATGTTGGAACAGGAAGGGGCCATCCCCAAACTGTTCCCACAAAGTTGGGAGCATGAAATTGTCCAAAATGTCTTGGTATGCTGACGCCTTAAGAGTTCCCTTCACTGGAACTAAGGGGCCAAGCCATAAAAAGTGTTTGGGGACCTGGGTCCTGCCCCAGGGGACATGTATCAATGCAAAACAAAGTTTTAAAAATGCTGCTTAAATGCTTTAAAGTGAAACAATAAAAATGAAATATTCCTTTAAATATTGTGCCTGGGGGTGTCCTTAGTATGCCTGTAAAGTAGAGCATCTTTCCCATGTTTATAACAGTGCCACAGCAAAATTAAATTTCTAAAGGAAAAAAATATCATTAAAAACTGGTTGTGGCTGTAATGCATTGTCAGATCCTGGCAATATAGATAAAAATACCAAAAAAAAAAAAAAAGGTGTGGCCCTTCAGGTCTGGTATGGATATTAGGGGAACTCCGCACCCAAATTTTTTTAAAAATGGCGTGGGGGGCCCCCAGGCACTATATACTCTGAACAGCAGTATATATACTCTATGGCCTGCCCTATATACTCTGCAGAAAATTGGGCCTTAGTTGTTGGTGGTACCAGAACACTGTTATGCCGCGTACACCCGGCCGGACTTCCCGACAGAAAAAGTCAGATGGGAGCTTTTGGTCGGACATTCCGACCATGTGTATGCCCCATCTGACTTTTTCTGTTGGCATTTCTGAAGTACTCAGATATAGAACATATTATAAATCTTTCCGTCGGAAATACCGACAGAGTTTAGCCCATTGGCAAGTCCGCTCGTGTGTATGCGGCATTACTCTTGCTGGGTGCAGGAACGGGCTTTGCTGTGAAATATTATATCAAGAATTGTAATTACAATAATTTACAACACACATTTGTTTACCAATGGTATACCCTATTTGCTAGTGTTTTATTTATTTGTTTAAGGACTTATTGCTTTTTCTATTTCTTTAATAATTTTAGTATTACATATATTGTTGCAATAAACATCCTCTCTTCAGCCTAGGTGTGTTGGAGAGTTTAGTTCTGCTTACAGTCGTGGGCTCTGGGAAGAGGGGACCTGAGAAAACAGCGGCTCCTTTTTCGAGTGAGCGCTAAATTTGCATAAACACAATGTTTACATTCACAAACATAAAGCTTAAGTTTAGCTAAATGTAGCAAAATCTTTAGCCTCCTCCAGTCTAAAGAGAACCTTCAGGACCAAAGATAGCTGACATCCAGTCAGTAACAGTCTTTAACAGTTCCTAACACAAATCGTTACAGTCCTCTTTGCTTCACTACAACTTCTACTTGTAGTTCTTCAGCCGTTGAGCTCCTGGTTTCTCACTGGACCCTCTGATTCACTGACTCTAAATCCCTGGAGCTCCTCAAAGCTTTGTGGTGGTATCTCCCTCAAGCGTCACCTACGCTTCCCTGCTGGGTCCCTAGCTTGGCACTCCAGATACTTTTCAAGCTTGACCCTGGCTAACCGGCTTGGTCCCTGGCTTGACTCACAAGGCTGCTCTGCAAGTGTCACCTCCATTAGTTGGGTCCCTGATCACCACCTGAAGTTTCCCGATTCTTCACCGCGCCCGTTCGGTGAAAATGCTGCTCTGGTACTTGCTTCAGTTACTCACTGTGGTCCCCGGTAATAGGGCGGATGGTCCCTTAGTGGCCATGGTTTCCCCTCTACCTCCGACCACAACACGCTCTCCGGCTGGCAGAACCGTCACTTCTGGTTGGACTGCAAGCCGCAATCCCAACTCTGTGCTCTTACTTCTGGATAGGCCCTCACACAGCCTGGCAGCCTGATGCCCCCGGGATAGGCCCAACCTCCGGCCTAGCAGCCCGGGGCGTACGACACACGTCCACCCAGACAGCCGTCCAGGTAGCACAGAACACCGATCACCTGACATCCAAATATATAGGTTCTCCCAGCAGGCCAAGAGATTCAAGAAAACCCCCTGCCCATTGGCTGAGATACACCATATACCCATAACCTGACCTTGGGTTGCCCTTCTCGTATCTAGTACCACCAAGTACCTGGCCACCTAGCAGTAGAAGAGAAAAGTGCAACCAGGCCAAACTTAGGGAGAAATCAGTGGATCTCTAGCAATTGACCAGGATAACTACTCCTGGCTAGAAAATGTGTGAGGAACTCCCTGCCTAAACCCTAGGGTGATACATCAAGAAAGCCCCATTTCTTTATCTGTATCTTCAGTTACATTGCTTAACTTTAAAGAAGCACATCCCACAATGTGCAGAATGCTGTATTCTGTAGAAATCTTCACTGTAGGGCTGCCCCGACCTCTTCCTGCTGCTGAACTTCCAGCGCTGTGGGGGTTAACAACTTCAGATCTCCGGGCTCAGCTGCATTAAAGCTGTTTAGGTGACCCCCTAACCCCCATGCCTTCCTCAGACATGCTACATGTGCAATATTTGGGGGACCCCATGCTTCTCTTATTCTTGATTTTTGTCATGGAGATCTCCCCTAAAATCCATACCAGACCCAAAGAATCTGCAATAAAATTTGAGGGTGACCCCATGCAGTTTGTTTCGTGTGCGTCCCCCTTAAGATTCAAAATAAGGAGAAAAAAAATATAAAATAAAAATAAGGAGAAGTAGCAAACTGATGTGCTCATATTTCTATCACTCCGCTCTCTCCTCTTATCAGCATGCTCCTGGCACTGTAGCTCAACTAATTGGATTCTTGTTCAGAATCTCCTTTTCCTAATCTGTGTTCTGCCATACAAGGATTTCAAGAGGCTGATACCAAGTCAGATTTAGGTACCTACAATTCTTATAAAAAAAAAAAAAAAAATAGCATCATCAATATGTACGTTACCTTGGCGTTACATATATGACACACTTCATACCTTTACTTTTATTTGGTTTTATTTATTTTATTTGCTTTTATTTATTTATGTTTTGCACTACATAGATTGACATAGTCGCAAAAAAGTAAAAAAGAATATTTTTTTTACATTTTTATATATTTTATTTAACACTGTTAATGCGTCTGACAATTACAGTATTTAACAGGTGCACACTCCCACCTCCAGGAGCAGTGCCATCTGCATTTAATCCCCTATTGTCACGTACCTGGTTGAGGCCGAGCTGACAGGAGGGCTTTACCTTACACCTTCTGTCCTGTTTCTCCTGAAGGGGGTGACAGGATATAACAGGGCATGGAGTGGCATGGGTGCCTGGTTGGAGATCCTGGATGGAAGGTAGCAGGCAGACTGGTGGACTGGCAGATGCTGATACACAGCAGCAGGTGCAGAACACTGGACTGGACTGGGAGGTGTGGGTACACGGCAGCAGGCAGCAACCAAGCTGGTGAGCAGGCGGATGCAGGATCTCAGGTGGTCAGGCAGGCACAAGTTGGCAGCGGCCAAGCAGAGTCAGGGCTAGGCCACGGTCGGTATCAGGTGAGCAGAGAAGGCACCGGAACGGTAGACAAAAGGCAGTGTCAGGTCACAAGCCGGGTCAGCAACAAGGTATGTGGAACGAGTCAAACATGCCAGGTATACACAGGAACAAACACAGGATCAGGTCACAGACGGTAGAAGCTGATAACCACTCAGCAATCTTTTGGTCTCTGGAGCCACTTTAAATAGGCAAGTGAGCGGCAAGTATTCACGCATGCGCATGTGAAGTAGGGCAAGGCTAGTTGTCAATCGAGAATTATTACGAGCAACTGCACATCTTTGCGCATGTCTTCGTGCATGACCGTGCAGACGATTTCCCTGACACCTATTAACCACTTGATCGCCAGAAGATACGGAAGATACGATACGGAAATGTGTTACTTTAACCGACAGTTACGCAGTCGTGTGACGCTGTACCCAAATATAATTTTTGTCTTTTTTTTCCACAAATAGGACTTTCTTTTGGTGGTATTTGATCCCCTCTGCATTTTTTATTTTTTTGCGCTATAAACAAAAAAACACTGACAATTTTGAAAAAAAATATTTTATTACTGTTTGTTATAAAACACATCCAATAAAAATTTAAAAAAAAAAATAAAAAATATTTTAAAAAAATCTAATTTCATCAATTTAGGCCAATTTGTATTCTGTTACGTTTTTTATAAAAAAAAAAAAAAAATCCCAATAAGCGTATATTGATTAGTTGGCACAAAAGTTACAGCGTCTACAAACTACGGGATATTTTTATTTATTTATTTTTTACTAGTAATGGCGGTAAAATGCAGAGATATGCTTTTACGCTTATTCTTCTTTGGGTAAGAAACGTTACAACATTAATTGATATGAGCGGTGGATTTTACCTTGTTATTATATCATACATGAGGAATGTGTAAACCTATAAAATATTTTTTCTTTTCGGTTGGTACTGATATATCTGTGTTTATTATGCATAATGTGACTAGCCCTGTACCTATGGAATATGTATATGGAATATGTTAATGTGATAGTTTCTTTTGTTTGTTTATCGCTTTTTCTATTCCTTCCTCTGTAGATTTGTTTTCATGATTGTGAACAAGCTCACTGAACATACAAAACCTTTGTGGGTCCTGAAGAAGTGGTATATACACGAAACCTGTTTGACCTCATTTGAAGGGCACAGATTGCTTGTCTTTGTGATGTATCTAATGTTGATAATGGTTTCTGTATGGTAATAAACTGTATTTAATAAAATTGTGTTTTTTATCAACCTATATACTTTGTTGAATCGTACAAAGGTGACATTAGGGATATACAGCGCCTTGAAAAAGTATTCATACCTCTTGAAATTTTCCACGTTTTGTCATGTTACAACCAAAAACATAAATGTATTTTACTGGGATTTTATGTGATAGACCAACACAAAGTGGCACATAATTGTGAAGTGGAAGGAAAATGATAAATGGTTTTCAAAATATTTTACAAATATATATCTGAAAAGTGTGGTGTGCATTTGTATTTAGCCCCCTTTACTCTGATACCTCTAACTAAAATCTAGTGGAACCAATTGCCTTCAGAAGTCACCTAATTAGTAAATAGAGTCCACCTGTGTGTAATTTAATCTCAGTATAAATACAGCTGTTCTGTGAAGCCCTCAGAGGTTTGTTGGCGAACCTTAGTGAACAAACAGCATCATGAAGGCCAAGGAACACACCAGACAGGTCAGGGATGAGGTTGTAGAGAAGTTTAAAGCAGGGTTAGGTTATAAAGAAATATCCCAAGCTTTGAACATCTCACGGAGCTCTGTTCAATCCATCATCCGAAAATGGAAAGAGTATGGCACAACTGCAAACCTACCAAGACATGGCCGTCCACCTAAACTGACCAGCCGGGCAAGGAGAACATTCATCAGAGAAGCAGCGAAGAGGCCCATGGTAACTCTGGAGGAGCTGCAGAGATCCACAGCTCAGGTGGGAGAATCTGTCCACAGGACAACTATTAGTCGTGCTCTCAACAAATCTACTCTTTATGGAAGAGTGACAAGAAGAAAGACATTGGTGAAAGAAAGTCATAAGAAGTCCTGTTTGCAGATTGTGAGAAGCCATGTGGGGGACACAGCAAACATGTGGAAGAAGGTGATCTGGTCAGAGGAGACCAAAATTCAACTTTTTGGCCTGAAAGCAAAACTAACGCCGCACATCACCCTGAACACACCATTCCCACCTTTTCTTCAGCAGGCACAGGGAAGCTGGTCAGAGTTGATGGGAAGAGGGATGGAGCCAAATACAGGGCAATCTTAGAAGAAATCCTGTTAATTCTGCAAAAGACTTGAGACTGGGGCGGAGGTTCACCTTCCAGCAGGACAACGACCCTAAACATAAACCCAGAGCTACAATGGAATGGTTTAGATCAAAGCATATTCATGTGGTAGAATGGCCCAGTCACAGTCCAGACCTAAATCCAATTGAGAATCTGTGGCAAGACTTGAAAATTGCTGTTCTCAGACGCTCTCTATCCAGTCTGACAGAGCTTGAGATATTTTGCAAAGAAGAAGAATGGGCAAAAATGTCCTCTCTAGATGTGCAGAGCTGGTAGAGACATCCCCAAAAAGACTTGCAGCTGTAATTGCAGAGAAAGGGGGTTCTACAAAGTATTGACTCCGGGGGGCGCCATACAAATGTACCCCACACTTTTCACATATTTATTTGTAAAAAAATTTGAAAACCATTTATCATTTTCCTTCCACTTCATAATTATGTGTCACTTTGTGTTGGTCTATCACATAAAATCCCAATATAATACATTTATGTTTTTGGTTGTAACAATACAAAATATGGAAAAGTTCCAGGGCTATGAATACTTTTTCAAGGCACTGTATAAAGTCCCAAAGCCTCCCTTACCTTTTCTTTACTTTCTACACGTTCTAGTTTGTGCAGATCGATTTGCTCGTCTGAACGCACTGGTGTTGATTTACTAAAACTGGAGAGTACGAAATCTGGTGCAGCTCCACATGGCAGCCAACTTGCACTTGCGCGATTAAGCTTTGACATTAAAACCTGGAAGCTGATTGGTTTCTATACACAGCTGCACCAGATTTTTTTTCACTCTCCAGTTTTAGTACATAAACCCCATTGAGCTTTCCTTTTTGTCTTCTTCTGGATTAACAGTATGAGCTCTAGAAGAGGACGAATGATGATCTACCTTTGTGTCCATTGTGCGCCATATTTTGACCGACGGGATGGCAGAGGTCAGAGGGAGGTCAGACATAGCAAACTCGCCGCTTAGGAGTTGCTGTTATTTTAATCCAATTTCATCTCCCCGGGTGCAGTAATTTAGAATGGCACCAGAACCAATTGGGTGAATTAGAGCTGCGGATTCAATCAGAGCATCTTTATGCATCAACGGTTTTATGTTTTGAAGGCGATCGTGCATAGCAAGCAGGCCCCGCTCTCCGTGTGTTTGTGTGTTTGCATTTATATGACGTATTATATACAAAATACAGCATGAGTCGTTCTAAAATAGACTTGCGACTTCCACGGGTAGCGAGCTGGATGGATGATTCTTACTTCATTCAGAGACACGATTCACAGTTCCATTTACGTCTCACTTTATAGATACAAGGTACATCTTCTGAAGGTTCAAAAAAAAAACAAGACTCTAGGGAGAAAAAAAAACACAAAACCCAGTCATAACCGGACAACTGGTTGAGTGCGAATGAGCAAAATTGAGAGTTTCCTTTTCCCCGAAATGATTTGCATTTTGAACACTAAGGGGTCGATTTAATAAAATTGGAAAGTGCAAAATCTGGGGCAGCTGTGCATGGTAGCCAATCGGCTTCTAACTTCAGCTTGTTCAATTAAGCTGTGTCAAAGAAGCTGGAAGCTGATTCGTTTCCATGCAAAGCCGCCCCTTGGTTTTGCACTTGCCAATTTTAGTAAATCAATCCATAAGAGTCAATCTTTCAATGTTTTCACTCGAGAATCAGACAACGTTCCCCCAGGAGTCACACATTTTTCAATTCAAATTTAAAAAGAAATGTGGGAAAGTGGTATGAATCTTGAGCTAAAACATTGATAAGTAGACCCCTAAATGGAATGAACTAAACTATTGCATAAACCACCCTCAAAAAAACAAATACATAAAAAAAATAATAAGTAAATACAGTATCTCACAGTGAGTACACCCCTCACATTTTTGTAAATATTTTCTTCTATCTTTTCATGAAGAAATGACACTTGTCTACAATGTAAAGTAGTGAGTGTACAGCTTGTATAACAGTGTAAATTTGCTGTCCCCTCAAAATAACTCAACACACAGCCATTAATGTCTAAACCGCTGGCAACAAAAGTGAGTACACCCCTAAGTGAAAAATGTCCAAATTGGGCCCAAAGTGTCAATATTTTGTGTGGCCACCATTATTTTCCAGCACTGCCTTAACCCTCTTGGGCATGGAGTTCACCAGGGCTTCACAGGTTACCACCGGAGTCCTCTTCCCCTCCTCCATGATGACATCACAGAGCTGGTGGATGTTAGAGACCTTGCGCTCCTCCACCTTCCGTTTGAGGATGTCCCACAGATGCTCAATAGGGTTTAGTTCTGGAGATGTGCTTGGCCAGTCCATCACCTTTACTTTCAGCTTGTTTAGCAAGGCAGTGGTCATCTTGGAGGTGTGTTTGGGGTCATTATCATGTTGGAATACTGCCCTGCAGCCCAGTCTCCAAAGGGAGGGGATCATGCTTGGCTTCAGTATATCACAGTACATATTGACATTCATGGTTTCCTCAATGATCTGTAGCTCCCCAGTGCCGGCAGCACTCATGCAGCCCCAGACCATGACACTCCCACCACCATGCTTGACTGTAGGTAAGACACACTTGTCTTTGTACACGTTTGACACCATCTGAACCAGATAAGTTTATCTTGGTCTCATCAGACCACAGGACATGGTTCCAGTAATCCATGGCCTTAGTCTGCTTGTCTTCAGCAAACTGTTTGTGGGCTTTCTTGTGCATCATCTTTAGAAAAGGCTTCCTTCTGGGATGACAGCCATGCAGACCAATTTGATGCAGTGTGCGGCGTATGGTCTGAGCACTGACAGGCTGACCCCCACCCCTTCATCCTCTGCAGCAATGCTGGCAGCACCCATACTTCTATTTCCCAAAGACAACCTCTGGATATGACGCTGAGCACGTTCACTCAACTTCTTTGGTGGACCATGGCGAGGCCTGTTCTGAGTGGAACCTGTCCTGTTATACTGCTGTATGGTCTTGGCCACCGTGCTGCAGCTCAGTTTCAGGGTCTTGGAAATCTTCTTATAGCCTAGGCCATCTTTATGTAAAGCAACAATTCTTTTTTCAGATCCTCAGAGAGTTCTTTGCCATGAGGTTCCATGTTGAACTTCCAGTGACCTTAAAGTCCGACCGGGGGTTTCCTTGGTAAACCCCTTCTTTTCTTTTGATAACCTGTGCAGTGTTCTAAAATCACACTGGCTACCAGTAGTTATGCATAGGTGCAAGGTAACGAGATGCCAAAGAAACTTGCCTCATGGTCTTCAGCTGTGGGGTCTTAGCTGGTTCAGAAAGTTAATGCATAGTCTTCAGCTGTAGGGGTGTAGACTATCCAACATTCATATTTACTTAAAGGATTACTAAACCCTTATGTTTTTTTTTTTTTTATAACAAACATGCCATACTTACCTTCACTGTGCAGATAGTTTTGCACAGAGTGGCCCCGATTCTCCTCTTCTGGGGGTCCCTCATTGGCGCTGGTAGCTCCTCCCGCATCGAGTGCCCACGTCAAAGAAGTGCTCTCCTTCGGTGGACACCCGTGCGGGCGCGCTCCCGAGTCCTGCTTTTGCGTCCATAGACATAGAAAGCAAGACTGGGCCCCGCCCCCAGCGCCGCGTCATTGGATTTGATTGACAGCAGCAGGCGCCAATGGCTGCGCTGTGATCAATCTATCCAATCAGTACATGAGACACCAGCTAGAGCTGGTGTGCTCGTCCCCAGGGAGAAGAAAACCGGTTTCAGGTAAGTAGAACGGGGGCACTTGGGGGCTGCAGCACTACAGAAGGATTTTTCACAGTAATGCATAGAATAAGGGTTTACAAACCCTTTAAGGAGGGAATTGTCCTTTAATTGTTACATGCTAATCATTTTGGAGTAACCCATGCCCAACCCCTCTCCTGTTAAAGTTTCTTCAAGAAACACATTTTAAAAGGACATCCTCTTGTCTAAACTGTAAAAGGTAGGCCTCTAGTAAGTAAAGTAAAAAATAGGGGTACCATCATTTTTGCAGTAGTAATTAGTAGGAACTGGCTACAACCCCCACTGTGTCCCCATAAAGAAATTGTGAAAATTGACTCGGTAGGCAAAAGGTTACGTCACAATCTTAATAAAAGTACATTTTTTTATACAAAGTATAGGAATAAAGTGTACAGATACATAGATATAAAACAACAATCTCATATTCAAACCATATGTTGTTGGACATATATAAACATGTTGCACTGGTAATGTAATACCCCCAGAAGCGTAAAATACTGAGAGTATAGGATGGTTAATCCTCAGTGAATAGTAAGTCCACTACATGTTTCGTGGACAATTCCACTTCTTCAGGAGGAATAAAAAGTGCTCTCTGTAACAGAAACATATAAGCAGTCAACTGGAAATGCATAGTTAATGAGTTCAACAACAGCAATGGTACAGAGGGGGTAGCCACAAGATTTCTTACCAACGATGACCAGTATTCAGAGATGGCTGGGGCAGACCCACCAACAAGTCCCCCCCCCCCCCCGAAAATCCTCTAGACTGTGTTACTGGAGCTGGAGAATAGACTGGTGCTTGCGGTGGTGGGCAGCCCCTGTACTTTTAAGGTAGAACCAGTTATTACCAGGGGGGTAGAGCTATAGGTATAACTGTTGTGGAAGCCTGCTTTTGACACCAACTTGCTCCTCTTTGGTGAGGACTGTTATGGATTTGAGTGGACTCTCCGGGTCACAAGGGGTAGTTGTGGATGTCCATTAGTCTAAGGAGCACGTTTTTTGTCAAGGGGCCCCATAAAGGGTTTTTTATTTTTTTGTTTTTCTGCATGACTATTCTAAACTGGGCAGGGAGAGAGAAAGTGAGAGAGAGAAATAGAGAAAGAGAGAGAGATTTATTTTCCATTTATCTATAGCTCTGCTTTGAGTTGAAATGTCCCCTTTTCATGTCGCTGGTGAACCTTCATTAGTAAACAGCAGCTATAGCTGGAGAGAAGGTCATGGAAATTAACAGGGAATTTAATCTGTGCTGAACATGGATGAAAATAAGCTGTACTAGTTCTAATCATGCTGCAATTTTAGAATCATTAAAGATCAGTCATTAGCTGTTTTTGATGAAAGTTCCATATCTACATTAACTCCTTCAGTGATCTAAAGGGTAATTGCCTTTTTAATATACATTAGCACTTTTTTTTTACATCTAGATAAGTCAAGCAAGTTTGTAAAAAAAAACTTTCACTATTTTGTCTTTCTCCTGCAGTCCCTGGTGTAAAATCGAAGTAAAGGGTAACATTTTTGCTTAACACGATATATACTGGTATATATTGCATACTAGTGTTGTGCGAGCAGTTTGGGCCGAGCAAGAGTTTTGGCCAAACATTGGCGGCATCCTCCCGCCGCACGCCCTGCAATGCACTGCACACTGCACAGTGAATTCTGCACCCTGATTGGGCAAAGCTGTGTCCAATCAAGATGCAGTAAAAGCTGGCTGTTAAGGAGCGGGGCCGGGAAGCCAGCTGCAGCGTCCTTAACGACCGATAAGTCATCAGCTGTCAAAGGGCTCCCCTGCTGACAGCTGAATAAAAAATAAAAAAAATAAAAATTCCCGGCAAAAATAGTTTTAAAAAAATGGCGTGGGGGTCTGGTATGGATTTTGTGGGGATCACCACACCAAAATTAAAAAAAAAAAACGTCTTGGGGCCCCCTCCCAAAATTTATACCAGGCCCTTATCCAAGCACTCAGCCTGGCAGGTCAGGGAAAAGGGGGGGCACCCCCCAAACCATACCAGGCCGCATGCCACATGCTTTGGGGCACACTCCCCACCCCATGTTAATGGGGACAAGGGTCTCTTCCCGACAACCCTGGTCTGTGGTTGTGGTGGTTTGTGGCAGAGGGCTTATCAGAATCTGGAAGCGCCCTTTAAAAAAGGGGCCCCCAGATCCTGCCCCCCCATGTGACCGGTACAGGTCCTGCTGTTTTGTTAACCCCTTTAAACCCAGCCCCAGTCCCAGCCCGGCCCCCCGGGCCCCGGCCCTGGCCCCAGCATCCCTTTAACAAGGTCTTTTTGATGGAAGAGCAAGAACAGTGGCATAACTAGAACCTTCAGGGCCCCTGTGCAAGAAATCATGAAGGGTCCCCCTGACTGGGGCCATTCCCTCAGAGCCCGGTGGTGGAACACCAGGACCCAGTTGCAAGTGGGTTCTTTGTGACACTAGTAGTTCCGACACAGGTGTCAACAGTTTTTTTATTTTTGTTATTTTATTTTTTATTGTTTAACCGTCTTTGAAGATTTTTTTTACAATATTATTTTTGTATTTTTTTAGGAGCCCCATTTGGGGGCTTTGGTGTAATATCAGGGGTCTAAGCAGACATCTGATATTTCTCCTTTTAGACAGAGAAAGGAGATTGAGGACATCGCCCTCAATCTTTATCTCTGCAGCCTCAGCTGCGCAGAATGAATGGGCAGGAAGAGCTACTGTATGTACAAAGCTTCCCATTCATTCACAAACCGAATCATACTATGCTGCAGTTATGAATAAAGAGTCAGTGATCAGTACGGATCACTGATTCTATTTATTAACACAAGGGAAGGGCCGGTAAATAACACATCCCCACTTTCCATTGTGACAGCATCCCCGCAGCATAGGGTGATCACATTTCCAAACTGCCATTTAGGGACACCCCCCCTTCCCAAAAAAAAGATGATTCCTGATACCTCTGAAGGGTTCATGCTGGGACCTGTAGTCCTTCACTTTGGGGGCGTCACATCTCCCAAAATTGAAGGACTACAAGTACCAGCATGAACCCCTCAGATCTAAGGATGTGACCCCGAACTAAGGATGTGACCCCACAGATATCACGCTAAGGGTGGGCAGAAAGGGGTTAAATATGACATTGAAAGCTTTTTATTATATCTGTTTGACAAGTGCAAAAAACCCCCCCAAAAATTGCTGTTTACCCGACTAAGAAACTTGAGAGCTTATAACTTCCTCTGCTCCTTGAATCCGGACAGTTATAAGTTAGGATTCTTCCTAGCTAGCTCCATGGACTACAAAACACCTGCCCCACATTATGGACAATAAAAGAAAGCTGTTATATAGTCCTAACATACTTCCTGTCCTAAGGTGACGGTTGACACCTTAGGACAGGAAGTGTGTTAATGGCAGGATCACCAGGCCTCATGCACACCGGACGTTTTGCTAACTCTCCTAGACCTCCTTCCTCCTGGCAGCAGAGTTTTGGCAGAAAAAAAAAACCTCTTGATGCTTGTAAACTTTGTAACGCATTTAGGAGCGGCAAGCGGTTGGAGGTTAATTCATTTTTTTAGCTTGAACTATTGCCCATTTAAATAAATTACTGCTAAAACACTAAAACGCACCCATCGCTTAGGCGTGTTTATACACATTTAGGTGCGCCAAGAGTTTTTTCTGCCAAAACTCAGCTGCTCCCGGATGCTCTGGCTGTGGTTTTTTTTTTTTTTCTCTGCCTCTGAACTCCTCTGAACTGCCCTTTGCATGAGTATATAGGCTAACATCCAGGGGTGTTTAGAAACAGAAAAAAGCCAAAAGCCTCCTGGGAGCGTCAAAAAAGAATGTCCAGTGTTCATGGGGCCTTTACCGCTTTCCCACCGCGCTATATCCGGTATATGGCTACAGCATGGCTCTCTAGTTCTGGGAGGACGTCCCTGGATGCCCTCCCATGGGTTTGCCTCCGGCGCATCCCCTGGGACGGACATCCGGAGCGCTCTGGGACCGATGTGTGCCTTGGACACAGTAGATCACTGATCAGGGTAAAGTGCCAATCACAGCGTCCCCTTACCATGTGATCAGTTGTGTCCAATCACAGCTGTCATGGTGTAAACAGACTCAATTCCTTTTCCGGTTATCGGAAACAATGTGTGATGGAAGGAGAACCAGATCTGTGAGCGACACAGTGAGTACAGTATTGATGCACAGTGCCCTGATTATCAGGGCCCATCAGTGCCGCCTCATGAGTGCCTCATCAGTACCCATCAGTCCCACCTCATCAGTGCCCATCAGTTCCGCCTCATCAGTGCAGCATATTCAGTGCCGACTCAACAGTGCCCATCAATTCTGTCTCATCTGTGCAGCCTCATCATTGCCTCCTCATCCGTGCCACCTCATCAGTGCCTCCTCAACAGTGCCCATCAGTTCCGCCTCATCTGTGCAGCCTCATCATTGCCTCCTCATCCGTGCCTCCTCATCAGTACCCATAAGTTCTGTCTCATCAGTGCAGCATCATCAGTGCCACCTCATCAGTGCTTCTTCAACAGAGCCCATCAGTTCTGCTTTAAATATGCAGCCTCATCATTGCCTCCTCATCCGTGCTTCCTCATCAGTGCTGCCTTCATCAGTACTCATCAGTGCAGCCTCATCAGTGCCCATCAATGTAGCCTCATTAGTGCACATCAATGTAGCCTCATTAGTGCACATCAATGCAGCTCATTCGTTTCCATCAGTGCAGTTTATCAGGGCCCATCAGTCCTGCCTCATCAGTGCCGCCTCATCAGTGCCCATTAGTGCCGCCTCATCAGTGCCCATCAGTGGTGCCTCATCAGTGCCCATCAGTGCAGTCTCATCAGTGCCAGTAGTGCAGCTTATCAGGGCCTATCAGTCCTGTCTCATCAGTGCCTCCTCATCAGTGCCCATCAATGTTGCCTCATCAGTGCCCATCAGTTCCACCTCATCAGTGCAGCCTCATCAGTACACATCAGTGCAGCCTCATCAGTGCCCATCAGTTCCACCTCATCAGTGCAGCCTCATCAGTACACATCAGTGCAGCCTCATCAGTGCTGCCTCATCAGTTCCGCCTCATCAGTACACATCAGTGCAGCCTCATCAGTGCAGCCTCATCAGTGCCCATCAGTTCCGCCTCATCAGTTCCGCCTCATCAGTACACATCAGTGCAGCCTCATCAGTGCCCATCAGGCTGCCTCATCAGTGCAACCTATCAGTGCAGCCTCATCAGCGCACATCAGTGAAGGAGAAAAATTACTTATTTGCAAAATGTTATAACAAAGACTAAGAAAAACATTATTCTTCAATATTATCAGTCTTTTTATCATTTAGCAAAAAATAAAAAGCCAAGTGGTGATTAGATAGCACCAAAAGAAAGCTCTATCTGTCTCAAAAAAACATGATACAAATGTAATTTGGGTACAGTGTTACATGATGGAGTAATTGTCATTCAAAGTGTGACAGCACCGAAATCTGAAAATTGGCCTGGACTGGAAGGGGGTGAAAGTGTCTGATATTGAGGCGGTTATAGAAAAAAAAGCGTTTAAAAAAGAAAACTAATGCAGCCACCACCTCTAAGGACTAGTAAGGGTCAATACTATCAACTTTCGTTTTTTGGGTTCAGATACGCTTTATATTTTGGATGCCTTTTTTTTCTTTATAACAATGTTTGATCATCAGGAATGCCACTTATCTCTGACATTTTCCTACTACTGATTAAAAAATACTAAAGATCAAAAATAATTACATTTTATGGCATATGCTGCCTACATGCGTCATGATACTTAGCTTCCAAATGAAGCTGAATTTATGGTCTCTGGAAACAGCGGAGATCACATGAAAGCGCGGGCTTATTTAGATCGTACGCCTCCAAATCCAGCTGTTGTGTGTTTGTTAAATATTTATAAGTTTGTATATCGTATCTGTCAGTGGTTGTGTTGATGCCATTAAAGTGATACATGGGTGATGTACACAATGCATACATCTTGTCGTACAAGCAGGGAGACGAGGTGCCAGGAGAAGATCATAAATCCAAGAAATGGGTGAAAAAAATGTAACGTCGGGGATGAAGGTGTATGTATCTGTTTGCTTTGTTAGCATCAGATCACTTGTTACACTTTAAAATATACTGGATGTAGACCCAATTATTAATAGCATGTATAAGCTTTAAAATGTTCATCACGTTTTAAATATTTTAAAGTTTTCAGATTTTATTCGATACCTGGAGAACCTGCCATATATATATGATCAGCACTTCCTGTTACAGGGTGACAACTAGGGATGGGCCGAAAGAACCCCTGTTCGGTTCGCACCAGAGCTTTCGAACACCGCGAAAGTTCGGACCCGAATAACGAACCCCATTAAAGTCAATGGGACCCGAATGATTAGAGATTTTTTGGATACATTCTGGTGTCACTTTGACTTTGGATAGAAGTAGCGGGTGAGTAAAAATTGGTCTTTGGCCGTCAGTGGCGCCTTCCCACCATAACCCTATAGAGGTACTCTTGATGAAAGCAAGAATTGGCCTTCCTGTAAAAATGTGCAATGATATGCACCTGTCAAACAGGTGCTGAAAAATTGGATGTTAATTGTGCCCATGAAACCTATACTAAAAACATTCTTCCAGATGAAATGATTGAACACCCTTAAAGGTAGGCAGCCTCGAAGTCCTGCAGAGATTCCACATCCCAAAAAGACTTTATCAGTGACATCGGCATCAGGGGCTTCATAGCTGGTAATCCGGGACTGTTTTATTTTTATAAAAGTCGAACGGTCCACGGAGTCTGTGGACAGACGCGTTCTATGATCAATAATGAAACCTCCTGCAGCACCGAATGACCGTTCTGAAAGCACGCTGGATGCAGGGCAGCCCAACAACTTAATAGCATATGGGCAAGTTTTGGCCAGTGGTCTATTGTCATGACCGAGTAAGTCAGTGGATCATCAGCTGGAAAGCTCTCCATCTCTGTTTTGGCCCCGGGGTAATCGTCCACCATGTGATGCAGATGGTGCAGATGGGATGTGGAAGCTGACAGCCCTGGGTGGTGAGCTTTAAAAAAATTTCCGAAATGCCTCACTTAGGCGGACGCCTTCTCCAACGCTCCTCTCTTGACCAACAGAAGACTCAAAACTACGTTTTCCACGACACTGTAACCTACTGGAGTCAGGAAAAACGTTCAATAAAATCCTCTTTAACGTGTCCTCAAGAGATTTTATCTTCTGCACTCTCTGTGGGGACGGGATGAGTTCTGAGACCTTCCCCTTATAATGGTGGTCAAGGAGGGTTGCCAACCAGTAATCATACTTTTTTATGCCACATTTCGCAAGCTTTGAAGCATGAGGTTGCCCATGCACCTCAAATTTGCCAAGGCTTGAGAAGCAGACTCCTCGGGGTCACACAGAATGACAGCATCTGGAACTTCCTCCTCCCAGCCACGTACTACTCCTAAGGGTCCTGGGGTTGGAAAGCCATCACTTACAGATTGACGCATGTCTTCCTCGTGTTTGAAGCCTATGAAAGTGCCAGAATCCTCATCCTTCTCCCCTCTCTCCTCCTGTGTGTTCTGTGACATAGGAATGATGGTGTCTGAATAAAGTGGGCCTTGAGAGGAAAGGAAGTCCTCCTCTTCCTCCTGCTGCTCTGCCTCCAGTGCCCTGTCCATAATGCCACACAGAGTCTGCTCCAGCAGGAACACAACAGGGATTGTGTCACAGATGCATGCACTGTCACTGCTCACCATCCTTGTGGCCTCCTCGTATTGTGACAATACAGTGCATGCATCCTTAATGATCAGCCATTGGTGTGGGGAAAAAAAGCTGAGGCGACCTGAGCCTGTCGTCGTGCCATACTGCCACAGGTACTCGTTGACGGCCCTCTGCTGCATGTATAGCTGCTGCAGCATTCACAAAGTTGAGTTCCACCTGGTGGGCATGTCACAAATCAGGCGGTTTACGGGCAGGTGTAATTCCCACTGAATTTCAGCCAACTGAGCACTGGCTGTGTATGACCGCCTGAAATGGCTACAGACTCTTCTGGTCTGCTTTAGTACATCTTGCAACCCTGGGTACGTATTTAGGAAATGCTGCACCACCAAACTGAGGACATGTGCCAGGCATGGCACATGTGTCAACTTTCCCTGTCTAAGGGCGGACAGGAGATTCGAGCCATTATCAGACACCACCATTCCTGGCTCCAGCTGGCATGGTGTGAACCACCTCTGGGCCTGTCCCTGCACAACTGCAAGAATCTCTGCTCTGGTGTGGTTCCTAAACACACCAGCTGAAGCACTGCATGGCACCTTTTAGCCTGACTCTGGGGCTAGCCCTTTGAACGCTTAGGGGGTACCTGATGTTCATAGGACAATTCTGAAGATGAGGGTATGGAGGTGGCGGAGGAGGAGGGAGTAGCGCTCACAGGTCCGGCATCATCACCACCAGCTGTATGGAGGCGTGGGGGCACAGCAAGCTGCATCACCGAGCCCTATCCTGCATCCTTTTGAGTTGCAAGCAGCGTTAGTGTGCTGTGAACAATATATATTTCATCCCTGCCCATGCTTGCTGGACCACGTCTCAGAAGTAAGGTGGATTTTATGGCTGACTGCCTTTCCCAACGATGCCAGAACATTCCCTTCCATGTGATGGTAGAGAGAGGGAATGGCCTTATGTGAAAAGTAGTAGCGACTGAGAACCTGCCATTGTGGTACAGCACATGGTGCAAATTCACAGAAGGGAGCAGAATCCACCAGGCTGAAAGGCAGAAGTTGGAGAGCCAACAGCTTTGACAAGCTTGCATTCAGACGTTTGGCATGTGGGTGGTAGGGACTGTATTTTTTTTTTCCGCTGCAGCTGATGGGGCAGAGAAATTTGCCAGCTGCAGTCTACACCTGGTGGTGTGCTGCTGGCAGATGTGCTGCTAGGACCTGGGACACCCTGTGCTATACCATCATCCCTGTCAGTCGAGGCTGCTGAAAGGTAATGACCGGTATTGCAGGGGCAGACTGAACTGGGTAAGGAGGAGGAGGAGGGACACATTTGTGCCCCTTTTGTGTGGCTTTTAGGTGCTCTTGCCAACAGGCTGAGTGGTTGGATGTTAAATTCCTTGTTAAGCATGTGGTACCCAAATGTTTAGTGTTTTTGCCATGTTTGATGTGTCTGAGACACAGTTTGCAGATAGCAACTTGTGCGATCTGTTGCAGATGTGCTGAAAAAGGCCCAGACAGTTGAGCTTTGGGGAGTGGGCTGGGAGATAACAGCTGCAGAATGTGATGGAATAGGGTGACTTCTCTCTACTCTTTCTTAATGTCGGCCTCCTTGGGGTTGTGCCGCCTCACCTTCAGTTTCCTCCCCTGCTCTACCTGGCACCCAAGTCACATCAGTGACCTCATCATCATTATCATCATCTCCATCTCCTCCATCTTCATCATTACCACTGGATGCAACTTGGCAATATGCTGCAGCTTGGGAAACATGAATGCCAATTTGTCTACCAGTGTCCCTCCCTCTCTATAGGCTCATGTTCCTGTCATCCTCAACCTTAGAACCAACATCTGAATCCAGTAATGGCTGGGCTTCATCAAGGAGCAAGTGGCTGATGCTGTGGTCAAGTAACTCTGCTGACTCCTCAATGGCTGATGTTGGGGCTATGGCAGGAATAGATGTGGAAAAGGAGGCAGGTTTATCCTCTCTGGCAACTGCAGGGGACTGCACACTTGTCTCTGCTTGCATGACAGAGGATGAGGAGGATGAGGAAGGTTTAGTAAGCCAGTCCACCACCTCCTCTGCATGCTGTGGCTGGATAGCACGGGCAAACTCACTAAACAGAGGAAATTATGCCCTGCCTGAGGACTGACCACTACGTCCACCTTTGCACGTGGACATATTTGTTGCTGGCCCCCTTACAGTGCCAAGGGAACGTCTGCCTCTCCTTGATGTCCTCCCAGACATTGTGGGGGAGGGGGCCGTGCTTATAAGAAAATGTAAAGAAGAAGTTGAAATCTGTACGTAGATGCACTTTAATCAATGTAAAGTGGTGTTTGGTGCACTTTAATTTGAGTACTCACACTACACAGACACACTCCACGGACACACTATAATATACTGCAATATAATGCGCCAAACGTACAGTGACGCACAGAACTATATGGCGTTAAGCTGTCAGTAACGCACACAGAACTATATGGCGTTAAACTGTCAGTAATGCATACAGAACTATATGGCGTTAAACTGGCAGTAACACGCGCAAAATGATATGGCATTAAACTGGCAGTAATCTACACAAAGCGATATGGAGTTAAACTGGCAGTAATGTACACAGAACTATATGGCGTTAAACTGGCAGTAACACACGCAAAATGATATGGCATTAAACTGGCAGTAATGCACGCAAAACGATATGGCGTTAAACTGGCAGTAACGCACACAAAACTATATGTCATTAAACCGGCAGTAACGCACGCAAACTTATATGGCGTTAAACTGGCAGTAATGCACGCAAAACGATATGGTGTTAAACTGGCAGTAACGCACACAGAAGTAAATGGCGTTAAACTGGCAGTAATGCACCCAGAGCTATATGGCGTTAAACTGGCATTAACGCACACAGAAGTAAATGGCGTAAAACTGGCAGTAACACACGCAAAACTATATGGCATTAACCTGGCAGTAACACACACAAAACAATATGGCGGTAAACTGGAATAACGCACACAGAACTATATGGCGTTAAACTGGCAGTAACGCACACAGAAGTACAGGGCGTTAAACTGGCAGTAACACAATCAAATAGACGGCGTTCTACCATCACTACACTGACGCTATCTGAATTGTCTCTACTCTAGCTATACGCTAATGTCAAGATTACTGACACGATCTCACTACACTACACTGGAACTATCTGAGCTGTCCCTACTCTACACTAATGTATGTATGAATGACACGGTCTCACTACACTACAGTGAAAATATCTGAGCTGTCCCTACTCTAGCTGCACACTATGCAAAGCTGAATGATGGTCCTCCTCACTACACTCACACTATCCCTAGACTGACACTAAACTAATATTCTACACTGACAATTGAAGCAAAATAGCACAGTATAGCACACTAACTAACTAATAGCACTGAACAGAGCCCTGTTCTATCTCTCTCCACGCCGAAATCACACTGAAAACGGCTGCCATTGAAAGAATACTTTTATACTGTGGGGCGGGAATGAGCCATGATTGTATAAAGTCATGATGACAGTGTCCAATCATGACTCTTATGCCGCATACACACGATCGGAATTTCGGCCCGCAAAAGACCGATGAGAGTTTTTCGTCGGAAAATGTGACCGTGTGTTTGCTCCATCGAACTTTTGCTGGCCGAAATCCAGCCAGCAAAAGATTGAGAGCATGTTCTCAATTTTTCGGTCGGGAAAATTTCTCTACGAAAATGCGATCGTCTGTGGCAATTCCGACACGCAAAATCCCTACGCATGCTCGGAAACAATTTGACGCATGCTCGGAAGCATTGAACTTCATTTTCTCGGCTCGTCGTAGTGTTGTACGTCACCGCGTTCTTGACAGTTGTAATTTCAGCTAACTTTTGCCTGACTGTGTGTATGCAAGGCAAGCTTGAGCGGAATCCCGTCGGAAAAAAAAGTCATATCTTTTTCAGACGAGAAATCCGCTCGTGTGTACGCGGCATAACAGTGCTCTGTGCCCTGATTCGCCGAATGACCGAACAAAGAAAGTTCAGCTCGAACTTATGCCCGGGCCGTTCGCCCATCCCTAGTGACAACTCCCTGCCCCTGTTTCCCAATTGCACATCTGTGCTGTCACTCTTTCACATGGGCTTCCTATTACAAGGGCTGTATCGAAAGAAAAAAGAAAATTAATATGGTCCTCTGTGTTCCATGCCAAGTTTTCATTTCAGGAAATGCCCCATCTAAGGTCTGTGCAAAAAACTAAATATCTATAACTGATGCCAAAGTAGGCATAACTTTTTTATTAACTTAACCACTTCAATACCGGGCACTTTTATCCCCTTCCTGCCCAGAACAATTTTCAGGTTTTTAGCGCTGTCGCATTTTGAATGCCAATTGCACGGTCATACAATACTGTACCCAAATTAAATTTTTATCATTTTTTTCACACATATAGAGCTTTCTTTTGGTGGTATTTAATCACCACTGGGCTTTTTTTGTTTGCTAAAAAAATGAAAAAGACCAAAAATTTTTAACAAAAAAGTTTTTCTTAGTTTCTATTCGACAATTTTGTAATAAAGTAATTTTTCCCCTTCACTGATGTGCACTGATGAGGCTGCACTGATGGGCACTCATGAGATGGTGCTGATGGGCACTGATGAGGTGCAACTCATGAGGAGGCACTATTTATGCAGCACTGATGGATACTAATAGGTGGCACTGATATGCAGAACTGTTACACACTGATAGGCGGCACTGGCGGGCACTGATAGGTGGCACTGATAGGTGGCACGGATATGTGGCACTGATGGGAGGCACTGATGAGCAGGCACTGATGGACACTGAAAGGCAGCACTGAGTGGCATCACTGATGGACATTGATTGACATCACTGATGGGCACAGATTGGCAGCACTGATGGGCACAGATTGGCAGCACTGATGGGCACTGTTGGGTCTGCCCTGATAATTTAGGCACTGATGATCAGTGCCCTGATTATCTGTACAGGTCACCCCTGTGAGGAAATGCCGCTGATCGGCTCTCCTCTACTCACATGCTGTCAGATCATTTTTTTGTTTACATGTGATCAGCTTTGATTGGACACAGCTGATCACATGGGTAAAGAGCCTCATCATCGGCAAGTGCGGTGAGACTGGGACAACATCATATGGCGTTGTCCCAGAACAAGAGAGCCGCCACGCCGCCATCATTTGTCTACAGTATATAGCGGACAGGAGGTGGTTAAATAGGTTGTTCAAATTTCACATGTTGGTTAATTAACTCTTCCTCTATAGCAGTGATGGCGAACCTTGGCACCCCAGATGTTTTGGAACTACATTTCCCATGATACTCAACTACGCTGCAGAGTGCATGAGCATCATGGGAAATGTAGTTACAAAACATCTGGGGTGCCAAGGTTCACCATCACTGCTCTATAGTAACTTTTCTTCTTTTTTCATTGTAGGTAAATAATGGATTCCAAGGAGAAGCAATGTGACATCATTTAGTTCTGGAAAAAGGAGGGGTACAGCCTGTTTGGAGTCTACGGAAGGCTACAGAATGTTTATGGAGATGACACATTGCCAAGAGCCACCAATGACGAGCCATTGTTCATTAATGGTGTCATCTCTGTCACCATTCTGTGGCCTTCTGTAGACTCCCGACAGCCTGCATCCCTTCTTCATCAACTCAGTAATGCCACATTGCTTCTGCTTGGAATCCTTTTTTTAACGGCAATGAAAAAAAAGAAGAAGAGTTCCTATAGAGGGAGAGGTACTCTACCGACATGTAAAATTTGAGCGACCTATGTAAGTTAATAAAAAAGTTATGTCCACTTTTGCATTACTTTCAGTAGAGTCCTCGTATAATCAGAAGCAGTATATAATTACATACCATTATGAGGACAATTCTGATTATTTTCAAAAATTATTAATTATCCTACAAGTAATAAAAAGTTCTTACATTGTCTATTGTGTAGGTTTATGGATGTGTTACTGCCCCTACATCTATAAACAGGGATTTATTTTTCAGCCGGAATGTGGAAGAACAATGTTCCACCACCCCTGGCAACCCTGTCCTCTCCGACCTGTGACTGTAAGGGAGAGTGGGGATATGGAGGGGAAGAGAAAAAGAAGTAGGGATCGGGGGAGAGGACGGGAGAGGAAGGGAGAGTACAGAGATAGAGGGGGAAAGGAAGGGAGAGTAGGGAGAGAAAGGGGGAGAGGAGGGGAAAGTAGGGAGAGGGAGGGAATAGGAAAGAAGATTAGAGAGAGGGAGGGAAGAGGAAGAGAGAGGAAGGGGTAGTACGGAGAGAGAGGGAAAGAGAGAGGGGAGAGGAAGGAAGAGTTCGGGGTAGAGGGGAAGAGGAAGGGAGAGTAGGGAGAGAAAGGAGGAGAGGAAGGGAAAGTAGGGAGAGGGAGGGAAGAGGAAGGGAGAGTGGGAGAGGGAGGGAAGAGGAAGGAAGAGTAGGGAGAGGGAGAGGAAGAGAGAAAGAAATAGAAGTGGGGAGAGGTAGGGAGGTGGAGAAAAGGAGAGTAGGGAGAGAAAGGGGGAGAGGAGGGGAAAGTAGGGAGAGGGAGGGAATAGGAAGGAAGAGTAGGGAGAGGGAGGGAAGAGGATGGGAGAGTAGGGAGAGGGAGGGAAGAGGAAGGGAGAGTAGGGAGAGGGCTGGAAGAGGAAGAGAGAAGAAGGGTGAGTACAGAGAGAGAGGGAAAGAGAGAAAAAAGTAGGGAGAGGAAAGGGTAGAGGAAGGGAGAGTAGGGAGAGAGAAGGGAAGGGATAAAGAAGTAGGAAAAGAGGGGGGGAGGAAGGGAAAGTAGGGAGAGGGAGAGTAGGGAGAGGGAGGGGTAGAGAGAAAGACGTAGGAAGAGGGAGGGGGAGGAAGGGAGAGTAGAGAGAAAGAGGAGAAGGGAGAAGAGGGAAAGGGAGGGAAGAGGAAGGTAGAGTAGGGAGAGGAAGGGGGAGTACAGAGAGAGAGAGGGGAAGAGAGAAAGAAGTAGGGAGAGGGAGGGGTAGAGGAACAGAGAGGGAGGGGGTGGAAGGGAGAGTAGGAAGAGAGAGGGGAAGAGATAAAGATGTAGGAAGAGGGTGGGGGGAGGAAGGGAGAGTAGAGAGAGGGAGGGGGGAGAGGGGAGAGGAGGGAGAGGGAGGGAAGAGGAAGGGAGAGGGAGGAGAGAGAGAAAGAAGTAGGAAGAGGGAAGGGAGAGTAGAGAGAGGGAGGGGGAGGAGAGGGGAGAAGAGGGAGAGGAAGGGGGAGAGGAAGGGAGAAATAGGGGAAGAGATAAAGAAGTAGGGAGAGGGAGGGGAAGAGGAAAGAAGCGTAGGGAGAGGGAGGGAAGAGGAAGGGAGAGGGAGGGAAGAGGAAGGGAGAGGGAGGGAAGAGGAAGAGAGAGGAAGGGGGAGTACGGAGAGAGAGGGAAAGAGAGAGGGGGAGAGGAAGGAAGAGTTCGGGGTAGAGGGGAAGAGGAAGGGAGAGTAGGGAGAGAAAGGAGGAGAGGAAGGAAAAGTAGGGAGAGGGAGGGAAGATGAAGGGAGAGTGGGAGAGGGACGGAAGAGGAAGGAAGAGTAGGGAGAGGGAGAGGAAGAGAGAAAGAAATAGAAGTGGGGAGAGGTAGGGAGGTGGAGAAAAGGAGAGTAGGGAGAGAAAGGGGGAGAGGAGGGGAAAGTAGGGAGAGGGAATGAATAGGAAGGAAGAGTAGGGAGAGGGAGGGAAGAGGAAGGGAGAGTAGGGAGAGGGAGGGAAGAGGAAGGGAGAGTAGGGAGAGGGCGGGAAGAGGAAGAGAGAAGAAGGGTGAGTACAGAGAAAGAGGGAAAGAGAGAAAAAAGTAGGGAGAGGGAAGGGTAGAGGAAGGGAGAGTAGGGAGAGAGAAGGGAAGGGATAAAGAAGTAGGAAGAGCGGGGGGGGGAGGAAGGGAAAGTAGGGAGAGGGAGAGTAGGGAGGGGGAGAGAGAAAGACTTAGGAAGAGGGAGGAGGAGGAAGGGAGAGTAGAGAGAAAGAGGAGAAGGGAGAAGAGGGAAAGGGAGGGAAGAGGAAGGGAGAGTAGGGAGAGGAAGGGGGAGTACAGAGAGAGAGGGGAAGAGAGAAAGAAGTAGGGAGAGGGAGGGGTAGAGGAACAGAGAGGGAGGGGGTGGAAGGGAGAGTAGGAAGAGAGAGGGGAAGAGATAAAGATGTAGGAAGAGGGTGGGGGGAGGAAGGGAGAGTAGAGAGAGGGAGGGGGGAGAGGGGAGAAGAGGGAGAGGGAGGGAAGAGGAAGGGAGAGGGAGGAGAGAGAGAAAGAAGTAGGAGGAGGGAAGGGAGAGTAGAGAGAGGGAGGGGAAGGAGAGGGGAGAAGAGGGAGAGGAAGGGGGAGAGGAAGGGAGAAAGAAGGGAAGAGATAAAGAAGTAGGGAGAGGGAGGGGAAGAGGAAGTGGAAAGAAGAAGGGAAACAGAGGAATGGAGGGAGAGAGAGAGAGTATAAAGAGGTAGAGAGTGAAATATATAGTAAGAGGGAGGGAGGGTAAGGGGGAGAGAGAGCAGAGAGATGTAGGGAGGGAGAGTAGAGAAAGAGAGTAGAGAGAGGCATAGAGTGGGGAAGGCAGACAGAGTAAGGTGAGGGAGGGATAGAGAATTGGGAGAAAGGGGGGAGGGAAGACAAGAGAGATAGTGAAAGTCGAGGGAGGAAAGGGAATGCGAGAATAGGGAGAGGAATGCAGAGAGAGAGAGAGTAGATCAATGGATTGAAATAGACAGTAGGGCTAGAAATGTAAATAGAAAGTCAAGGGGGGGGGGGGTAGGAAGAGGGAGAGAGAGACTAGGGAGAAGTAGAAAGGAGGATAGATAGAATAGTGAGTGGGAGCAGAGAAAGTAGGTAAAGGGATGGAGATATACAGCAGGGAGAGGGAGGGAGGGGGAGTAGGGAGTGGGAAGGTAGAGGGAGCAGGAAGAGGGAGGGAGGGAGGAAGGGGAAGTAGGGAGTGGGAGGATAGAAGAAGCAGAGAGAGGGAGGGAGGGGAAGTAGGGAGTGGGAAGGTAGAGGGAGCAGGAAGAGGGAGGGAGGGAGTAAGGGAGGGGAAGTAGGGAGTGGGAAGATAAAAGAAGCAGAGAGAGGGAGGGAGGGGAAGTAGGGAGTGGGAAGATAGAAGAAGCAGAGAGAGGGAGGGAGGGGAAGTAGGGAGTGGGAAGGTAGAAGGAGCAGGAAGAGGGAGGGATGGGAAGTAGGGAGTGGGAAGGTAGAAGGAGCAGGGAGAGAAATTCTATATAGACAGGGAAGGAGTAAGAAGAGAAAGGAAGGGCAAAGAGAGGGAAAGCAAGAAGGAGGAGAGAGCATTGCAAATATAACCTAGCCTGTTCACCCCTACTTCCTAATTACCCAGACTTCTTTTATCTACAATGCAGAAACTGTAAAGATTTATGGTGGATTAAATTCCAAGTTGTTTAAGCGAATTGTCGAAATGTTTTACATCAGCTTGGTCTCGGAGCTCATGAATTTTTACAGCTTGTGTCTTTTTTTCAGATCTCTCCCTCCCGGCATCCTGTATCAGTTCAGCACAAGGGTGTGGGACCTGAAGAATATTTAATGAAGCACTTTGCTATTCCAATGAACAGCATTTGCATAAGATTGCACCTTTCCTCAGAGCTACCTGCTCGCTGCTTGCTAATGACTTTCAGCGATGTGAAACAGAGAGATCTCGGTATTCCTCATATTTCTGCATTAGTTACATGATAGCTGGAGCAGCATACAGATAAACACCGCACATATAACTGTTTATTTTCTGTGGACATCAGATGAGACTGCTTAGTCTTGTTTTAGCCCATAGATGTACAGATCTAAGCAGCAAATTGTTTACCAACTTTGACTGACTGGTTGAGTTGCTCAGATACCTTTGATGATAAATGCAGTGAACAATCATGATTGATGGATTGTTTTTTTTTTTTTTTTGCTTTTTATCACAATTTAGCTGATCATATGCAGCAGTAAAATGTATGGCCTTTACGATTAAGCCCTGAAAAAGCCAAACCATGTCCGAGAAGTTCTCTACAAGTGGAGAACAGGAGCTGAAGCCATCTTTTATTCATCTCATTCACATTTACAGTGCCTTGCAAAAGTATTCACCCCCTTGGTTTTTTCCTATTTTGTTACATTACAGCCTTTAGTTCAATGTTTTTTTTTTAATCTGAATTACATGTGATGGATCAGAACACAATAGTCTAAGTTAGTGAAGTAAAATTAGAAAAATATATACATAAAACTATTTTTCAGAAATAAAAAACTGATAATAGGCATGTGTGTATGTATTCACCCCCTTTGTTATGAAAGCTCATAAAAAGCTCTGGTGCCACCAATTACCTTCAGAAGTCACATAATTAGTGAAATGATGTCCACCTGTGTGCAATCTAAGTGTCACATGATCTGTCATTACATAGACACACCTTTTTGAAAGGCCCCAGAGGCTGCAACACCTAAGCAAGAGGCGCCACTAACCAAACATTGCCATGAAGACCAAGGAACTCTCCAAACAAGTAAGGGACAATGTTGTTGAGAAGTACAAGTCAGGGTTGGGTTATAAAAAAATATCCAAATTTTTGATGATCTCTAGGAGCCCCATCAAATCTATCATAACCAAATGGAAAGAACATGGCACAACAGCAAACCTGCCAAGAGACGGCCGCACACCAAAACTCATGGACCGGGCAAGGAGGGCATTAATCAGAGAGGCAGCACAGAGACCTAAGGTAACCCTGGAGGAGCTGCAGAGTTCCACAGCAGAGACTGGAGTATCTGTACATAGGACGACAATAAGCCGTACGCTCCATAGAGTTGGGCTTTATGGCAGAGTGTCCAGAAGAAATCCATTGCTTTCAGCAAAAAACAAAATGGCACGTTTTGAGTTTGCCAAAAGGCATGTGGGAGACTCCCAAAATGTATGGAGGAAGGTGCTCTGGTCTGATGAGACTAGAATTGAAATTTTTGTCCATCAAAGAAAACGCTTTGTCTAGCGCAAACCCAACACATCACATCACCCAAAGAACACCATCCCAACTGTGAAACATGGTGGTGGCAGAATCATGCTGTGGGGATGTTTTTCAGCAGTCGGGACTGGAAAACTGGTCAGGGTTGAGGGAAAGATGGATGGTGCTAAATACAGGGATATTCTTGAGCAAAACCTGTACCACTCTGTGTGTGATTTGAGGCTAGGATGGAGGTTCACCTTCCAGCAGGACAATGACCCCAAACACACTGCTAAAGCAACACTTGAGTGGTTTAAGGGGAAACATGTAAAACTGTCTTGGAAAGGCCTAGTCAAATCCCAGACCTCAATCCAATAGAAAATCTGTGGTCAGACTTAAAGATTGCTGTTCACAAGTGCAAATCATTAACTTGAAGGAGCTGGAGCAGTTTTGCAAGGAGGAATGGGCAAAAATCCCAGTGGTAAGATAAGATGTGGCAAGCTCATAGAGACTTATCCAAAGTGACTTGGAGCTGTGATAGCCGCAAAAGGTGGCTCTACAAAGTATTGACTTTAGAGGGGTGAATAGTTATGCACATTGACTTTTTCTGTTATTTTGTCCTATTTGTTGTTTGCTTCACAACAAAAGAAAAAAAAATCTTCAAAGTTGTGGGCATGTTCTGTAAATTAAATAATGCCAATCCTGAAACAATCCATGTTAATTCCGGGTTGTGAGGCAACAAAACACGAAAAATGCCAAGGGGGGTGAATACTTTTGCAAGGCACTGTATGTTACAGGGAGTCGGTGTGCAGACAGCCACCATTTTGTTAAAGTAAATTTTATAGATTTTAAAATTACAATTTATCTAAGGTTAGCTTTAATTGATCAGTTCTAAAGCTCAACTTCAGCAATTTGCAATTAGTTTTAAGATTTACATAGATATATGAGAAGAATGAATAATTCTGTGACGTTTTTAAAGCTTATGGGGACTAAGTTAGTGAGATTTCACCTTAATTCCTGTGCATGTCGCAGCTGGACAGGAAACAAGGCGAGCAGGTGTCTCTGGGACAGGCAGACACAGGATGTGAGTACATTTTTGTCCCCTAATGTGAGGAAAAAAGTTACGTAAAACAAAAATATTTTTTAATTGTAAAAACAAAAAGTTACACCCAAGCACATAAAATTCCCCCCCAAAAAATGGAGGCCCTCCACCGCCAACATATACACACATACTGTACAAACCTAAACGCATGCATCGGGGTGCCAACGCCTGAAAATGTTGATTGCGATAGTTACATATCGCCACGCATCTTTTTTGTATATGCTGTTAACATTCCTCATTGAGTGAAAATACCTGAACTCTTTGGATGATGTGAATGATTTGGAGGAATCTCAACATACTTTTGACAGTCAGATATCAACAAATGGTTGCCCATATAGTGTAAAACTTGAACCGTGTCACCTGGACTCACACCCTTAACTTTTTGCACTTTTTTTAACTTTAAGGACTACAGAGCTTCTTCTGTTTTTGTCCACAAATGATAGAATGTCTGCAACGTGTTTAAAATGACTCACCATAATTAATGTTTGTGCTTCCGCCAAACACGGATCCTGAATGAATAAACATAAATCACTGACCTTTTCATCTTCTGATGTGATAATCCAGTCATGAATATTGCATCAAATCAGTCCCTTACAGACGCGGCCAGGGGGTAAGAGAATGGCTGCTACTGTGGAAAATAGAAGTGTTCTTCTCGGGCGAGTTTGAGCCATAGTGACAGTTTCACTTTTAGTAGACCTTTGATTAAAAAGCCATCCTTACCCTGTATAGATGTTTCACAACCAAAATGTTTTAGGGGATATTATTATGTAGCAAAGTCTTTAGCCTCTTCCAGCCCAATGAGGACCTCCAAGGCCAAAGATATCTGACATCCTTCAATATGTAGTGGGTTGTGAGGCATAGTGGGTGCAAAGATGGTGAAAGTCATTGGGTGCCAGACACTTCTTCGTGGTAAAAGAGGTTTTATTTATTTAACAGTCCTTTTTGTATTGTTGGGGTGAAGAGTGTTAAGAAGCTGTAGATTCAATTGGCAGACACAGAGACTTCGATAGGAAGACAGCAGTGCAGGGAAAGGCCCCAGCAAGGCGCCACATCTGCACATGCAGGAATGCTTTCTCCTATGGTAACAGTCTTTAACCATTTTGCTGGCCAAAGACCAGAGCACTTTTTTTGCGATTCGGCACTGGGCCGCTTTAACTGACAATTGCGCGGTCTTGTGACGTGGCTTCCAAACGAAATTGACATCCTTTTTTCCCCCATAAATATAGCTTTGTTTTGGTGGTATTTGATCACCCCTGCGGTTGTTATTTTTTGCGCTATAAACAAAAAAAGAGCAACAATTTCGAAAAAAAAGCATTATTTTTTTACATTTTGCGATAATAAATATCCCCCAAAAATATAAAACATTTTTTTTCCCTCAGTTTAGGCCGATATGTATTCTTCTTCATACTTTTGTTAAAAAAAAAATCGCAATAAGCATTTATTGATTGGTTTGTGCAAAAGTTATAGCGTTTACAAAATAGCGGATAGTTTTATGGCATTTTTATTAATATTTTTTTTTTTTACTAGTAATGGCGGCGATAAGCGATTTTTATCGTGACTGCGACATTATGGCGGACACATCAGACATTTTTGACACATTTTTGGGACTATTGTCATTTATACAGTAATCAGTGCTATACAAATGCACTGATTCCTGTGTAAATGACACTGGCAGTGAAGGGGTTAACCACTAGGGGGCAGTGTAAGGGTTAAGTATGTCCTGGGGAGTGATTCTAGCTATGAGGGGCGTGGCTACGTGTGACACGTCACTGATCTCTGCTCCAGGGAGCAGAGATCACTGACACTGTCACTATGCAGAACGGGGAGATGCTTGTTTACATTAGCATCTCCCCGTTCTTCCTCTCCGTGAGGCGATCGCGGGTACCCCCACGGCGATCGAGTCCCACAACCCGACTTACGGAGGTCCCGGCCGGCGTGCATGCGATGGCACGGCGGCAAATTTAAGGGGACGTACGGGTACGCCCATTTGCCCAGCCATGCCATTCTGCCGACATACATCAGCGTGCACCAGTCTGGAAACAGTTAACAGCTCCTAACTCAAACTTAACAATCCTTTCAGCTTCACTACAACTGTCTCTTGTAGTTCTTCAACACTGAGCTCCCGGCCTCTCACTAGACCCTCTGATTCACTGACTCTGAATCCCTTGAGCTCCTCCAAGGTTTGTGGTGGTATCCAATCAAGCGTCACCCACGCTTCCCTGCTGGGTCCCTAGCTTGGTACTCCAGATACTCCTCAAGCTTCACCCACTTTGATCAGCTCGGTCCCTGGCTTGACACATAAGGCTGCTCTGCAAGTGTCACCTCCGCCGGTTGGGTCCGTGACTTGATTACCGCCTGAAGTTTCCCAATTCTCCACCGTGCCCGTTCAGTGAGAATACTGCTCTGGTACTTGCTTCATTTACTCACTGTGGTCCCTGGTAAAGGTGGTTGGTACCTTAGTGGCGACAACTCCCCTTCTACCTCCGACCACGACAGGTTCTCCGGCCGACAGAACCGTCACTTTTGTTTGGATTGCAAGCCGCAATCCCAACCCTGCGCTGCCCTCTTACTTCTGGATAGGCCCTCACACAGCCTAGCAGCCAGATGCCCTCGGGATAGGCCCAATCTCCAGCCTAGCAGCCCGGGGCATACGACACACATCCACCCAGACAGCCGTCCAGGTAGCACAGAACCCAGACCACCTGACTCCACCCAAATATTAAGGTGCTCCCAGCAGGCCAAGGAATTCAAGAAAACCCCTGCCCTTTGGCTGAGATACCCCATATAACCATAACCTGACCTTGGGTTGCCCTTCTCATATCTAGTACCACCAAGTACCCGTCCACCTAGAGGTAGAAGAGAAAAGTGCAATAAGGCCAAACTTAGGGAGAAGTCAATAGATCTCTATCAATCAACCAGGATAACTATTTCTGGCAAGTAAATTTGTGAGGAGCTCCCTGACTAAACTACAGGGTGCTACAATTAAATAAAAAAACTATGCTAATATTTTTGGCAATTGTGATATTGAGGGGTTTCACTCAAATGTAGTGCCTTTGACATTAAGGCCAGTCCAGCCGGGAAGTGTGTTTTTAGGGCTCGTTGGCCCACTTTTACTTAAAAGTAAAATAAAAAAATTCAAACACAAATCAAAAGGTTACCCTTGAAGGGATGTTTAGGTGCGCACGGGCGCCGCTCCCCCATCTATGTGTCCGGCCCCTTTCAGGATGTTTTTTTAAGCACCTGATTAGAGCCAGAGGCTCTAATAGGCTCAGTGGCGTCTCCAGCTTTCATATTTAGGGGGGGCACATGGGGGAACAGGGACAAAAGTAGGGGGGCAACTATAAAATGCAATTAGATACATAGATAGATAGATAGACAGACAGACAGACAGACAGACAGACAGACAGACAGACAGACAGACAGACAGATAGATAGATAGATAGATAGATAGATAGATAGATAGATAGATAGATAGATAGATAGATAGATAGATAGATAGATAGATAGATAGATAGATAGATAGATAGATAAATAGATAGAAGGATAGATATCCCGGGGCCCCTTTACTACGATCCCACTACGGGCCCTTTCACATGTTCTGCAGTGAGCTCCCTTCCTACTGTATTGGGGCCCCCCCAGGGTGGCAGAAAACAAGAGATATATGTCACCAGCATACCAAGAAAATATAAGGGTCCAAAGCAGTGGGAGAACTATCAGGATTGCAAAGGATGTCTTGCCACCTCGCCCTGGTGTTCTGCCACTGTGGGGTTCCCCAGCCTCCTCTTGCTGTCCTGCTCCTGCTATTGACAGCGCTGGTCTGGCTTCTCTTGGAATTTACAAGCTGGTTCTCCTGTCCTAAGGACGGGAGAAATCAGTCTGTTTTTTCAGTAACTGAGAGTCCTGGTGGAGTCCTTCCTGCAACTCGCTCTTCTCCCTGCCAATGAGGATGCAGGGGAAAGAGCAGATCGGGCGGCCGTGGTTGTGTGAGCGCTCGCTGCAGTGTCAGTGAGCAGAGGGAGAGGGGAGGAATCACCCGCAGGAGCTGACTGGGGATGCTCTCCCTCTCAATAGAGCCAGTATTACTCTAGCAGTGGCCCGAGTAAGATGTGGCGCATCCGCTACTAATGCAAACAATCAGACATTCCCTTTTTGTAAAAAAAAAATATATTTTTTTTTTAATTGGGGGGGGGCACATGGTGGGGCACAGGATAATGTTGGGGGGGTCAGGGCCCCCTCTGCCCCCCCTAGTGACGCCATTGAATAGGCTTCAAAATAGGGTGGGCTCTGGGTGCAGAGAATGTGGACTGAACCCACCCAGATGTGTTTAATAGCGAATGAATATTCGCAATTGTAACACTGATCCTCCTTTCAGGCCAATCGGGAGACCCGTCACCTGATTGGCTGAAAGGACACCTAGGAGGAGGGGAGGAGACGCATGGCAGAAGCGAAGGAGGTGGAGAGGACACAGGAGCCGCTGCCCAATGCCCGCTGCTTGATGCTTACTGCCTGCCATCTGCCACCTAGATGGGGTAAGTGCCAGACCGACCGGCAAACAGCGAGCGGACGTAATTGAGTTGCCACCGGCCGCTGGAGGGGTGGTTGTTTGCCCCCCTCCCAAAAAAACACACCAGCCATTACTGGTGTTCAACATTCCTCTTTCAATGCTAGACTAAAAGGTAGGTAGAAAAGAGTGCTCGTGGTCCAATAATATGCAAGTTGAAAGGTGAGTTATAAGGCAGTAGAAGAGAAAAATCTGGTCGGCCGCGCATCCAATAAAATCACCTTTATTTAGACATATTGAAGAAAGACTCTCCACAATAACTTCAAGGGAACATAACACTCCAGCTAACGCATTTCATACCAACATCAGCGCTTAGTCATAGAAAATACTAAAATGTTCACACAGGTATATATATATACAGATCATGTACTAATAAATCACATAGGAGAACTACAAAAATACAATGTATAAAAATATAGAAAAATGTGAAAAAATCATTATCCATGTATATAGTTGTTACTTCCCATAAACCTATACATGAATACAAGGGTAAATTAAATGGGTATTAGCTCACTAACTAGACGAAAAAAATAGATAAATAAATAAAAAATACAGAAAGAGTATAAGATTTCCCCCTCTCCTTCTCCTCCTCACACTGCAGTGTGTGCGAGTGCCGCTCGCAAAGCCCTGCCACCCGCTCTTCCCGTTTCCTCTTCTGCTTCCTCATTGGCAGGGGGAGGGAGCCCATCACCAGCCAGGACTCCAGCAGCTGCACTGCATCGTGGGACATGTAGTCCCTATCGCCAGCGGCCCCATAACAATCCCTGGGAGACTACACTCCCCAGAATGTCCACAGGAGGGGGACGGACGAGAGGCTGCGGGGAAGCGGAGAATCACTCTAGGAGGCTAGAGGACAGAGATAATGTAAGTGTTTGGTGAATGTTTCTTTTTTAATAAAAAAAAAAGTTTTACACTACAAAGACTTCTCTCCTCCTTCTCATTGTTTCATGCTGGGAGCTGATTGTTATTATTAATGAGCCAAGTGATGCTGCTGTTTGTTGCCAAAAAAGGGGACCCATGGAATGCCCTTCGCCTCCCAGCCATATATAGATATAAAACAGTTATAAAAAGCCACATGTATGAGAGTCCTTACCATAGAAACATGTGTAAAGGGGAGGAGTTAGTAAGATGACTACGCCCATGTGGGGGGGCACCAGAAATATTTCTGCACCCAGGCGTCTGTGACCCTAGGATCTGCCCTGTACCCAGAGCTGCTGATGGGGGGGGGGGGGGCACCAGTTCTCCTATAGGAGGCCCAGGCACATAGGGGGGCCCGAACAGCAGGGGGAATCAGTGAGGTCGGGCAGAAGGGCTATTACAGAAGGATGCCCTGTGCGGCTCTCTGCAGCAGCTGAAAGCCGGTTTCTCTCCCTCCTACCAGCTTTCAGCTGCTGCAGAGAGAGACACAGACATAGAGCATTGTTCCCCCGACCCCTCCCTATTCTATCTGTTTCTGATCCCCCCATGTGCCCCCCTGTCCCTCTGCCCCCCCCCCGTCCCTGTCCTGTAAATAGTAAGGGATAGTAAGGAATGGCCTCAGCCTTGGCTCCTCCCCAGCCATGGCCCTGATGCATTTCACCCCACCCTGAGGCTTAGTAAACTGAATAGAGTCCGGTGCACGATATTATGAGCAGAGATTGTTACTCCGCTTCGACGCTAGCCTACAAAATGGCCGTCAATTTTTACAAGGTGGCGACAATTTTGTCCTCGTTAGCCGCTGTGCTGTGAAAACAGCTAAATCTTTCTGTGCCTGACTGTATTTGGTGCTGTGTCCAAACAGCAATTCGTTAAAATCTCCAATTGCTGATGGTTTAACCACTTCAATACCGGGGACTTTCCTCCCTTGCTGCCCAGGCCAATTTTCAGCTTTCGGCGCTCACACTTTCAATGACAATTTTGCGGTCATGCAACACTGCACACAAACTAAACTTTTATCATTTTGTTCCCACAAATAGAGCTTTCTTTTGGTGGCATTTGATCACCACTGGGGTTGTTATTTTTTGCTAAACAAATAAAAAAAGACAGAAAATTTGGAAACAAACATGTTTTTCTTCGTTTTTATATAGAAAATTTTGTAAATAAGTATGTTTTCTCCTTCACTGATGGACACTGATGAGGAGACACTGATAAGGTGGCACTGATGACGTGGCACCAGTAAGGTGGCACTAAAGGGCACTGATGATGGACACTAATATGCAGCACTGATGGGCACTAATAGGCGAGACTGATGGGCACTGATATGCGGCACTTATGGGCACTGATATGGGGCACTGATGGGCATTAATAGATGGCACTGATGGGCACTGATAGGCAACACTGATGGGTACTTATGGGTGGCACTGATGGGCCCTGATAGGGAGCACTGATGGGCACTGATAGGTGGCACTGATGGACACTATTAGGTGGCACTGATAGATGGCACTAATGGGCTTCACTGATATGGAGGCACTGGCAGGCATTAGTGATAGGCACCATGTGGCATCATTTGTGGGCACTAATTGGCACCATTTTTGGGCACTGATTGGCAACCCTGGTGGCCATGGGTGGCATATCTGTTGGTCAGAAGTGGTGGCATCCCTGGTGGTCCTGGGTGGAAATCCTGGGGGGGGGGGCTGCGCTGATGATCAATCAGCGCAGACCTTCTCCCTGTCAGGAGAGCAGCCGATTGGCTCTCCTCTACCCGCGTCTGTCAGACACGAATGAGGAAAAGCCGATACACTGCCATTCCTGTTTACATCGTGATCAGCTGTGATTGGACACGGCTGATCACCTAGTAAAGAGTCTCCGTCAGACACTCTTTACCAAGATCGGTGTTGCGGTGTGTCAGACTGACACACCACACCACCGATCGCTGCGCTTCACGCCCCAGTGGGCACGCCGGCTGTTACCTTAATAGATGTCATATGACGTCCAGTCAGGATAACGGAAGTGGTTAAAGAAACCGGCAGTGATGTGGTTGGCGTTTCTGAGGAGTTGGTTAATCTGACAGGACATCGGATGTGAAATGCGTCGGGGGGACGTGGCTGGGGAGCTGCAGAGGCTGAGGCCGTTCCTTACTATCCCTTGAGATCGGGCAGTCAGGAGTGCGGCACTCTCTTATAATGTTTATAATAGCTTTTTGCATCTCAGATTTCTGTTGCATCTTCTTGACCAATGCGGCTTCTCAGTCTTGTAGGCCTAATAATGGGGAAAAAAAAACCCCACAGAGTTCTTCTTTAAATATTTCTTAAACTGGATCCATTTTACTCACTTAAATTGGCTCCGTCTCCATGTATTGGCTGGTTCAGGTGGACAATATCGAACACTTTTAAGCAATTATATAATGCCAGGCCATCGGCATTTACATGACACCTTCATCCCACCGCTTATTAAACCTTCAAATTCCAGACAGAATATCGAAAGCTTTTCAAGTTCAATACAACATCAGAAATTTTTTTTATAGGTCTTAAGTGAAAGAAAATGTTCGGCTTAAACTGTTTGTTTTCCTAGAAGCCAATTTGAGTGCTTCATCTTCCTTGTAATTATTATTATTATGTGTTTTTTTTTTAACATGTTGGTAAGTGGTGAAGATTCTCAAAGAGGATGGGAATTGACAGTCATTACGCGGTGAGCAATTGCTGCAGTGCGAGAAGCAATCAGAGCAGAACGTCTATGGAAGTCGTCTATCACACGGCCTGCGTGTACTACACCGACTCTGGTGGGGTTTTTTTTTTTTGTTCTTTGAAAAACGTGGGCTTCTCTTTGAAGTTTTTATTATAATAGCATAAACATGTTTGTGTACCTTTTTTTTTTGTTCATGGAAATGCAGGTTTTGTAGATAATTTTGTCTTTTTTTATGCGCTGGCCAGGAATTAATAAAATAACATTTAAAAGAAAAAAAACTTTTTTTTTTCTTTTTTTTTTTTTTAGATCAGACAAATCTGAAATATTGCATAATAATGTTCTGTATTATAACTTTGTGACAGCCAGTGGAGCTTTAGATTTCACATCTTTCAGGCTCCCTGTTTGTTCCTTAACCCCTTTCAGGAACAGAGGACATTGATGCCTAATTGCCAACACGCAATGGCGTCCCTAGGGGGGGCCAGAGGAGACCCTGACCCCCCCCCCAACATTATGCTGTGCCCCACCATGTGCCCCCCCAATTTAATTATTATTTTTTTTTTACAAAAAGGCAATGTCTAAGAGGGAGAGCGTCCCCAGTCAGCTCCTGCGGGTGATTCCTCCCCCCTCCCTCTGCTCGCTGACACTGCATAATGCGAGCGCTCACACAACCACGGCTGCCCGATCTGCTCCTTCCCCTGCATCCTCATTAGCAGGGAGAAGAGCGAGTTGCAGGAAGGACTCTCAGTTACTGAAAAAAACAGACTGATTTTCCCCATCCTTAGGACAGGAGAACCAGGCTGTAAATTCCAAGAGATGCCAGACCAGAGCTGTCAATAGCAGGGGCAGGACAGCAAGAGGAGGCTGGGGAACCCCACAGGGGCAGAACACCAGGGCCCGGTGGCAAGACAACCTTTGCAACCCTGATAGTTCTCCCACTGCTTTGGACCCTTATATTTTTTTGGTATGCTGGTGACATATATCTGTTGTTTTCTGCCACCCTGGGGGACCCCAATACTGTAGGAAGGGAGCTCACTGCAGAACTTGTGGAAGGGCCGTTGTGGGGTCGTAGTAAAGGGCCCCGGGATTTATAATTGCATTTTATAGTTGCCCCTGTACTTTTGTCCCTGCCCCCCCATGTGCCCCCCCTAAATATGAAAGCTGGAGACGCCACTGCCAACACGTCAACATGCATCTGTTAAAAAATAACTCTATGGCTAATTTGCGCACCTGAATAGTTTATATATTTTATATTTTTAACCGCTTCAATACTGGGCACTTTTACCTCCTTCCTGCCCAGGCCAATTTATAAAGATTTGGGAAAATTGCACATAGAACCTAATATTCAACATTCCACTAGACATATAGTGTAAACCAGTGGTCCCCAACCTTTTTGGCACCGACCGGCATTGTGGAATAAAATCGTGCCAAGGCCGGGTTGGGGGGGGGGGTTGTTATGCAGCTTTTGTCTGGGAAATGGCTGGTGATGGCGCTTCAATCATTACGGCACTATGGCTGATATGGTGTCGGGGTGATTGAAGCGCATTATTTCTGTAATTACATTGTAATATAAAATGAAATAGTTCAAATCACCATAATGCAGAATCTGTTGCCAGATGCCACGTGCCATGTCACCTGCCACCAGATGTGGATTGTCCCTTGCTACGTCGCCTGCCACCATTCTTCCAGAAGAACATTTGTGAGACTAGGCACTGATGTTGGACGAGAAGGCCTGGCTCTCAGTCTCAGCTCTAATTCATCCCAAAGGTGTTCTATCGGGTTGAGGTCAGGGCTCTGTGCAGGCCAGTCAAGTTCCTCCACCCCCAAACTCGCTCATCCCAAAAGTACTGGGCCACCCCTCCAAATCATTTGGTAGAGGGGGGATTGTGGTGTGGGGGTGTTTTTCAGGGGTTGGGCTTGGCCCCTTAGTTCCAGTGAAGGGAACTCTTAAGGTGTCAGCATACCAAGATATTTTGGACAATTTCATGTTCCTAACTTTGTGGGAACCATTTGGGGACGGCCCCTTCCTGTTCCAACATGACTGCACACCAGTGCACAAAGCAAAGTTCATAAAGTCATAGATGAGCGAGTTTGGGGCAGGGGAACTTGACTGGCCTGCACAGAGTCCTGACCTCAACCCTGATAGAACACCTTTGGGATGAATTAGAGCGGAGACTGCGAGCCAGGCCTTCTCGTCCAACATCAGTGCCTGACCTCACAAATGCACTTCTGAAAGAATGGTCAAACATTCCCATAGACACACTCCTAAACCTTGTGGACGGCCTTCCCAGAAGAGTTGAAGCTGTTATAGCTGCAAAGGGTGGGCCAACTCAATATTGAACCCTACGGACTAAAGCCTCGTACACACGATCGGATTTTCGGCCGGGAATTGTGTGATGACAGACTGTTTGCCTAAAATCCGACCGTTAGTATGCTCCATCAGACAATTGTTGTCCAACTTTCCGTGGCAGGCTAGTAAATTTTCGGCAGACAACCGTCTATCGTGTGTACACAAGTCCGTCACTCAAAAGACCAAAGTACAAACACGCATGCTCGGAATCAATGCTCACCAAACACGACATTAGCAGAAGGTGCCCTAAAGGGTGGCGCTCAAGACCTGAAATTCCACGTAGCACTTCACAACGTTCGTGTTTGTTGGCCGACAATTGTGTGCCGTTAGTATGCAAGACAGGTTCCTGGCACATGCCTTTCGGACTAAAGTCTGATGCTCTGTTGGCCAACAATCGGATCGTGTGTATGAGGCTTAAGACTGGGATGCCATTAAAGTTCATGTGTGTAAAGGAAGGCGTCCCAATACTTTTGGTAATATAGTGTATGTATGGATTGTGTTCAATGTATAAGATGGTTATCTATCTATCTATCTATCTATCTATCTATCTATCTATCTATCTATCTATCTATCTATCTATCTATCTATCTATCTATCTATCTATCTATCTATCTATCTATCTATCTATCTATCTATCTATCTATCTATCTATCTATCTATCTCACTCATTTGCCTCTTGCAAACTGAAAGTCTTCTTTTCTAAGCTGACTTCCCGGCTCCCCAGTTGTCACCTCCAGGAATTTCTATGTTAGTCAGTTGTAATTAGACATATCCTGGCAGCTGGCTTTTCTACCATCCTGCCGCTCAGTGTGTTGATGAAGCCAATGGGCTGCTGTAATTATGCAATTTAATTAATTTTATGCATGCAGAAACATGCACTCACTTCGGGGTTGGTTCCTTAAATAGAAAACACACATAATGATAATAAATGAACGGGGCGAGCTTTAGACAAAACACGGCTCTGGGCTAAGAAAGAAAGAGAACCCTCTATGTGGACTTATTAAATACGTCTGCTGGCACAATGCAATTTCATAAAGTAGTAAAAATCACTGTAGGGGGGGGTCACTACCAGTGCTTCCATCTAAGTAACTAAATGCCACATTACCAGATCTTATATTAATACTTATTACAAAAAGAACAAAAAGTAATCTAATGAAGGCCTCTTGAGCCCAACAGGGAAAGAGAGCCTTTTTTTTTTTTTTTCAATAAAAGTTTTTATTTTATGTTCAGAAATAAAGCAATTGTACAATCAGAATGACATTTGTACATGTACTTGAGAATAGTGAATTCAACTGTAAGTAGAACATATTACACCCCAGAGGCGGACTGACCATTCGGGAACTCGGGCACTGCCCGAGGGCCCCATGCCACTAAGGGGCCCCATCAGGGTTGCCAGCCTCAATAAAACCAGGGACAGTATGTAAAAATCTGTGTTTTTTTAAAAATCCCAAGATTATAGCTGCCCCGCCTCTCCAGTACCTTTTCAGTGTGTGTATGCGTATTCTGTGTCCGTATACTGTGTGTGTATACTGTGTGTCTGTGTGTGTATACTGTATGTGTGTGTGTGTATACTGTGTGGCCCCATAATCTATTGGCTGGGGGGCCCCATAATCTCCTATTGCTTGGGGGCCCCATAATCTCCTATTGCCTGGGGGCCCCATAATCTCCTATTGCCTGGGGGCCCCATAATCTCCTATTGCCTGGGGGCCCCATAATCTCCTATTGCCTGGGGGCCCCATAATCTCCTATTACCCGGGGGCCCCATGATCTTCTATTGCCTGGGGGCCCCATAATCTCCTATTGCCCGGGGGCCCCATAATCTTCTATTGCCTGGGGGCCCCATAATCTTCTATTGGCTGGGGGCCCCATAATCTCCTATTGCCTGGGGGCCCCATAATCTCCTATTGCCCGGGGGCCCCACAATCTTCTCCTATTGCCTGGGGGCCCCATAATCTCTTATTGCCCAGGGGCCCCATGAGTTGTCAGTCCGCCCCTGTGATCAGCCGATCATTTTTCATCAATAACATCATTAAGTGTTCTTGCATAGCAACACCACTTACTGTTATCTCACATATATATTATTCTTATTGTAGCCAAATTTACCACCCTAACTCCTCCCACAGCTTCTACACTACATAGACAAGTAATATACCGAAATGTGTGGATTGTTCCCGATTGGTGTGCTATTACTTTGTGGAACGTTTCGCCGAATGGTTCACAAAATATCGTCGTTTTTACTGCGAAATTGGTCCCATAGGAATGAATGGCAAAATGTTCAAAACTAGAGTGGGAGGTGACAAAAGCTGACAACCCCATGATCAGCCAAAACATTATGACCCCCCCATGATCAGCCAAAATATTATGACCCCCCCATGATCAGCCAAAATATTATGACCCCCCCCATGATCAGCCAAAATATTATGACCACCCCCATGATCAGTCAATACATTATGACCACCCCCATGATCAGCGGTGGCGGTGGTATTTCTCCAGTGTCTGGGTATCACCGCCTTTGCGGCTGTGAGTAGTAATCTCGTCAGTGATTTCTTATATCTCCTCATTGAGCAATTGGTGATATGAATAAGCAGCATGCTGCGTTTAGGTGGATCTTTGTGTCAGCAATTTGTTTTGTGATTTCGTTTACTCGGCTCCAGAAGGACTGAATCAAGGTGGACTCCCACCAAATGTTATATGAAGATTCACTTCGTATTTGTTGGCACTGTATTGCACTACCTGGACTAGTCATTTTTTTCCATTTTTTTGCACTTTATGCAACTTTTTTAGTTTATGCAATTTTTTTTTTTCTTTTTTCATTTTTTATGGATTTGGGAATTTTTTTTACTTTGATGCACTTTTAGATTACCATTGAACTCTATTTTGTCTTAGAGGATCCCTCTATCAATTCATCTGTTGACACATTTTATGAATTACTATTATTTAATGCACAGTCACTTCATTTATGTAATTTCACTGTAGTTTATTTATATATTGAGGTTAATACTGTTTCACTTATTATTTCAGTTAGTATTATTATTATTATTAATTATTTTTTATCATCCCCCATTATTTATTTATGCACTCTAGTTAGCACCACAACTTCTTATTATCCCACCAAATATGTTGTAAGGTTCCTCTCTCCTGATTGCAGCGCCAACAGAGATCAGGAACTATAGGGAACCATTTATGTATTTTGGTCGGCGTGTTATACCGATTTGTTGGAAGCTTGAACGAGGTTTCCTGTAATCGCACACTTGTGGGCAAACACACATGCCTGTAGCCATTGGTCCTTAGTAAAGGACACGTTTAATGCTGGGGAAAGAGAGCCTTGACTGATGGGGGGCATGGCCAGGTGCCGGACAAGGTTGTCGATGGTCACAAATGATTGGTGGAAACATGGGGGATGGGATGGGCCTGAGCTCGGAAAACGCGTGCCCCCAGGGAATTCTGGGTCCTTTGGAAGAATTGGATGGAAGAGCTGCCCACCCTTCCCCCACTTTTTTCTCTTTTATGGTATGTCACAGCTTGCTGCGGTTTCTTGACCTTGCCAGTAGTTAAAGTTGCTGTAACTGGCTATGCCCTTGATGAAAGAAATCGGAAGCAGGCTGTCTGTCCATCACTTATGGTAAGGACAGGCCCCACTCCCCCTCCCCCATTTTGGAAATGAGTGCTCACAGTACGACTGTGGCACTGGTTAAATGTGTTCACATGTTATGTGTTGGAATTTAATAAAGCTGTGGCCTTGCCCTTTCCAACCTAATGGTTGTTAGTGTTTTATTTAATGGGGTGAAAGGGTAAGGGTGGTGGGGGGGTTTTGATCCCATTATGTTACATTTATTTGTACCTAGGCCCATTACACCTCAGCATGTCATGGGGGTTCTCCATTGTTACCAGAGGGATGTTATACAGCCACCATTGGGAGGGATGTGAGTGATACAAACAGTGGCGCCCCCCCCCCATCCATGCGTTCGGCCCTCAAATCTACATTCGGGGCGCCGGATGCATAAATTACAATGTTTTTTTTTTTTTTTTTTGAAGCACGTGATTAGAGCCTGAGGCTCTAAAGGGTTGTGGGGATGAGGCCCTTCTCCCCATCAACATAGGGACATCCTCCCCATGTTGAGAGCATGTGGCCTGGTACGGTTCAGGAGGGGGTGGGGGCGCTCTCTCGTCCCACCCTCTTTTCCTGTGGCTTGCCAGGTTGTGTGCTTGGATAAGGGTCTGGTATGGATTTTTAGGGGGACCCCCACGCCATTTTTTAAAAAGATTTTGGTGCAGGGTTCCCCTTAATATCCATACCAGACCTGAAGGGCCTGGTATGGGATTTTGGGGAACCCCCACGCATTTTTTTTTTAAATTTTGGTTCGGGGTTCCCCTTAATAATTTATACCAGACCCAAAGGGCCTGGTAATGCACTGTGGGGGAATCCCAGGCCATTTTTTAAAAATTACTTTTATGAGTATTGCAGAGACCCGACAAATCATTATAGCTGCCGGCGCTACCGCTAGTACTTTTAAATGACTTTCTTTTCCTTTAGAAATGTCATTTTGCTCTCGGACTGTTGTAAACACGGGAAACATGCGCCACTTTACAGGCACACTATAGACACCCCCTAGGTACGAAAAATTTAAAGGAATATTACACTTTTATTGTTTCACTTTAAGCATTATTAAAATCACTGCTCCCGAAAAAAACGTCCGTTTTTAAAACTATTTTTTGCATTGATCCATGTCCCCTGGGGCAGGACCCCGGTCCCCAAAGACTTTTTTGACAATAACTTGCATATTAACCCTTAAAATTTGCACTTTTGATTTTTCATGTTCGTGTCCCATAGACGTGTTCGCGTGTTCGAACAAATTTTTTGCCTGTTCGCATGTTCTGCTGCGAACCAAACCGGGGGGTGTTCGTCCCATCCCTACCCTCTAAGAATACCTGTCACGTGCCTATTGCTGTCACAAGGGGTGTTTACATTCCTTGTGACAGCAATAAAAGTGATAATAAAGTATAAATAATAAATGATGAAAAATTAAAGCAACAGTGTAAAAAAAAAAAAATTAAATTAATATAATAATAATTAAAAAAAAAGAAAGTACCCCCCTGTGCTAGCACGCAAAGGTGAATGTGTGCATTGGCCCTAAACGCACGCAAACCATGATCATCCCACACATGTGCGGTATCACCACGAATGTCAGATCATGGGCAGTATTTCTCCTCTGTACATCTGAAGTGGTAACCTGTAAAGGCTTTTAAAGAGTCGTCTATGGATAGTAAAATTGACATTGTTTGTCGCCGTTGTGCGGGCATGCGCAATTTTAAAACGTGACATGCTTGGTATCGATTAATTCGGCATGACATCATCTATTATAGGTTACAAAAAAATTGGGTTATGTATTGTGTTTTTTTTTTGCATTAAAATTTTTTTAAAAAAGTGTTATTTGATTTTTTTTCCCCAAAAACTTTGAAAAACCGCTGCGCAAATACCGTGTGACATAATAAATTGCAAAACCCACCAATTTATTCTCTAGGCCCTCTTCTTTAAAGAAAAAAAAAATATATGTTTGGGGGTTCTAACCAATTTTCTAGCAAACAAAAAACTGATTTTCACATGTAAACTAAAAATGAAAGAAAATGCCCGGTCTTCAAGTGGTTAAAAGAGATTATAATAGTTTGGATGAATCTTAGGTAGAATGTTGATCAAAATGCCCTTTTTCCATTTTGCATGTGTAAATACAGAAAGGTGAAGTGAAATATTTATTACTATTTATAAAATAAGTACAGTAAAATCTTAGTTTGACAGTAAATTGGTTTTAGAGCGTTTTGCAAGACAAGCAAAATTGTTTAATTTTGACTTGATATACAATCAATGTCTTGATATACAAGTAGCATCACAATAGAGTATAAAAGAGAAGAGAGGCGCCTCTATGTGTAGCAATATGGTTACATTTAATGAAGGTACAACATTTAGCAACTCACATGGTAGATGATTAAAACAGAAACATCTTTCTGTATCATGACTCAGGAGAAGATTGTAAGCATTCTTCTAGACAAATCCCACAAGTTCTAATTAATTTGGGAACCCTGGACTACCTTCACCATTACACCCAGACGGCAATAAGGCCCCTATACCAGAACTCTATACCTCCCTCCTTCTTCTCTTCCCTGTCCTTCCTTACTCTTTTTCTCTCTCTTTCCTATTGGAGACAAGCCGTCTCTCTCTGGCATCTGTCTCTATCTTGGTTATAGCTTTAAAAGCTATAACGTTCCATGCCGAGGCGTAGGGCACTTAAATTCTGACCTTGGATACCCTGTCGACCAGAGTGTTCTGTCACTCTGGTCACCCGAGGGGGTCTGGTCTCCAGGACTCCGCCTGACCCTGTTTTGGAGAAGACGGGGCTGGAGGCGTACAGCATAGATGTCCCAATATAGCCTCGCCTCTAATAGATTATTCACACAGATTATCTGAAGACAAAAACCTGCAGAAAATCGAATAGTGTGTATGGTGTCTAAAGCAATGAAGTTACAGAACCGGAGTGCCTAGGTGCAGCAGATGTACTGGGCCATTGTTGATGTCAATAACAAGAATATTGCCCCATTGCTGGTGTCAGTGGGAGAAATAGTGTCTTGTATCAGTGAAAGGAAAAGTGCCCCAAGGGCCAGATAAAGGCAAGCAAAATGCCACCGTTTGGAGACCACCGATCTAAGTCACTGCTGCCTCTGACTGCCAGTATCACCGTATCTTCAGTAAGATTTTGTTATGTCACTAATATGCTGCTCACTGTTCTCCTTGCTGAAGAGAAAGCTCGGATGACCAGTTATCCAGGGGGCAGTTCTAACACGAGGGAGCAAAGCCCTGCCTCGATCAATATGGCTACCGCTTCCACACAGAGACACAGTGCAGAACAAGGCAACAGATCAGCTGCAGGAAGGCCACACTCAATATCAGCAATATATACAGAACATATATCAAGACCAGGATCTGAACCCATCACCTCTGCTACATCTGGCAGAAGCTCTTCTTGCAGAGCCACCTGGGATGCTGGACAGTGGACCGTACCATGTCTGACTTCTTAGCACAATCTTGCCTTGTCTCCTGCTTCTAGTGAACTTTGAACTCTTTTCTCCTCCCAACTTCCTTAATTTAAGCATGACTCTGCACTTCCTGTTTTCCAGATTATTGTGCTCTCTCCAGTCAACATATTACTTCTTTGCGTAACTATTGCTATCTTTATCTCCACTACCACTCATTACTGACCTTTGGTTTGTTCATTGACTACGTTTCTCCTTGATTCCAACCTGCAACCACTTTTTACTGATCTTTAGCTTGTTTATTGACTATGCTTCTGCTTGATCCCTAACTGTTAAATCTGCTACTTGACCCTGGCTTGCTCACCTCCCGGTGGGGTGATCCTGAGGACTGGTGCCTGGTACTAACATGCAAAACCCATCTCCACTATCAGTTCTTCTGAATACCGTTTAGTGCTTGGACCCCGCACCTCGGATGAGCCAGTGTCATCCTCCAGGGTGACTTGCTTGCCTAATAATTCAGTGGGTCAGTCGATACCTCTTTACTGCTATGGCTGCTGGTCTCGGGGCCTGACCCCAGACCATGGCTCTTGCTGGCACCTTTTCCAGGAGTGGAGCCTGAGGCATTCTGCCTCTGAGCAACCAAAGGGAAGTGTCCATGTCACCCAAGCAGAAAAATGGACCCGAAGAAGGATGCTTCTTCTCTGTAGTGGAAAATAGAAGACTTGGAAACAAACACATCACAACACAATGAATTTAGGCAAATTAAAAGGGTTTTTAGGTAGATATTATTTTGAGGGTTTTTTAAAGGGGGGGGGGGGTCATATTGGCAGACATCAGATTTAATAATGATTCAAGTCTACTTTTTTATATTTAAACTAATACGTCCTTTACATGTCTTCCTTATCCTGCAGCAATATAGTTGTCACATGGGCTGCTATGATGGCAATTATTCACCTTGAATAGTCCTTTAAAATAAGCCGATTTCTGAACCTTTTGAAAATATCTGTTGAATTTCTTTATAAAAGTCAAGGTAAGTTTATAACACTGAATCCTTGGAACCCGCATTGAATTTGCCTTGTAAAGTTTCAGAAGAGAAAAGCTCATTCCTTTAATTTGTTCCAATATTTCATTACTGGAGGTGCAATGATTGCCAAAAAAAGTCTGAATTTTAAGTGCAGACAGATTTTATTTGCTGTAACTAGTCCTGAACGAATGTGCTAGTTTAGCAGTTTTCCTTATCTCCCGGCCCCAATAACAATATTAAACTCTTTTATAGTCTATTGTCTGACCTAATATACCTGAGAGCTCAGTGAGATCCATCTTCAGCTGCTGAAGAAGCCAGAAATAAAGTGGAAAGTAATGACGAAGAAAACTTACATTAAACACATTGTTCCTTCCCGTCGCTGAGACATTAGAGGCGCCATTTACATATAAAGCGGAAATCAGAAGGTGTTAAGAGCGCTTCGGAAAAACTCAAAAATGGAGATAAATTTAAAGCTGAGATGAGCGCATTCACTTAATCCCCCTTTTGGAGTGAAATAGCCCGTTTACTATGCCTACTAAAAATCATGGTACCCAATCTTGTCTGATCTATTAAATTATTCTAGACTAATATAATGACATTGCAGAGCAATAACCTAGCCAGTTCTGGGCCTGGTGCTTGCACAGCCTGTCATACTCTGGGATTACTTTAGCGTACATTAAAAAGGATGCTTACAAAGTTTGACCCCCATGCTCCCATTGTAGTACGGCCACAGAAGTTCTGTTGGTGGTTGCTCAGAGGTTCTCAAAGGCCTTTCCGCAGGGGAATTTGTTGGTGTAGACAACCAGATCCACCATGAGACTCCACATCCTTATCCTAAAGGGAACTTAGGGTGGGAACCATGTTACTCCATGGATTCTCAGTATCTTGGGATGCATGAATTAAAGTTTTGTGGAGGACTGCTAAATAGTACTGGATGCATCAACCAAAATTTAAACAATGCTTAATGCCAATACTGTGTTCTGTAATTTAGAAAAACTCAAAGTTTACACAATATGAAGTGTGTGTGTGTGTGTGTCTCCTAACACTCCCCAATCAGCAGGGACCATGAGCCACAGAAACGCTGCTGTATGTTTATCTCGTGGCCATAGAATAAAGCTTTGGACCCTTTCCAGGAATCCTTGGTGTGCTGATGACTTTTCTTCACTTGAATCTCTGCAAAGGGACCATGTCAGTATGTTTAAATTAGTTTGAGCTAAAGACTGCGCTGGACCAGCAGAATGGTTTGTGATAGATATTAGGTGAATCCGTGGGTGAATGATGGTGTTAAGCTCTCTTTGGAGATATGGGCTGTTACCTTGCTGGTATGACAGAGCTGTCCCTTCTGCTGATAAGATATTTGATTACGGAGAGACGAGTGTCCAGAATAAGGAATGTCTTGATTGAAGAATATAATTGTTTATTGGAGGCAAAACATGTGCAGATGGAGCCAACCTGTTTCGGCGGAATTGTCTCTCCCTGCTTCAGGGCTGTTGGTACATTCTAACAGAGATGGGTAGGCTACATGTTTGTACTTATGTTTCTTATGAAAGCTGATGGCTGCTTGTGAGACTGCATCTTACAAGCAGCCATCAGCTTTCATAAAAAACAACCATGGAACCTACCCATCTCTGTTATGCCCTGTACACACGATAGGATTTTCCGATGGAAAATGTGTGATAGGACCTTGTTGTCGAAAATTCCGACCGTGTGTGGGCTCCATCACACATTTTCTATAAGAATTTCCCACACACAAAGTTTGAGAGCAGGCTATAAAATTTTCCGACAAAAAAATCCGTTGTCGGAAATTCCCATCGTGTGTACACAAATCCGACGCACAAACTGCCACGCATGCTCAGAATAAATTAAGAGATGAAAGCTATTGGCTACTGCCCCGTTTATAGTCCCGACGTACATGCTTTACGTCACCGCGTTCAGAACGATCGGATTTTCCGACAAATTTGTGTGACCGTGTGTATGCAAAAATCCATGGATTTTGTTGTCGGAATGTCCGATCAATATCCGACCGTGTGTACAGGGCATAACAATGTACCAACAGCCTTGAAGAAGGGGGGGGGGGGCAAGTCCCTCCAAACATGTTGGCTCTATCGGGACATGCTTTACCTCCCAATAAACAATCACATTCTTAATCAAGAGTTTCCTTATTCTGGACCCCGGGCACTTCTCTCTCCATAATTAAGCACGTGTAAATGTTATGCAGGATCTGTTGCTGGCCGCTGTCTTGTCCTGATCAGCTGTGGGGTAATGAGTCTGGCCATGCTGTTTAGCAACCGTGCAGCAGCCTGTCTTTGGTAGATGTAGGGTAATGAATCCAGCCACAGGCCTCCAGCTCTAGGAGTGGTGTATGTGTAGGCAGGTGGAAGCATGTATGATTTAGCGAGCCAGCAGCTGGCCCAGACTAGGGAAAGGGTTATGTGTTTTTTGCTCGTCTCCTTGGCTTTAGGTCCTAGCCAGCCCCCCTTTGCTATAAAAAGGGGGGTGGCTGAGGTCCAAAAAGGCAGGTTGTCGTAGGTCCAGTGAGTTCCAGCATCACCAGTGAGCGCAGTCATTGGCGCTACCAAAGAAACCATGATTTTCGGAAGACATCAAAGCCATGGGCAATGCTGTTATGGACTCTCACCTCAAGGGGGTATACCTGGGCCACTACATTATTCTAGCCAGGATTAGGAAAAGGACATGGTTGGAAATGTTAGGCTACATCTCTCCAATATAGTTACATTAACCATTACAAGCCTGGTCTGAAGTTATTCAAAGTGGTGCATGTTGGTTCTGGGGTATCCCAAAAAAGCCTGAATCTGTAAATGCACTACGGGGTATAAAGGGTTAAAAAAGGGTTAACTCAGCAAGACAAGTATAAGAGGAGTGTAGTTGCTATGGGTAACCAAGTGAGGAAAAAAGCTGCAAGCAACCAGTCATTAAAGGGGTTGTAAAGGCAGAAGGTTTTTTTTATCTTAATTAAGATAAAAAGCCTTCTGTGTGCAGCAGCCCCCCTCAGACCCCCCTAATACTTACCTGAGGTCCCTCTCTGTTCAGCGATGTCCACGAGTGTCGTAGCTGTCCGAGATTCTCCCTCCTGATTGGCTGAGACACAGCAGCGGCGCCATTGGCTCCCACTGCTGTCAATCAAAGTCAATTACAAGAGAGAGGGGATGGGACTGGGTTGGGGCTCCGTGTCTGAGCTGCGACTCAACTCGGGTGCCCCCCATAACAAGCTGCTTGCTGTGGGGGCACTCAACAGGAGGGAGGGGCCAGGATCACCAAAGAGGGACCCGGGAAGAGGAAGAACCGGGCTGCTCTGTGCAAATTCACTGCAACAAGGCAGGTAACAGGGCAGGTAAGTATAATGCCGCGTACACACGATCGGAATTTCCGACAACAAAACCGCGGACGTACGACAAGCCAAGAAAAAGGAAGTTCAATAGCCAGTGCGGCTCCTTCTGCTTGATTCCAAGCATGCATGAACTTTTGTGCGCGGACTTGTGTACACACAATCGGACTTTCCGACAGCAAGTGACTTTGGCGAAAAAATTTGAGAACCTGCTCTCAAACATTGCTGTGTGGAAATTCCAACAGAAAATGTTCGATGGCGCATACACACTGTCGGACTTTCCGACAACAAGCTCACAGCGAACATTTCCCGTCGGAAAGTCCTTGTGTACGCGGCATAACTCGTTCGTTATTTTTATAGGAAATAAAAACGAGACTTTACAATCACTTTAAGAGTGGTGCCTGGTAAGGAGACAGGTCCTCCAGTATCGAGGGGGGTCGTTTTTAGGTTACCTCCCTTAGCGGTTGGTATTAAATAGTAACCAAGTCCGAACCCGCATTACAGAGATCTATGGCCTGGTCACGGGGTACGGGAATGGAGGAGTTAATTGAGAGAACTTTTGAGGTCCGTGCTATGTCCTCGGCGGGACCCAATTCTGTTAATGGGAGTGGGGTAACAGTGGTACATTGGACTGGTGGAGTGGGCGCAGGCTCAACACGCCCCTCCTAATACAAACATACAAGTTACAATGTGTAGTGACATAGGACAAACACTTTTCAGAGTAATTCAGTACTTTATTACTGCACACAGTGAAGGCTCATCTCTAAGTCAGGGAATTGCCTTAATGCTAGATTTTTCACATGACCGCAGTGCCAGGCATTGAAGAGCATGCCCTATGCGAGAGGTACCCCCATGTGCATGGGCGTAGATGAGACACCCTATTTAAGCATCATCAACCATTACTTGTGATTGCATTTCCTGGATGATCAAGTGAGTGTCTGTGTTAATGTTTCTGGGCTGACCCTTGGCTACATTTATTAGTTTACTCTCATGTCTGCTGCCCATCTTGACCCTTTTCTATGTTTATTAGATTATTCTTCTGTCTGTGGCCCATCCTGACCCTTGTCTATATTCATCAGATTATTCTTCTGTCTGCGGCCCATCCTGACCCTTGTCTATGTTTATCAGATTATTCTTCTGTCTGCGGCCCATCCTGACCCTTGTCTATGTTCATCAGATTATTCTTCTGTCTGCGGCCCATCCTGACCCTTGTCTATGTTTATCAGATTATTCTTCTGTCTGTGGCCCATCCTGACCCTTGTCTATGTTCATCAGATTATTCTTCTGTCTGTGGCCCATCCTGACCCTTGTCTATGTTCATCAGATTATTCTTCTGTCTGTGGCCCATCCTGACCCTTGTCTATGTTCATCAGATTATTCTTCTGTCTGCGGCCCATCCTGACACTTGTCTATGTTTATCAGATTATTCTTCTGTCTGCGGCCCATCCTGACCCTTGTCTATGTTCATCAGATTATTCTTCTGTCTGCGGCCCATCCTGACCCTTGTCTATGTTTATCAGATTATTCTTCTGTCTGTGGCCCATCCTGACCCTTGTCTATGTCCATCAGATTATTCTTCTGTCTGTGGCCCATCCTGACCCTTGTCTATGTTTATCAGATTATTCTTCTGTCTGTGGCCCATCCTGACCCTTGTCTATGTCCATCAGATTATTCTTCTGTCTGCGGCCCATCCTGACCCTTGTCTATGTTCATCAGATTATTCTTCTGTCTGTGGCCCATCCTGACCCTTGTCTATGTTTATCAGATTATTCTTCTGTCTGTGGCCCATCCTGACCCTTGTCTATGTCCATCAGATTATTCTTCTGTCTGCGGCCCATCCTGACCCTTGTCTATGTTCATCAGATTATTCTTCTGTCTGTGGCCCATCCTGACACTTGTCTATGTTTATCAGATTATTCTTCTGTCTGCGGCCCATCCTGACCCTTGGTTCTGCTTAATCAGATTATTCTTTCAGTGACTTCAGCTTCAGACATTTGCCTCTGCACTATGTTAGACAGTTAAATAACTTACAGTGTATGTACAACATGTGTTCAGGTTACATGGAATGACTCTAGACATCATCTCTGACCATGGCTCCCAGTTCAAATATACATTTTGACGAGCTTTCCGTGCACTTTTAGAGTTCCAATATCTCTTTCCTCTGCCTACCACCCTCAGTATAATGAACTAATCAGTCCTTAGACCTCTACTTCCTGTGCTTTACTTTAGATAGTCAAGTGAACTGGGTATCCTATTTACCCTTGGGAGAATTCATCCATAATATACATTCACACTCCTCTTTATAGTTTCTCCTCTTTTTTTCTTGTTTATGGGTAATATCCAAAATAATGTTATTTTTCCGATTTAGTCTTCCACTGTTCCTGCAGCCATTTCCCTTGTGTAAAGCCTCTCCCAAATGTGGAGCTTTGTGCAGAATAACCTCACATATGCAGCTCATTGATGCCCAGCAACCATCTTCAAGGTGGGTGGCTCTATATTACTGTTTCTGGACTAACCCATGGCTCTTTTTATTGGATTACTCTCTAGTTTGCTTCCTGTCATTATCCTTGGCTATGTTTTTTTATGTTGAATCTGTTTTTATTAAGTTTCGAGTATTTTAAATCACATTGAATAACCATAGGAAAGATATAACCTATTTTCATTATATGAACAAGTATACATTAGGATCGGATAATCGGATGATATAATCAAAGAGTGTAGAAATAAACCAAGTAGAGGTAGATCAAGTAACCAGTAGATCACGTTAAACAATGGTGTAGAAAACCTAGGCTCGGCTATGTTTTTTTAGATTGCTCTCTTGTCTGCTGCCTGTCCTGATCCTTGGCCACATTTGTTGGATTTTGCTCTAAGCCTCTTGTATACTGCCTGCCCTGATCCTCGGCTACTTTTATTGGATTCCTCTTTTGTCTGCTTCCCATCTTGACCCTTGGCCATATTTATACAATTACTCTCTTGTCTGCTGCCTTCCCGGACCCTTGACAACTGTTACTGGATTAATCTCTTATATACTGCCTGTCCTGACCCTTAACTACTTCTATTGGATTATTTTTTCAGCAACTTCAAATTCAGCCACATACCCCTGCCATACATTACGTTCTTTTGGCATGCCTGTAGCTTTACCCATGATCAGAGTATACAGCCAGTATCTCGCTCATGTCTTCCCTGCTGCCGTCCATATTTTGTTACCACTCGTTATCGACTCTTGGCTTGTTCCTCGACTATGCTTCTGCCTGATCCCAACCTGCAACTACTCGTTACTGACCTTTGGCTTGTTTACTGACTGTGTTTCTGTTTGACCCTTACATGCTTATCTGCTACTGGACCCTAGCATGCTCACCTCCTGGTGGGGCAATCCTGAGGACCGCGACCTGATACTAACACACAGCAAAACTCATCTCCACCGTTAGGAGCTCTGGTGAACACTGGTTAGTACTTAGATTCTGCACCTCGGGTAAGTTTGAGTCATCCGTTAAGGTGACTGCCCGTGTACCTATCCTGCTGGTTAGTGGTAGTCCCGCTACTGCTATAGCAAATGGACTTCAAGCCTGACCCCGATGGTGATACTCTGCACTATTCACCAAAAAGAGCCTGTTTTATTTCCTTCTCTTTGCAGCATGAGCCTTAATACCCAGACACTGTCCATGTTACAGTTTTTGTAACATTACATTCATTAAATATTGTATGCACCCCTTTGGTGATGTAAGTGGCTGCGCTGGAGGCCCAATACATCAGGTAAGTCGACCACCACTAGCTTAGAAGTACATGCCCTTAGATTGTAAGCACCTTGAGGGCAGGGACTGATGTGAATGTACAATATGTAAAGTACTGCATAAAATGTTGATATTATGCAGTGCCTTGAAAAAGTATTCATACCCCTTGACATTTTCCACATTTTGTCCTGTTACAACCAAAAACGTAAACTTATTTTTTTATTGCGATTTTATGTGATAGACCAACACAAAGTAGCACATAATTGTGAGGTGGAAGGAAAACGATAAATGGTTTTCAATTTTTTTTACAAATAAATATCTGAAAAGTGTGGCGTGCATTTGTATTCAGCCCCCTTTACTCTGATACCTCTAATTAAAATCTAGTGGAACCAATTGCCTTCAGAAGTCACCTAATTAGTAAATAGAGTTCACCTGTGTGTAATTTAATCTCAGTATAATAACAGCTGTTCTGTGAAGCCCTCAGAGGTTTGTTAGAGAACCTTAGTGAACAAACATCATCATGAAGGCCAAGGAACACACCAGACAGGTCAGGGATAAAGTTGTGGAGAAGTATAAAGCAGGGTTAGGTTATAAAAAAAAACAAGCTTTGAACATCTCACGGAGCTCTGTTCAATCCATCATCCGAAAATGGAAAGAGTATGGCACAACTGCAAACCTACCAAGACATGGCCGTCCACCTAAACTGACAGGCCGGGCAAGGAGAGCATTCATCAGAGAAGCAGCCAAGAGGTCCATGGTAACTCTGGAGGAGCTGCAGAGATCCACAGCTCAGGTGGGAGAATCTGTCCACAGGACAACTATTAGTCGTGTTCTCCACAAATCTGCCCTTTATGGAAGAGTGACAAGAAGAAAGACATTGGTGAAAGAAAGCCATAAGAAGTCCTGTTAGCAGTTTGTGAGAAGCCATGTGGGGGACACAGCAAACATGTGGAAGAAGGTGATCTGGTCAGATGAGAACAAAAATTTCTTTTTAGCCTAAAAGCAAAACACTATGTGTGGCAGAAAGCTAACACTGCACATCACCCTGAACACACCATCCCCACCGTGAAACATGGTGGTGGCAGCATCATGTTGTGAAGATGCTTTTCTTCAGCAGGGACAGGGAAGCTGGTCAGAGTTGATGGGAAGATAGATGAAGCCAAATACAGGACAATCTTAGAAGAAAACCTGTTATGCCACGTACACACGAGCGGAATGTCCGAAAGAAAAAGTCAGACGCAAGCTTTTCATCGTCTATTCCGATCGTGTGTATGCCTCATCAGACTTTTTTTTTTCGAAAATTCTGACGACCTAGAAATGGAACATGTTCTAAATATTTCTGACGGAACCCATTCCTATCGGAAATGAATGCTCTGAAGCACGAGACGGAAGCTATTGGCTACTGGCTATTGCACTTCCTTTTTCTAGTCCCGTCGTACGTGTTGTACGTCACCGCGTTCTGAGCGGTCGGACTTTGGTGTGACCGTGTGTAGGCAAGACTGCTTGAGTGGAATTCCGTCGGAGAAACCTTCGGAGTTTATTTCGACGGCAAAACTGGTCGTGTGTACAGGGAATTAGATTCTGTAAAAGACTTGAGACCGGGGCGGAGGTTCACCTATCAGCAGGGCAATGACTCCAAACATACAGCCAGAGCTACAATGGAATGGTTTAGATCAAAGTATATTCATGAATTAGAATGGCCCAGTCACAGTCCAGACCTAAATCCAATTGAGAATCTGTGGCAAGACTTGAAAATTGATGTTCACAGATGCTCTCCATCCAATATGACAGAGCTTGAGCTATTTTACAAATAAGATCGGGCCAAAATGTCCCTCTCTAGATGTGCAAAGCTGGTAGAGACATCCCCAAAAAGACTTGCAGCTGTGAGTGCAGTAAAAAGGGGTTCTACAAAGTATTGACTCAGGGGGGCACCATACAAATGCCCCCCACACTTTTCAGATATTTATTTGTAAAAACTGTTTAAAACCATTTATCATTTTCCTTCTACTTCACAATTATGTGCAACTTTGTGTTGGTCTATCACATAAAATCCCAATAAAATACATTTACGTTTTTGGTTGTACCATGACAAAATGTGGAAAATGTCAAGGGGTATGAATACTTTTTCAAGGCACTGTACATAACTGCAAAAAAATAAACAATGTTCAAACAATACAATTGCACTTTATATATTATCAGCACTGTGCTGTTCCTCTACAAAGAGAAGTGATTTCCATTGAATGCAAATATAATACATGTTACTGTATATCCAGTAGTCAGTGGAGCCTAAAAACCTGATTGTGGTAGCCCACATGGGACACCGATTAGTGTGCACCTCTGAGATCAAAGAATACATTTTATGATTGGGTGATTGAGGTGAAAATACAGCTGTTACCCAATCTGATTTTTTTTTTTTTTTCCTGGAACCAAAGTACCTGGGAAAATAATCTCCATTTTAATTAACTGAACCAGCCAGAGAAATCTAGTCTTTACTTGGCAAATCTATTCCGCCTTCCACTAGGCTGCACCGGAGGGAAGGTTTAAAATGTTTATTTACATTTTATTCCGAGGCTTTTAACCTCAGCCTTATAATTACAGAAGCGCACATCAATTTTATTCCATGCAATCACATTTAATTTAATTCCCAACGAAAAGCCAAAGAGCTGGTGCCACCAACATGCACTTTGTGGAGGAGCAATCTTCTCGAGGGGAGGTACGCAGGAAGAGAGAATGGTGCAATCAGTCTTCCGTCCTCTCACAAATGACAGCCATTGTCAATAAAGTAGATCGATGTTATTACCGGGGAGAACAATTCAACAGGCTGACGAGAAGAAAACAAAACAAAATCTTATATGATAAGCATGTCACAGCTCAAATCTTACAATGTTGCGAAAGTTACCTTGTTAAATTCAAAGAAGATATTTTAACTAGACACCCCCATCCCAGGAAATATTACAATTTTAAAAATCTTTTTAGATAGTCTTGATTCTGCATTGGGCCATAAAGGGCATTTCCACTTTTGCAGTCACATTTAAGAAAACCCCACTGTATGTTTGTTATATGTTCCTTCCCATTCATACAACATGCCTAAAAAAATTCTCAGGACAAGGTGTCATAGCTGACTGCAAGGTCAATGTTATGCCGCGTATACGCGACCGGACTTTACGGCATACTTGGTTGGGCGGACCGGAGTCCGTCGGACAATTCGATCCTGTGTGGGCTCCAGCGGACTTTTTTTTCCCCAAAATTTCGACGGACCTAGAAATGAAACATGTTTCAAATCTTTTCGATGGATTCGAGTCCGCTCGTCTGTATGCTAGTCCGACAGACAAAAAACGATGCTAGGGCAGCTATTGGCTACTGGCTATGAACTTCCTTGTTTTAGTCCGGTCGTACATCATCACGTACAAATCCGTCGGACTTTGGTTGATCGTGTGTAGCCAAGTCCGTTCATTCGTAAAGTCCGTCGTAAAGTCCGTCGAAAAGTCCGCAGGACAAAGTCTGCCGTAAAGTCCGCTCGTGTGTACGCGGCATAAGAGTGACGCCGTCCCAAGTCTGTCCATATTAAGCCGTTGCTGGTGAGTGTATGCATATATACAGTATCTCGCAAAAGTTAGTACACCCCTCACATTTTTGTAAATATTTTCTTCTATCTTTTCATGTGACAACACTGAAGAAATGACACTTTGCTACAATGTAAAGTAGTGAGTGTACAGCTTGTATAACAGTGTAAATTTGCTGTCCCTTCAAAATAACTCAACACACAGCCATTAATGTCTAAACCGCTGGCAACAAAAGTCAGTACACCCCTAAGTGAAAATGTCCAAATTTGGCCAAAGTAGCCATTTTCCCTCCCTGGTGTTATGTGACTCGTTAGTGTTACAAGGTCTCAGGTGTGAATGGGGAGCAGGTGTGTTAAATTTGGTGTTTTTGCTCTCACTCTCTCATACTGGTAACTGGAAGTTCAACATGGCACCTCATGGCAAAGAAATCTCTGAGGATCTGCAAAATAGAATTGTTACTCTACATAAAGATGATCTAGGCTATAAGAAGAAGACACAGAAACTAAGCTGCAGCACGGTGGCCAGGACAATACAGCGGTTTAACAGAACAGGTTCCACTCAAAACAGGCCTCGCCATGGTCGACTAAAGAAGTTGAGGTCACGTGCTCAGCATCATATCCAGAGGTTGTCTTTGGGAAATAGACGTATGAGTGCTGCCAGCATTGCTGCAGAGGTTGAAGGGGTGGAGGGTCAGCCTGTCAGTGCTCAGACCATACGCCGCACGCTGCATCAAATTGGTCTGCATGGCTGCCGTCCCAGAAGGACTCTTCTAAAGATGATGCACAAGAAAGCCCGCAAACAGTTTGCTGAAGACAAGCAGACTGAGGAGATGGATTACTGGAACCATGTCCTGTGGTCTGATGAGACCAAGATAAACTTATTTGGTTCAGATGGTGACAAGCATGTGTGGCGGCAACCAGGTGAGGAGTACAAAGATAAGTGTGTCTTGTCTACAGTCAAGCATGGTGGTGGGAGTGTCATGGTCTGGGGCTACAGTTCATTAAGGGGAACCATGAATACTAACATGTACTGTGACATACTGAAGCAGAGCATGATCCCCCTTCTTCAGAGACTTCAGAGACTGGGCCGCAGGGCAGTATTCCAACATGATAACGACCCAAAACACACCTCCAAGAGGACCACTGCCTTGCTAAAGAAGCTGAGGGTAAAGGTGATGGATTGGCCAAACATGGGATAGACTGGCCAAGAAGGACCTAAACCCTATTGAGCATCTGTGGGACATCCTCAAATGTAAGGTGGAGGAGCGCAAGGTTTCTAACATCCACCAGCTCCGTGATGTCCTCATGGAGGAGTGGAAGAGGACTCCAGTGGCAACCTGTGAAGCTCTGGTAAACTCCATGCCCAAGAGGGTTAAGCCAGTGCTGGAAAATAATGGTGGTCACACAAAATATTGACACTTTGGGCAAAATTTGGACATTTTCACTCAGGGGTGTACTCGCTTTTGTTGCCAGTGGTTTAGACATTAATGGCTGTGTGTTGAGTTATTTTGAGGGGACAGCAAATTTACACTGTTATACAAGCTGTACACTCACTACTTTACATTGTAGCAAAGTGTCATTTCTTCAGTGTTGTCACATGAAAAGTAAAAAAAATAAAAAATTTACAAAAAATGTGAGGGATGTACTCACTTTTTAGAGATACTGTATCTGGCCTCATGGAAGTGGGTCTTGGTCTGTCTATGCACCACTGTGCTTGCGCTTAAAGCTTGCTGCACAGCATGCACCCAACACAGGGACTGTTCTGTCATGGACTGCACTGGGTCTCGTACTAATGACTGGGAACTGGAGGACCGGTTTCTGATCACCTGATCAATGTGATTGCCTGTGATTGGCTATCACAATGGTCAGTCACTGTGCAACCCACCTTTGTGTTTTTCTCCTCTTGAATGAAGAAAAAGATACATTGTACCTTTTTTTCCTTGTAGAGGAGAAAAGTGTAAACAAAAAAGTGTGTAATAAAACAAGATAAAATGGTTAGATCTAGGTCAGTATTATGGTTAGGGTCAAAGGTCATGCTCAAAGTAAACAATCTCACCAGTCCAGGTGATATATAGCCAAAATCTCCCACTGTACAATGGTCCCTTAAATCTGAGGTGGTATCATCTCAGTGATCGCACTTGCACTGGCACCAGACACCGCTCACAGACCTCAGTCTCTGTTCCTTCACCCTCTGGATGGTCTGTGTGCAACAGGACTGATGTGTACACTTTGGCTCCCCCGCTGCAAAGAGGAAGAGACTAGTTTAGCAGTCTCAGAAAAGCAGCCCCACTCCTTTTCCTTGCTCCAGTGTGTCTTGGGAATTATAGTGCAAATGGTCCATAGGTTCTAAAATATGGCTTACTTCCTGAACTTCAAGTCCCATGGTCCTCAGCGTTCTGTACAGGCGTTCACAGGCTTTTCTGGCTTTATCTCTCCCCCTGCTGACAGGAGGCAAACAGTGCAACAGAATCCAGCATAGCAGTTGAATGGGCAGCACAACTAACTGTAAAGGAGACTATGAGGTTGATTTACTAAAGGCAAATAGACTGTGCATATTGCAAGTGCAGTAGCTTCAGAGCTTAGTAAATGAGCAGAAGCTCTGCTGACTTCCATTATCCAATCATGTGCAAGCAAAAATTCATTTTTTATTTTTTATTTTCCTTGCACGTGATTGGGTATTCTTTGAAAAGTGAAGCCTTACCTTATTTACTAAGCTCTGGAGCAACTGCATTTGTAGAGGGCAACTGCAAAGTGCAGAGCCTATTTGCCTTTAGTAAATCAACCCCTATGTCTTCTTCTCCAGGTTTCTGTTGTCCAGCACCTGGCTACAGGAGGGAAAAAAGTAGAGGATAGACTGTAAAAATGTACCAAGCACAACTACATATAACCTGGTATTTTCAGGCCACCTGGCCTACAGGGAGAGCCCTATTTCAGATAATAGGGATAGTAGGCATCTATCAAGGGGAATCATCCTACCACAAGGTAGTGTAGTGTAGAGTAAGAAGGACGTATAGTGTAAGTGCTACACCACTGTTAGGAGGTCCAGTTAAAACCTTATTCCATTAGAGGTAAGGGATACAGATCAAGAAATATCCAACGTGTTTCTGTGTCTACGTGCCCCCTTCATCAGAGCTAGAAAGAACATTATCAATGATAACAAGATTATCATGTCAATCTGACATCAATACGATGTCCCCTTCATGTGGTTATAATTAAAACCAGTCAACAGTAATGAGAGTATCAAAATAATGACATTTCTTTCTCTCGGGTTTACATCTGAACACACTGAACTTCTGCTATGATCTCTAACATCCAGTGAAAAGACAGGAAAGTAACCACATGACTTCAGCATGCCAAATCATGGTGAGGTGTGGAACCTCCAATCCTTGCAGAGCTGCTGAAGAAAGGAGTGGGGGAGGGAATTAAAAAATAATGCCTGTCTCTTAGGCTAGTGCACGAGATGTAAATCACCTGTCACTCACAGCGAGGGGGAGGATTTGACAAAGTTTTTCTCAGTTTGTCAAGATTTCTCTCACTGAACAATAAAAGAGGATTAACTGTTTGTGGCAAGACTGGTCTCAAATGATAGGAAATCTTATACTCTACATTATGAAATAAAAAAAAAAAATCGGGTTTACATCCACTTTAAGGGCACTGTTGATTGGTTGGGAGTTATGTCTGCAGTGTTGTGATTGGCCAGCTTGGTAAGGTAAACCTTGTGCGGGGAGAGGGCTTGTCAGTTCAGGGCACAGTCCCACCGATCCCTTGCCCTCACCATGTCCCACAGGCCGCAGACCATTGACCCACTGAAGAACTTCTTCGCTTGAGGGTTTGGCGGGGTGTGCCCGGTGGGTGAGAGGGTCCTGTGTAATGAAGGGGGTATAATGGGGGAGGGGGTCCTGTGTAATGATGGGATTAGTGTGGCCCATTAAAGTTTAAAAAAAAAAAATAAGTCAATGTGTATGTTTATTTGTCTTTTGGGATGTTGGAGCCCAAGAAAATGCTTTTCTGGGGTCCAATCAACATTATAGGTGGCCCTGTGAACACCTACCATCTCTAGAAATCAAATAATTAAAGAAACAACAGGTTTACTTTGAATAAAACAAAAAAAAACATAATACTTGGAAAAAATGTGATTATTAGAGAAACACAAACTTCCAAAAATTAGATTTCTAAATAAAGAAAATTAAATTTACATAACTATCTGCAGGGCTGTAAACCAATGTATATCAAACATTCTCTAAAAATGTAAGACTGTGAAAAGAGCTCCAAGTTATCCCGGCATAAAGAGTTGATATTTGGAAGTATAAAAAAGGTAAAGATGGTATTTGGAGTATTTTAAATGTAAATTGGTCCAAATGTCAGCCAACGGGAAATTTTAAATTAAAAGAACTCTAAGTATAAAAGGGCAGCTTAAAATAAAGTATACATATCAATTTTATTTGCTTCAGTGTGTTTGTTTCTAATAACAATACAAATATAAGGGAGAAAGGTCAATGTTTAACATTAAGAGGGACTAATGCTAATCATGTTTATGGGCAGAGCAGTAGAAACTTTCACCAAAGGTTATTTAGCAGGAATTCCTCGAGGATGAAAAATGAAAAAGTCTTTTTTTTTTTTTAAATCATTGCCTCTGGTAAAAAAAGTTCTTTGAATTTAATTTTCTATTTTATGGATACACTGGTCGTAGGAAAGCTGCTGAGAAAAGAAACACTTGAATTGACCTTTTCTTGGCTACGGGATCCAGCAAGTCCTTAGATGTCGTCAACTCAACTGTCCCTCTCAGCATGCTGGAGCTCAAAAATCCCTAAATTCTTCATGTGGTCACATGAAATATAATAAACCATTAGACATATTTAGAAATTATTTAGAACCTCTGTCACTTTTTTTTGTCTGTGTCCCGCTTGGAGAGTCAGGATACAACAGGAAGCGAGAGGAAACTTTCCAAAGTGAAGGGAAATCCATTCTTGGACAGTTGTCACTGGAGTAGTAGTCTCCATTGTCATTGGAAGATATCCTTTCACCTCCTGTTTTTGTAACAGCCATTTTATTTTGGAGTTGCCATTATTGACAGTCCCAGTGGTCACCAGGATAAATAGGTTCAAACTCACCAGCTTCAATATGGCAATGGCCTTCAAAATCTAAGTATTCTTTCTGAGATCTCTGCCTCAACAAAGGGTCTCAGATGGCTGGAAATGGAAAAGGAAGGACCCTATTCAAAACCCTTCTCACCTACCCACCACACCATGGGGCTTCTCCTGTTACCACATGACTTTGTGGATCATGTATGTAGCACAAGCTGTATAGGAAGTGTGCCACCTATATCTGCGCAGTATTAGAGATGGCAAAAAAGGTGAGGAGAGCAGAATAAAACTTGGTGGCATTTCTTTCTTACATCTGACATAAATTCCCAACTGATAGTAAACATGTTATTTGCAAATAAAAAGAATCAGAGAACGAATATAAAGAGCATTAAAAAGGAAAACAAATAAATTGGCAAAATGAAGGCCCTATGTCAACGGGCTTTGTGCTTTTGCTGAAGGAGTTGGCTTGAAATCAGTTGGAGTTGCTTGTGAGATCAATCAGAAATAATTGACAAAGGCATCTGACCTCCTTTGTACTTGCATTTGACCAGGTTCAAGTGGGTTTTGCAATAGACATGTATAGGAATGCAAATCGCATTCAAAGTAAATAGACGCGTGTTGACACAAACCGTTATGCTGTTCTTTTGGTCTGCATCATAATCAACCCTTTGAGAGCTCAGTTGGGAATTGAACAGTTGGCTGCAGTTAGATGGCTGCTGGCTCAACATCATCTACTCTGAATTCCTTTGGTGTATTTTCTAATTTGCACTGCTCTTCTTCTCTTCCTTTTGGATCCTATTGCACTTCAAAGGCTGAAGTGTACTTTCCACACCCTGGTGCATACAATACTACAAATCTGGAATGGTTCAGCTACCTTCAAAATGGCATTTGATGCCAATCTGAAGCTGTCCTTACAGAGTTCATAGATATAGTTCATATATATATATAGTTCATAGACACATTGTCAGAAACCATAAAATCAGGCTGAGGCAGAAGTACAGTTAAATCACACTTGTTTAATAATAAAAGTAAAAAGAACAAACGTAGCCAAATTTCAGTAACCAGAACGGATAGTCAGCCAAGCCAGAAGTCAGGGATCAATGTAGTGGAACAGCAAGCAGGATCTGGAGCCAGAAGGGATGTCAGCAAAGCCAGTCTTTAAACAGGAACGCAGGAGATAGTTTCTTGTGATGTGACCAAGGCGAAGGCAGAGCTCCTCTGGACTGGACAGCTTAAGGCCTCTTTCACACGTCCGATCCATTCAGGTCCGCCTGTCAGTTTTTTAGGCAGACCTGAACGGACCCTCCATAGACCTCTATGGAGCGTCGGATGTCAGCGGTGACATGTCCGCTGACATCCGACCCGCTCCGATCCGAAAAAGTGTAACAAACGAAAAACATACTTTTCCATCCGTTATCGGATTGGGTGACGACAGACTCTACGGTCCGTCGTCATCCGATCCCCCATAGGGGAGAGCGGCGCTCTGATAGGTCCATCGCTGCACACTGTGCAGCGACGGACCTGTCATCTGCCTGCTCAGCGGGGATCCACGGAGCGATCCCCGCTGAGCAAGCGGATGTTCACGGGGCGGATCATCACGGATCCGTCCCGCGTGAAAGAGCCCTTAGTAGGCAGGACTGATGAGCAGGATCATCAACAGCTGGGTAACTGTGGAGAGAGATGGGAGCTGGCAATTAGTCGACAGCTGAGCGGCCAGCTCAGAGAAGCAAGAACTGAGCCCAGCCCTGACACACATGCTTTCTGATTTTGGATTGACCATATTTGAACTCTTCCTGCCCTGAATTCTTCTGTGTTTTCTGCCGTTTCTTCTTGTGGCTCCCTGAAGGAGCCACTGGCTTTTAAGATCCCATTTCCACAACTTAGTGCACACACAGTGAGGCAGACAGTATTTTCTTCACTCTCACTGGCTCAAATAAGCAGTCATGGGGTGTCTTTTGTATTTGTATTGCTGCGTAGAACTTGGCTGGGTATGGGGAAAATGTGGGATTTCCCCTAAAGAACTAAACTGTCTAAGGACACGTTTTCTTCTCACTACTCTGACAGAGACCATCCACACAGTTCACAACTTGCTGGGATAATGCCTAGGATTTGCTTCTTTGTAGAACTGAAAACTGCACACAGTCTCTAGGGCATAGGATTATCAGTTGCCTCCTTCAGATATTCACCCAGCATTCTCCATTGAGGAAGACACAGACTCCTGATACCACAGGACCACTGGACACTCTTCCCTCCAGTGAGTATCCTCCAGTGAGCTTCTCAGACCATAAAAGAAAAATAGCCCCCCACCCCCCCAGCTCAGACTGTAGCTGGGACCTCACTGTCCTCCAAGCAGCATCTCCAGCAGATTGCCTGGAGAGACATAGCTCCTCAGACAGGATCCAGCAACAACTCCCTGCTCCAAGCATCAGACTATTTATGGGCTCTCCAGCCACCTAATGGACACACCTCTCCAGGAATTCACTGGGTCCCCATCAATATTTAAGCTGCCTCCCTATTCTTCCTCCGACTATGATTCTAGAACTCTCTAGAATGCAGCAGGGGGAAGTAATCAGACCAGCAGGTTATGAAACACTGAGCAGGCTAAACATTCAACCCCTGCTCCACCAATTACAGAGCAGCTAAACAAAACTACCTAAACTAACCAGGAGGGTGCTACATCCTCTTCGCTTTGGTTTTGATGATCATCTCTGTTTGCTCCTCTCAACACCTCTGGAGTAACATTCTGGTCATTCTTCTGTCTTAATCTTTTGCACTACCACTGCCCAGCAGGATACAACATTTAGCCTGACCCAGGTCACAAGCCGGCCTGATGACAAGGGCCACACTTAAGCCTTTTTAGTTGTCAGTAGGTATGAGTGGTGACATTTTGCAAGATGTATTTTGTGCTTGATGACCTGTCAGCAATATTTGACTTCCCACTGACTCCAAAATATTTTGCCATGGGTAAAATTATACATTTTAGTTAAAATTTTCTGCAAAATGCATCAATAGGAAAATGAATTTCAGCAACATTTTACCAAAGTCTAAATCATTCTTGCTGAAATCTGCTCCTCATCCCTGATTTCCACCATTAAGGCCACACCAAGGATTTTAATCTAGAAGTGTTTGCTATACAGGTTCCAAACCAGAAACTCTAATGAGCACTGGGATATTCCAAAGCCTGCTGTCGGAACACAGGTCTAAGTTTGCTACTCCTGTTGTTTCTGGCAATGTCTCTTCTTGCTGAGCCATCTGGGATGCTGGACAGCTCTCTGTCTCGTTGTTTGGATCTTCTTGCCTTGTCTCTTGTTGTTGGTGAACCTTGAACTCTTTGCTCTTCCCATGAACTTCCTATTTAAGCCATGTCACTGCACTTCCTGTTTGCCAGATTATTGAGCTCTCTCCAGCCAATATCTCACTCTTGTCACTCCTGCTGCTGTCCATATCTTCGCTACCACTGTTACTGATCTTTGGCTTGTTTACTGACTGCACTTCTGCTTCCCTACCCTGCTATATCCGTTACTGGACCCAGACTTGCTCACCTCCTGGTGGTGTGATCCTGGTACTAACATGCATCAAACCCCATCCCCACCATCAGGAGCTCTGGTGAACACCGGTTAGTGTTTAGACCCCGCACCTCAGGTGAACCTGCGTCATCTGCCAAGGTTACCTAGTGCCGCACTTATCCAGCTGGTCAGTGGAAGCCTCTCTACTGCTATAGTTACTGATCTCTGGGGCCTGACCCCTGGCCTTGACACCTGCACCCTGACCAGAGTTGGTGGTGCTTTGAATCCTAGCTAGCCTACACAGTTCCCACCCTTCAGTTGGTATCCTTATACTGGACTTTTTCTATTGCTAAAAAATGAGTTACACCTGGAACAATTTAGTTAGGCTTCATGTACACGGGACGTTGTCTAACCTCTCCTGAACGATTTAACTTGACAGCTAAAAAATGGCGTCTAAAAATGTCCGTTTAGCCGCGTTTACATGCCGCGCTTAGCCATGTTTGCATCTAGATGCGTTTTTTTTTTAATTTAAAACGTTTTAAAATCAAAAATGTCTGTAAACGCAATGCTGCTAAACACGAGTTACTGCGTTTAGCAGCGCTTAGCAGCGTTTACAAGCTGTTACAGGCATTTGCCGTTTCAAACGCCCCTGAACATCCATCTGAACCTATTTTTTTGCATTTCAAAAACATGCTTCTAAACGCAACTGCCTAGAAACGACTATAAACGACCCTGTGTACATGTACTGATAAGAGAACATAGAGGAGAGTTCAGGGGAAGCTGAAAAAAATGCCCAACTGCTCCTAAACATCATTTGCCCCCTTCACAAATAATAGATCCTCCAGCAACTATACATTTCCCCCCCCCAGCAACAATAGACCTCCCGTCAAAAGCAATACCCCCCCCAGCAAAATAGATCCACCCCAGCAACAATAGATCTACCAGCAGCCAGCATCAATAGACTCTTCCCTTAATAGTAGATCCCCCACCAGCAACATTAGATCTCCTCCAGAGATAACAAATCCCTCAGCAGCCAGCAATTGAGCCTCCAGCACCTCCCAGCCATTACATACATTTAGTGCCAGAGGTGCCGGAACTGCGTCCCCCCACGTTCCTCCCCACGTTCCTGCTGAAAAAAAGCTCTGCTCCTGTCAGAACAGAACAGGGAAGTGTGTGTTTATACACACTCGTCCCTGTTCCGTGTCTCCTGCTCACGATCGCTCGTGGCCGGCGGTCATCGCGACCGGCGGCCGCGAGCATCGTCAACCCCCGCTACGCACCGGTTGTGCGTGCGCACGCGCCTGCTCTCCCTACCCCGCGAGCCGTCATAGCTATAGCAGGGAGTATGACAGTATAACTGCGGCGGTTGGTCGGGAAGCGGTTAAAATGTTTATAATTAAATCAATGTATGATTTCTGCAAAGCAGTTTATCTCAATGTATCTGTACCTGTTACACTGCGTGTATATAACTTTTACAGAACCCTGCGTATCTATATATTTATTTATAGCTGTTACACTTCATGCATCATCCGTCTCCTGATCCTTGTTATATCCCTTCTCAGATCTGACAAAAATAACTCCTTCTAAGGTTATGGCGGTGGGCCCAGCTGTCTGCGCAATATTCTTCAGCCGTCTCCGCTCCTCAGTTCAGAAGATCCAATTCTTGTGAGTCACGCTGTAGCGGCAATAAAAAAAATAAAATAAAAGAAAGTAGAAGTAAATAAAAAAAAGCGCAGTACCTGCTTGTTTTTCATTTTTGATTTGGAGCCTCTCCAGATTATTTCATGCTGTCGCTTTCGCAGCGAGTAGACTCGCACCTTCCCTCCAGAACCACAGGGACCGTATGAGCTCCGTATGAACTCAAGTGTTGTACGGAAATAAAAAGTAGAAGATCAAACGTTAGAAGAGAACAGGTAACAGATGTTTAACCGCTTGCCGACCAGCGCACACCGATTTACGGCGGCAGAATGGCACTCTGTCGGGCAAAAGGGCGTACAGGTGCTTCCCCTTTAAGAAGCGGTACTGCGGGCGCACGCGCGCGCCGCCGCCTTCTCCGTGACCGCGGGTCCCGCAGACTCTACGTCCGCCGGGTGCCCGTGATCGTGTCACGGAGAGGTAGAACGGGGAGATGCTTTTGTAAACAAGACATTTCCCCCATTCTGGCTTGTGTCATGACAGAGATCTACCGCTCCCAGTGATAGTGATCGCTGTCATGTGTGTTGTAGCCCCTTCCCCCACACACTTAGAATCACCCCCTAGGACACACTTAACCCCTTCATCGCCCCCTAGTGGTTAACCCCATTCCCTGCCAGTGTCATTTACACACTAATCAGTGCATTTTTATAGCGCTGATCGCTGTATAAATGACAATGGTCCCAAAATAGTGTCAAAAGTGTCCGATGTGTCCGCCATAATGTCGCAGTCCTGATAAAAATCGCAAATCGCCGCCATTACTGGTAAAAAAAAAAAAAAAATGTAAAAAAAAAATGCCATCAATCTTTCCCATAGTTTGCAGACGCTATAACATTTTGCGTAAACCAATCAATATACGCTTATTGTGATTTTTATTACCAAGAATATGTAGAAGAATATTTATTGGCCTAAACTGAGGAAGAATTTTTTTTTTTTTTATAACACTGATCGCTGTGTAAATGACAACGGTCCCAAAAAAGTGTCAAAAGTATCTGATGTGTCCGCCATAATGTCGCAGTCACGATAAAAATCGCAGCTCGCCGCTATTACTACCCTGTTTCCCCGAAATTAAGACCTAGCGTGGTTGTTGGTGATGGCTGCAATATAAGCCCTACCCCCCCAAATAAGCTCTAGGTCTTATTTTCAGGGTAGGGCTTATTTTTGGGGAAACAGGGTAGGGCTTATTTGGGGGGTAGGGCTTATTTGGGGGTAGGGCTTATTTGGGGGGTAAGGCTTATATTGCAGCCATCACTGACAATCACGCTAGGTCTTATTTATGGGAAAACAGGGTAATAAAAAAAAAATTAATAATAAAAATGCCATAAAACTATCCCCTATTTTTTAGACGCTATACATTTTGTGCAAACCAATCAATATACGCTTATTGTGTTTTTTTTGTTTTTTTTTACCAAAAATATGTAGAAGAATACGTATCGGCCTAAACTGAGGAAAACAAATGTTTTTTTTAATATATTTTTGGGGGATATTTATTATAGCAAAAAGTAAAAAATATTGCTTTTTTTTCAAAAATGTCGCTCTTTTTTTGTTTATAGCGCAAAAAATAGAAACCGCAGAGGTGATCAAATACCACCAAAAGAAATCTCTATTTGTGGGGAAAAATAGACGTCAATTTTGTTTGGGTGCAACTTCGCACGACCGCGCAATTGTCAGTTAAACCGACGCAGTGCCGAATCGCAAAAAGTGCCCTGGTCAGGAAGGGGGTAAAATCTTCCGGGGGGCTGAAGTAGTTAACATTCGACCCATTGCAGTTTTACTGCTATACGTAGGGTTGCCACCTTTTCTTTAAGTCAAATCCGAACACTTTAGTGGTGCACAGCAATTTAAAAAAAAAAAATTTTACAACATATACTATGCAGTACATATATTTTGTGATTAAATAACATTTAGTCCTCATACACACGGACGTTTTTACAGCTGCTTTTTTGAGCTTTTTTTGCAGCTTAAAAAGGCCTGTCTATGTTAGTCTATGGCTTCATGCCCACCTAGGCGTTTTTGAGCTGCAAGTGGCATAGGCGTTTTTAAGCTGTAAAAAAAACCCAGGACCAGTGGGTTCTGAGAGACGTTTTTCAGCTGTAAAAACGCTTTAACGCTGAAAAACGCTGAAAAACGCTGAAAAACGCTGAAAGACGTCATTCACCAACGTTTTTTATCCATTGAAAAAAAAAAAAAAAAATTTGAAAAAAAAAAAAGTTTAAAAACGCTAACGCGGAAAAACGCTCAAAAACGCTAAAAAACGCTATTGCAAAAACGCTGAAAAAAGCTGAAAAAAGTTTAAAAAAATCACTGCAAAGATACTGGCGTTTTCATAACGTTTTTTTAACAGCCTGTGTGCATGAGGGCTAAGAATCATATGAAGTTAATCACCAGAGTCCCCCTTTACATCAGAGTCCGCAGAGTTCCCCTTTTAAACCTGAATCCGCAGAGTTCCCCTTTTACATCTGAACTTGCAGAGTTTCCTTCCACTGTAAGGGGGGGACTCTGCAGACTCTGATGTAAGGGAGAACTCTGTGGACTCTGACCTAAGGGATGCTCTGGGAACTCTGATTTAATGGGGGTAACACTGAGACACACATTACACTCTTGGCTTAGACAACTACAGACAGCAACCCTGCTGGGAAGCCAGAGTCTGCTCTGAATAATGTGTCCGGGTTTCAGGTGGTCTGAAAACTGGACACATGATTCAAAAACCCGAACTGTCCGGGTGAATCCCGGACAGGTGGCAACCCTAGCTACAGGGCAGCTTTCCTGCACAGGATCACGTACAACAGGGGTAGGCAACCTGGGGCACTCCAGCAGTTGCAGAACTACAAGTCCCATCATGCCTCTGGGAGTAATTGTAACTGCCAGCCTTGCAATGCCTCATGGGAAATGTAGTTCCACAACAGCTGGAGGGCCGTCAGGTTGCCTACCCCTGACGTACAGTATACAGTGGGGACGGAAAGTATTCAGACCCCCTTAAATTTTTCACTCTTTGTTATATTGCAGCCATTTGCTAAAATCATTTAAGTTCATTTTTTTCCTCATTAATGTACACACAGCACCCCATATTGTACACACAGCACCCCATATTGTACACACAGCACCCCATATTGTACACACAGCCCCCCATATTGTACACACAGAACCCCATATTGTACACACAGCACCCCATATTGTACACACAGCACCCCATATTGTACACACAGCTCCCCATATTGTACACACAGCACCCCATAATCTACACACAGCACCCCATATTATACACACAGCACCCCATATTATACACACAGCACCCCATATTATACACACAGCACCCCATATTGTACACACAGCCCCCCATATTGTACACACAACACCCCATATTGTACACACAGCTCCCCATATTGTACACACAACACCCCATATTGTACACACAGCACCCCATATTGTACACACAGCACCCCATATTGTACACACAGCACCCCATATTGTACACACAGCACCCCATATTGACAGAAAAACACAGAATTGTTGACATTTTTGCAGATTTATTAAAAAAGAAAAACTGAAATATCACATGGTCCTAAGTATTCAGACCCTTTGCTCAGTATTTAGTAGAAGCCCCTTTTGATGAGTCTTTTTGGGAAAGAAGCAACAAGTTTTTCACACCTGGATTTGGGGATCCTCTGCCATTCCTCTTTGCAGATCCTCTCCAGTTCTGTCAGGTTGGATGGTAAACGTTGGTGGACGGCCATTTTTAGGTCTCTCCAGAGATATCAATTGGGTTTAAGTCAGGGCTCTGGCTGGGCCATTCAAGAACAGTCACGGAGTTGTTGTGAAGCCACTCCTTCGTTATTTTAGCTGTGTGCTTAGGGTCATTGTCTTGTTGGAAGGTAAACCTTCGGCCCAGTCTGAGGTCCTGATCACTCTGGAGAAGGTTTTCCTCCAGGATATCCCTGTACTTGGCCGCATTCATCTTTCCCTCGATTGCAACCAGTCGTCCTGTCCCTGAAGCTGAAAAACATCCCCACAGCATGATGCTGCCACCACCATGCTTCACTGTTGGGACTGTATTGGACAGGTGATGAGCAGTGTCTGGTTTTCTCCACACATACTGCTTAGAATTAAGGCCAAAAAGTTCTATCTTGTTATCATCAGTTGTATTGCGGCAAGTTGGCTCCCCTGCACAAATTGCCGTCATTGTACGTCAGACCCATTCACAAGCGGGGGAGCTAATCAGTGGGTCCGGCGGACTCGATGTCCGCCAGCCACCCACGATCGCTCCAGAGACAGGCAGAACGGGGATCTGTCAGTGTAAACAAACAGATCCCTGTTCTGTCAGGGGAGAAGAGAGAGAGATTTTCTGTTCCCAGTGATTAGGAACAGCGATCTATCTCCTCCTCCAGTCAGCCCATCCCCCATACAGTTAGCAAAACCTCCCAGGGAACACATTTAACCCCTTGATCGCCCCCTTCCCTGCCAGTGACATTTACACAGTAATCAGTGGCTATTTTTAGCTCTGATCGCTGCATAAGTGTTACTGGCTCCAAAAAGTGTCAAAAGTGTCCAATCTTTCCACCGCAATGTTGCAGTCCCGCTAAAAAAAAAAAAAAAAAAAATCGCAGATCACCGCCATTACTAGTAAAAAAATATATAAAAATGCCATAAATCTATCCCCTATTTTGTAGACGCTATAACTATTGCGCAAACCAATCAATATACACTTATTGCGTTTTTTTTTTTTTTTTTACCAAAAATATGTAGAAGAATACATATCGGCCTAAACTGAGGAAGACATTTTTTTTTTTACTTTTTTGGGGGGATATTTATTATAGCAAAAAGTAAAATATATTGTTTGTTTTTTGTTTTTTTCAAAATTGTCGCTCAAATACCACTAAAAGAAAACTTTATTTGTGGGGAAAAAAAAGGACATGAAATTTTTTTTTGGGTTACAGTGTCGCACGACCGCGCAATTGTCAGTTAAAGCGACGCAGTGCCGTATCGGGAATGGCCTGGTCAGGAAGTGGGTAAATCCTTCCGGTGGCCGAAGTGGTTACTTGATCCCGGCGTGTCTTCTGTACCAATTCTTGCGCCATTCTTTTTCTCCTTGTAGTGCTGAATTGGTGGTAGAAGTAGAGATGTAAAATTTTCAGAAATTTTGAAGCTCCGAAAAAAACCTTTTTTTTTTTTTTTTTCGTTTTTTTGGGGAACAAAACTGAAGTTTTCGGAAAAATTTAAAAAAATGCTACATTAGCACTTTTTTTTGTCTTTTTTAAAGTGGATGTAAACCCATTTTTTTTTTTTTTTTTTTTCATACTGTGTAGAGTATAAGATTTCCTATCATTTGAGCCCAGTCTTGCCACAAAGAGTTAATCCATCTCTGAGCAATCCTCTTTTATTGTTTAGTGAGATAAAACTTGACAAACTGAGAAAAACTTTGTCAGCTCCTCCCCCTTGCTGTGAGTGACAGGTGATTTACATATCTCGTGCACTAGCCTAAGACATGCATTATTTTTGAATTCCCTCCCCCACTCCTTTCTTCAGCAGCTCTGCAAGGATTGGCTGTTCCACACCTCAGCATGATTTGTCATGCTGAAGTCATGTGGTTACTTTCCTGTCTTTTCATTGGATGTTAGAGATCATAGCAGAAGTTCAGTGTAAGAAATACACAGGAGAAAATGCATATTGACAAGGGGAGTGTAGAGGTGGGCGGGGAGTGTAGAGGTGGGTGGGGAGTGTAGAGGTGGGCGGGGAGTCTACTGACATCACGACTCCACCCACCGAGCTCCAGAGAACAGACCCCGCCCACAGAATCTGCAGTTTTTCGGGTCTCATAACAGACAGAGAGGAGACATTTGACAGGTAAAGATACATGCAGGAGGCGTGTATATCCTTATAGATAACCCCTATGGCAGTAGTTTAGAAAGGATGACATTGGGTTTACATCCACTTTAAGATTGAAAGTCGTTCTGTTACTTTAGGAGCATAAAATATAACTATGGACAATTGGACTTAGTATATTAACTAGTATATTAAAAATACAGTGTAGCCAAACAATTATCACAAAAAGAATTTACTTTTTTTAATAATATTTATTTGTAACAAAGGGAGCAACAATCTCCTGAACTGATTACTAGTTTGTGTGGAACAGCCAAAAAGCAAAACAATTTTCAAAACCAAAAGTACCAATTTTTCATAAAGCAAAAAGGGAGGGTTGAGGGGATTTTGTCGGTGCCAAAACAGAATAATAGAGAAAGATAATGACTTAAAAATATAAAAAATATTAAAAAAATGTATTATTACAAATTTTTAAAAATTACAAAATACAAAAAGAGCAGTTCACAGTAATAACAATGATACAGTGGTCATATTAATAGGTAGGTTCAGGCCAAAATGAATACATTGCACACTAGCCCAACATGTTTCGCTGATTGCTTCTTCAGGGGCTGTGCAATTCAGAGAAAGATCGGCGTAAGGAACTAAACAAATATAGAAACCAAGAGTGATTGTGGCCAAAAACCGTTATTATTAAATATCATGAAACAAAACTTATGAGTGATCATGATCTCTACTATAGAGAACACGGATAAAACCACTCACCCTACAAAAATGACCACCTAAAACACACGACAGCCGGGTTCAGACAGTCCCTTTAAAGGCCCCCTGATACACGAGAGATGGTCAAAAACCATTTGTACCGTGAACCAGACCAACCTTTTGCTCTTCGTAACAATTTTTCATATTTCCTCTCCACAGTATTAACCACTTCACACCATACCTGGTGGTCCGGTGTGGTGGCCATCCTGGTGGTCCTGGGTAGGATCCGAGGGGGGCTGTCCTGATAAACAATCAGCATAGACCCCCCCTGTCAGGAGAGCAGCCGATCGGTTCTCCTCTACTCCCGTCTGTCAGACGCGAGTGAGGAAAAGCCGATCACCAGCTCTTCCTATCTAAATCGCGATCAGCCGTGATTGGACACGGCTGATCACGTGGTAAAGAGTCTCCGTCAGAGACTCTTTACCTAAATCGGAGTTGCGGTATGTCAGACTGACACACCGCAACAATGATCCCTGTGATGCGCGCCCCCCGCCCCCGGGGGCGCGCAGCGGCTCAATATTCTGATCACGTCATATGACGTCCGGTCAGGATATTGAAACCACTTTGCCGCCGTCATTTTGCTATATGGCGGGCGGCAAGTGGTTAAATAAAAATAAAAACCCCATTCTCATAAAAATGGGGGGAGGAGGTGTTAAGAAGAGAGTGGGACTAAGTTTCATTAAGTCCTCATGCACACGGATGTTTTTACAGCCGCTTTTTTGAACTTTTTTTGCAGCTTAAAAAGGCCTGTCTATGTTAGTCTATGGCTTCATGCCCACCTAGGCGTTTTTGAGCTGCAAGTGGCATAGGCGCTTTTAAGCTGTAAAAAAAACCCAGGACCAGTGGGTTCTGAGAGACGTTTTTCAGCTGTAAAAATGCTCTAACGCTCAAAAACGCTCAAAAACGCCCAAAAACGTCATTCACCAACGTTTTTTTGCGTTTTTGATCCATTAAAAAAAAAAAAAAAAATGTGAAAAAAAAAACGCTCAAAAACGCTAACGCGGAAAAACGCTCAAAAACGCTAAAAACCGCTAAAAAACACTATTGCAAAGACGCTGAAAAAAGCTGAAAAAAGTTAAAAAAATCACTGCAAAGATACTGGCGTTTTCATAACTTTTTTTTAACAGCCTGTGTGCATGAGGGCTTAATCAAAATCATTTTCTGAGCTGAAATTGTCAGTATCCGTCTCTCTGCTTCTGCAGCTACTCTTTTTTTTGTCCGTCATCACAATTAGGAACTTCTAAAAACTTAAGGTGAACACCCTGTCTTAAAATATTGTATTCATCATGTTAAAATAAAATATTCCACTTTTTTTTTTTTTCTTTTTTCAATTTTTCCAATTTTTTGGGAAAAAAAAACAAAAAAGCCTTCAGGAAAAAAAAAAAAAACGGGGAAAAAAAAGTTTTTTTTTTCCCAAATTTTTCCGTTTTTTTTTTCCGGGCCTTCACATCTCTAGGTAGAAGTCGCACTACTTTAAATGTTACCCGGTGTGACCGCAGGCTAAAGCCTCATTTGAGAGATGTTTCCTTTTTTTTTAAATTCTTTTTGCTTCTGTTCTCTCTCTTTCTTTGTTTCCTCTCTTTTTCTCTCATATTATCCCTAGAAGATCTTTCATAATATATCTGGGTCACTTTGACTTACCTCGGTCTATCTGGACATATTCTATAGAATGTCTGACATCCTTTAATCCCTTTGTGATTTCCGTTCCACTCTTTCACATAACGGATTCGGTCATTTTATCTACAGATCTATCTACTAGAAAGACGTGTTTTATGGACGGTGTTTTTTTATTCTTGCTTTCAGTAAGCTTGTTGTCGGCTTCTCATTATGTGCCGCGGCGCGGTTTTCCATGGAGACGACCATAATTGAATATGAAAGTCTAGACAAGATTTAAACAACATCTTCATTGCCCTCTACAAACATTTCCAACACCCCGGAGTGTTTTGTACACTTTCGTCGTTTGTACTCGGGCCTCTGTTTACCGCGCACTCCGGTGTAAACTGTTTGCTGTTTATTATGCCATTTTTTTTTTCATAACTTATCAGCTTTTTATAAATATTTCAGAGGTTTTGGTGCCAACATTGAGGTGCCATGTGGTGTGACAATGACCATATGAAAGGCCTTGCGAATTCTAATAAGGTTTCCGGAGAGAAGCAAATCTGTGATAACTTAAGGGTAAAAAAAACCAAAATAAAGGTTCAATGCAATAAAAACGACATCGGTTATTTTAACCACTTGCCGACCGGCTCACGCCGATATACGTCAGCAAAGTGGCACGGGTGCGAAAAATCACGTATTGTTACGTCGGCCCTTTAACCTCCCTGGCGGTATGATTATTTCAGATTTTTGCGTCTCAAAGCGGTACAATTATTTTGCATAGAAATTTGGCGTTTTATATTGTAGGCCTGCAATAACACGCTTAAATCTGTCCAAACAAGAGTCTAGTTAGATATCCCGGGTATGATGGAGTTTGAAACACAAAATCATAAATTATAATATAAAAAATAAATATAAATAATTATAAAAAATAATAATATAATAATAATAAAATTAATTTCCCCACGATTCACTATCGCTCAATTCTGCAAGTGTTCTAATTTACTATCGCTGTTTTCTAGCTGCTCTAAAACCACTTTTGACGTAAAAGGACACTTTTTGGTTGCTATGGACAATCTCCAGTTTCCAGGCAGAAAGAACAGTATATATCATATAAAACTGCATGCAGGGCACTGGACAAAGCACTGGGGACAAAAGGGATGTGAAATGATTTCATACAGTACTGTAATCTGTAAGATTACAGTGTACTGTATGTGTTATGAATTTTCACTTTTTGGAATTTGCCGCCAGGCTCCGCCCCCATGCGTCGCGACGCTCGCAGGAAACGGAGCCCGGCACAGAGAGGCTTCGGGAGGAGGACACAGCCCACGGACACCGTGGGGGGACATCGCAGGATCCTGGGGACAAGGTAAGTATACCGCACCAGGATCCTGCAATGTAATCCTGAGTGTGGCTCGGGGGTTACCGCTAGTGGTGCTGAAATTTAACCCCGAGCCACACTCAGGAAAACCGCCAGGGAGGCTACGAGCTGCCAGAGGGCACGCACGTCGCTGGAGGAACGCCTGCGTCACCGGAGGCATGCCCGCTGCGTGGCAGGGGACCCAAGACGTTTACGCCGCTGGCCATGTGCGATCGCGTGCACGAGCGCCAGCGCGGGGATTTGTGCACGTAAACACACAAATCCCTGTGCTGTCAGGGGAGAGGAGCCATATTGTTTCTTCCTAGTAAGTAGGAACCGCAAAATGTCTCCTCTCCTACTCAGCCCTTTCCCCAGACAGTTAGAACACACTGAGGGAACACACATTTAACCCCTTAGTGTTTAACCCCTTCCCTACCAGTGACATTTACACAGTAATCAGTGCATTTTTATAGCAATGTATAAATACCAATGGTCCCAAAAATGTGTCAAAAGTGTCCAATCTGTCCGCCGCAATGACGCAATCCCGATAAAGAACGCAAATCTCTGCAATTACTAGTAAAAAAAAAATTGTAAGAAAAATGCCATAAATCTTTCCCATAGTTTGCAGATGCTATAACTTTTGCGCAAACCAATCAATATACACTTATTGTGATTTTTATTACCAAGAATATGTAGAAGAATATATATTGGCCTAAACTGATGAAGAAATTTTTTTTTTTTTTTAGATGGAACACTTTCACTTTATTGTCTCATATATCCAGTACGGATGTAACGTATTTTACAAATTAATCCATTTCGCCTCATGTTTAGGAAGAAAGTTCAAGCTTTTGGTCATATTCCATCTTAAATCACAAATGTGTCTCTTTTTGTTTATGTTTCAGTAGTTTTTATTGTTTTGTGATAAAACAGAAGCAAATAATGTATACATTGTACGTCGAGGTACATTTTAGTGAGTACAGATAAAGACGTATTGCGTTAACTATGGAGTAACAAACAGAAACTTCCTTATGTATGGCTAGTATTTCTTAAAGAGAGGAGGTGAAAGAGATATATATGGTCCTTCAGAATGTGTGGATGCTACTCCTCCAAGAACCCCTAATGGGACCTCTTTTATTACTAAGAAATTTGTTTTTTGAAAACATTTTTGGGGATTTTTATTACAGCAAAAAGCAAAAAATATAGTTTTTTTTTCAAAATTGTTGCTGTTTTTTTGTTTATAGCACAAAAAATAAAAACCGCAGAGGTGATCAAATACCACCAAAAGAAAGCTCTATTTGTGGGCAAAAAAAGGACGCAAGTTTTGTTTGGGTACAGCGTCGCACGACCGCGCAATTATCAGTTAAAGCGACGCAGTGCCAAATTGTAAAAAGTGCTCTGGTCATTGAGCAGCCAAATCTTCCGGGGCTGAAGTGGTTAAAGGAGACTTTAAATACACTGTATGTATACTTTTTAAATACCGTATTTATCGGCATATAACACGCACTTTTTTCCCCCTGTAAAAAGGGGGCAAATCATGGGTGCGTGTTATACACCGATACCTGGCTGCCTCGGAGGGGAAGGAGCACCGCCGGATTACACAGAGCCGGGACCTCCTGTGCACTCGGTGCTCGCAGTCACACACAGTCCCACCTCCTGGCATAGACGTCACATGTCAGATTTCAGACCTCACATGTTCCGACATTGGACCAGTGCTCTGTCTATCATAGAGGCGGGACTTGTGTGACTGCAAGCACCGAGTGTACAGGAGATCCCGTAGGTGGTGCACATGTCACTGTCCCTTTAGGACTGTACAAAAAGGATGGGTGATGGGCTGCTAAGTAAGGGGCAGTTTCAGTTGACATTAATTGTGGGCAGCAAGGGTTTAAGCTCTGTAGTTTAACTCACGACTCCAAGTATGCACCAGGTCAGGTCCTCTTTAAAGTGGTTGGACACGGCAACAGATCTCCCTAGCTTGAGTTCCAAGACATAGCGGCTTTCTCTGTGGCTCAGTCTTTAAACAATCTCTCTGCAGCTTGGTCCCCAGGCTTCCATGGTCACAGTGGTTGCACCTGATCTCTGCACAGGCTCTGTCCCCTCTGACACTGTCAGACCCCAGCGCAAGGTCTGCACTGTCCTGTTCCCTGTGCTGGTCTGTCCCAATCTCTGGCAATTTGCCCAGAAAAATCCCTGTCTCTCCTCCCCTGATGTGCAGAGAAAGTCCATAGATCCATTACTTCTATTTACTTCTATTGAGCAGCACCCCTTTAAGAACTCCATATCCTTAGCAGCTGATCCACACTTGGCCCGATTGGATCCAATCTGCTGTTGCCACAAGGGAAGGGGAGCAGGGAAGTAGACAGATCAGAACTCACAGAGCCTGTGCTGCCTCCTAGTCCCCACCGCTGTAGATAACTTCCAGTGGGGGGGGCAAGGGAGAGCACACACAGCCACTTTGATCTCCATGCAGTGGTAGGGGGAATAACAAAGCCTACAGCCAGCAGCTCTACTTTGCAACCCAGCTGCTCTGCTGCAATTCGGCACAACAGGGAAGTGAGGGGAGAGAGTATTCTACAGTGCTCTAGAAGTCTCCAGTCTGATCACATGATGCCGCAAGGTCTTTTTCCTCTTGGTTTCTTCTTTAGGCTGGATGGTCCTCAGTGATTGCAGAGAGCAGCACTGGTCTGATTATTTCCGTGCGGTTCTCAATAATCCATTCCATCAATACACAGTGGTACAGGGAGAGGGCCTATGATGCTCTGCTCTTACAATATGTCCTCAATCTTCTGGGTTGAATTGAGCTAAGTGTCATTCATCCCAGAAGACTGAGCAGGGGCGGCCCGTCCATTAAGGGCGCACGGGCGCCGCCCCCCTTGTCCATCGCCACCTCCCCTATCCATGCGTCCGGGCCCCTTTCAGGACATCGTCGTGCATAAATTCAAACGGGGAGGGGCTGTATTTTTTAAGCACCAGAGGCTCTAATAGGCTTCAATATAGGATGGGCTCGGGTCGCAGAGAGTGCGCTCTCAGCCCACCCAGATATTTTGTAACACTGATCCTCCTCCCGGCCAATCAGGAAGCGGGTTTTGACACCGGTCACCGGCTCAAATGACAGGCGAACCTATTGGTTGCCTAGGAGGAGGGGAGGAGCTGGAAACCACCATGGAGGAGAGGACTCCTCCGAGCCACTGCACCACGCTGCCTGCCACCCGCCACCCACCACGATGGGGTAAGTGCCAGACCGATCAGAAAACAGCGTGGGGGTGGGTGGTTGTTTGCCCCCCCAAAAAAAAATAAAAAAACACCAGACACTGAGACTGGGGACATACTGTGAGTTCAGATATCCTGGCTCTTCTTCTTTTTTTTTTTTTTTTGCAACAAAAAAATGTGCCTAGTGTTGGCCTTTTAAATCTTTGACTATTGTTAAAGCGGGGGTCCACCTATCTATCGTTTTTTTTTTTTTTTAGTTCATTCACAAACTTTTCTTCTCAGCATTACATGCTCACATATTGTGTGTAATATGTCCGCCTGTGTCAGATTTCATCGGAAAGAATAACTTATATTATTCACTGCAGGCGGTTTCCATCTTCATTGTGGGCATTTGAAGCCCACAAGCATTTATTTCCTGGATGTGGTGAATGCTGTGCTCCCAGCATTCACCGCTCGTTCCCGCACATGCTCAGTGGCATCCTGGGAAGCCTGAGACTAGCTCCCAGGAGTCTGGGAGAGGCTAGAAACACGCCTACTCCCACGGGAGGAGAACCAGGAAGTGCAAAGAAGAATAGAAAAAAAAAAGGTAATTACGGCAATTTAAATTTTTTTTAAACGGCATGTCAGCATCTAGGCAAGGAAGAGAATACATACAGATATTGTTCAAAATTTAGGTGGAACCCCCCTTTAAAGCACTATTAAACCCAAAAGCAAAAACGTAATATATCGCAGCTTACCAGCATTTAGATGTGGAGGCTGCATTCATTTTTTTAATTTTATTTTTTGGAATTTTTTTCATGATGCATGGTGGAACCTCATTTCCAATGCCAGTTGTGGGGTAGAATACTCCACCCCCATAGTGAAAAAAACAGGAAGGTCTTTGCACATGGTGGGCTGTAATAAGCGATGTTTTGTCAGTTTACATGAAGCAGATTATGGAAAAAATGTATTAGGCTGGAGTGTCCCTTTGGGTGTCTTAAAACAAAATGAGCAATCTAAACTCTGCAGCGAGAATTCCTGGAAAGCAATAAATGGTCCAATTTAATGCCAAAGTGGTAAACAGCCGAGCCCGGTACAAAGGACCATTTTAACTGCTCCCCCGTCACGCTGCTGTGTACCAACTGACGTTCCATTTATCAAGAGTGATTAATCATGATACTGGGGGTGCCAGCCATATATTATACTGTAATTGGAACGTACGGGAGGGACTCTAGGAATGGAAGACGTCTTTCACCACGGGAAGGCCCAGGCTAGTCTTATGCTATAGTCGTTATGCAATTGATGTTAAACACACTCAGTGATGGACATTGGAGTTACCAGTTCTAAGAGTAGATGTAAAGCCTAATTGGAAGACATTAGGCTGCTAAAGCATTGACAACTACCATTTTTTTCTTTTCCTAAAATGCATCCTTTTTTCTTTTTTTTTTTTCTTTTTTTTTTGTTTTATAAACCTTCTTTTATTTTTTATTTTCTACCATCTCAGTGCTGAAGATCCTCTTTAGCCAATTCCTGTCTACATGCCCTCGGCTCCAGCAACAGCTGTTCATCATTTCTCTGGACAGTGACAACAGTGGGCCACGCCAGCACAACGTGTCTTGGGACGGCCGCTTGTGATCTCCACTAAGGGCGCAGTGCTGTGACTGTGGATGGGGCAACACACACCAGTCATACAGGACTTCAGACCGGCTCCCTGGAGAAAATGTATATATATGGGGCTTCATAGATCTGTGTAATCAGCTAACTGTGCCTGCAATATGGACCCTTGATGCACTCATCCCTGCTACCTTTCATCTTTTGCCATTGGGGATTCTAATCTGCCTGTCCCCTGAAGTCCGTGGTGTTATTTTAGTTTTGTCCCTATCCGTATGCACACAGCACCCCTTGAAGCCTTCAGCTGTTGCGGTCCCGGGGCTGCATATTGGGTGTCCGCTATATCCACTCCCCCAGCAACCAGGAAGCCCTTCCTTCTTGTTTTTACCTACCTGCATCTTTCTGGCCATCTGGCCACCCCTGTGTGATCCGTTGTCTGCGACTGTGTGTTTGGCGTATTGCTACGTTTAGAATCAAATGCATATCAGAAAATCCCTGAGGAAGGAGCTTTTTTTCTCCGTAACGCGTAAGAAAATACTGTATGCATTTTCTAATTTTATATGATTATACCGTGTGTGCATACCTATTTGTGACTCTCCTGTAACATCATGCACCTTTGAACTTGTCTGCACAGATTTTTCTTATTTATGTCCATACATATTATGTGTCTTTTTTGATAAAGTATATAATAAATAAACTTTTTGTATTGTTTTATGATACTCTGTGTCTCTCAGTCCATGCCTTCAAAGTCCCGCCCTTGAGGTGAAACCATTTGCAAATTTTAAGCTTGGCTGGCACATACAGCAGACACTTACACAACCTCCATTCCCTATTGATACTCAGGGTTCAAGGATCATTGTTAATAACATTATGTATTATTATTATTATTATTATTATTATTATTATTATTATTATTATTATTATTATTATTATTATTATTATTATTATTATTATTATGTAATTAATTATTTAAATATAGACAGATATTAGTGATTGAATTTAGATCTACTGAAAAAACAATACAAGACTCTGGTCCGGCCGCACCTAGAGTATACTGTCCAGTTCTGGGCACCAGTCCTCAGGAAGGATGTACTGGAAATGGAGCGAGTACAAAGAAGGGCAACAAAGCTAATAAAGGGTCTGGAGGATCTTAGTTATGAGGAAAGGTTGTGAGCCCTGAACTTATTCTCTTTGGAGAAGAGACGCTTGAGAGGGGATATGATTTCAATTTACAAATACTGTACTGGTGACCCCACAATAGGGATAAAACTTTTTCATGGAAGGGAGTTTAACAATACTAAGCTAAGCAGGATGTGGAAACCTTGCAAAAAGACCTGAGCAAATTAATGGGGTGGGCGACTATATGGCAAATGAGGTTCAATGTAGAAAAATGTAAAATAATGCATTTGGGTGGCAAAAATATGAATGCAATCTATAGACTGGGGGGAGAACCTCTGGGGGAATCTAGGATGGAGAAGGACCTGGGGGTCCTAGTAGATGATAGGCTCAGCAATGCCATGCAATGCCAAGCTGCTGCTAACAGAGCGAACAGAATATTGGCATTAAAAAGGGGATCAACTCCTGAGATAAAACGATAATTCTCCCGCTCTACAAGACTCTGGTCCGGCCGCACCTGGAGTATGCTGTCCAGTTCTGGGCACCAGTCCTCAGGAAGGATGTACTGGAAATGGAGCGAGTACAAAGAAGGGCAACAAAGCTAATAAAGGGTCTGGAGGATATTAGTTATGAGGAAAGGCTGCGAGCACTGAACTTATTCTCTCTGGAGAAGAGACGCTTGGGAGGGGATATGATTTCAATATACAAATACTGTACTGGTGACCCCACAATAGGGATAAAACTTTTTAGCAGAAGAGAGTTTAATAAGACTCGTGGCCACTCATTAAAATTAGAAGAAAAGAGGTTTAACCTTAAACTACGTAGAGGGTTCTTTACTGTAAGAGCGGCAAGGATGTGGAATTCCCTTCCACAGGCGGTGGTCTCAGCGGGGAGCATCGATAGTTTCAAGAAACTATTAGATAAGCACCTGAATGACCAAAACATACAGGGATATACAATGTAATACTGACACATAATCACACACATAGGTTGGACTTGATGGACTTGTGTCTTTTTTCAACCTCACCTACTATGTAACTATGTATTATTATTAATATTATTATATTAATAATATTAGACAACAGCAATGACATTTTTTTTCTGCTTTTAACACATCAACTTCAGGAACAACATGTTTATTTGCTGTCCAATATGTCCCACCAACTTTCGGATGACATTGTACAGGCATACCCCACTTTTAAGTACACAATGGGGTTTATTTACTAAAGCTGGAAAGTGCAAAATCAGGCTCATTTCTGCATAGAAACCAGTGACCTTCTAACCCCGGCTTGTTCAATTAAGCTTTGATAGTAAACCTGGAAGCTCGTTGGTTTCTATGCAGAAGTGAGCCTGATTTTGCACTTTCCAGCTTTAGTAAATAAACCCTCATTGCGTACTTAAAAGTGGGGTATGCCTGTAACTAGATATTCAACGTTATTTACTTACAGTGATATTTGAAGCAATTATTTATGTCTTTATTTTTTTAAAATAACAAACATGTTATACTTACCTGCTCTGTGTTATGGTTTTGCACAGAGCAGCCCTCCGATCCTCCTCTTCTCAGATCCCTCGCCACCGCTCATGGCCCCTCCCTCCTGCCGAGCCGCTGCTCTGCATGTCCATCCACACACAGAGCTGTGGCACGGCCCCGCCTTCTCTCCTCATTGGCTCACTGACTGTGATTGACAGCAGCAGGAGCCAATGAGGAGGGAGAGTCCCCAGAGGGCTAAGGCTCTTGTGCACATCGCTGGATCGCGATGGGCCTCAGGTAAGTATTAGGAGGTGCTGGGGAGCTGCTGCACAGGGAAGGTTTTTTTACCTTCGTGCATAAAATGGATGAAGGTTAAAAAAAAAAAATGGAGCCTTTGGAACCACTTTAACCACTTGCTGACCAGCTCACACACATTTACGTCGGCAAGTTGGCTCCTTCCCGCAAATCACTGTACCTGTACGTCAGATCCTTTAAGAGCCGTAACAGGCGCACGTGCACAGCTGGGGACCCGATGCACGTTGCCGGCGGCCACGATGTCCTCCGGCCACCCGCGATTGTGGGCACGAGAGCCAAAATGGGGATCTGTGTGTGTAAACACACAGATCCCCGTTCTGACAGGGGAGGAGAGACAGATCTGCTGTTCCTAGTGATTAGGAACAGCGATATGTCTCCTCCCCAAGTCAGTCCCATCCCCTCCACAGTTAGAAACACTCATAAGGGAACACATTTAACCCCTTCCCTGCCAGTGACATTTATACAGTAATCAGTGGCTATTTTTAGCTCTGATCGCTGTGTAAATGTCGATGGTCCCAAAAAAGTGTCAAAAGTGTCCGATCTGTCCACCGCAATGTCCCACTAAAAATTGCTGATCGCCGCCATTACTAGTAAAAAAAAAAAATAATAATAATTTTAAAAATGCCATAAATCTATCCCCTATTTTGTAGACGCTATAACTTTTGTGAAAAACCAATCAATATACGCTTATTGCTTTATTTTTTTTTTTTTACCAAAAATATGTAATAGAATATATATCGGCCTAAACTGATAAAGACTTTTTTTTTCAAATTATTTTTTGGGATTGTTTATAGCGCAAAAAATAAAAACCGCAGCGGTGATCAAATACCAGCAAAAGAAAGCTCTATTTGTGGGAAAAAAAGGACGCAGTGCCATATCGCAAAACATGGCCTGGTCATTTGCCACCTCAATACCGGGCACTTTCACCACCTTCCTGCCCAGGCCATTTTTCAGCTTTCAGCGCTGTCGCACTTTGAATGACAATTGCGCGGTCATGCTACACTGTACCCATATGAATTTATGTATCATTTTCTTCACACAAATAGAGCTTTCTTTTGGTGGTATTTAATCACTTCTGAGTTTTTTATTTTTTCCTAAAAAAAAAAAGACAGAAAATTTTGAAAAAAAAAAAGTTTCTGTCAGTAAATTTTGTAAATAAGTAATTTTTCTCCTTCACTAATGGGCGCTGATGAGGCGGCATTGATGGGCACTGATTAGGTGGCACTGATGAGGAGGCACTAATATGCCGCACTTATGGGGACTGATAGGTGGCGCTAATATGTGGCACTTTTGAGCACTGATAGGTGGCACTGATGGGTGGCACCGGTGGGCACTGATGGGAACAGATAGACCTCATGGATAGGCGGCACTGATGGACACTGATGGGTGCTGATGAGGCAGCATTGATGGGCACTGATTAGGTGGCACTGATGAGGAGGCACTAATATGCCACATTTATGGGGACTGATAGGTGGCACTGATAGGTGGCACCGGTGGGCACTGATGGGTACAGATAGGCCGCATGGATAGGCGGCACTAATAGACACTGATGGGCGGCACTGATGGGCATTGATTGGTGGCATTGATGGGCAAAAGTGATGGGCATTGATGGGCAGCACTGATACTCAGCACTGACTGGCATCACTAATGGCCACTGGTTGCTGGCACTTGAGGGCACTGATTTCTGGCACTTGTGGGCACTGATTGCTGGCACTTGTGTGCAATGGTGGGCACTGATTGCTAGAGGAGAGGAGGGATGCCAGCCGCACTGCACGGTTGGAAGCCCAGACAGTAGGGGGAATCAGCATCGCACAGGCACACCCCTCTGCGCACGCCTGAGTAAAGAAAGGATAAGGATAAAAAAAGTCTTGAGCCTTTAAAACCACTTTAAACTGTCACTGTTCATAAAATTATGGCTGGTCGGTATATATCCAAAATTCAACACCAGAAATAACCCCTGTTTGTGGTATATGGTTTGTCCCAACCCCCGGCCTATTATTGGAAATAGAAATAATGAAATACTGGATCCACCTTCAGGTCATTATTTCATTGTCTGCTCCAAAAATTCCCCCAAATTCCTGATCTCTTCAACCTATTCTCAGTTGACTTCAAACCATCCTGTGAGGTCACACCACGTGTCTTCAAAAAAAGGAAGAAGAATAGGGTTGATGTTCTTCTAATAAAAGTTTCTTATGGTGCTTGAAGCTCCCAGACGTTAGAAGATCCCATTATAATCTCACTTTTCTTTATATTACCTATGTCCCTTTACATATAGATAAGAATAGGCTTGGTTACATGCTGTTCCGCGTACTTATTTGATGAATTATTTATCAGTGTTATGGTTCATTGATTTTTTGTATCATTAAGTACAAAGCACGCCTTCAAAGTAAAAGATGATTAAAGTGAGATAATATTTGCTAAGTTCTAAGTGAAGTTGAAGCTGAGTAAACAAAATAAAAGAAAATAATTACTTATCACCTTGCCGCCGGCCGTAAACATATATGGGGTAGCGCAGCGGTGGGATTTCACGCCATGCTGCCACATTATGTGCCACTTTTCTGTGCTGGGAGCCCCCAGAACTGTGATCACACTGTCACCAGCACCCCGTAATCTTAATTTAAGATCAGTGGCCAGCAGAGCTGCACGATTCTGGCCAAAATGAGAATAACGATTTTTTTGCCTAGAATAAAAAAAATGAGCTAACTTTACTGGTTAGTTTTTTTTTTTTTAATTCATTAAAGTGTAATTTTGTTCCCAAAAAAATTGCATTTGAACGACTGCTACGCAAATACAGTGTGACATAAAATATTGCAACAACCACCATTTTATTCTCTAGGGTCTCTACTATTTTTTTCCCAAAAAACATACTTTTTTTTCCCAAAAAAATTGCATTTGAACGACTGCTACGCAAATACAGCGTGACATAAAATATTGCAACAAATATTGCAACAACCACCATTTTATTCTCTAGAGTCTCTACTAAAAAATATATATATAATGTTTGAGGGTTCTAAGTTTTTTTTTTCTAGCAAAAAAAAAAAATGAACTTGAAACCAACAAATGTCAGAAAAAAGTTTAGTGTTAAAGTGGTTAAACTTCCCTCATTTACACACCAAAGTGTATTCCTTTGATCTAAAAGACAAATTGTTACAATGTTTATACTTAAGTTCCACTGCTAAAGAATGTTGTGATTCTTGGCAGACTGCCCATTGTTTTGTTTTTTTTCCTTTCTTTTGATGGCTGTCGGCTTTAGCAGAGCAGAGAGAATTCTCTGTATAAAAAGAATCCGGAAATACTTTGTCAAGATCGCAACGGGGAAAAAAAATTGCGATGGCGATTCTTAACGATTAATCGTGCAGCTCCAGTAGCCGGTAGGCCGGGCTTCCAATCCCATGACCACTGTGAAAACCAATAAAAGTAGTCACATGATCAGGGGCCCGGCATAACAGCCTTGGGCATAGAGAGACCCTTAAAGGACCAGTGGAAGTAATGGGAAAACTAGGTCTTTATTTAACCAGTTCTGCTCCAGAAGGTTTTACCCCCCTTAAAGGGGTTGTAAACCCTTGAGGTTTGCATTCCATGCATTAAGGTGACAAAACCTCCTATGATGCAGCAGCCCCCACCTCCCCCCAGAGCCCCCGTTTTACTTACCTGAACCTGGTCTTTCCAGCGAGGGGGACGAGCACACCAGCTCCAGCCGGTGTCTTGGGTCCTGATTGGATAGATTGATAGCAGTGCAGGCATTGGCTCCCGCTGCTGTCAATCAAATCCAATGACGTGGGATATGGGAGCCAAGGGGCGTGGCCGAGTCCTGCTGTCTGTGTCAATAGATGCAGCAGCAGGACATGGGAGTGCGCCTGCACGAGTGACCCGAGGGGGAGTGGCTCTCCAACAGGGCACTCGAGAAGAGGAGCCATGAGGGCCGCTGAGGGGAGGAGGATCTTTTTTTTTACACTAAAATGGCAAACATGTTTACTTACCTGCTCGGTACAGTGTTTCAGCCCTGATCCTCCTCTTTTTGGGTCCCTCACCGGTGCTCCTGGTCCCTCCCTCCTGCCAGGTGCCCCCACAGCAAGCAGCTAAGCAGGCAGGCTCCCAAGCCACAGCTTTGGCCTATGTCCTTACTATCCCTTGTTGTCCTGGGCTGCTTCCTCTCTATCCTCTCTAGCCTACCATGAGCATGAGCTGGGAGACCCCTGGGGCCAGTTGCAGCACAGTCCATCCTCACCACTAGAGGCTCTGGGGAACACCTGCTGGCTCTTAGACTCCGTGCCCTGGCGAATCTTATGCTCTGGCTCCCAGTGGGATCCGTGTTTGTCCCTTCAGTGGACCTGCCTTCCTGAACCACCCAGAGTTCCATCCACAGCAGTCAGCCGTAGGGTCCACTACCTTAACGGTGCACTCCTGACTCCAACGGTGTGCATCTGTCACCTAGACTCAGGTGACCTGACATGCTGAAATCAGAAAAACTATTTACCTTTTGTCAGAGTTCTATCTAGTCCACAACAGCCAGATGCTTAAAGCTTTTGCACTTAAATGGGTTACAATGGTTACAGTTTAATGAAGAAGTAGAAGATGGGATTTTAAAGGTGCCTCCCATCTTCCACCTCTTCATTAATTTGTATCATTGGGGGATGTGGTGCCTAGGATGATTTCAGACACCAGATTTCTTTCAATGATTACAGTTGCAACTGGGAATGGGAAAAAGCAGCTCTCGACTGAAAGATTTTTTGTCAATGGATACCTTGAAAGTTCATCATTTCTAAATTCTATTTTGGTCAAGGTCCTCAGAAGACTACAGTGGTGTGATAAAGTCAAGAAGAAGTGATCAGTCTACTTCTGGTTCAATGGTGAAGGACATGGACAATGGAATTAGCTAAGCATAAAGAATATCTAAAGGTATTTATTTAAAAATTCTGAATGGGTGTAAGGGAAGTGGGAGGTAATGATTAAAGGAACTTTATTGGTTATTTTTTTGCTGTCAGGGTACCATTGGAAACAGTTCCCCTCACTTGTTCCAGAGACAAAAGAGGATATCTCTCAAAGTGAGGGTAATTCCCCTGTCATATGGTCGTCCCCAATTGGAAAATTTCTCTTTACTTGTAGTTCTGAGGAAAATTTGGAAAATTGGAAAATTTCCCTTTACTTCTAGTTCTGGGGACAAGACTAAAATCTTGTATATTCCCTCCTTTGCTTTGTCGGTGACTTTAGTCACCAGTATAAATAGAGAGGTCAGTCTCCCCAATGGGGGCACAGAAATACAAACTTGACTAACTCTTTGCCATGCTATCCCAATAAAAAAAATAAAATAAAAGGGAGATACACTGTGAATCTAAAACAATGTGTGCCAATTTTCACTTTGGCGCTGCATGTGGACTTTAATTTAATCCTTGTAAATAGTAAAGGCAAAAAAAAAATCTGTGCTATGTATACACTATGCATACTACATTGTCAAACGTATTGGGACACCTGCCTTTAAGCACACATGCAAACTTTAATGGCATTCCTGTCTTAGTTGGTAGGGAGAAAGCACAAGCACCAATCTAAGATTAGTAAATAGGATGATTTAATGCAAATCTGGATACAGGTACTCACAAGGGTAAAATATCAGAAGGCGTTGAGCACAAAGTGCAAGAGCGTCTATGAAGCTGGTACATCCGGATGGCTACTGTGCTGGGCACTCGAATAGATCATGGCGGTGGTTGCCAACACTTCCTGGAGTCCTGGAACACACAGGGATCCGCAGATGACGTCAGTTCAGGCCTGAAGAAGGAGCGCATGCTCCTCGAATGCGTCGCCTTTTCCCTCATTGCGTCCCGGAAGTGACGTCATCTTCGCCTCCCTGTGCATTCCAGGACTTCAGGAAGCATCGGCAACCACTGGTGCGGTTTGTTCGAGTGCCCACCACAGTAGCCATCCGGATGTACCAGCTTCATTCCAGCTTCACTTTGTGCTCAGTGCCTTCTGATATTTTACCTTTGTAAGTACCTGTATGCACATTTGCATTAAATAATCCTACTTACTACACTAAAGCCTCATACACACGATCGGATTTTCTGAGGGCAATTGTGTGATGTCAGGCTGTTGGCGGAAAATCCGACCGTTTGTACGCTCCATCGGACAATTGTTGGATGGCAGGCTTTAAAATTTTCTGCTGACAAATGTGTGTTGTCGGATTTTCCGAGCGTGTGTACACAAGTCCGTCAGACAAAAGTCCAAAGTACAAACACGCATGCTCGGAAGCAAGGACGAGCCGGAAGCGGTCGGTCTTGTAAACTAGCGTTCGTAATGGAGAATGGCAAATTATGAAATCTGGAAATGCAGCGCACAATTCTCTTCTTCTTTAATGGGATAATAATGAAGCTGCTTTGCTGGATATACTGATGGAGTTATTGCAAACGAATTTTCAAAGCCTTTTTTTTTCTAGTGATATCAAGAATAATATTATTATGCTTGTTATTTTTTTATTTGGGCAAGTTACCATAACACCATTATCCCATAGATTTTAAGATCAAAGATACAACTATGTTGGTGTCCCTTGTTAATTTTACATTGTATTTTATAAAATGTAACTGCCGACTCCCAAACTGTCATTTGAAGTAAAACACACAGCCAAGTATTATTCTCCACAATTTCTTTATTGTGCATTAAAAAAAGAAAACAAATAAAATTAGACATACTATCTGCCAATAGAACTTAACCAAAAAGTGCATTCTATGCATCCAAAAATATAGAAAATATAACAAATCAAATCATTATTATTCAACCAAAAAATAAAATAAAAGCCTCATGCATGTGTCCTGCTTCTTAATATAGGGGGTCAGCAATGCCAAGAGTTGGTGAATGCAGGGGTCCGTCATCCGGAGATAATTCCGAAAATCATCCGGATTATTCTCCTGGAGCTCCCGCAGCAAAGGCATAGGACATAATTGGTCACCATTAATAAAGCAACCAATTTTTGGTCCAAGAAATCCTCCTCCTCTTGTTCCTGGACTGGACTTGGGTCAAAGCAATAACTCCAAGGCCAATAATAAATAACACGTTATCTCCTCCGATTCCGCAGCATGTCTGGTTGACGAACGGCCGTTCAGAAACGAACTGAAAAGCGCGAAATGAAAAGCGCGAGGGTACCTTTGAGGGTAGACACTAGCTTGACCAATAATCCTTCTACTGTAAATAGTAAAGGCAAAGAATTAATCAGAGATCTGCGTACACAATGTATATGAATAAAATAAATGTAATTGGCCTGAGGGTATCTAAAGAAATACAGAGAGATGAGGACAACAGAAAGAATAATCTAATTTAATGTGAAAAATTAAACCTCAGGAGGCTGACTTTTTGTTTTATCTCCACAAGAAATATAACTATTTTACTTGGCCCTTAAGAAATAAGAAGGGCGGTGATCTATTGGGAAGAAAATGAATTCAGATTACATTTAAGTGCAAAGGAATAAAAAGAAAAAATGATTTAACTCACAAGTGCATTGCGATACGGAACTCGGGAAAATGACCTCTCTTGTGACTGACGCACCACGTTGGATAATGATCTGTAAATATTGCTGAATGGTATAAAAACGGAAGTGCGTTATTCTCCATCCACTAGGGGAATAGAGAAGATTGGAGGGAGAGGTGATTGTTTTAATATGTCTTCATATTCTCCACTGAATTGACAAAGGGAATAGCATATGTACAAAAAAAATGTATACTAATACGGGAATCTCAATTCACAGTTCATGAGTTTCGCCTTCCTTGATCCTTAATTGATACAATCAAGAGGAGGATTGTTTGTCCTTATAAAATTGACGTGATGATATACAGTTAATGTGATTGTAAAGGTTCGGTTTTTTTTTTCCTATAAAAATACCAAACATGTGGATTTGCACAGAGCCCCACCTCTTCTCGGGTCCCTCTTCTTTGGTGCTCCTGGCCCCTCCCTCCTGATGAGTGCCCCCGCAGCAAGCAGCTTGCTATGGGGGCACCCGAGCCGAGTCACAGCTCCCTGTGTCCATTCAGACACAGAGCCCTGACCCGGCCCGCCTCCTCTCTTCCCTGATTGGCTAGCTGATTTTAATTGACAGCAGCGGGAGCCAATCAGGAAGGGGAATCACGGACAGTCTGAGACAATCGTGGACAGAGAGGGACCGGCTGCACACAGAAGGTTTCTTTTATCTTAATGTATAGAATGCATTAAGATAATAAAAACGTCTTCCTTTTACAACCCCTTTAACTTTAACCACTTGCCAACCAGCCACCGCAGTTATACTGCTCTTTTTCTCGAATCTCCGTACCGGTGCATGGAAACACGTTTGTGAATATTTTGAGCACATATATATATTAGATTTATTTTATGACAGATGTTGATATTTGAGTATTAATGTATATATTTTATTTTGTTGCACAGAGTCACTTTAATTACCGTATTTATCGGCGTATGACACGCACTTTTTTCCCCTGAAAATCAGGGATAAATTGTGGGTGCGTGTTATACGCCGATCGCCCGCCGATTGTGAGCTTTTCGGCCGCTCTCAGCAGCTTTTGGCTTTTCTCGGCGGCTTTGAAAATGGCGCCGCCGTTCTCAGCCGCTTTCGGCCATTCTCGGCGGCTCTCGGCCGCCTTCGGCCATTCTCGGCCGCCTTCGGCCATTCTCGGCGGCTCTCGGCCGCTTTCGGCAATTCTCGGCGGCTCTAGGCCATTCTCGACGGCTTTCGCCCGGCTATTCTCAGCAGTCCCGCGGGAGCCGCCAAAAGCGTCCGAGAGCATCCGAGAGCGGCCGAGAGCCACCGAGAATGGCCGAAAGCGGCTGAGAGCCGCCGAGAATGGCCGAAAGCCGCCGAGAATGGCGGCACCATTTTCAAAGATGCAAACGACACAGGCTACAGAGGGACACTGACAAGGCTGCAATCGGGTACAAGTATACAGATGGACACTAACAAGGCTGCAATGGGGACAAGGCTGCAATGAGGGACAAGGCTGCAATGGGGGACAAGGCTGCAATGGGGGACAAGGCTGCAATGGGGGACAAGGCTGCAATGGGGGACAAGGCTGCAATGGGGACAAGGCTGCAATGGGGGACAATGCTGCAATGGGGGACAAGGCTGCAATGGGGACAAGGCTGCAATGGGGGACAATGCTGCAATGGGGGACAAGGCTGCAATGGGGGACAAGGCTGCAATGGGGACAAGGCTGCAATCAGGGACAACACTACAGATGGACACTGACAAGGCTGCAGATGGACACTGATGAGGCTGCATTGATGGGCATTTAAATGTAAGTTTTTTTCCTTAAACTTTCCTCCTGAAAGTTTTTTTCCTTAAAATTCCCTCCTAAACTTGGGGTGCGTGTTATACGCCGATAAATACGGTAATAATTAGTTGTGGCACTCAGCACTATATGCATGTGATTTTCTATAGGCAGCAGTAGAGTGTGGGTATAAGGATAAGCAGAGATACTAATCAATTAGTAGTTCACATACTGCCCTATAACTGAGCACAGAGTTACACCAATTTGAGTTAGTGGTGTTATAGTTTCTTATGTGGTTTACTACAGACATAATATAGCGTGTGTATACAAGTGTATTAAACATACAGGCGCTTTTTAGAGCAGAACTTTTTTTGTTATATTTTTTTGCTGAATGCACGGCCTTATGGGACGTGATCAGTGCTAGCAGCTGAATATATTAGAACTGACAATTTGTGTATGGTAGCTCGCAAGATCACCATTGTTTAAATCAATATACACTTATCTGGAATATTTTTTTTTATCAAAAACATGTAGCGGTATACATTTATGAAGATTTTTTTTTTTATTGGATATGTTTTATAGCAGAAAGTAAAAAATATTGGGTTTTTTTTTCAGAATGTTCGGCCTTTTTTTTTGTTCATATCGCAAAAAAAACCAAAAAAACAAAAAAAAAAAAAGAAACTGTGGTGATTTAATACCACCAAAAGAATGCTCTATTTGTGTGAAAAAAATGATATAAATTTTGTTTGGGTACAGTTGCATGACCGTGCAATCACCAGTTAAAATAGCGCAGTGCTGAATTGCAAAAAAAAGGCCTGGTCCTGCAGGGGGTAAAATCTTCCGGAGCGGAGGTGGATATGCAGTATGTGTTTTTAAAGTACTTGTAAGACAATATTTGTATGGATCCCTTGAATAGGAGGGAGTTATTCAATCCCAATTGAGCTATTTTAAATATGTTGTGAAAAAATATATTAAAGTGGAACTATAAGCAAAACTTTTTTTTTTTTTTTCATTTTGGATAGAGTGAGGGAGGGTTATAACCCCTGTAAGGTTTTTTTTTTTTTTTTTTGCCATCCGTGTCCTGTTGGGGAGATTTACCTTCACTTCCTGTCCCAGAGCCAAACAGGAAGCTATAGGAAATCCCTGCAAATTAAGGGAATTTCCTGGGGATTCCCTCATCACCGGTACTAGTGTCCCCATTGGAACATTTTTCCTCTATTACTTTTCTGGGGACAACCCAAAATTTCACTTTCAATGATAATGGTAAACAGGACAAATAGAGAGGGCGAATCTCCCTAATGGGGACACAGGCCACAATAAAATCCCAATAGGTGTTCCAATCCCTTTCCACTCTAAAAAACAAAACAAAATTGCCTTTAGTTATAATTTAAAGCTGTCAATAAATTGTAATTATTTTAAGATAATGCACCTCCACCACATAGAATGCGTGCTTACCAAAAGGCAAGCTCTTATTAGCCTGCGGATAAATACCCAGCTAGGGTCTCTGTCCAGAAGAGTGTTGAATATCCACAGGTATTGATTGGGAAGAATCTTGAACTAAGCACCATACGATCAGAGAGACTCGAACGTCAAACCGCCAGGGGAAAAGGTCAAGCGTTACCCAAAAAATGTAAAGAGAAGAAATGCTGATTAAAATGGTCAAAAGAACAGCCGGCCGGCTTGCAAACACCCGTCCACTGAGTTACAGCGCCATGGCGTCAGCACGTCAACCTCCCTACTCGCGTTTCGTCACAATCGGACGTCGCCTCGGGGCATTTAGCGCGGTATTTTCTATTTTTATTACCACTTTTAAGATAATGTATGCATAGTCCTTGGGCACCTTAGAAGTCAAATTATAAAAATTGTTGTGTGCAGTTTTCCACATAATTGGGATGTGGTGTCCTTGTAGATAGCCCACCAAAAATGTATGGAATCACGAGAAACCAATTATTACCACTTCCTCTCAAAGTTTCCGACTCCCAGAAGGCAGCAAGGGAAGTAGGTGAATGGGCAATCAGGAATAAGGAAGAAAGGGAAGAAAAGAAAAGGAGAGAGAAGAGAGAAAGTCATGGGGAGTAACAGAAAGAGCGATGGAGAAAGAAATAGAAAGAGATGGGGAAATATACACAGAACACGGCTTTTCAATTTTATATTTCACATCGTAGCATGTTGCTGTCATCCTTCTGCCGCTGACAATCATTTCAGCGATTTATTGAGAACTGAAGCCATAAATCCTCAGCCACTGAAATCCCAGTAAACAGTCAATATTAAAGCCTTCAATCTACACAACTACATAGTCATAGCGAATGGTAAAATCTATATTCAAATGTCTTGCAGGGGACTTCTAAAGACAGGGAGGGGAAGGACGGGCTTTCCTCCCGCCAATACTGGATCTGATGTTTATTGAAGTTTCGCTCTTAATATGTTTTTACCCATTAAAAGCCGCTGTGTGCCACATATTGCTACAATGTGTCTTTAACGATTATTACTGCAATTGAATTTCCTGGGAATGACAAAACAACATATATTTATTTTCAGGATTTTGTAAATGGGATTAACAAAAAAAAAAAAAGGTTTAGTCTCGTTTTCTTCATAAAGCTCAGGCAGATTCTGGAGCTCAGTAAAGAAAACATTGACCTAGTCCAGTGGTTCTCAACTCCAGTCCTCAGGACCCACTAACAGGCCAGGTTTCCAAGATAACTGAAATACATCACAGGTGATATCATTTGCTGCTCAGTGATTGCAGTATTCTAGTCTGCATCTCCCCAAGGTAATACTTAAAATCTGTCCTGTTGGTGGGTCCTGAGGACAGGAGTTGAGAACCACCGACCTAGTCACTTCAGTCTCTGCACCAATGGAGCTTACACTCTTATCTTAGCAATATAGAAGTTTATAACTGGGTGGGGCTCTGGGTATCCCTTTCCTTTCCCGCTTGAGTTGAGTGGTCATACTGTAAGGTGACGAGATTTTCAAAATGAAATACGGGACATATATATTTTTTTTTAATTGGCAAATGATAAACTATTTTATAACCATATTTTCCTCAAATGATATATGCAGTGTATGTATTTATGGAATGATTGTATGATATATACATTTGTTCTCACATTTTGTCCATGAGATAAAAAAAAACCAAAGATACGTATTACCACCATCCAGAGCACTGTGTACATTACAGGCCTCCCCTCATACCACCGTCCAGAGCACTGTGTACATTACAGTCCTCCCCTCATACCACCATCCAGAGCACTGTGTACATTACAGGCCTCCCCTCATACCACCGTCCAGAGCACTGTGTACATTACAGTCCTCCCCTCATACCACCGTCCAGAGCACTGTGTACATTACAGTCCTCCCCTCATACCACCGTCCAGAGCACTGTGTACATTACAATTCCCGCCTCATACCACCGTCCAGAACACTGTGTACATTACAGTCCTCCCCTCATACCACCGTCCAGAGCACTGTGTACATTACAGTCCTCCCCTCATACCACCGTCCAGAGCACTGTGTACATTACAGTCCACCCCTCATACCACTGTCCAGAGCACTGTGTACATTACAATTCCCGCCTCATACCACCGTCCAGAACACTGTGTACATTACAGTCCTCCCCTCATACCACCGTCCAGAGCACTGTGTACATTACAGTCCCCCCCTCATACCACCGTCCAGAACACTGTGTACATTACAGTCCTCCCCTCATACCACCATCCAGAGCACTGTGTACATTTCAGGCCTCCCCTCATACCACCATCCAGAGCACTGTGTACATTACAGACCTCCCCTCAGACCACCGTCCAGAGCACTGTGTACATTACAGGCCTCCCCTCATACCACAATATCCCTGCACATTGTGCTTGCAAAGATGCCCATTTAAGAGGTTTTTTTAAGCTATCAATACTTCCCACTGACAACACCAATTGCGGAAGTGAGTTCCACCTCCTTACCGCCTTGACAGTGAAAAATGCACTATACAGTTAATTTAAGCCGATTCTCCTGCGGTTTCTTTGAGTGGCCCTGTGTCTTCTTACACTCCCTGAGACTGAATACTTTAGTCCCTATGCTAGAATCAGCATTTAGGTATTTGTATATCACCATCATATCCCCCCTCAAGCGCCTTCTCTGCAGGCAGAATACGTTTAATGTTTGTAGTTGTTCCTCATAATTGAGGTCCTCCAGTGCCCTTAATAACTTTGTTGCCCTTCTCTGTACTCTCTCCAGTTCCAGCACATCCTTTCTGAGGATTGGTCACCAGAACTGAATGGTTCTGTTTGAAGGTTGAAGAGTTGAAGAGTGTACAACCAAGGGGTTGCAGGAAAAAGGTGGCTTCTCTTTGGAGACAGTGGTGTGATATGATGGAAGATTAGAGTCTGAGCTGAGGTTGAGGTGTGCAGCAGGCAAGAGAGTGGACAGAGTATAGGCCCAAGTTGAGGCAGGTGGCAGGCAAGAGAACTAGTGATGACATGACATACGGACAGGATGGGCCATGCCCCTGGCTGTATAGCCATGGAACCTAGAGGTACTCTTATGCCGTGTACACACAGCCGGACTTGCAAGAGCTCTAAACTTCATCGGCATTTCCGACGGAGAGATTTAGAACATGTTCTATATCTGAGTCCGTCGGAAATGCCGACAGAAAAAGTCTGATGAGGCATACACATGGTCGGAATGTCCGACCGAAAGCTCCCATCAGACATTTTCTGTCGGGAAGTCCAGACGTGTGTATGCGGCATAACACTCTTGCCTTTTGTACAACCTTTTGGAGGGAACACAGAACCAATATTACAATCTGTTGTTTGTAACAGGGCTTTTTTTTTAGGGAACATGGGGGGACACAGTTCCAGCACCTCCAGCACCAAATGTATGCATTGGCAAAGAGTGCTGGGGTGCTCTTGAGAGTCTAGTGATGGGTGATGTATTGACTCTAGGGCATATCTATTGTTTTTGGGGGTCTGTTGTTGCTGGGGGGGGGAGTCTGCTTCATATGACAAGTGGTTGACAGATGGAGCAGGCGACAAAGAATGTAGACGCGTTTTGTGCAAATGTAAGCCCTTAGTCATTACCAAACACGCACAGGACCCTTTTCCAATTCGCTCTGCTCCTAGCCCCGGACATGTGTGAACCAGCTCCATTGAAAGCCGGTCACACTCACATGTCATGCGAATTAGATGTGGGGAAACCCGCATACAATTTGCATATATGTGAACCCAGCCTTAAAGTCCCTCTGTCAGGTGACCACACAGCTTTCTGCTTCAGTAGATCAGTGCGGCTGTTGGGAGTGTCCTCCCTCCCCCTAGGATTGTAACTGCAAGAAGTGACGTACATAGCCGATAGTGCCGATGGCCGGGAAGGATGGGGGGCAGAGCCGGACAGGACGTAGGTGGAGATGGGTGGGTTGGGGGCAGGGCTACTCCGAACTCTGCTAATTTTCGAGTTCGACAACAGTTTACTGCCATGTTCAGCTGAGCTGGCAGACCATTTTCGGTACAGAACAGGAGAGTGCTGATTGTCCAGCTTAGACTACTGTTTCTAATCTAGACATTCAGAAATTCAGAAAATGCATAATATAAAAGTTAAAGGTATTTGACTAATCATTGGAAAATTTTTATTTTTGGGTGGACTTCTATAACCACTCGCCGACCGGCTACCGCCGATATACGTCGGCAAAGTGGCACGGGTGCACAAAACAACGTACCAGTACGTCGCTGAGCCATCCGCGGCTAGCGGGCCCGTGCACCGCCGGAGCGTGCCCGCGGGTCCCGAGGACTCGATGTCCACTGGTGGCCCGTGATCGTGGCACGGAGAGGCTGGACGGGGAGATGTCTATGTAAACAAGGCATTTCCCTGTTCTGCCTAGCAACATGACAGGGATCTACTGCTCCCAGTGATCGGGAGCAGTGATCTCTGTCATGTTCTAGTGAGCCGATCCCCCCTCCCTCCTACAGTTAGAACATGCTGAGGGAACACAGTTAACCCCTTGATCGCCCCCTAGTGTTTAACCCCTTCCCTGCCAGTGACATTTACTCAGTAATTAGTGCATTTTTATAGCACTGATCGCTGTATAAATGTGAATTCTCCCAAAATAGTGTCAAAAGTGTCCGATCTGTCCGCCGCGATGTCGCAGTCACAATAAAAATCACAGATCACCGCCATTATTAATAAAAAAAATGTTAATAAAAATGCCATAAATCTATCCCCTATTTTGTAGAGGCGATAACTTTTCAGCAAACCAATCAATATACGCTTATTGCGGGTTTTTTTTGTTACCAAAAATATGTAGAAAAATACATATATATTTTTTGGGGATATTTATTATAGCAAAAAGTTTTAAAAAATGCTTTTTTTTTTAGAATTGTCGCTCTTTTTTTTGTTTATAGCGCAAAAAATAAAAACCGCCAAAAGAAAGCTCTATTTGTGGGAAAAAAAGGACGTCAATTTTGTTCGGGTACAACGTCGTAATTGTCAGTTAAAGTGACGCAGTGCATTTCACAAAATAAAAGGGCTTGGTCAGGAAGGGGGGTAAAGCCTTCAGGGGCCGAAGTGGTTAAATGAGCCCTTGGGCGTATTGCTTCTCCCCATAGTGATTCTTCCATTCTGCTCTGTCCAGGGTGCTGAAATCATTTCCATCTCACATTATCAGAGATGTACCCATCACCGTTATGAATGAATGCAAACATTTATTTCCCGGGGGGGGGTAAAAGTAGCCCCATGAACCTCCACCATATACATTAACACATTCTCCATCTTAATATTTATGTTCCATATTAAGGTTATATCCTTCTATATACATTATACGCAATGCACTGCACGTGAGCTGCTTGACTAATAATAGAGTCAGATAGAGTAATGAATTTAGCCCGGAGTGCTCAGCCCGGTTATTTGCTCGCTGAGTGATTACAATATGTCTTTCTTATTACACTGCAGATGCACCGCAGGTGACTGCAAGCAATTACACCTGGCCATGGATGTGTAGAGAGAAAATAAGAGGCACATGGAGAGAAGGAAGAGAGAACGACATTAAGGAAGAACGACAGTATGCTAAGCACTAGCAGGATTATTTTGTTTTAAGTGAACTTATCGTGTGAATAAAGTTTATGGGTCAAGAAAATTACTGAATAGTGACGGAGGTGTCTAAGGATTCCTTTATCCCCTTTAGCATTAAGACCTCTTTCACACTGGGGTGCTTTTTAGGTGTTTTAGCACTACAAATAGCACCAGTAAAGTGCCTGAAAAGCACCACTCATGCCTCCCAAGTGTGAAAACCCTGAGTGCTTTCCCACTGGGGCGGTGAGCTTGCTGGCCCGGAAAAAAAGTCCTGCAAGCAGCTTCTTTGGGGCGGTGCGGGAGCGGTGTATACAGCGCTCCCAAAACGCCCCTGCCCATTGACATGAATGTTTATACCAATATAATGCTGCGCTATCCAAATTAAGTCATATGGTAATCGTACTAAATCCTAATATTACAGTTAAATAGTGGTGGTGAGATATTCCATTACTATGTAAAAGATCTAGTGAACATAATAATGCAATCTTATGCAAATAAAAGTTGTGATCATAAACAATTAAAAATTGTAATCCTATGCGATCCTCCCAATGACAACCTGTGTAGCATACACACCTCCTATATACACATGTTGCATTCATATGCAATAGAGAAATTTGCAACCCTGTGCAATAATTGCAGTGACAACCTGTAATTTACATCAATCTATATAAATGTGCATCAATATACAATAATCAATATAGAAATAAAGTGACCCGTGTTTAAAGTGCTCTTGTGCCAAACTAATTCATGCATTAATCTGTGTCCACAGAGTCGCAATATAAAGTCCATGCGCAGGGTTGCAAATTTCTCTATTGCATATGAATGCAACATGTGTATATAGGAGGTGTGTATGCTACACAGGTTGTCATTGGGAGGATCGCATAGGATTACAATTTCTAATTGTTTATGATCGCAACTTTTAATCGCATAAGATTGCATTATTATGTTCACTAGATTTTTTACATAGGAATGGAATATCTCACCACCACTATTTAACTGTAGTCAGTAATATTAGGTTTTATTACGCTTACCATATGATTTAATTTGGATAGCGCAGCATTATATTGGTATACATTTTTTTGGCACCTGCACATGGGACGTGATCAATGCTAGCAGCTGTCCTTTAATCATCTCTAATTATCATTTGGATTTTCACATGGTACCTCGCAAGTCTTTCTTTGTTTTTTACATTGAAATGAATGGGCAGCGCTGCCGAGCACATTGGCAGAGCTGCAACGAGGGCGCTTTTAACCCTTTTTTCGGCCGCTAGTGGGGGTTAAAAGCGCCCCACTAGTGGCCATAAAAACGCCCCTAAAACAACGGTAAAGCGCCACAAAAAGTAGAAAACTAGCGGCTCTTTACCACTAACGCCGGGCGCTTTCAGTGTGTGAAAGTGGCCAAAAGTATAACTAAAGGCAAAACTTTTTTTAAAGTTTTGGATGGAGTGGAGAGGGATTAGTACACTTTTTTTTATTGCTGCCTGTGCCCCCTTTTAAGGAGATTCTCCTTCTCTATTTGTCCTGTTTACCATTATCATTGAAAGTGAACGTAAAAAAAAAATCCCAAATTTTGGGTTGTCCACAGAAAAGTAATAAAGGGCAAATTTTCCAATGGGGACATTCAATCTGGTGACCTTGGGCTCCCCAAGGAATTCCCTGAATTTACAGGGATTTCTTCTCACTTCCTGTTTGGGTATAGGACAGGAAGTAAAGGGTAATCTTTAGAAAAACATGCAAAAACATATTTTTCTTTACCTTTTTCTTTACCTTTTTCACACACATGTTAAAGTTATAGTAAAGGCTTTGCTTTTTTTTTTTTAAATTACAAACAAGTCTCGCTCACTGCTCTGTACAGGGGTTTTGCATAGAGTAGCCCCGATCCATCTCTTCTCGGGGTCCCCCGCTGATGCTCCTGGCTCTTCCTTCTTGCCGGGAGCCCCCAGAGCAAGCAGCTCTGGAATTGTTAAAAAGTGTCTCTGTGTTTTTTGGTGAATGTGTAGGGGTACTGTCCCCATATTCATTCACAAGGGGGGAGGGGCGGGATCTAGGACGCAGATTGTGATAAACCCCCTGCCCGCAGTCCCCCACAACCCCAGCCCCGGGTTATGGGGAAGAGACCCCTGCCCCAAAGCACCCACCCCCCCATGTTGAAGGCATGTGGCCTGGTATGGTTCAGAGGGGGGCGCTCGCTAATCCACCCTGTTTTCTGGCCTGCCAGGCTGTATGCTTGGATGAGGGTATGGATTTTGGGGTAGGGTCTGGTCCCACGCCATTGTTTTTTTTTACAATTTTTGCCTGCAAATGTTTTTTTTTTTTTATTCAGCTGTCAGCGGGGAAGCCCATTGACAGCTGATGACTTATCGGCTTCCTTGCCCTGCTCCTTAACAGCAAGCTTTTACTGCGCCCTGATTGGGCAAAGCTTTGCCCAATCAGGCGCAGAATTCACTGTGCAGCGTGCAATGCATTTCAGGGTCTTTAGCGGGTGGACACCCTGAAAATTTGGATGTTCCCCAAACGGGAACTCATGCTCGGGCCGAACAGTTCACCCAACACTAGTTACAACCAAAAATGTAAATGTATTTTATTGGGATTTTATGTGATAGACCAACACAAAGTGGCACATAATTGTAAAGTGGAAGGAAAATAATAAATGGTTTTCAATTTTTTTTTTAAATAAATATGTGAAAAGTGTGGGGGGGGCATTTGTATTCAGCCCCCTTTACTCTGATACCCCTAACTAAAATCTTGTGAAACCAATTGCCTTCAGAAGTCACCTAAATACTAGAGTCCACCTGTGTGTAATTTAATCTCAGTATAAATACAGCTGTTCTGTGAAGCCCTCAGAGGTTTGTTAGAGAACCTTAGTGAACAAACAGCAAGGTTCTGGCAATTATTTGACTGAGTTCTCTAAGGACCCTTGGGTGCAAGCCATCTGGTCCCGGTGACTTATTAATGTTACATTTTTCAAGTCTATTCCTAATTCTGTCCTCTGTTAGCTATGAGGGTTACATCCTGTGATGTGTCATGAGAATAAACACTACAGTTTTGGATGCTGAAGCCCCCGGATTCCCTCGTGAAGACTGAGGAGAAGAATAAATGCAATACCTTCGCCATCTCACCATCCTTTGTAACCAGATTCCCTTCCTCATTCTTTATGGGGCCAATATGGTCTGTCCTCCCTCTTTTACTGTTTATATACTTAAAGAATTTCTTGGGATTTTTTTTGCTCTCCTCTGCTATGTGTCCTTCATGTTCTATCTTAGCTGCCTTAAGGGTTAGGTTAGGGGTTAGGTTATAAAATAATATCCTCGGCTTTGAACAACTTATTGAGCACTGTTTAATCCACCATCTGAAAATGAAAAGAGTATGGAATAACTGTAAACCTACCAAGACATGGCCGTCAACCTAAACTGACAGTCCTTGCAAGGAGAGTATTAATCAGAGAAGCAGCCAAGAGGCCCATGGTAATTCAGGAGGAGCTGCAGAGATCCACAGCTTGCAAGTTTGCAAACTTTGTCTCAAGCACTTCATGCGTGGCAAAAACACCAGCTATTAGGGTACCGCATGCTTGACAAGGCATTTAACCTCCCACCACTCAGCCCATTGGCAAGAGCACCTGAAAGCCACACAAAAGGGGTGCAAATATGTTCCTCCTCCTTACTCATCTCAGTCTGCCCCTGCTATACCTCATGACCTCTCAGCAGCCTCCACTGACAGGGATGATGCTATAGCACAGGGTGTCCCAGGTCCTTGCAGCACATCTGCCAGCAGCACACCACCAGCTGTAGACTATAGCCGGCAAATTTCTCTGCCCCATCTCCTGCAGTGGAAACAAATATACAGTGACTGTCACCCACATGCCCAGCGTCTAAATGCAAGCTTGTCAAAGCTTCTGGCTATACAACTTCTGCCTTTCCATCTGGTGGATTCTGCCCCCTTCTGTGAATTTGCAGAATGTGCTGTACCACAATAGCAGGTTCCCAGTCGCTATTTCTTTTCACATATGGCCATTCCAGCTCTGTACCATCACATGGAAGGCATCGTTGGGCAAGACATTCAGCCGCAAAGTCCATGTTAGTGCTGACATGTGAGTCAGCAAGCATGGTCAGGGACAATATCTTTAGTTCACTGCACACTAGGTAACTCTGCTTGCAACTTGGAAGGATGCAGGACAGGGCTCAGTGCTGCTGCTTGTTGTGCCCCTCCATGTCTCCATACAGCTAGTGGTGATTTGTCAGCTCTACCCCCTCCTCCGCCTCCATGCCCTCCTCTGCTGAATTGTCCTATGAACCACAAGTATCCCTAATCGTTCAAGTAGCTATTCATTGAGTCAGGCTAAAAGGTGACATTCAGTGTTTCATCTACTGTGTCTAGGGGACAGGAACCACACTGGAGCAGAGATTCTTGCAGCTCTGCAGGGACAGGACCAAAGGTGGTTCATTCCATGCCAGCTGGAGCCAGGTATGGTGGTGTGTGATAATGGCACAAACCTCCTGTCCGCCCTTAGACAGGGAAAGTTGACAAATGTGCCATGGCTGGCCTGGCACATGTCCTCAATTTGGTGGTGCAGCATTTCCTAAATAGGTACCCAGGGTTTGAAGATCTGCTAAAGCAGACCAGAAGAGTCTGTAGCCATTTCAAGCGGTCATACATAGCCAGTGCCTGGTTGGCTGAAATTTAGCGAGAATTCCACCTGACCATAAACCGCCTGATTTGTGGCATGCCCACCAGGTGGAACTTGACTTTGGCAATGCTGCAGCAGCTGCATATGCAGCAGAGGGCCGTCAACGACTACCTGTGTGAGTATAGCACAACGGCAGGCTCAGGCCAGCTCGGCTTTTTTTCCCCACGCCAATGGCTGCTCATAAAGGATGCATGCACTGTACTGTCACCATTTGAGGAGGCCACAAGGATGGTGAGCCGTGACAATGCATGCATCAGTGACACAATCCCTGTTGTGTTCCTGCTGGAGCAGACTCTGTGTGACATTATGGACAGGGCACTTGAGTCAGAGCAGCGGGAGGAAGAGGAGGACTTCCTTTCCTCTCAACCATTGTTCCTATGCCACAGAACACACAAGAAAAGAGGGAGGAGGAGGCATTGAAGCAGAGGAAGACATACATCAAACAGCAAGAGATGGTTTTCCATCCGCAGAACCCTTGGAAGTAGTACGTGGCTGGGAGGAGGCAGTTCCAGGTACTATAATCCTCAGTGACCCCAAAGAGTCTGCTTCTCTTGCCTCCGCAAATTTGCAGTGCATGGGCTTCCTCATGCTTCAAAACCCGCAAAAAGACCCAAGAATACATGCTGTATAGGAGAAGGATCACTATTGATTGGCAACCCTCCTTGACCACCATTACAAGGGGAAAGTCTCAGAACTCATCCCATCCCCACAGAGAGTGCAGAAGATTAAATCTCTTGAGTACACCTTAAAGAGGAGTTTATCGAATGCTTTTCCTGAGAGCAGAGATGAAGCTGATTAAGTGTTTTTGGGATGTGGAACCTCAGCAGGACTTCTAGACTGCCTAGCGTTGGGGGTGTTGATTTCAACTGGAACTAGAATTGTGTCTATGGTTTCATGGGCACAATTAACACCCAAAGAAAAAACAATTTTTCCGCACCTGTTTGACAGGTGCATATCATTTTAATTTTTGACAGCAAGGCCAATTCTTGCTTTCATCAAGAGCACCTCTATAGGGTTAGGGTGTGAAGGCACCAACGACACCCAAACACCATTTTTTCCGCACCTGTTTGACAAGTGCATATAATTGCCATTTTTGACAGTAAGGCCAATTCTTGCTTTCATCAAGAGCACATCTATAGAGTTTTAAGTGTGAAGGCGTCAACGACACCCAAAGACCAATTTTTCCGTACCTGTTTGAAAGGTGCATATCATTTACATTTTTGAAAACAAGGCCAATTCTTGCTTTCTTCAAGAGTACCTCTATAAGGTTACGGTGTGAAGGCACCACCAAGACCCAAAGACCAATTTTTTTTGTTACTTCTATGCAAAGTAAAGACACAAGTCCATCAAGTCTAACCTATGTGTGTGATTTTATATCAGTATTACATTGTATATCCCTGTATGTTGTGGTCGTTCGGGTGCTTATCCAATCGTTTTTTTAAATTATCAATTTTCAGCTCCCTGATGAAACCACTGCCTGTGGAAGAAAATTCCACATTCTAACCATTCTTACAGTAAAGAACCCTCTACGCAGTTTGGGGTTAAACCGCTTTTCTTCTAGTTTTAGTGAATGGCCGCGTATCTTATTAAATTCCCTTTCATGAAAAGTTTTATCCCTATTGTGGGGTCACCAGTACGGCATTTGTACATTGAAATCATATCCCCTCTCAAGCGTCTCTTCTCCAGAGAGAACAAGTTCAGTGCTCGCAACCTTTCCTCATAGCTAATATCCTCCCGTGCCTTTTTTAGTTTTGTTGCCCTTCTCTGGACTCTCTCCAGTTCCAGCACATCCTTCCTGAGGACTGGTGCCCAGAACTGGACGGCATACTCCAGGTGCGGCCAGACCAGAGTCTTGTAGAGTGGTAGAATTATTGTTTTATCTCTGGAGTTAATACCCTTTTTAATGCATGCCAATATTCAAACTATGACATTCAAGCAACGGGATTTTAGGTAATAGAAATTGAGTTGGTTGCTGTGGTTTCCAACATTTTCATATCATAGCTGTACTGCCTTGGGACAAATGTTTTGAAGGCTTCTTGTGAATTGAGGAATGTTTTTCTCAGCTTCCATGGTCATCTGAATTATTGAGATATTTGGAGCATGGGGTATGGAAAAATGTAAATATATGTGTATTCAAAAAACATTGGTTTACAATAAAGCCTTGCAGGCCCAATGATGCAACAAAGGAAATACGGAGAGTGGTGTCCTTGTCTTGGTCACATCTAACAAAAACTAAATATTTTGAGGCCGTTCAGCACGCTTGACAATGAATTTCCTGATAGACAATGAAATACCTCCCTGAATTGTAAAATATATGAAATATTTGTACTCATACAAAAATGTTTCTGTATGCAGAGCTTGAGGTGATCTACTGAGCTTAAATAAATAGAAAAAAAAAATAACACTTTGGAAAAGAAGCCACAAAATTTATACGGTAGCAGGTGGTCTAGCCAACATGACAGTTACAGGGGTTGGGACAAACCATAAAACTAGGGGGTTTACAATGGTGATATGTTCAAAAATGCCCATTCTCATTTATCCAGGCCACCGAGCCCTGGCAAAGGGACCCACCCACTGACTCCAGAGTTTTGTGGGGCTCCTACTGCTGAAGGGGGTGACATTTACAAGGTAGGGATACAGGAGGCTTGCATGTATATATACATTAATACTGTGCCTTTAGTTTATCCTGGGTGAGTGGTGGGTTTACATCCACTTTAACCACTTACGGACCGCCCGCCATCATTATACGGCTGGTACTTTGAAGAGAAATATCGTTGTTATATCAGCGGCTACTGTAGCTGCCATACTCCGGTATCCACTTCTTCAGCGGGTGGCCCCCTTTCAGATAAAAGTGGTATCTGCGGTGGATTCCAAGCAAGATCACTTTTATCTGTGGCGGGAGAGGGCTCCCCCCTTCCGTCACTCTCCGGTGCCCACCGCCTCTTACCGGAGCCGCCGGCAGCAGCGGAGGCGATCGCATCCTCTTCTGTGTTAGGTATGGAGCTAAGTGAGGGGAAGATGGCCCCCCGCTCAGCTCCATACAATTGCAGGGCAGAAGCGACTTCAAAACGGCAATTCCGCCCATAGCTTTTAAAGCAACATTTATTTATTTATTTTTTATTTTCAAACAACTTTTTTTTTTTTTTTTTTTTTTATTGAAATTTCGTGTAAATATGAGATCTGAAGTCTTTTTGACTCCCGATCTCACGTTTAACAGGTCCTGTTATGCTTTTTTTCTATTACAATGGATGTCAACATTCCTTGTAATGGGAATAAAAGTGACACAATTATTTTTTAAAAGAACAGTGTAAAAATAAAAAATAGAAAGTGAAATAAATAAGAAAAGCGAGCTCGTGTGCAGAAGCGAACACATACGTGAGTAGCACCAACATATAAAAACTGTGTTCAAACCACACATGTGAGGTGTCGCCGTGATCGTTAGAGCGAGAGCAATAATTCTAGCCCTAGACCTCCTCTGAAACTCAAAACATGCAACTTGTAGAATTTTGTAAACATTGCATATGGAGATTTTTAAGGATAAAAGTTTGTCGCCATTCCACGAGCGGGCGCAATTTTGAAGCGTGACATGTTGGGTATCAATTTACTCAGTGTAACATCCTCTTTCACAATATAGAACAAATTGGGGTAACTTTACTGTTTTTTCAATTTTTTGTTCAAAAAAGTGTATGTTTTACGTCACCGCATTTAGAACGATCGGATTTTCCGTCAACTTTGTGTGACCGTGTGTATGCAAGACAAGTTTGAGCCAACATCCATCGGAAAAAATCCTAGGATTTTCTTGTTGGAATGTCTGAACAAAGTCCGACCGTGTGCACGGGGCATTAAAGTGGTTAAGCTAAGGGAAAAACCAGGTGAAAAACTATACAATCAGTCTGAGCCAACTACAGCCCAGCCAAAAACTACATTTACACAGTAGCCCCTGTTTAGGAAAAGGGGGCTTCATGTATCTCCTAATTGCATCTCTCAAAGTGTTAGAGACTGCAGCGCTTCTTGACATAGCCCTTAATCTAAAGACTGTGTAAGGAAAGGCCTTCTGTGCACAGGCTAAATCAGGTTCCTTTTTCATGCTCGCAGGAATTGGGCTTTGGCTAATGCATATGTAGCACCCTGGAGTTTAGGCAGGGATGCACCTCACAAATTTACTTGCCAAGAGTAGTTACCCTGGTTGATTGTTAAAGATCTATTGATTCTTCCCTAAGTTTGGCCTGGTTGCACTTGTCTCTACTACCACTAGGTGACCGGGTACTTGGTGGTGCTTGATGTGAGAAGGGCAATGCAAGGTCAAGTTATGGGTATTTGGGTATCTCAGCCAATGGGCAAGGGTTTCTTTGAATACCATGGCCTGCTGGGAACACCTATATATTTGGATGGAGTCAGGTGATTTATGTTCTGTGCCACCTGGATGGCTGTCTGGGTGGACGTGTGTCGTGTTGCCCCGGGCTGCTAGGCCAGAGATTGGCCCTATCCCAGGGGCATCTGGTTGCTCTTCTGTCTGAGGGCCTATCCAGAAATAAGAGAGCAGCACAGGGTTAGGATTGCGGCTTGCAGTCCAACCAGAAGTGATGGTTCTGTTGGCCAGAGAACATGGTCGGAGGTAGAGGGGAAGCTGTCACTACTAAGGAACCATCCACCTTATTACCAGGGACCACAATGAGTAACTGAAGCAAGTACTGTAGTATTCTCGCTGAAAGGGCACGATGGAGAATCGGGAAACTTTAGGCGGTGATCAAGTCAAGGACCCAGCCAGTGGAGGTGACGCTTGCAGAGCAGCCTTGTGTGCCAAGCCAGGGACCGAGCAGGCTGTGGGGTGAAGATTGGGAAGTATCTGTGAGTGCCAAACTAGGGACCCAGCAGAGATACGGGGGTGACGCTTGAGGAAGATACCATTGTGAAGATTTTAGGAGCTCAAGGGATTCAGTGACAGTAAATCACTGGGTCTAGTGAGATACCGGGAGCTCAGTGTACCGAAGAACTACTGTACAAGGAGAAGTTGTAGTGAAGGTGAAGGAACTGTTAAACTTTGTGTTAGGAACTGTTAAAGACTGTTGCCATAAGAGACAGCATTCCTGCACATGCAGATGTGGCATCTTGCTGGATGCCTTTCCCTGCATGGCTGTCCTCTTATTGAAGTCTCAGATTTTGCCAATTGAAATTGCAGCTACCTAAGGGTGTCCTGGTCCCAACCCCCTTTCCCCTACAAAAGTTTGTAAGAGAAATAAACATCCCTTTTGCATTTAAGAAGTGTCTGGCGCTCTATAACTTTATCCACCTTGCACCCACAATGCCTCTCAACCCACAATATACAGAAGGATCATCTATCTCTGGCCCTGGAGGTTCTCATTAGACTGAAGGAGGCCGGAGACCTTGCTACACATATAAGCTTACGTGAACTCGTGTGCACACGAGCACCTGTGATAGATGTTGGTGCCAACCAGGCTATTTAAACTCAGCCAGTGCTCAGGTTCAGGGCTGCTTTGTCTTTCAGCCTCCTGTGTATCCTGTGTTCCTGTTCTCCTGATTCCAGTTACTGACCGGACTTGTCTGACCACTCTCTAAACTTCATCTGCACCGATGCCCGACCCCCACTTCTGTCTGCTCCATTGGCTTCAGTTGCATCGATTGGCTCCTGACTTGGCTTGTACGTGTACCTAGACCTTGCTATTGCCTGTTCCTCTGTACCTGATCTGTCCTGCCAGTATATGACCTGGCTTGCCTGACTCTGATTCCTGACACATCCTGCTGTGCCTGCTGTTCTTCAGTCTGCTACCAGCGCATTTCTCACCTGCCCACTGTCGCCAGTACCCGCCTGCTTCAGTCTGCCATCCTCCAGCTGCCCGCCTGCTCGCCAGCTTGTTGAAGCCATCTGATGACTTCTCCAGCCCTGCTGCTAGCAAGACTTGCAGGCACTCGTGCCACTCTGCCCTCCTGCGCCTCCTATCTACACTATCAGGGGCCCTGAGTCAGAGGTGTAAGAGATGCTTTCCTTATCGTATCAGGCTCTGCTACCAAGTACGTGATAGACTGTGACTGAGTTATCTGTACAGCTAAATATGCTGAGGTATGGTCTTAACACTCAAGGAAAGCTGCTGGGATAAGCTGCTAGACATCTTCAACTTTGGACAATAAATCCAGCTGTATGTAACTAATTACTACAAGCCATTTGTTTTTAATCCTCAACAAATCTGTCCTCAAAGATTTACATCTCTAAATAATCCGGAGGGTGTATGCCATAGATCAAGACAACATCTCCCTGCTGGAAACCCCATCTAGCTGCTGAAAATATAGATGAAGGCAACAAACACATGGACACCCCACCGTCCGTCTCCAAAGACCAAAGCAAATAATGTATGTGCGTTGTCTTTTTATGGAGATATCAAGGACGTGTTATTGTATGTTCGCTAGTCAGGCGAAGGAAAGTATATGAGAAAAAGTAAAGAAAAAGGGAAAGAGGAAAAAAGAATGGAATTTATAAAGGTTCATGCTTCCGGAAGTAACAATGACATGCTTCAAGCTATAATGAAAATTTTATTAGTCAAGGCTATAATTTTCACTAATAAAAGCCAATGAGAATTCAATATACCAATCACACAGCTAAACAAAATTATGTTAATTATAGGAAGCAAACTAGGCACGTGTAGTGATCTAAGCACTTAGGTAGATAGACCAATGGAAATGTAGTAGAATAAAAAGACTAGTCATGATAATGAAGGGGGAAAAAAACACCTCATTGCCAAATCTTGCCAAATTGCCTCTAGAAATAAAATGCAGGCAGTAATGCCGCGTACACACGACCGGACTTTCCAGCAGAAAAGGTCAGACGGAATCATTTCATCGAATAATCCAATCGTGTATGTGCTTCATCGGACCTTCTCTTTTGAAAATTCTGACGGACCTAGAAATAGAACATGTTTTAAATCTTTCCGACGGAATAATTTCCTATCGGGAAAACCGTTCGTCTGTATGCTATTCCAACGGACCAAAAACGATGCAAGGGCAGCTATTGGCTACTGGCTATTTAACTTCCTTTTTCTAGTCCCGTTGTATGTGTTGTACGTCACCACGTTCTAAACGATTGGACTTCGGTGTGATCATGTGTACGCAAGTCTGTTTCAGCGGAACTCCGTCAGAAAAACCGTCAGAGTTTATTCTGACGGAAAAACCAGTCATGTGTGCGTGGCATTAGAAATCTTCACGAGAGCCCCAAATCTGGCACTTCCTAGCATTTCTTGGTTGAGTACTATGCTGGTCCTCATTCTCTCATGGCATAGCATCTTATTGGCCTATCATTGTTATAGACAGCCTCTTTGGCCAGTAGGGTACTGGGGTAGATGGAGGAGCGGTACCAGGTTGGGACTACCCTGAGTAACACTAAAGCCTCGTACACACGATTGGACTTTCCGATAACAAAACTGTGGATTTTTGTTCGAAGGTTGTTGGCGCCAACTTGTCTTGCATACACACGGTCACACAAATGTTGGCCAACAATTACGAACGTGAGAACGTGGTGAACGACAAGCCGATAAAAAGGAAGTTTACTAGCCAGTGCGCCACCCTTTGGGCTCCTTCTGCTTGATTCCGAGCATGCATGAACTCTTGTGTGACGGACTTGTGTACACACGATCGGAAAGTCCAACAACAAATATTTGTTGGCGGAAAATTTGAGAACCTGCTAGTCAAAATTTGTTGGCGGAAGGTCCGCCAACAAATGTTCGATGGAGCGTACACACGTTGGGACTTTCCACCAACAAGCTCACATCCTACATTTGTTGTCGGAAAATCCGATCGTGTGTATGGGGCATTAGAGTTTTTTATACGATACAATAACAGCTGAAAAGCATTCTAGCTACAATGTTGTATATCTAGTAAAAAGTTTAGAAAAGAAGGATAAATCAAATTTGAACATTAATGATCAAAAGCAGAATAAGAGGCCATCAAAGGTCACAGATGATGGAATCTGGAGATTTGACTTTCAATCTAACACAGGCCAGCCACTGGGGAAGCTAAAAGTTAGAATCCCTGTTACATGGTGCAACTAAGGACCCATCATAAATATATAATAAATATAAAAGCAATTTGTGGATTCACTATGGTAACCTAGGTCTGTTGGACATTGTCCTCATTGAGTCTGGTGTCACTACCAGGTCTGTGGAAATCTTCATCATTGAGTCTGGTGTTGCTGCTTACATCACTAGGTCTGTGGGGAGGTCATCACTGCCGAATCTTGTGACGCAGTTGACATTACTGAGTCCAGACGAAGAGTGGGAGGAGGTAAAATCCCAGTTTGTTTGGTGCCAAGAGGCCACTGGCCACAACTTTCTGCCCACTGCTTAAAGAGGAGTTCCACCCAGGAAAAAAAAAAAATTAAAAGTCAGCAGCTACAAATACTGCAGCTGCTGACTTTTAATTGGACACTCACCTGTCCCTGGGTCCAGCGGTGCGGGGGATCGAAGCCCCGCTCGTCCCCCCCCTCCGCTCGTCGGCGCCGGCATTTCAACTGTGGGCGCCGGGCTGTGGCTTCACAGCCTGGCACCCACTGCGCATGCGCGAGCGGCGCCGAGCGCCGTGATTGGCCGCTCAATCACCTGGGACCTGCACAGGGTCCCAGATGATTGACAGCAGGGAGGGAGAAGAGCCAAGCCCTTCCTGTGCCAGGGGGAAGTGATGTCACCAGCCCAGGCAGACGAAGGGGCAGACTACGAGGGACCACCTAGCAACAGGCATTTAGAGGTAAGTAAAAAAAAAAAAAATATCCAAATGTTTTTTTGTTTTTTTTTTTAGAATTTTTTAGATATTTTTGTTTTTTTGGGTGGAACCCCACTTTAAGGAAACCATATTACCTATTTTAGGATACAATTTGGGCACTTACACACAGTTTTGTTGGACTCACCCAAGTTTGAGCACTCCAACACCAGGAGTTGGTCTCCAATGATCACCAACAGACAGGCCAGTGGGAGAGGTTTTACAGAGACTAACAGACCTCCCGTTCTTGGCATCTCCCATTAGTTGGGACCTTGCTGATTTTGCATTATTGGCACTTGTTTTTGTGCACTTGTTCACTGTTCTTCCATTTTGGTCATTATTTTACTTTGTGTTTTGCACAAATAAATATGCCTTCCTTAGGCTTGGTGGGTCAAAAAATGTGGTCACAGTCACTGGTGGGAACAGGGGACCAAGAAACATCAGCTTCTCTGGGGTAAGCTACATATAGAGAGAAAGAGACTGCATTCTCAGCTATGTCAGTTGTATCTAATGAATGGATCGTCTGCATTCCTCTTGGTGTCGCTCGTTTTATGTGTATGGAGAGGAAGTATTCAGTTTGGTGTCATTGGTCCCCAGTGCTTGGAGAGGTTGCACTCATATGCCCCGTACACACGTTCGGATTTTCCGATGGAAAATGTCCGATCGGAGCGTGTTGTCGGAAATTCCGACCGTGTGTGGGCTCCATCGGACATTTTCCATCGGATTTTCCGACACACACAGTTGGACAGCAGGAGATAAAATTTTCCGACAACAAAATCCGTTGTCGGAAATTCCGATCGTGTGTACACAAATCCGACGGACAAAGTGCCACGCATGCTCAGAATAAATAAAGAGATGAAAGCTATTGGCCACTGCCCCGTTTATAGTCCCGACGTACGTGTTTTACGTCACCGCGTTTAGAACGATCGGATTTTCCGACAACTTTGTGTGACCGTGCGTATGCAAGACAAGTTTGAGCCAACATCCGACGGAAAAAATCCTCAGATTTTGTTGTCGGAATGTCCGAACAAAGTCCGACCGTGTGTACGGGGCATTAGTAATGCCACTGGTGTCGCTAGTGGATGGATTGGCTACATTCTCAACACTGTAATTAATCTCTAGTTGGATTTATTCTTAGTTACATTATTGATCTTTTGGAAATAACATAGATTTTCAGGGCTATTATTAGTGTCTTTTGCATTAATAAGCTGCAGTTTTAGTGATGTTATCAATCCCCAGGAGATGGATAGGCTGCATTCTCAGCTATGTCACTGGTTACCAGTAAATGGTAAGACAGCATCCTCAGTGGTGTCATCTGTCCCTGGTAACCAAATTGGAACCATTGTCAGTTATACCACTGGTCTATAACATCTGTTTTAAAGCGTTTATAAAAGCTCAAGGTTTTTTTTGTGTGCATAAAGGTAAAAAAACCTTCAGGGTGCAGCAGCACCTCAGCACCCCCTAAATTCTTACCTGATCCCCATCTTGATCCAGCAATATGCACAAGAGCCCCAACTCTACCGGGTCTCTCTCTTATCATTGGCTGGGACATCAGTGGTAGCATTTGGCTCCTACTACTGTCAATCACAGCAAGTAAGCCCATGAGGAGAGAGTAGAGGTGTGTGAATGGACACACAGAGCAGTGGCTCGAGAGTGAGCCTGCTTGGGTGCCCTCACAGCGAGCTGCTTGCCATTAGCGCACTAGGCAGGGTGAAGGGGCCTGGAGCACTGGTAGGGGACCTGAGAAGAGGCTGCTCTGTGCAAAAACATTGTTTAAAGCCGCCTTTCTCAACCTATTTACCCCAGGGGAACCCTTGAAATAATTTTGAGGTCTAGGAGAACCCTAGCTAAAACAAATGAATTGGTGGTCAGTTGGACAAATGGACCCTACATTGGTGGCCAGTGGGAAGAATGCCCCCCTTGCAGCACTGACCAAAATAAAACCATTACAGGCCGCTAAAAAAATTATTGGGCTCATGCAGCTAGCTCTGCCATGTTGGGTTGACCCCATAACTATGCAGGTACCATCAAATGAGAAGTCAATCAGCCACAGTTCAAGGAACCTATGGCAACCCTTGAAAAAACAGTTAGGTTCTATGGGATCCTGGTTGAGAATAGACAGTCTAGAGTGAAGACTTTTGATTGCTTTAGTCCCTTCTCACCAAAACCTGCATGGTTACACTGCCTCATTGTGTCCCAAACCCTACTTCATAGAAGCCATAGTTTCCATATACTGCACTGATGATGGCCTAAAAGCCTGTATGCTGTTCCTGATTTGAAGATTTTTGATTCACTTGTATATGTGATTCTCCTCCTGCACAACACTTGCTGCAGACTATCTCTCCTTATCCCTCCAGCACAATTCTTCAGGCGTAGCTAGCACAGGGTTAGGCCTGACACTGGTTTCAGCCAGACCTTCGTAACAGTACCTTATTACAGGCAGGGACCATGGGCCCCTATGATGTAGTAAAGAACGTTCTGGTGCTAGCTGCCCTCTTTGGTGGACTACTGCTCTCAGTCAGTCTCTCCAGACCCTGACAGCCCTCCAGGCTGCAGCTGCCTGTCTCCACTGCTAATGGAACTACAGTCTCTCCCACTGGCTCTACATCCATCTCAGACTGCACACTCCCAGCCCGCTCCGGCATACCTCCCAGCTCTCCCAACTGTGCCTGCCACTCACCGACACCTGGTGGATCCCTCCTAGAGACTTGCCCGGCTGTATCCTCTCCTGCTCGTGTTCAGGACAACCCTTGGATTATGTGGGGTTCCTGTACAACTCCGAGCCCCTGGCCCAAGGTCACCCCCCCCCCAGACTGGGGAGCTTCCTCAAAGGCCCCAATAGCCTAATACCCCATCTTCAGTTCTTCCACCCGAACAACTCCTCCCCAGCTGGGCTGACTATAGGTACTGTATTTATTGGCGTATAACACTCACTTTTTCACCAAGAAAATCAGGTGCAAATAGTGTGTGCGTGTTATACGCCAATACTTCAATTTTAGCTGCATTGGAGGGGACAGGGAGGGGGCAGGACGAGCGCCGTCAGATTACATACAGTGAGAATCTCCTGTTTACTTGGCGTCCTCTGTAATAGCAAGTCCCGTCTCCTGGGCCGCCATTGTACCACTGTTCTGTCTATCATAGGAGATTCTCACTGTATGTAATCTGTCGGTGCCTGTCCCACCCTCCTCCCTTTCCCTTCTAGGCTGTAGATGGGCATCGATCAGACAGCACTGATGGCAATGGTGAGGCTGCTGCATTGAAGTCATTGGTGAGACTGCTGCATTGATGGCAATGGTGAGGTTACTGCATTGATGGTGAGGCTACTGCATTGAAGGCATTGGTGAGACTATTGCATTGAAGGCATTGGTGAAGCTGCTGCATTGATGGCAATGGTGAGGCTGCTGCATTGATGGCAATGGTGAGGCTGCTGCTTTGAAGGCAATGGTGAGGCTGCAGATGGGCATTGATCAGGCTGCATTGATGGCACTGGTGAGCCTGCAGATGGGCACTGACCCTTATTTTGTTTCAAAGTTCCTTATTTAAAATGTAAGATTTTTTTTCCTGAAACTTCCCTCTTAAAATGAATGTGCGTGTTATACCCCTGTGCGTGTTATACGCCGATAAATACAGTATTTAAGGAGGCCTGCCCCCTGCCAATCCAGCTTGGGGATTGGATAGATCCACTTAGAACACCCCAGATAGCCCCACCATTTTTCCCTACCTTCTTTCTAGGAGACTCTAGAAGCAGAAGGGAGGTAACCGAAAATTGAAGCTAGCTGTGATTCACCAGCCTACTCTAGGCCACTCCCAGCCCACAGATTAAAACAAACAGGCCTAGCTTTTGGCTAGGCCTGCTTAACCGTTTCCCGACCGGCTCGTGTACATGTACTGCGGCACAATGGCACCGCTGTGTGAAACCCCATACAGGTACGAGGTTCCTTTAAGAGCCACCAGAGGGTGCGTGCGTGCCTGCTGCTTGATGGGTTTCCCGATGCGCGTGGCCAGAGGAGAGAGGAGAGGAGACATGTGTCCTGTCAGAGGAGAGGAGACATGTGGTTTGTTCCCAGAAAGTAGGAACAGCAAAATGTCTCCTCTTCTACTCAGTCCTATCCCCATACAGTGGGAACACACATTTAACCCCTTGATCGCCCCCTAGTGTTAACCCCTTCCCTACCAGTGTCATTTATCATGATTAATGTCAGTGGTCCCAAAAATGTATCAAAAGTGTCTGATCTGTCCGCCGCAATGTCGAAATACCGCAAAAAATCTCAGATCACTGCCATTACTAGTAAAAATAAATAAATAAATAAAAATGCCATAAATATGCCATAAATCTCTCCCATAGTTTGTAGACGCTATAACTTTTTGCGCAAACCAATCAATGTCAAATATTACGATTTTTTGTTTACCAAAAATATGTAGAAGAATATATATTGGCCTAAACTGATGAAGATATTTGTTTTTTAAAAACATTTTGGGGGATATTTAGTATAGCAAAAAGTAAAAAAAATTTTTTTTTTTCAAAATTGTCGCTCCTTTTTTGTGTATAGCGCAAAAAATAAAAACCGCAAAGGTGATCATATAGCACCAAAAGAAAGCTCTATTTGTGGGGAAAAAAGGATGCAAATTTTGTTTGGGTACAGCATTGCATGACTGTGCAATTACCAGTTAAAGCAACGCAGTGCCAAATTGTAAAAAGTGCTCTGGGCAGGAAGGGGGTAAAACCTTCCAGGGCTGGAGTGGTTAAAATTACCTCCATTACAAATTGCCTTCGGGTGCCTCTGGTAATGCTGCCACACTGCCGCAGTCTCCCCCATTTCTAGGTAAGCAGTGCCTATGTATCCCTCTCAGAACTCACATCAATTTTATATGATATTAAAGAAAATAATAACCTTCATGTTTTGAAATACAGTGGAACTTTGGTTAACGAGTAACGTAGTTAATGAGCATTTTGAAAGACGAGCAACTTTTTTTTTTTAATTCTGATTCGGCTGGTGAGTGTTGTCTCGCAAAACGAGCAGGATTCAAGCTAACGGGGTGCGCAGTACAGCATTTGACCAGAGGTGCGGGGGCGCCGGTGAAACTCGGAACAGTTTGGAAATACTCGGAAACACTCAGAAATACTCAGTTCCAGAGTGTTTCCGAGCCTTTCCGAGGGTTTCCGAGTTCAGCAGAGCTGTCCCCGTGTATTTCCGAGGCTCTCCGCCGCTCCCCCCTACCTCTGGCCACATGCGGTATTGCATGCAATAGAAGTCAATGCGGAACGAGTTATCTTAGTTTCCATTGACTTCTATGGGGAAACTTGCTTTGATATGCAAGTGCTTTGGATTACAAGCATTGTCCTGGAACGGATTATGGTCATAATCCAAGGTTCCACTGTATATATCAATGGCATAAATAATGGTTTAAACATGAAATTATGATTTATCTCAATAGATGTTTATGACTGGCTCCTTCTGAAGAAGCAGCAATTGCTGCGAAACCAGTTAGGGAGAATCGCCAAGACGCATCATACCTTGACACCCCATCTCAACAATGGGGGTCACCTTAATTTCATTCTTTGTATAATTGTTTGAAGCAGCATAAAAGGCTGTAAACTGTCAACTGTATCTAACTATTTTCCCATTGTGGTTATGTCCCACACTGCTTTTATATTCTAGATATTATTAAATTTCTTTTATATAAAACTATACATATCCTTGTCTACATCCTTGAGGTACCGAGATAGTCCAAAACTTTCTCCCTTATTCCAGGGGCACTTCTGAGGTGACCCCGGACACCTATTTCGACCTCCACTACAAAGAAAAATCTTACCCTAGCACCTACCTAAGGTAGAGTGCTACATACTAAATGGATAGACTGTATACTTGGTGATGTCACTATTATATACTTAATGAATAGGCTGCATCCTCAGTGATGTCACTAATACATACTAAATGGATAGGTTGCATCCTCAGTGTTGTCATTAGTTTGTAGTAAATGTATAGGTTGCCTCCTCAGTGATGTCATTAGTAGGGATGAGCCGAACACCCCCCGGTTCGGTTCGCATCCAGAACATGTGAACAGGCATAAAATTTGTTTGAACATGCAAACACCATTAAAGTCTATGGGACACGAACATGAATAATCAAAAGTGCTCATTTTAAAGGCTTATATGCAAGTTATTGTCATAAAAAGTGTTTGGGGACCCGTGAAGTTCCCGTGCGTCAGAGGAGGGCGGGGTCACCGGGTGGCCCCGTCCTCTGTTATATAAGAGGTGTCAGAAGAACCGAAGCGTCACACGGTGGAATAAGATGGAAGAAGAAGAAAGAAGATGGAAGAAGGGGAAATTAATAAAGGACTTGTCAAAAACCGTCTCTTGTGTTTTTTAACCTTTTTGACACTTTTTTTGTGAAATGGTAGGGGTGCATTTGTACCCCATTACCAATTCACATGGGGGGGCGGGACCTGGGGGTCCCCTTGTTAAAGGGGGCTTCCAGATTCCGGTAAGACCCCTGCCCGCAGACCCCCACAATCACGGGGCAAGGGTTGTGGGGATGAGGCCCTTCTCCCCATCAACTTGGGGACAAGGTGCTTTGGGGGGCTACCCCAAAGCACCCTCCCAATGTTGAGGGCATGTGGCCTGGTACAGTTCAGGAGGGGGGCGCTCTCTCGTTCCCCCCTCTTTTCCTGCGGCCTTCCAGGTTGCGTGCTCAGATAAGGGTCTGGTATGGATTTTTGAGGGGACCCCACGCCATTTCTTAAAAAAAATTTGGCGTGGCGTTCCCCTTAAAATCCATACCAGACCTGAAGGGCCTGGTATGGAATTTAGGGGGACCCCCACGCATTCTTTCTTTTTAATTTTGGTTTGGGGTTCCTCTGTGGGGAAATTCCATGCCGTTTTTATCAATGAACTTTTATGTGTATTGCCGGACCAACAATTCATTATAGCCGACGCTAGCGATAGTAGTTTTACATGACTTTTTTTCCTTTAGAAATGTAATTTTGCTGTCAGACTGTTCTAAACATGGGAAACACGCGCCCCTTTACAGGCATACTATAGACACCCCCAGGTACAAAATTTAAAGGAATATTACACTTTTAGCATTATTAAAATCACTGCTCCCTAAAAAAGGGCTGTTTTTAAAACTTTTTTTTTTGCATTGATACATGTCCCCTGGGACAGGACCCGGGTCCCCAAACACTTTTTATGACAATACCATGCATATAAGCCTTTAAAATTAGCACTTTTGATTTCTCCCATAGACTTTTAAAGGCTGTTCCGCAGCTTTCGAATTTGCCGCGAACACCCCAAATTGTTCGCTGTTTGGCGAACGGGCGAACAGCCAATGTCTGAGTCGAACTCATGTTCGACCTGAACATAAAGCCCATCCCTAGTCATTAGTATGTAGTAAATGTATAGGCTGCATCCTCAGTGATGTCATTAGTATGTAGTAAATAGATAGGCTGCCTTCTCAGTGATGTCTCTAGTCTCTAGTTCATCGTAATTCTATATTCTCAGTGGTATTACAGTCTGCACTAGATAAGCAAGCAGTTTCTGAAAAATAATATTCAGTTTTATCCTACTATAGCACAAAGTGATCACTTCAGCCATGTTTAAAGGGCTCTTGTTCATTAATTCCAATGTATTCCCTCTACGTATCTACCACCTGCAAACTGTGGCCACCATTAGGAAGTGGTGTGCGGGAAATACAATCTCAGGCCGCCACCGCTAATTGTCATAAATTAACCTTGTGCAGCGGTGCATTGTCTGTGAAATCAAAGACGCTTAACCGAAACTCCCCGAGGAATTCAGCTATGGCAGAATTTAATGAGCCATAGAGTAAATGCTAACTAAAAATGGCTAAAACAATGAGATATGTTCACTTATTTTCTTCATTGTTTTTGATTCTTATTGGTCTTACAGGAGAAAGCACACTCTGAAACATGGCAGATAAAGCAAGTGAAGTATTTAGCATTCGGTATATTTAAAATGGGATTCAGAGTTTTTTCAAAAAAAATCATTTGTGACATTAATTACATTTCTAAAAATAAGTGTATAAGTCACTTCTGTGGTATCACAATGGCCAATTTATTGGGCTAAGTGCATGTCACCTAGAAGAATTAGAATCTAATCAGGCTGCAATTTGTATACTAAGATTCTGTCAATTATTTAACTAGATTTCCTTTTAGGAGTCAAGACAATTTCTATGATATAATGCTATGTTTGTATGGCTATACATTGCAATTTTATGATTTTATGTATATGGTTTTATACATTAAGGATTTGTTGCATTGCAGAAGTTTAACAGCCTAATTAAATATGTATTTTATCAGATGTGTGCTATAACAACCCCGTCTCAATACCTCTTTATCCCTGTTTTCTAAATCTGCTGAGTAATGACAAAATAATCATTTTTATTGTACTTTTTCTTATGTTTTGGGGTGATTTCTTGAGATTACTTATACTTGACTATCCATATGTTTTTCAATTCTTCACCTTCTGTTGGTTTATGGTTTTAGTGATTTTTGGGGCACCCGCTGAACTTCAGTATTTTTTTTTTCATTTCTTATTATTTTTTTACCATTCTAGTTATTTATTTTTACAATTTTATTATTTTTTACAATTTTATTTTTTATTATTTTTTACAATTTTAGAGGAGCTCCATTGGGAGGTGGGTGGGGGGCTTTGATGAGATATCAGGGGTCTAAATAGACCTCTGATGTTCCTCCTTTGAGACAGAGAAATGAGATTGAGGACACAGCCCTCAATCTCCATCTTTGCAGCCTTAGATGCACAGAATTAATGCCCTAGAAGAGGTCTGTACAGAGCTTCCCGTTCATTCACAAACTGACGCATAGTAAATACAGTTTCGATACGGACCACTGATTCTATTCATTCAGACAAGGAAGGGGCCAGTAAATTACATATTTACTGGCCCCATCCCCACTCTTCATCCTGAAAGCATCCCCCCAGCATCTGACGGTAGAGGGGAAGGGGAACCCAACAGCACTGCAGGGCAAAAGGGGGGGCCAGGAGGGAGCACAGGCGCCCGATCACAGCAGGAGGTGAATAGGAGGGGCAGATCCCCTTCATTTTCCTCCTGCAGACGCTGAAAGGCTGCAGGAGGAAGATAGAGTGAATTGTTTTCTCTATATGCTGCTCCCACCACCCCTCCCATCCGGGTGTACAGGGGGCCACACAGGCCCCCTGGAGCATGGGGCAGGGATGCAGTTGCAATCCCTGTATTGAATGGTAACTGCCTATCCAAAGCTAGTGAGCTTTCCAAATGTTCCCCCCCCCACTCTGTACAAATATGTATTGGATTTTCAGCACTTCTTGTATATATTCCTTTGGCACCAATATTCACGGCATTCCCTTCCACTGATAACCAGAGGGGCCACCTCTCCAAATGACCACCAATGTAAATGAGAACTAATCCTACTGACAGAAAGTTACTGGGGACAAGCTGGAAGACACTGGGAACATTGGGGATACAGAGATCACACTGGAAGGCAATGGGGGACACTTGCAAACAGTCACTGGGAACAAGGAAGGTCCTGTACAGGGACACTAGGAATCTTAGGGACATAGGAGTCTTTAAGAAAGTAGAACACTAGGAGTCCTGGGGTCACTACGAATCTTCACAGGAAGCTAGGAACACTAGGAAACACAGGGGGTCACTAGGGACAGGCTGGAAGACACTGGGGATATGAAGACCACACTGGTTGGTATTGGGGGACACTTGCTAAGGGTTACTAGGAACAAGGAAGGTCCAGTACAGGAACACTAGGTATCTTAGGGACACTAGGATTTGTTCAGAAAGTAGAACACTAGTAATCTTGGGGTCTTCTCCAATAGGAAGTACAGGGGACACTGAGAATCTTCTCTAATAGCAAACACAAGGAACACTAGGAATCTTCTCCAATAGTAAACACAGGGAACACTAGGAATCTTCTCCAGTAGGAAACACGAGGAACACTAGGAATCTTCTCCACTAGGAAACACAGGGGGACACTGGGATTCATCCCCACTAAGAAACATGGAGGAAACTGGAAATCATCTTCACTAGGAAACACGGGGCAAACTAAGAATCTTCTCCAATAGGTAACATGGGGGACACTAGAAATCTTCTCCAATCAGAAACACTGGGTACACTAGAAATCCTTTCCACTGGGAAACACAGAGGACACTAGGAATTGTTTCCACTAGGAAACAAAGGGGGCACTAGGAATCCTTTCTATTGGGAAACATGAGAGACAACAGGAATCTTCTCCACTAGGAAATAAAGGGGACACTAGGAATCTTCTCCACTAGGAAACATGGAGGAACTAGGAATTTTCTCCATTAGGAAGCGGGGGGCAATAGGAAAATTCTGCACTAGAAAATGCGGGGGACACTAGGAATCTTGTCCAGTAAGAAACCTTGGGGACATTAGAAATTTTCTCCACTAGGAAGCACAGGGGACACTTTGAATCTTCTCCACTAGTAAACACAGGGTTACTAGGAATATTCTCCAATAGAAAACACAGGGGACACTAAGAATCTTCTCCACCAGGAAACATGGGAGACATTAGGAATCTTATCCACTCGGAAACACAGGGGGTACTAGGAATTTTCTCCACTAGGAAACACAGGGGATACTAGGAATCTACTCCACCAGGAAACACAGGTGACACTAGGAATCTCCCCCTCTAGGAAACACAGGGGACACTGGGAATCTCCCCCAATAGGAAACACAGGGGGCACTATGAATCTTCTCCACTAAGAAACACAGGGGAAACTAGGAATCTTCTCCACTAGGAAACACAGAAGACACTATGAATCTTCTATCTGGGGACATTCGGAATCTCCCCCAATAGGAAACACAGGGGGCACTATGAATCTTCTCTATTAGGAAACACAGGGGACACTAGGAATCTTCTCCACCAGGAAACACAGGAGACATTAGGAATCTTATCCACTAGGAAACACGGGGGACACGAGGAATCCTCTCCACTAGGAAACACAGGGGACACTAGGAATCTACTCCACCAGGAAACACAGGTGACACTAGGAATCTCCCCCACTAGGAAACACAGGGGACACTGGGAATCTCCCCCAGTAGGAAACACAGGGGCACTATGAATCTTCTCCACTAGGAAACACAGGGGGCAATAGGAATCTTTTCCACTTGGAAACACTGGGGACGCTAGGAATGTTCTTCACTAGGAAACACAGAAGACACTATGAATCTTCTATCTGGAGGACATGGGGAATCCTCTTGAAAATACAGCTTCACCGGGAAACACTGGGGGACCTGGTGCTAGAAACACTAGCTGTGGCTCGGGCCATACCTGAGGGAATGAGCCCAGCTTAAAAAGAAATGGAGATGGCCTGGCTGGGCTGGGTGTGTAGCTAACTGAATCAACAGCAGGCGGTTAACCAGTCTTGAGCACAAGTCTATTGGGATAACAGGTATCAGCAGAACTTTGCAAGTTAAGCTAGAAACTACCTGTACCATCATGCCTGCTGGTATTTGCTTATAGAGAAGACAGATCAGTAGCAAAGCTGCACTTTCTGGTCATAACTGGTTCACTTTAAATGAGTAGAGATTTCACTTGCTACTTTTTTTAGTTTATCATGCTATCTTTTTATTACTCCGTAATCTAGTCATTGTTTCATATCCTACAATAGGAAGACATTTTCTTTTCCTTCGATACTAAAATGACCCTTATTTCTAACATAACTCAACACATAGACATTAATGTCTATTATTATTATTATTATTATTATTATTATACAGTATTTATATAGCGCCGACAGTTTACGCAGCGCTTTACAACTTGAGGGAAGACAGTACAAATACAATACACTTTGATACAGTAGGAATCAGAGGGCCCTGCTCCTTAGAGCTTACAATCTAAATGTCCAAACTGCTGGCAACAAAAGTGAGTACACCCCTAAGTGAAAATGGCCCAGTGTCAATATTTTGTGTGGTCACCATTATTTTTCAGTACTGCCTTAACCCTCTTGGGCATGGAGTTCACCAGAGCTTCACAGATTACCACTGGAGTCCTCTTCCACTCCTCTATGATGACATCACGGAGCTGGTGGATATTAGAGACCTTGCGCTCCTCCACCTTCCATTTGAGGATGGCCCACAGATGCTCAATAGGGTTTAGGTCTGGAGACATGCTTGGCCAGTCCATCACCTTTACCCTCAGCTTCTTTAGCAAGGCAGTGGTCATCTTGGAGGTGTGTTTGGGGTCGTTATCATGTTGGAATACTGCCCTGCGGCCCAGTCTCTGAAGGGAGGGGATCATGCTCTGCTTCAGTATGTCACAGTACATGTTGGCATTCATGGTTCCCTCAATGATCTGTAGCTTCCCAGTGCTGGCAGCACTCATGCAGCCCCAGACCATGACACTCCCACCAGCATGCTTGAACGTAGGCGAGATACACTTGTCTTTGTTCTCCTCACCTGGTTGCCACGGATTGACACCATCTGAACCAAATAAGTTTATCTTGGTCTCATTAGACCACAGGACATGGTTTCAGTAATCCATGTCCTTAGTCTGCTTGTCTTCAGCAAACTGTTTGCGGGCTTTCTTGTGCATCATCTTTAGAAGATGACAGGCAAGCAGACCATGCAGACCAATTTGATGCAGTGTGCGGCGTATGGTCTGAGCACTGACAGACTGATCCCCCACCCCTTCAATCTCTGCAGCAATGCTGGCAGCACTCATGTCTATTTCCCGAAGACAACCTCAGGAAATGACGCTGAGCACGTGACCTCAACTTCTTTGGTCGACCATGGCGAGGCCTATTCTGTTAACCACTTGCTTACCGGGCACTTAAACCCCCCCCCCCTCCTGCCCAGACCAATTTTCAGCTTTCAGCGCTGACACACTTTGAATGACAATTGCGCGGTCATGCTACACTGTACCCAAATGACATTTTAATCATTTTTTTAACACAAATGGAGCTTTCTTTTGGTGGTATTTAATCAGAGCTGGGATTTTTATTTTTTGCTAAAAAAACGAAAAAACGATGGACATTTTAGAAAAAAAAATCATGTTTCCAAGTTTGTTATAAAATTTTGCAAACAGGTAATTTTTTTCCTTTATTGATATGCGCTGATGAGGCGGCACTGGTGGGCACTGATCTTGCACTGGTGGGCACTGATGGGCACAGTTAAGGCGGCACTGATGGGGACAGATAAGGCGGTACTGATGGGCACAGATAATGTGGCACTGATGGCCACTGATAAGATGGCACTGATGGGCACTGATGGGCCCTGATGAGTGGCACTGATGGGTGGCACTGATGGGTGGCACTGATAGGGACCACTGATAGATGGCACTGATAGGTGTCACTGATAGGTGGCACTGATGGGCACTGATGGGCGACACTGATGGGCACTACTGGTAGGTGACACTGATGGGCACTGATAGGTGGCACTGATGTGCAGCACTGTTGATGAGACACTGATTGTGGGCACTGATAGGTGGCACTGTGGGCACGGATGGGTGGCACTGTGGGCACTGGTAGGAGGCACTGTTATCTACTGTTAGGTGGCACTGACAGGTGGCACAGGTGGGCAATGAGGAGCTGGCGGCAGCTCTTGGTGATCGGGACTGATGTGCCTGTCACGGCCGCGGTGAGCGCCTTTTTTTTTTCTCCTCATACTGTCAGCGCGAGGAGAAACAATAGCCGATTACCGGCTCTATTTACATCACATGATCAGCTGTCATTGGCTGACAGCTGATCACGTGGTAGGGGGTCGGGATCAACCCCTTACTCCGATCTGTGATCCAGCGAGTCTCAGGGGGCGCGCAGGCCGCTCGGGCATGGGAGGACATCAATAGACGTACTCCCGGCAAAGCAGGTCCGCGCTGTAGCCGCCATTCAGCTATAGCACGGATCTGAAGTAGTTAAACTGATGCATGGTCTTGTCTAAGGATGGGCTCAGGCATGTTCGCAGCTCCACATGCCCAAGCCACCAGGAAGCTGACACTCCGCAGCGCTAATCACAGACAGTGAGACATTTCCCCATCCGCGGCTGCACAGATCGGGAAATGTCTCACTGCGTCTGATTAGCGCTGCGCAGTGTAAGCTTCCTGGCGAGCTCAGCCATGTGGAGCTGCGAACACGCCTGAGACCATTCCTAGTCTTGTCCACCGTGCTGCAGCTCAGTTTCAGGGTCTTGGCAATCTTCCTATAGCCTAGGCCATCTTTATGTAGAGCAACAATTCTTTTTTTTCAGATCCTCAGAGAGTTCTTTGCCATGAGGTGCCATGTTGAACTTCCAGTGACCAGTATGAGAGAGTGAGAGCGATAACACCAAATTTAACACACCTGCTCCCCATTCACACCCGAGACCTTGTAACACTAACGAGTCACATGACACCAGGGAGGGAAAATGGCTAATTGGGCCCAATTTGGACATTTTCACTTAGGGGTGTACTCACTTTTGTTGCCAGCGGACATTAATGGCTTAAGTTATTTTGAGGGGACAGCGAATTTACACTGTTATACAAACTGTACACTCACTACTTTACATTGTAGCAAAGTGTCATTTCTTCAGTGTTGTCACATGAAAAGAAAATATTTACAAAAATGCGAGGGGTGTACTCACTTTTGTGAGATACTGTAAATGTTGTTGTTTGAAGAAGCACAGTTTCAGGATCATCAAAATCAATATCACTTTTATTACCAACATAATAATGTCTTGGTGATTTATGAAACTTCTGTATGTCTTGCTCTGGCTATGAATGAAATCATTTAACTCAGTGGGCGGTAAGACCAGAAGATCTACAAAAATAGCTTTAGATAAATTGCCCGTTATTATTGCAAATACTCTCACAACACGCTGCCCTCGGTTCTATTATTTATATATATTTTTCCCCTGAATTTTTAATTGTTTAAAGTTTCCGTGAAACAAAGCAAATCTCTCCCCCACCCTCTGCACATCCAGCCTGAAAATGACTTTCCTGTTTCAAGCAAAATAAGCAATTAAACGTTAATGAGTCCCTTTGTGTGGTCTTTGCACCAGAATTTTAATTTCCCAAAATTAATGACTTTTATTATTCAGACTTTCTGGGGACTCATTTCTGATGCAAATCTAATTGTGAGGGTTTACATGTATCTACTTTCTCGGTGCACCTCAATGCACAGAACGCCATCCTCCATAGCCAACCTGGCATATTGTGGAATAGAAAGTTACATAAAGCATAGAAAAGTAAAACTTGTATACCAGCTGATAAAAGATAATATACTCTTATGCCGTGTACACACGGGCGGACTTTTTCGACCGGACTGGTCCGACGGGACGAATCCGTGGGACAATCCGACCGTGTGTGGGCTTCATCGGACCTGCAGTGGACTTTTTTGGTCAAAAATCTAGACCTCAGTTCTCACATTTACACTTAAAAGCAAAAAAAACCAATAATAATAATTTTGCCTTTAAGAGATGAAAAAAGTCATCCCTTTAAGGCCGGAATGCGGAAGTGATGTCAGAAGTCGCTCTATTCCTCCAAGGCCATAGAGCCGAGTGGGGGGCTATCTTGGGGGCCTCACTCGACTACGGAGAGCATCGGATCGGCTCCGGGCTAGCCGAAAGGTCCAGGAAGCCCGGAGATGACTGACAAGTGGCGGGAGGGGCATCGCTCCTGCCACCTCTAAAAATGATTCTGTTGCGAGTCCACAGGGCCGATCCTAGGGTCACAGACGGCTGGGTGCAGAAATATTTCTGGCACCCCCACATGGGAGTGGTCATCTAACTAACACCTCCCCTTTACAAATGTTTCCATGGCTACGACTCAAACACAGAGAAGCTCCCCTAAGAAGTCTTTGTTACCCTGGGATCCTCCCATTATCTTTTAACAATAAAGAAAATGAGTACACTAATGGGACCTGGAGGGGGGTCTCTCTAATGCACACACAGAGCGCCTCTGTTAGAGAGTCTGTTAGAAAGAGCCCCCAGACATACTGCAGACATGATACAGGAGACGGTCAGAGACTGCAGACATGATATATGAGATGGCCAAAGACTGCAGACATAGTACAGGAGATAATCAGAGACTGCAGACATAGTACAGGAGATGGTCAGAGACTGCAGACATAGTACAGGAGATAATCAGAGACTGCAGACATAGTACAGGAGATGGTCAGAGACTGCAGACATGATATATGAGATGGCCAAAGACTGCAGACATAGTACAGGAGATGGTCAGAGACTGCAGACATAGTACAGGAGAGGATCAGAGACTGCAGACATAGTACAGGAGAGGATCAGAGACTGCAGACATGATACAGGAGATGATCAGAGACTGCAGACATAGTACAGGAGATGATCAGAGACTACAGACATAGTACAGGAGATGATCAGAGACTGCAGACATAGTACAGGAGATGGTCAGAGACTGCAGACATAGTACAGGAGATGGTCAGAGACTGCAGTTCCTAAGGATGGCAGTAGATAATGGCCGACCAGCCCTCTCACCAGACCCGACGATACAGCACCATCAGTTCCTCTGATCAGGAGTCAGCTCACTCTGGGTTGCCCGTGGTGACTCAGCTGGGTAGTGCTCAGATCTGTATTCTGGCAATGACTCCATTCCTTTCTTCGCCAGGGATGGAGCCAGGCTGTGCGACTTTCCCTCTGGTGGCGCAGGGCAGCGGGTTTCTCTTTCTGATGGCGTCCCCTCAGCACTGTCCTCTCCCTGGAGTCCTGGGTGTACTTCCCCGAAAGTTTTCCCAGGCTCCTGGCACTCTCTCTCTCTCTCTCTCCCCCCCCCCACTCTCTTATTCAGCTGAGCATGCTGCGTCGGTTGCGGTTTCCGGGTCACAATGGGGCCGCCAGTCCTCGGGACTACATGTCCCACAATCCTCTTCTCTGCTCCCTTTTTATTGTATTTCTTCCCTGGCCAGTATGAAGAAGGAAGAAAAAACATAGCAGGCAGCTGATCTGGCATGCACCGCTCACTAGTACAGCAGTGCGAGGAGGAGAGGGAGGGGGGTCTAAGAGCCCGCGGCTGCTCTCTCGACTCAGACACAGGCGCTCCGATCTCCGGCTGCTTCGCTCTCCTCCTCTGACAGGAGGAGGGAGGGGGATGGGCAGTAAACACAGAGAGCCCTCTTCCCATTGATAACAGGGACAGCGGTGGCACAGTCTCTCCTCCCCTGATCCGCTCCTGCATACCTCACAACTTTTAAAGTTGAGAATGAGGGACATTCTGGGGAGAGAGTGACCTGCGGCATGCGCAGCTTATATCAAAGTCCCCATCAGAGTCCCTCCTTACATCAGGGTTCCCATCAGAGTCCCCCCCACAGCAGGTGTCCCCCATCAGAGTCCCCCCACAGCAGGTGTCCCCCTTTAGAGTCCCCCCACAGCAGGTGTCCCCCATCAGGGTCCCTCCACAGCAGGTGTCCCCCATCAGTGTCCCCCCACAGCTGGTGTCCCCCATCAGAGTCCCCCCTGTGTTAACACAGGACAAGGCTTTTCAATCTGCTGACTAGCTTGAGTTTCCTATGCGTGAGATGTGTGAGATTCAGCTAAATGATGCGCTGATGAATTTTAGCTTGTGTGTGCCTGTGTAAGTTCAGGAGAAGAATTGATCTCCTGCACATGACAATTAGCTAGGTGGCTGTAAATAAAGCTGGATCGTGAGCCTCTGAATACTGCTGAGGAAGTCCCACCCACTGAGACGAAACGCGTACGTGAAAGAGGACCCGATCACGTCAGCTGCAGCTACCTTCCACTCAGTCACTCAGTCTCTCGGCGAGACATGTTGTGAAAAACGTCTTTAATCTTAGCACTGGATACTCACTGCCGCTCTTGTGAGTAGACCTTTTAAGTTTGAATAAATTGCTATTGGAAAATATGGAGAGCACTGTGCATGTTTTTTGATTTTACATGGCAACACGAACCGGTATTCGAAATTGGAGCAGTGGAGCCTATAATTAGCAGGAAATAAGGAGAAGCATTGGTCACTTGTGTAAACCCAGTGGTGGTGAATGCCTAATTAGACCCGTCTGTTAGTTCAGAAGTTCCAAAGTGTGAGGGAAGCGGCTTGTACTACTGTCGGTGGAGGTCGATTCACTTGAAGCACACAGATGAAAATTTATTCATATAACAAACTTTATCACAGCTCAGGATTTCTCCGCATATTTACTGTTCCTGTTCTTTGTTATTTACATGCATGGACTCTTCTGCCCCGTACACATGATCGGACATTGACCGGATATTCCGACAACAAAATCCACGGATGTTGGCTCAAACTTGTCTTGCATACACACGGTCACACAAATCTAGTCGGAAATTCCGAACGTCAAGAACGCGGTGACGTACAACACTTACGACGAGCCGAGAAAAATGAAGTTCAATAGCCAGTGCGGCTCTTCTGCTTGATTCCGAGCATGCGTGGCACTCTGTGCGTCGGAATTGTGTACACACGATCGGAATTTACGCAAACGGATTTTGTTGTTGGAAAATTTGAGAACCGGATTTCAAATTTTGTGCGACGGAAATTCCGATGGAAACTGTCCGATGGAGCCTACACAAGGTCGGAATTTCCGACAACAAGCTCCGATCGCACATTTTATGTCGGAAAGTCCGACCGTGTGTACGGGGCATTCCTCTGTTTTTCATAAGATTTTTATATATATGCTTTATTTTTATGAATCCATTAGGTCTATATTATTCTATTTAGTTATCTAGTAGTTTCATTTAGCGCTGCACTATCTGTTTGAAAAATTGTTATCTGGGATTTGTATATTGATCTTAAGTGTCACAGCTGCTGTAGGTGTTAGGATTTTTTGTTTATGCCAATTGATTCATATATATATATATACCGTATTTATCGGCGTATAACACGCACAGGCGTATAACACGCACATTCTTTTTAAGAGGGAAGTTTCAGGAAAAAACTAAAATTTTAAATAAGGAACTTTGGAGCAAAATAAGGGTCAGTGCCCATCTGCAGCCTCACGATTGCCTTCAATGCAGTAGCCTCACCATTGCCATCAGTGCAGCCTTACTGATGTCCACCTGCAGCCTAGAGGGGACAGGGAGGGGGCGGGACGAGCGCCGACAGATTACATACAAAGAGAATCTCCTATGATAGACAGAACAGTGGTCCAATAGCGGCCCAGGAGACAGGACTTCCTATTACAGAGGCCGCCAAGTAAACAGGAGATTCTTGCTGTATGTAATCTGACGGCGCTCGTCCGGCCCCCCTCCTTGTCCCCTCCGAAGCAGCTAAAATTGAAGTATTGGCGTATAACACGCACACGCTATTTGCACCCGATTTTCATGGTAAAAAAGTGAGTGTTATACGCCAATAAATACAGTGTATATATATATATATAAATATATATATATATCTATATATATATATAGATATATATATATATAGATATATATAGATAGATATATATATCCCTGTGTATATATACTGTATATAATGTTTGGGGGTTCTAAGTAATTTTCTATAAAAAAAATACTGATTTAAACTTGTAAACAAAAAGTGCCATATGACGGCTTCTTTGTTTTGTAAATGTACCCGTGGTCACAGAAGGAGCTTTTGCGCCACCTAAGGACTGGCCAAATCTTGGCAAAATTTCCATTGGGAATATAAAGTTTGCAGGTTCATTACGACGACTTTGGCGGAGGATAAATAAAGGTAATGATGAGTTGATGGACTGGATAAGAGCAGCCAGACAAGTTTAACATTTAATATTCTGTATCGATTTCAAAGAGGAAGAAAGTGGAAATAGTCAATATTAACATCCAAGTAACATCAAAATCATTAGCGGGCTGACAAGCAGTTGACTATATCAAGCCAACTGATTAATTTTTCAGTCACCGTACAGCTGCAGGATAACAGCCTGGAAATTTCATGTCAGCATTTTTTTTTTTAAAACAATTTGTAACAAAGGAGATTTTTATTTCATTCTCAATTTTTTGGAAGTGATTAAATGGCTCCTGATGAATTACACGGCACAGTATTTTAAATATATAATGCAATATAATAATAACATTTCTGTATTTATATGTAAAAGTATCTGGTACACAGGCTTATATACCGTAGTTCATAAAAATATAAATGCACCAAGCAAATGTCCAAATTTTTTAACAATAAAATTGGTTCACAGCAGAAAAAAAAGCCAGTTTGTTTTCGGGGCCAAACAGACCGCCCCTTCATATACAGTGGGGACTTTCATTATTTGAACCCCTGCCGATTTTGTAAGTTTGCCCACTTACAAAGAAATGAAAGGTCTATAAATTTTATCATAGGTGCATTTGAAATTTTAAGTATTTGATCCCCAAGCAAAACATGACTTAGTACTTGGTGGAGAAACCCTTGTAGATAAACACAGAGGTCAGACGTTTCTTGTAGTTGGTGATCAGGTTTGCACACATCTCAGGAGGGATTTTGGTCCAATCTTCTTCACAGATCTTCTCTAAATCCTTAAGGTTTCTTGGCTGCCACTCTGCAACTCGAAGTTTCAGCTCCCTGAAAGTAGAACAGCAAACAGGATCTGGAACCAGAAGGAATGTCAGCCAATCAAGTCTTAAACAGGAACACAGGAGAGCGTCTCTGAAGATTTGAATGTTTATATACCTTTCTGTCTTTCTTTTGAAAACCTCAATAAAAAACATTGAACAGAAAAGATCATGTTGTATGCAGACAACATGCTACTTTTCATGGAAAACACAGCCCCCCCCCCCCCCCTTTGCAGGCTGTAATGGACATATTCACTGAATTTGGCACTTATTCAGGCTTGACTTTTAACTGGACCAAGTCAGCCCTGTTGCCACTGAATGGAGCTCTTGACCCCCAGTTATCTACTTTCTGCCCAGTGCCTATAGTGGCTCAGTTTGGGGATCGGCTAAGATTGTGGACTATTGTGATTTGAACATATTTCCCCTGCAGTCACGGTTCAGGGAAAAGGTGAAATTGTGGTCTAAACTACTGCTGTCAGTGGTGGGTAGAGCTAATTTAGCAAAAATAATCTTAATGCCCCAGCTGCTCTATTTCCTCCACAATACACCTGTAATTATACCCCTTAAAATACGTTGAGTGGTAAATTCCATATTTTGCTCGCTTACTATGGAAATCGGGCCCTGCTAGAGTCAGTCTGGAAAAACTCCAGAGGTCCAAGAATAATGGGGGCTTAGCTTTCCCGAACCCCTGGCTGTACTACCTGGCAGCCCAGCAGCAGCAGCTGCTGAATGGCATGAATGTTTTATTGGCCAAGGGGGAAACATACACTGATACCACATTAGCTGTGGCGTTACACTGTGTAGAGGCTCAGGCTCTTCCCGAAGCCCTTGAGGCCCAGCTCTTCTTAAAGTCCAACAAAAGGTACCCCATGTATAGGTTACTACATAAGAGTTGGTTCAAAGCAAAACAACTACAAAGAGAGTCAGGGAGTGGCGTGGTTTCCGCATGGAGCTGATCGAACGTGCCTAAAGAGAGCTCCGTCCAGACACGGGCCCTAGCATCTCTAGCATTGCCTTCTAAAGACTTTGGTTCTCGCACAGCGCTTGGCAAAAGGTCAGGGAGAGGTTTGGCTGCTAATCTAGCTTCCTCTGGCACAATTAAACGATTTCTCGCCGCGGAGAGAAACAGCCCAAACACACGGAGCATGCAGGCCAGAGTCTCGAGATCGCTTGGATCTCCCTCCACACATGCTGCTTCACTCCAGGAGAGCTCCCCTGCCTCCTCCTGCGACTCGGAGCTAATGAATGACCCTGGCTCCCCTGCTGGCTCAAAAATGTCCTCCCTGGTAAGCGGTCTCAAGAGAGAACTGGCAGGGATGTTTCATAGCCTTAAAAAGTCCAAAAAGAAAGAAAATACAACAGTTAGATCAGATATGTCCCACCTGCTAGCCCGAGTCGAGGACACAAAGAAATGCCAAGACTCACACGAGGTAGCCATTAAAGAACTACAGGACACAGTCACTCAACTGACATTCGCCCATTGCGCCACTCTTTTTAAACTTGAGGACTTAGAAAACTGAAAAAGCAGAAATAATCTGCGAATTCGGGGATTGCCAGAGGCAACCAAAGATGGCAACCTAGAGGCAATGATCCAGGATATCCATATGATTCTGGGTAAACCTGTTAATGACCCTCTGCGATTTGACCGTGTTCACCTTGCTTGTGAATACACAACCTCTCTGCTGAACAGCCGAGAGATGTCATCTGTGACCTTCATTATTTTGAAAGCAAGAACGCCATCATGATTAAGCTGAGTGGCACCCTGAACGTTGATTTTGACGGTGCTGTCTACAGTGCCTTGAAAAAGTATCCATACCCCTTGAAATGTTCCACATTTTGTCATACATAGGCAGAGCTCTGTTCTGTGTTTCTCCTGGCAGATCAGCGGGTGCCAGCGGATATTCATTGGCCAGCACCCACTGATCAGCTTGTGCTGTGTCTGAAAGTATGTGGGGCAGTCAGCAAACGGTTAATATATCAAGCAGATGCTTAGTCAGTAAACAAGCCAAAGGTCAGTAACAGGTGGTTGCAGGTTGGGATCAAGCAGAAGCATAGTCAAGGAACAAGCCAAAGATCAATAACAAGGGGTACCGAAGATATACAGTGCCATGAAAAAGTATTCATACCCCTTGACATTTTAATGTTGCAACCAAAAACATAAATGTATTTTATTGGAATTTTATGTGATAGACCAACACAAAGTGGCACATAATTGTGAAGTGGAAGGTTTCCCCCATTTTTTAATACAAATAAATATGTGAAAAATGTGGCGTGCATTTGTATTCAGCCCCCCCCTGAGTCAATACTTTTGCCGCAATTACAGCTGCAAGTTATTTTGGGGATGTCTCTACCAGCTTTGCACATCCAGAGAGTGAAATTTGTGCCCATTCTTCTTTGTAAAATAGATCAAGCTCTGTCAGATTGGATAGAGAGCATCTGTGAACAGCAATTTTTAAGTCTTGCCACAGATTCTCAATTGGATTTAGGTCTGGACTTTGACTGGGCCATTATAAAACATGAATATGCTTTTATCTAAACCATTATATTGTAGCTCTGGCTGTATGTTTAGGGTTGTTGTTCTGCTGGAAGGTGAACCTCAGCTCCAGTCTCAAGCCTTTTGCAGACTCTTTTGCAGTTTTCTTCTAAGATTGCCTGTCTTTGGCTCCATCCATCTTCCTATCAACTCTGACCAGCTTCCCTGTCCCTGCTGAAGAAAAGAATCCTCACAACATGATGCTGCCGCCAAAAATTTTACAGTGGGGATGGTGTGTTCAGGGTGATGTGCAGTGTTAATTTTCTGCCACACATAGCGTTTTGCTTTTAGGCCAAAAAGTTAAATTTTGGTCTCATCTGACCAGAGCACTTTCTTCCACATGTTTGCTGTGTCCTCCACATGGCTTCTGGCAAACTGCAAATGGGACTTCTTATGGCTTTACTTCATTAATGACTTTCTTCTTGTCACTCTTCCATAAAGGCCAGATTTGTGGAGAACATGACTAATAGTTGTCCTGTGGACAGATTCTCTCTCCTGAGCTGTGGATTTCTGCAGCTCCTCCAGAGTTACCATGGACCTCTTAGCTGCTTCTCTGACTAATGCTCTTCTTGCCCAGCCTGTCAGTTTAGGTGGACGGCCATGTCTTGGTAGGTTTGCAGTTGTGCCATGCTCTTTCAATTTTCGGATGATGGATTGAATAGTGCTCTGTGAGATGTTCAAAGCTTGGGATATTTTTTCATAATCTAACCCTGCTTTAAAGTTCTCCACAACTTTATCCCTGACCTGTCTGGTGTGTTCCTTGGCCTACATGATGTTGTTTGTCACTAAGGTCCTCTAACAAACCCCCTGAGGGCTTCACAGAACAGCTGTATTTATACTGAGATTAAAATACACACAGGTTGACTTTATTTACTAATTAGGTGACTTCTGAAGGCAATTGGTTCCACTAGATTTTAGTCAGGGGTATCAGAGTAAAAGGGGCTGAATACAAATGCACACCACACTTTTCACATATTTATTTGTGAAAAATGTTGAAAACCATTTATCATTTTCCTTCTACTTCACAATTATGTGCCACTTTGTTTTGGTCTATGACATAAAATTCCAATAACATACATTTACATTTTTGGTTGTAACATGACAAAATGTGGAAAATTGCAAGGGCTATAAATACTTTTTCAAGGCACTGTATATCTTCACTACCACTTGTTATTGATCTTTGGCTTGTTCCTCGAATATGCTTTTTCTTGATCCCAACCTGCAACCACTTGTTACTGATCTTTGGCTTGTTTACTGACTATGCATCTGCTTGATTCATTAACCGCTTGCCGACCACCCCACGTACTTTCCGACACAGCACAAGCCGATCAGCAGGTGCCGGCCAACGAAAAATCTGCTGGCACCCGCTGATCGGCGAGGAGAGACACAGAATAGAACTCTGCCTATGTAAACATGGCAGAGCCCTGTTCTGTCAACAGGGATGTGATGAATTTTCTTTACCTGCAATGCAATTGTCAGTTAAAATACCACAGTGCCATGTCGCAAAAAAATGGCCTGATCATGAAGGGGGTAAATCTTTCAGAGGTCAAGTGGCTATATTAAAAATATTATTTTCCATGTTTGCAAAGTGCATTGCAAGCCATTGCTATTAGTCCCCACCCTAGAGGAGCTTGCAACTCATTAAAGTTTATCTAAAGCCATTAGAAAAAAATGGAACAGGAAACAGTTGAAACTCTTGTGATTTTTCAAAAAATCTGTATTCCATTTGAGAGATTTCCCTTCATGTCTCTGGATACAACAGGAAATGAGAACGAATTCATCCAAAGTGAAGAAAATCTCCTCTTAGACATCTGTGACCAGAAGAAGTAATCCTATTGTTCTGGTATTTTAACGCCGTACAATGAAATGTGCTTCCTGTCCTGTGCATAATATTTTTGCATAAGCCCGATCACGACTGGTTACCTTTAAACTTAAATAATTGTATTTTATTTAAAATAGGTAAAAGTAATTAATGCTAAATAATAAAATAATAATGACTGCCCACTCTCTAAATTCACCCTTCATTTTCCTATTGTAATTACTTCTGTGGGGATGATAAAGGAAGAAGGAATAAAGTACAGTAAACTGTATACAATTTCTGGCAAGGCTGGCGGATGCAAGAGTGTTTTAGGAGTATTTCAGCAACCCTCTTCAATAATTTACAAATCAATTAAAATGTCATTATCGTTGTCCTTTCACCACTTAGCCCGTCTGATATTTAAAGGTCATTTGGCAACTATTTCAAAGGCGAGTTCTCATAGACAGACGGAAGGAGCAAATCCATCCTCTACTGTTACATGGTGTCAGTGCAATTTATATCCGGGATCTCTTCTACTCATCAATAACAACACTTTGGTGATAGATTTTAATGGTTTGGTGTCTATTTTAATGGGGTATGATAACATTATTCATTTAAGGGGTGAAAGTATCCATGCATTCCAAGGGAGTAGAACTAGGTGATTCAAAGACGGAGAAGGATCTAGGTCTACTTATTACTTAAAGTGTATCTAAACCAGTGGCGGCCCGTCCATAGGGGGGGAAGGGGCGCCACCCCCCATAATCCATGTGCCTGGCCCTTAATCTCCACGGAGGGAATTGGACACATTGATTTCAATAGGGTTTTTTATTGGAAGCACATGATTAGAGCCTGAGGCTCTAATTGGCTTCAAAAAAGGGTGGGCTTGGGGCGCAGAGCACTGCGCCCTGAGCCCACCCAGTTGTGTGACAATAGCAAATTAATATTGTCTCCTCCTGGCCAATCAGGAAGCGGGTACTGAGACCCGATTAGCCCGGGAGTCTTAACACTCCCGGGCCAATCGGTTCTCAGGACCCACTACCTGTTCTGCCAGGAGGAGAAGCAATGTCTGTTCGGCCAGGAGGAGAAGGCTCTTCCCTCGGCTGGAGTGAGGAGCAGCAGCCCTACTCCTCGTCCTCGATCTCCTAGGACAGTGATGGCGAACCTTGGCACCCCAGATGTTTTGGAACTACATTTCCCATGATGCTCAACTACACTACAGAGTGCATGAGCATCATGGGAAATGTAGTTCCCAAAACATCTGGGGTGCCAAGGTTCACCATCACTGTCCTAGGGTAAGGCCGCCTTCTTGTCCATCTCCCGCGGGAGGTATCGGCAGTGCGAGTGGGGGGGGGGTTGTTTGCCCCCCCAAAATATTGAGCACTGGCTGCCACTGATCTGAACCCAAGAACATAAATGTAATATGCACACAGAAGAAACAGTGCTACTACCCATATAGCATGCTGATAATAGAGCTCCCTTGTGCCCGATCCACCGTTTTTTTTTGTAATAATGTGGAAAGATGATCCGCACACCAGTAGTTGCCCTTCAAAAAGCTTCATATTTATTCAAAAACCACAGTATACAACCATAGATAAGATCAGTAGATGTGTTTCAGCATATGAGGCCTTAGTCATAACATATATGATTAAGGCCTCATAGGCTGAAACGCGTTGATTTTATCTTATCTGCGGTTGTATACTGTGTGGTTTTTTTTAAATATGAAGATTTTTTTAACAGCAACTACTGGTGTGCGGATCATCTTTCTACATAAATGTAATATACTGCTACTTATTGGTCCTTATATTTGGTGGCTGCATTAGTTTTATTTTTTTAAAGGCTCCTGTGGGATCCTGCCAGTAACATGTTTCCTGTTCTAGGGTGATTCAATCAGCATACTGTATTTATGAAGGTGCAGCGTTATTGCTGCCGGTACCATGTGGCCACTGTGACCAATCATAGCAGGTCACAGGACAGCTGTACACAATGAATGGCTTCCTTTCATGCCATCCATTGTGTATTATTATTATTATTCAGGATTTATATAGCGCCAACAGTTTACGCAGCGCTTTACAATATAAAAGAGAGACAATACAGTTATAATACAATACAATACAATAGGATTAAGAGGGCCCTGTTCAGAAGAGCTTACAATCTAATAGGGTGGGGCAGGTGGTACAAAAGGTTGTAACTGTGGGGAATGAGCTGGTGGAAGTGGTAGGAGATTAGTTGGAGACGTGATAGGCTTTCCTGAAGAGATGAGTTTTCAGGGATCGCCTGAAGGTAGCAAGAGTAGGGGATAGCCGGATAGATGGAGGTAGCGAGTTCCAGAGGATGGGAGAGGCTCTGGAGAAATCCTGGAGACGAGCATGGGAGGAGGAGATGAGAGAGCTTGAAAGCAGGAGGTCTTGAGAAGAGCGGAGAGGACGATTTGGGTGATATTTGGAGACAAGATTAGTGATGTAGCTTGGGGCAGAGTTGTGATTGGCTTTGTATGTTGTGGTTAGAATTTAATTTGCTGGGTGATTGGGAGCCAGTGTAGGGATTGAAGTAGAGGGTTGGCAGACACTGAGCGGTTGGTAAGGTGGATAAGTCTGGCAGCAGCATTCATGATAGACTGAAGAGGGGATAGCCTATGGAGAGGTAAGCCAATGAGAAGGGAGTTGCAATAGTCAAGGCGAGAGATAACAAGGGAGTGAATGAGGAGCTTGGTGGTTTCATTTGTTAAAAAAGGGCGAATTTTAGAGATGTTACGGAGGTGAATTCTACAAACTTTTGACAGCGATTGGATTTGAGGCTGAAATGACAAATCAGAGTCTAGGATTACACCTAGTACCCTGGCGTGAGGGGAGGGACTGATGGTTGCATTGTTGATTTTGATGGAAAAGTCATGGAGGGGGGCACGGGCGGGGGGGAATATTAATAGCTCAGTTTTAGAGAGATTTAGTTTAAGGAAGTGGTGCGACATCCATGCTGATATGTCAGTTAGTAAGTTAGTAATGCGAGAGGAGACTGAAGGAGTGAGGTGAGGAGTAGACAGATAGATTTGGGTGTCATCAGCGTATAAGTGTATTGCTAGCTGTGATTGGTCAATTTGATCACAGGGTACAGACAAGGTCAATCACAACCAATCTGACTAATCACAGCTAATCACAACAAAACAAACTGAATGAAGTTTCATTAAGTAAAATGCTTGCTTATGGAAATGTAATTCACTGCTATAAGCAATCACAATGTGTAAAAAAATAAACAATCCTGATCACTTCCCCAGAGTAGTACAATATTACTATGGTAACATTATATTGCTCTAGTCACAATGTGTTAAATAAAAATCGTAAAAGAAGAAGAAAAAATGTAATAAAATATAAAAAAATAATTATACATTTTTTTTTATACTGTCACCAGTCAGTGTCCCTGATCACCGCCACACCAGTTATATGATGACGCTGTACTTTACTGGTGACACTAAGTAAAAAAAAAAAATTATAATTTTACTTTTATTTTTTAATTTCTTAAAAATTATTTTAATTTTTAAAATTATGACAAAAAATTACAACTTCAAAAAACTCGCCATGCCTCTTACTAAAATACCTCGGACTGTCTACTTTCCAAAAAGGGGTCATTTGGGGATATTTGTACTGTCCTGGCGTTTTCGGGCCTCAGGAAATAACTTAGGCCGTCAGTACATCAGAGTTGATCAATTTTCAGATATAATGTATATCCTATAGTTTGTGGACTCCGCAGCTTTTCTACAGACTAAATAATATACACGGATTTGGGTTATTTTCACCAAGAAAATGTAGCAGAATACATTTTGTCCGAAATTTATGAAGAGCAATTATTTATTTGCAAAATTTTATAACCGAAACAAAGAAAAATGCATATAATTTTTTTTTACAAAAATAGAGCTTTTTTTTGGTGATATTTATTTTTATTTTTTACTACATAAATGAAAAAAGACAGAAAAAACAAACAAAAAAAAATTCATAGTTTGCATAGTTTTAAAATGTTGCAAACAGATCATTTTTCTCCTTCACTGATGGGCGCTAATAGGTGGCACAGATGGGCACAGATGGGCACAGATGGGCACTGATGAGGTGGCACTGATGGGCACTGATAGATGGCATTGATAGGCAACACTGATAGGTGGCACTAATGGGCCATATTAGGTGGCACTGATGAGCACTGATGAGGCGGCGCTGAGGGGTACTGATGAGGAGGCACTAATGAGGCTGCACTGATAGGTTGTACTGATGGGCACTGATAGGTGGCACTGATAGGCTGCACTGATATGCAGCACTGATAGGCAGCACTGGTATGCAGCACTGATAGGCATTGATAGGTGGCACTGATAAGCACTAATAGGCTGCACTGATAGGCACTGATAGGTGGCACTGATAGGTACTGATAGGCTGTACTGATGGGCACTGATAGGTGGCACTGATGAGCACTGATAGGGTGCACTGATATGCAGCACTGATATGCAGCACTGATAGGCACTGATAGGTGGCACTGATGGGTACTAATAGGCACTGATGGGCACTGATAGGCGGCACTGATGAGCACTGATAGGTTGCACTGATAGGCACTGATAGGTGGCACTGGTGGGTACTGATAGGCATTGATGGGCACTGATAGGCAGCACTGATGAGCACTAATAGGCACTGATAGGTGGTACTGGTGGGCACTGATAGGCACTGATTGGCTTGGATGTCCTCCTCATTTCCCGGTCCATTTGGTAGCACCACAATGAGACTGCAGCACTTGAACCCACCGGTACCCGTGTTCCCACTCCAGCTCCAGTTCCAGCTCCTGGACCTACGCTGCCCCCCTTTTAATAGCACCAGCTAAGACCAAAAGCCCGGAAACTGAACTAAAACAATAAATTAACCATTTTCCCAGCCTGGGTCAACTGCTGGCCAAGTGAGCTATACATAATTACAACCTGCCTGCAAGTTTGGTTGGATTTGAAAAAAAAATGTCTTCAAATATTCTTTGTATTATTAGATTAATTTCAATTCATGTAAAAAAAAAAAACTGCTTGAATTTATGATGTACCACTAACTCATCTTCAGAGATTTTGCTTAGATTTTTGCTTTTCTTCAGTTGAATCAATTATTTTGTGACCTACTTCATATTTCCTCTTGGAATTTTTTTTCTTTAATATTCAAGACAAAAATAGTAATAAAAAACAGTGATAACCAAAATAGGACCAAAGGTTTTGAAACTAATATTGTATATTATTTTTTGAAAAAAAAAAAAATGCTGACAAATAACTTTTCCCGCCCTTGTAATAAAGTAACTTATTCTGCTGGGTGGACAATTTAAAATAACGAAAGCGCACTCTACATACGGAAAACAATTTATTCCATATAAAGTCAATTTCAATTTTGCATTAAATGGACGGCTTATTTGAAACTCCAGCAATTTCGAGCTCCCAAATGCAATATTTGAATTCAGAGAGGTATTAGGGAAAATGGCAAATTTGTAAAGTGAAAATGACAAGAAACCAGTAATTAAAAATAATTGAAACTAAACTTTGCAAACAAAGGCAAACAAAGGCTATTTCACTAAAGAGGGGAAACATTTGGGAGAGACAGAAATAACATTTTCAGAGGTACTAAAACTCATTCTTGAGTTTAGAGTATTAGAAAAAAAAAAAACATTATTTCTCAAATGCAATTTTGCTAACATCCTGTATGGCTGTCCTTGTAAAATAAGTGCCATCATTTTCGAAATTATTTTTCAGGCCATAAGTAGAAAATTTGACAGTTATAAAAAAATATGATACATTTAAAGTGGTTGTAAAAGTTGAAGTTTTTTTAACTTTATTGCATTCTATGCAGAATGTGTGTGCAGCTCCCCCCCTCTAATACTTACCTAAGCCTGATCCTGATCCAGTGATGTGCATGAGACCCAAGACTCTCCCGGGTCTCTCCCTCCTGATTGGTTGAGATGCAGCAGCCATTGGCTCCCACTGCTGTCAAACAGAGAGCCGCACTCTCTGTGTCTTAAGGATGCAAGTACGCATGAGTGCCCCCACAGCAAGCGGCTTGGGGTGGGGGCCCAGAGCACTGTCGGGGGACCCGAGAAGAGGAGAATTGGGGCTGCTTTGTGTAAAACCACTTCACAGAGCAGGTAAATATAACATGTTTTTTTTTTTTTTAATAAAAAAAATTCCTTTACAAACAACTATAGTGCATTCTATGTAGACATGTGCACTGCCGAAAAATTTGTTCGCTTTCGATTCCTTTTTTTTCCTTTTTTTGGCTCATTCGTTTGCTTTGATTGCAATTCATAAATTTGTAAATTTGAAAATTTGTAAATTCGTAAATTTATAAATTCGTAAAATCGAAAATTTGTACATTCGGAAATTTGAAAATTCGAAAAATCATAAATTTGAAAATAAGATAGAAAATTTGAAAGAATAACTAGCGAACTAATAATAACTAACTATTAAATTATAGGTATTGGAATTTCCTTTCAAATGTGGCCGTTAGTGAACGTAACGAGTACGAATTTATCCAAAGTTACGAATCATCCGAAATAACAAATGCCGCATCTAAACAAATGGAACGGAAAAGAATAATAATAAAAAGTTTTTATTATTATTATGTATAATTATTAATTTGTTACTTTCCATTCGTTAAGATATGGCATTCGTTACTTTGGATAATTCGTAACTTCGGATAAATTCATATTCGTTGCGCTCGCTAAAAGCCAAGTTTGAAAGGAAATTCCAATACCTATAATTTAATATTTAGTAATTATTATATCAGATTTTTCAAATTTTCGGTGTTTTCGAATTTCCGAATGTTCGAATTTGCGTATCCCACTGCACAGAGCAGATAAGTATAACATGTTTTTTTTTTTAAATAAAAAAATTTCCTTTACAAACAACTATAATGCATTCTATTTATACATGTGCACTGCCGAAAAATTTGTTCGCTTTCGATTCCTTTTTTTTTTGTTTTTTGTTTTTCGGCTCATTTGTTATGATCGCAATTCATAAATTTGTAAATTAAACAATTCATAAATTCGTAAATACATATATTTGTAAAATCGAAAATTTGTAAATTCGAAAATTCGTAAATTTGAAAATTCATAAATTTGAAAATTTGTAAATTCGGAAATTTGTAAATTAGAAAATTCATAAATTTGAAAATAAGATAGAAAATTCGAAAGAATAACTAACTAACTAACTAAAAATAACTAACTATTAAATGATAGGTATTGGAATTTCCTTTCAAATTTGGCTGTTAGTGAACGTAACGGGTACAAATTTATCCAAAGTTACGAATTATCCGAAATAACGAATGCCGCATCTAAACAAATGGAACGGAAAAGAATAATAATAAAAAGTTTTTATTATTATTATCTATTATTATTAATTTGTTACGTTCCATTCGTTTAGATATGGCATTCGTTACTTTGGATAATTCGTAACTTCAGATAAATTCATATTCGTTACGTTCGCTAAAAGCCAAGTTTGAAAGGAAATTCCAATACCTATAATTTAATAGTTAGTAATTATTATATCAGATATCAAATTTTTGGGTTTTTGAATTTCCGAATGTTCGAATTTGCGTATCCACGAATTTTTAAATTTATAAATTGACGAATATTTGAATTTACGGATATTCTGAAAAATTTGTTAAACGGGTTTTCATTAATTCGTATCTTTTCGAATTAGCGAATTTGTCGAAATTTGTTAAAAAACTAATTTGGCATGAATTGCACATGTCTAATTCTATGCATTAGGGTAAAAAACCGTCAGCATGCAGCCCCCTCCGCCCCCTAAGACAGGTCGATTTTCTTTCTTGCAACTGCTGACTGTGTTGATGGGTGACTCCCTCCCGCAGAGCCATTGTATTCTCTTGGTTGGGGGAGGGGGAAGCCATACCTGCCATGGAGGACACAGTGATTATTGCTATGCGGCTATAACAGTCGCTATCAATAATTGCATGTTAAATTTGACAGGCTGGTTGCACCCAAGTTGGTCGATTGATCAACTTGGGTACGTTCAGCCTGCGCATGCATGGTTAGAATCTCGACCAGTCCATGCCGAACCAGCCAAGATTCGAACCGTCTACGGCCAGCTTAACACTTACCTGAGCCGATCTAGATCTAGTGACCCCCGCCACCCTCCAGTGCCTTTCCGGGCTCTCATGTGCAATCGGAGACCCAGAGAACTGATCCAGTGGTGGCTCTGGATTACCATAGAGCTGCCCATGGACCGGATGGTCCCTGGCCATCTCTATGATCCTGGGAGGCTGGAAGCGATGTCATGACGTCACTTCCGGCGCTGACAGATGTAAGCAATGCCATTATTTCCCCTGGAAAGCAGAGATTGTAACGAAACGTCGCACACTCCGCTTGAGTGCTTTCCTCATATCCCGCTTCCTCCCAGTCTGAATCTAGATATCAGATATTCCAACCGCTCACAAGCACAAAACAAGACAACACTTGTTTAGCTGCTAAACATGGATTCTCTTTTTATTAGAACCAGAATACAGTCTTATATACAGTAGTAGAGGAGGTTCCCCCATCCTGCTCATATTACTCTAACAATACACCTGTAACCAGAAACAGAATTAACGTGAACTAATTAACGAATCCCTTAAAGCAGCCGATGTGACTCCATGCCCTCCTGGGCATTGTATGATTAATCAGGATTTCACTACAGGTCAGACTTGTTGTCACCGAGCTTCACATATTAGTATAAACACAGGACACCTTCTCACAATAGCAGGAACTAATTTCAATTAACGATCCAAACAGTGATCTCCCCCCCTCCTCAGCCTAGTAGGCAACAAACTATAGTAGGAGTAGACTGTCCGGCTCCTACCCAGTTCTAGAGGCCAATGTGATCAGCTCTCTAAACTAACATGTTGAGTTCATAATCAAACAAACCAAGAATAGTCTTTACGTATATCCTGGGAGATATTGTGGATAAATATTACTGTCCCATTTTAAGTAATCCAAGATATGTTTTCTCAGTCACCCTGTGCCATTATGGCACAGGGTGACTTAGACATAAGAGGTGCATGGGGAGCTGAAACATGGGTCTCCCGACCTTTCCAAGGGATTCTTGGTTCCACTGGCCCTCCCGTCACAGAGATCAATGTTTGTTTGTTTTTTTGTTGCATGCTTTACAGGTTAGAGGAGATATTTGGGGTCTTTTTGACCCCAGATGTCGCCATAAAGAGGACCTGTCATGGCTTATTCCTATTACAATGGATGTTTAAATTTTTTGAAAAAGGAAAACAGTGATAAAATAATTAAAGAGGTGGTGTAAAAAAAAAAAAAAACAATAATAAAATGAATAATAATAATAAAAAAAATAATTAAAGTGCCCCTATATCCTCTGTCCCCTCGAGCTCGCATGCAGAAGCAAGCGCATACGTAGGTCGCGCCCGCATATGTAAACGACGTTTGGACCACACATGTGAGGTATCACCACGAACATTAGAGCGAGAGCAATAATGCTAGCACTAGACCTCCTCTGTAACTCTAAACTGGTAACCTGTAAAAAAAAAAAAAACATCGTCTTTGGAGATTTTTAAGTACTGTAGCTGTGTGCTATTCCACGAATGTGCGCAATTCTAATAATGTGCAATTTCTGGAATCTATGTACTCGGCATAACATCATCTTTATATCTTACCATAAAAATTGGGTTATCTATGGTGTTTTTTTTTTGCATTAAAATTCGTTAAAGTGTATTCTTCCAAAAACATTGCATTCGAAAAATTGCTGCACAAATATCGTGTGTCTTAAAAAATTGCAGCAACCGCCATTTTGTTCTCTAGGGTCTTTGCTAAAAAAAAAAAATAATGTTTGGGGGTTCTGAGTAATTTTTTAGGGAAACAAATATGATCACTAGGGGGCGATCAAGGGGTTAGTTGTGTTCCCTCAGTGTGTGTTCTAACTGAAGGGGGGAGGGGACTGTGCAGGAGAGATGACAGATCGCTGTTCGACGATCTGTCTGTTCTCCCCTCAGAAAACTGGAAACTGTGTGTTCACTGTGTGTTTACGCACACAGATCCCGGTTCTCCATGTGCCCCAAGCGATCGCGGGAGCCGGGCGGTGATCGTGGCCACCGGGCACTCGCATCGGCTCCGTGAGCGAGCGGGAGGCACGCGCGCCCCTAGTGGGCAAATAAGGAAGCGACGTAACATGCCGGCGATTCGTGCAGCCGAGCCATGTTGCCGCAGTACAACTGTGGCGGCTGGTCGGCAAGCAGTTAAAATAATAAATACATCATAATAGTAGAAGCTCCACGCTTAGGATGTATATACGGTTGCAGCCTCCCCTAATGGACTCCCATAAGGGGCTATAATAAAAGTGGTAAATGCAAGTGGGGTAAGTGGCGCTATCTAAGCTAAACAATGGTACCTCAATCCCTTGATGTGTGACAATAAAGATGTATAGTGCAACACCCAAGGGGTGCTAAACTGCACAGAGTCACCCTCAGGTGGTGATATAACATAAACCTCCTATAATGTGACATAAGGTGTATAGGTGAATATAAAAGCACTTAGGTATAAGCAAACACACTAATACCTAACACAAATAAGTAAAAAATGATGGATAATAATTAATTGCAAACACAATAACAGATCCCACAGATGAAGGTGTATATGTTGGGAAACCCAACTGAATAGTCATACCACAAAACTGGTGATCAAAAAAATATATCTGTTTATGCAAACTAGAATAAATTATGTGACTGTTCATCAAATATGCACTTCAAAAAATAGTCCAATCAGATAAGCCAAAAAAACAAAAATGCGCAAACAAAAAAATGCGATCAAAAAAAAAAAATGCAGTGTTGCTGCAACAAATGCAGAAAATTACGAAGTGACAAGGTGCTCGGGTAATCAGGTGACTCTTGTGCTCCCCCTTGCAGGTCCCCACTCACCAGCTCCTCTTACCCCTGCAGGGGTAGTTAGCATGTAAGAATAACCAGGCATCCCGTCCCTTGATGGTTTCCAAGAAATCCTCCAGTAAAATCCCAATGGTAAGAGAAGAGATATGGACTCCCATAGTGTAGTTACACAGTTACATAGTTAGTCAGGTTGAAAAAAGACACAAGTCCATCCAGTTCAACCTTAAAAACAATAAATAAATAAAATAAAAAATATTGTACAATCCAATATACCCAATTTTATAACCTCGGTTGATCCAGAGGAAGGCAAAAAACCCCAGCAGAGCATGCTCCAATTTGCTACAGCAGGGGAAAAAATTCCTTCCTGATCCCCCGAGAGGAAATCGGATTTTCCCTGGATCAACTTTACCTATAAAGGTCAAAGGTTAATTTAATACAAACTAGGGCTGCGGAAATTAGCGATGAATTCCTCAAATAATCGTTAATTTTTTTTTGATTGATCAAAATTTTTTTGGATCGGTAGGCTGCCTGCCCTGGGGCCGCTTTAGGCCAAGCTGTGGCTGCAGCGCTCCGCTCCCTCCTCCCCCACTGTATGTCATACACAGTCTGTGGGCATTTCCTGCTGTGTGTCTCGGAGCTGAGCTGTGAAAACTTTGGCCGCGCTGTGAGAAAATTCCCGCCCTCCTCCTAGATCAGCTCGTGTGATAGACAGAACACTGCGTCTATAGACAGAACACTGCGTCTATCACGCGAGCTGATCTAGGAGGAGGGCGGGAATTCTCTTACAGCGCGGCCAAAGTTTTCACACTCAGCTCCGAGACACACAGCGGGAGATGCCGGCAGACTGTTTAATCCAGGCACAGGCACTGACTACAGTGAGGCTGCGATTATGGGCGCGGTGAGATAGCATTATGGGCACAGTGAGGCTGCGCTTATGGGCATGGTGAGATTGCATTATGGGGATGGTGAGGCTGCGATTATGGACACGGTAAGTCTGAGATTATGAGCACGGTGAGACTGCATTATGGGCACAGTAAGGCTGCAATTATGGGCACGGTGAAGCTGCGATTATGGGCACGGTAAGGCTGAGACTATGGGCACGGTGAGGCTGAGTTTATGACGTGTGACGTCCTAGCCATGCCCCGCTATGTCCAGCTTCGGCCATTGCCATAACAACAGTGCTAGATCAGCTAAAAATAGTTGGATCTTTATGTGCAATATAATTAATCGGAATTAGTCGATTAATCGATTAAAAAAAAACGATTAATCGAACACGAAAATTTTATTCAGTCACAGCCCTATTAAAAACACAAACCTACAAAGAAGCTATAGTCTATACAGTCTATAGCAGCTACAGTAGTAGCAGGGGCCGGCAAGCAGCATGTGCGCCCAAATGTTGGCCCGTTGCATCCGCAAGACGGAGGTGCCGTGTAAAAGGGTAAAACAAATCTTAATGCCTAAGCACAACTTTTCAACTTCGACTTGTGTTAGTAAAACCATACATATCATCACAACTATGTTGTATTTTTTCCAAAAAAATTGCGATTGTAAGACCGCTGCGCAAATATGGTGTGACATAAAGTATTGCAACAACCGCCATTTTATTCTCTAGGGTATCTAAAAAAAAAAATTATATATATATATATATATATATATATATATAATGTTTGGGGGTTCTAAGTAATTTTCTATCAAATAAAACTCTGATGTTAACTTGTAAACAAGTTTGAAAAATAGACCTGGTCCTTAAGTGGTTAATACTGCACTTAGGTGGCGCCCCCCCCCCCCCATCTTTCTTTTGTGTTCCATACAAAGCTGGCTCAACTCTGAGGGTAGCAGCCACCAGCGCCCCACGTCTTATGCATTCTGTACATAGACTCTCATTTTGGTACTAACCATGGAAACCACATTAAGTTTACTACTGCACTTAGGTGGCACTTCCCCCTCTCTTTCTTTTGAGCTAAAGGAACACTACACACAGTAGCAGGTGAAATGTTTTATTTTTCTTGTTAAAACATTTCAATAAACAATGTATGATACAATTAAAGGAGGCTTTGGTCCATGAATGGACTACAAACAGGTTTTAAGGGGTGCCCGGGCGCCGCTCCCTCTATCTGAATTATATGTGATGGATCAGCACACAATAGTCTAAGTTCGTGAAGTAAAATATATACATAAAACTATTTTTCAGAAATAAAATACTGATAATTGGCATGTGTGTATGTATTCACCCCCTTTGTTATGAAGCCCATAAAAAGCTCTGGTGCAACCAATTACCTTCAGAAGTCACATAATTAATGAAATGATGTCCACCTGTGTGCAATCTAAGTGTCACATGATCTGTCATTACATAGGCACACCTTTTTGAAAGGCCCCAGAGGCTGCAACACCTAAGCAAGAGGCACCACTAACCAAACACTGCCATGAAGACCAAGGAACTCTCCAAACAAGTAAGGGACAATGTTGTTGAGAAGTACAAGTCAGGGTTAGATTATAAAAAAATATTCAAATCTTTGATGATCCCTAGGAGCACCATCAAATCTATCATAACCAAATGGAAAGAACATGGCACAACAGCAAACCTGCCAAGAGACGGCCGCACACCAAAACTCATGGACCGGGCAAGGAGGGCATTAATCAGAGAGGCAGCACAAAGACCTAAGATAACCCTGGAGGAGCTGCAGAGTTCCACAGTAGAGACTGGAGTATCTGTACATAGAACGACAATAAGCTGTACGCTCCATAGAGTTGGGCTTTATGGCAGAGTGGCCAGAAGAAAGCCATTACTTTCAGCAAAAACAAAATGGCACGTTTTGAGTTTGCGAAAAGGCATGTGGGAGACTCCCAAAATGTATGGAGGAAGGTGCTCTGGTCTGATGAGACTAAAACTGAACTTTTTGGCCATCAAAGAAAACGCTATGTCTGGTGCAAACCCAACACATCACATCACCCAAAGAACACCATCCCCACTGTGAAACATGGTGGTGGCAGCATCATGCTGTGGGGGTGTTTTCAGCAGTCGGGACTGGGAAACTGGTCAGAGTTGAGGGAAAGATGGATGATGCTAAATACAGGGATATTCTAGAGCAAAACCTGTAGCACTCTGTGTGTGATTTGAGGCTAGGACGGAGGTTCATCTTCCAGCAGGACAATTACCCCAAACACACTGCTAAACACTTGAGTGGTTTAAGGGGAAACATGTAAATGTGTTGGAATGGCCTAGTCAAAGCCCAGACCTCAATTCAATAGAAAATCTGTGGTCAGACTTAAAGATTGCTGTTCACAAGCGCAAACCATCCAACTTGAAGGAGCTGGAGCAGTTTTGCAAGGAGGAATGGGCAAAATCCCAGTGGTAAGATGTGGCAAGATCATAGAGACTTATCCAAAGTGACTTGGGGCTGTGATAGCCGCAAAAGGTGGCTCTACAAAGTATCGACTTTAGGGGGGTGAATAGTTATGCACATTGACTTTTTCTGCTATTTTGTCCTATTTGTTGTTTGCTTCACAAAAGTTGTGGGCATGTTCTGTAAATTAAATGATGCAAATCTTCAAACAATCCATGTTAATTCCAGGTTGTGAGGCAACAAAACACGAAAAATGCCAAGGGGTGTGAATACTTTTGCAAGGCACTGTATAATAGATAGATTCATGCATCGGATGAATCTATCTACGGCAGCCGCGACCACCCCCTATTCATGCGTCTGGCCCCTTTCAGGACACCGGGCGCCTGAATTACAGGGCGAGGGATGTTTTTTTTGAAGCACCTGATTAGAGCCATAGGCTCTAATAGGCTTCAAAATAGGGTGGGCTCGTGGCGCCATGAGCCCACCCAGGTGTTACAACAGCCAGTGGTGTTTTTTGGTTTTGTGCTGCCCTAGGCAAGACTAAAATCAAGCTCCTCCCATCTAAATTGACCCCACCCCTTCATCTGTAAACTCCACCTCTTCCTCTTTAGGCTCCACCTCTTCCTATTAGAGGGGGAGAGAGAGGGGGGTGGGAGAGAAGCCGGGTGAGAGAGAGAGAGAGAGAGAGAGAGGGGGTGAGACCCAGGACTCCGACCTGCTCTGCCAAGTTAGCTACTTCCAGGATCAGAGCCTGTCGCCACCGCCACCTCCTGCTTCCGCTTTGCTCCCCTGTCACCAAGCGGTCAGGCCGCGGCTGCCCCTGGTGTCACCCCTCTGGCGGGTGTCACCTGGGTGCGGTCCACACCCCTGTATTAACGCGACTGCTCCTTGTAAAGCCTTTGCCTGGGGGCGGCGCCTCCCCCCTGAAAAATGCGGCCCAAGGCAAATGCCTTGTTTGCCTTGCAGTAGATACAATCCTGACAACAGCGAATGAATATTCGCTGTTGAAACACTGATCCTCAATCTGGCCAATCAGAAGCAGATGTGAGACCCATTTTCCGATTGGCCTGAAAAGAGAAGACTCCCCATTGACCGCCGGGGAGGATGGAGGAAACGGAAGCCGCCACCGCCGTGATGACCCGTGGAGAGCAGGGGAATGGGAGGCCAGCAAGGGAAGCCGCCAGTGAAGCCAGTGAAGCGATGAGGTGAGAGTGCTACCAACCGCCGGGGGAGTGGGGTGTTGTTGGCATACTGTTTTCTGCCCCCCCCCCCAAAAAAATTGCCATCGGCCGCCACTGAAGTAGATAGTGAATAGATGTGACTCACCAAGCATAGCAATAGTGACACAATAAACTAACGACACTCCCAAGTATAACTGTAGTGGGGTGCCCCTTTGTCCAGATTCTGGTGCAGGTCCTTTTAACTCAACTCCCCACAATCTTCTGAGCTCCTGGACATGCCCCGGGGATATAAAAGTCAGCTCCACCCAGCTTCCTGTGCTCAGAAAGATCCTGCCTGATGGGACAGCAGTGACTGGGCAAGTGAGCTGTTCACAGGTGCTGGGTCCTCCCCTGTTAAGTCTGGTGTGCGGGCCACCAGCAGTGAGCACAAGAGCACGCAGCATCTTTCCAAGTCCCAGTCACTGGAGAGGACTCTGTTATAGTCCATTGGTGGAAGCTGTCCATGAGTTGGCCCTATCTTCAGCCACCAGAACCTCCTGACCGAAGCAAGTAGAAAGCAATGCCAGCGTGAAGTTTGTGTCAGCAAGAGGTCCACTCAGCTCACAGTCCGTTGAACGAACGATTACTATTTTGGACACGTGAGATTCTTTAGCTCTCTATTCTATCTGTAGATTGAACTCAGAACATGCTGGTGCCACCTTGTGGACATTAGTTGAAGGGCAGTATAATTGGTAAATCCTCTTTCTTTACGGTTCATATTAATGTTCTATACTGTATACCCATTTTCGCATGATTACCGGTACAATTTATGTTGAAGTTCATTGTTAAGTAAAGTAGAGATTGCACATCACCACTGGTCTGATTATTTTGGCAGTGACCGTTACATAACCATTAATTGGCCACCTAATAAAGAAAGTCGGTTTAACAGGGAAAGGTAGAAAGAGAGATATAGAGAGGGAGCCAGGAAAATGTTTTATTACATAGCTACAAATAGACATTAGTAACTAACCAGGTCTAGCTGTCTTATGAAGAAAAATCACACTGATGCATCAGGACTCGTGTCACAAAAAATTGTTTTTTGAGCGAACGTGGTGATAGGATTTGGGATAATGATGTCTTTTGGAGGCAGCATGGATCTCCAGCAAAACAGAGGGGAGAAAGGACATAACCTGCAGGGCCTGACTTCTAGCATGTCTTGTTTGTTAGCCGGTCTGTGACAGATGATTTCAGATACACCTTTTCACAAGGAGATTACTGCCAAGTTTCAGCTGTGCGGTTTCTCTATTTTCTGGAAGCTTGGAGAATTCACTGAGCAAAAAAAACAATTATGGTAATCAACTGACGTTTGAAAAAAGGAAGAAAAAAATATTTTTTTCTGCAGATTTATAGTAAACAAGAATGCTATATTTTGTATCAGAGGGGATTCAAGTTAAAGTGTAACTCCACTTTTGCTGAGAAAAAGACAATCATCCCCTTTGGGTGATCAATGCACATTGCAGGGATTGTAACAATCTTTGTAGCAGATTCTGACCTTTTTTTTTGCTCTGAAGAAATAGCTGCTTGTTTCACCATGACGTTTGCAGGCTGAATCTGAATGGGGGGGTCTAGTTCATTATAACCGCCTGGTGCACTCAATAGATGAATGAGGAAAGCTGCAGGGTCTGCATCCCTTTAGAAGTATCCAACCCTTAGGAAGTATCTGTCAGGAGTCTGTAACGCTCCTGTTCCATTCCAGCATCTTGGTTTTAGCTGAGCTGCACTCCCCCTGTCTGACTGTCCACCTGCTGGGTGATTGATGTAGACACAGCCTTTGGGTGGAGGCCAAACTTGATTTAAGCCCTTAGTGTCATGCTTGTGATAGTGTTTGCAACATATACTTCAAGCTCCCTGTTTGACTGCCTTGTTCCTATGCCTTGACCTTTGCCTTCACCTAAATCCCCGCCCTGCCTGCTAGTTTGGATTTTCTTGTTATCGTCCTTAAATTTGACTTTGGACCACTCTCTGAACTCTGCCTATCTTTTGATCATGGATTTGACCCTGACTGCTCTCTGAGCGTTGCCTGCTTTGAACCCGGACGGCCATTGGACCACTCTGCCTGTCTGCCAACCACAAGTACCTATTTGCTGTGCTTCGTTTGTACCTGCAGAAAGAACACAAGGAGAGGAGGCGCCTCTAAGTGCAGTATTAATACTGCACTTAGAGGCGCCTCCTCTCCTTGTGTTCTTTCTGCAGATTCTTGGGGCTTAGGTTCAGCTCTTCCAGGAAGGCAGCCATTTGTGTGGACTTTGAAAACTTTTCAAAACGTTGTATTGAGTCCCCTCCTTTTCCCCATACAGACTTTTTATGGACTTTATCAATCATTATCTCCTGTCATTTACATAATGGGTACATAGGAATGCCTAGCAATTTTGCGCCTTTACTTGCTTACAGTATATTCGTTTGTACCTGCCCTGGCGTGGTGGCCAGGCACTATATCATTTTGTATAAGACCTGGGGGCAACTGAGTATCTGCTTGCCTTATGGGAAAGGGGGTTGCTATAGGTGAAGAACACAGAAGCCAGCTATGGCGCCTGACCACCAACGCTAGGTGTAGGCGCGACAGTTTCTAACCAAAATGGAAATTCCATTTGGAAGGAATGCCTAAAATGTTACTTGTATCTTAGCAGAGACTTCTGAGAAAATCAATGAGTCAATCAAACAAGCAGGAAATGACATTTATGGCGGCATTCAGTATTCCAGTGATGTATAGAACATCTCCAGGTTGCCATACTGCAACTATATTTCAGCTATACTGCAACCATATTTGTAGGTAATTCTTGATAGCTTTAACCCCTTTCACTCCTAAGGGTTCTTTCACACGGACTTTCCGATCAGGTCCGCCTGTCAGTTTTTCAGGCGGACCTGATCAGACCTCTCAGTCTCCTCTTTGGAGCAGTAGATGTTAGCGGACACATGTCCGCTGACACCCGCCGCCATCCGATCCTGCCCGCAAAATCCAAATGAATGGTGGTCTTATTTTCCATCCATATGGTGGATTGGACCGGATGAAGATGAACAGCGGTCCGTTTCCACCCAATTTCCCTGTAGAGGAGAGCGGGACTGTGCCCATGTTCGCTCTGCACAGCGGAGCAGACAGGACCTGTCATCCACCTGCTTAGCGGGGATGAGCGGAGCGTTCCTCTGTTGAGCAAGCGGAATCCGCAAGATGGAGGCGCCGTGTGAAAGGGGCCTAAGGGTAAAACAAATCTTAATACCTGAGCACAATTTTTCAACTTTGACATGTGTTAGTAAAACCGTACATATCATCGCAACTACATTGTGCACCCAGGTGGATTATATCTTGCTTTTTTTTTCCAGGACAAATAGGACTTTTATTTGGTGGTAGATGGTAAAGGATACATCCTGATTTTTTTTTTATTATTATTATAAAAGGAAAACTGTCTCAAAATAGTAAAAAAAAAAAAAAAAAAAAAAGAAAAAAAAAAATTAAATTTAGCTGTACATTTCTTGTAACTACCATACCTTACCACCAATAACTCAAAATGTATTCTCCTGCTTCTGACGACTGCAGCGATACCATTTATGTGTATGTTAAATGTTGTTTGTACCTGTAGTACAGTCCGGAAATAACAGTGCGCATTTTGCGTTTTTTTTCGTCCTAGCTAAAATATATTCACACTGATACTAACTAAAAAAAAATAAAAATTAAAAAAAAAACCTGCTCAAAATATACTGACCCTGACCTTTCACCCTGACCTTTGACCCAAACACTACTGACTGAGGTATTTCTTCTTTTTTTTATTATTATTTATTTATTTTATTTTTTACTCACAGTTGTTGTTTTTTTTCCCTCTCTCTCTGCAAGGAGAGAGAGTAAGATACAATGTATCCCTCCTCTCCATTCACAGAGAGGGAAACACAGGGGCGGGCTTCCCCTGTGACTGATCACCGTGGTAGCCAATCAGAGGCTACCATGGCGATCAGGTGACCTGGAAGCGAGCGTGTCGGGGTCCCGATCTTTAGTATGGGACCTAGGGCTCAATGAGACCCTGGGGTGTGGTGCTCTCCCAGCACAAAGACTAATATATGTGGCCCCATGGCAAAAAGTCCAGTCTAGTGAGGCTGCATATATGTGTTATGTCACTGTCAAGGAGTTAAATTACAAAAAAAGTTATGCAACAACTGTAAATGCTAAATTAGGTTTCTTAATGAAAATGTCGTTTTCCTTTTAAGTGTGATGGCATGATTGAGGTGATTGTAATTGTACCATAGAAGTAGGGGGTATACCCCTAAAGCTTCTCTTGAAAAATTGAATGTTGTTGCGCAAATAAAAAAGTCCCACAGGCTGTACTACTTTGTATCTACAACTTGTTGGGGTTACTTATTGGTAAAGCCACTAAACCAGGCATAAAAAGTACAATACACAACACATTAAACTGAGCTTGTGAAGTATGCCAACACAATATAATAAATCATGGTAGAGCCCCTCAAGAGCAGAGATCGAAACTCTTAACAACTTGCTGTGTCTCATATAGTTTCTCCACAGAAAATCCAGGTGGATCTCTCTTCAACTGTAACTTATCTGGTAGAAGCCAAGGCTCTCCCTCACACCGCTTATCCTGTTTGTCCCCCCCCGAGATTAATGTCAGGGTAGGACAGGACACCGAGTGGCATTGGCGCCTGCAATAAGTCCTGTCCAGCAGAAGAATAGGATCTTGCAATGAAGTAGAAGCTGAAGAACAGGAACTTGTGCCAGATAGCGTTGGAGGCTTGCAGAAGTAGAAGACAGGGTTGTGGTCAGACAGGCAGAAATTGGCAACAGGAGGGCAGCAGAGGTAAAGATTTAGAAGAAGAGAGCCTAAACAGGAGCAGGTCAGGTGGAAGATGAGCCGAAGGGATAAGCAAAGTAAGGGTGAGAAGCAAGCCAGAGGCCAGCTACTGGAGGGATCGAGATCAGGCGTAGTCAGAAGGCAAACTGGATATATCACAGAAACAAGCAAGATCTGGTCATGAGTCACAGGAGCTGATGACCAATCAGCAATGATCTTGAGTCTTGCAGTACTTTAAATAGGCCACTGGGCATCAAAGTCATTTCAAACATGTGTGCTCACATGCATGCTCATGTTCCTAAAAATACAAATCACTTGAGTCTGCAGCATGTGCCACAAGCTGATGGGTTTCCCAGAGATCTCTCCTCATCAGACTGATGAATAGGTGAGTATAAAGCCTCTGTGAATATGGTGCTTTGTTACATTTTTAATACAGCGGCAGAGTCACTTTAAAACATTTATTGAAGTATTTGCCCGCAAAGTGACCCATGCAAGTTAGATTTTATCTAATGGAGAACATATGAGGAACATTTGGTTCAGTTTAAATTCCTAAACCAATGAGGGTTTGAAGGAAGGAACGTGAAGACCATATGTGGCCCAGAAAACGCTAGTTTGTCATGGTTTCACGAAAGAATTGTATTAAAATAAAAATGCAATGCCCTGAGATACACCCAACCAGGACAGGGACTTTTGGAGGAGACTGCAGGGTGGCCTCTTGCCTACAGACTATGGGCCCTGGCTTTTGAGAGAGCAGATCATTCTCTAATGATGGACAACCACCTGATGAACGCTGAGAATGAGGCTTGGGTTCTTTCTCTGAATAAGGACAATAAAGCTTTCCCTCTGGAGTGGATGGAAAGGTGTAATATTAATCTTGTACAGGTTAATGATCAGAAGGAATATGCTGGCCCTCCTGCAGACTGCGTTGGAGAGGCGCCTTCACTTGGGACAGAAATATTTATAAACAATATCCCTCAAGAAATCTACGAAGATAAATTAATTCCACCTTTTCAGACTGCTGGAACAATGTATAAGTTTTGTCTCATAGACTGTTGTAGATTGTTGCTGGACAGTCTGGGATCCCTAATTAATCAAAGCATTGTTTAGGTGTGCATTCCCATTGTTAATTGAGTCACCTATTGTTTCTGTCTTTCTGATCAGCTCTTGGAGATGTGATTAATATTGTGACCCCTTTACCTTGTTATCGAACCAGTGTGGGATGTTTATGCTTATGATAATGTGTAATGTACTTTGTATCCATTGTTGTGGGCTTGGTGCCAAATGGTTTGGGTAGTCACCTAAGTGGCTAGTTGTTTAATTTGCCTTAATGTTTATGTTTATGTTGGCTGTTCCTTAGCTATGTTAATTATATTCCTGTTTACAGTTTGAATTATTAGGGTAACATGATCAGGTTCTACATTTTCTGTGTGAATCTTCAATAAAGTAAGTTCCAGTTTGCGTCTAAGCTAGTGTCAGCTAGTCTTGGGTGCTCAGCTATATTATATGGTTCCTAGGTCCAGAATGGAGGAAGCTGTATCTTGATGGAAGCACCCAAGCCGAATGCTGGACGTTTCCATCACCTGCCCCTGATGACTTCTTATGACAACGAAATGCATTGGGTGAAGCTATGGCATGTGACATCATCGCTGCCATCTTATTGGTTTGAAACTTTTTCATTTACTGATGACATGCTCATCAGCTTTGAACATCTCATGGAGCTCTGTTCAATCCATCACCCATGGCCGTCCACCTAAACTGACAGGCCGGGCAAGGAGAGCATTTATCAGAGAAGCAGCCAAGAGGTCCATGCATTGAGGCTTTATTAAATGTTGAAGTGTTTTTATTACTACACCATGAGGCTGTTTTGCTTTTCCTTTTGATCTGTACGGTATGGCGGCGTGAGATTTGGAGTGATCATCTGTGAGTGAAGATTTTCTGCAATCCACAGTCCTCCTAGAATCTGGCTGAAACTTAATGCTGTCTATTGGTCAGGGATCCTCAAACTACGGCCCTCCAGCTCCGGAACTACACATCCCATTGGGCAAAACTCTGACATTCACAGACATGACTAGGCATGATGGGAATTAGTGTTCCTGAACAACTGGAGGGCCATAGTTTGAAGACCCTTGTTCTACATGGTCCACAGCTTGGGGTAGGAGGGTCTATGTGCTATGGTGAAGGTGGAGGACCTCTTTGCTTTCCTATGATGTTTTTTTATACACCTGAGGTGCCTTCTATTTTATTGCTTTATTGGACACCTTGTATGTACTATTGTGAATCACTCTGTTTATATTTATTTTATTTTTGCAAGAAAGTGCTGTATTTTTACTTTAATACAGTTTGATGTTTGCTGCCTGCAAATTGTGCTAACTGTTTCTGTCACACATACAGTGCCTTGAAAAAGTATTCATACCCCTTGAAATTTTCCACATTTTGTCACATTACAACCAAAAACATAAATGTATTTTATTGGGATGTACAAAGTGGCACATAATTGTGAAGTGGAAGGAAAATGATAAATGTTTTTCAATTTTTTTTACAAATAAATATCTGAAAAGTGTGGTTGCATTTGTATTCAGCCCTCTTTACTCTGATACCCCTAACTAAAATCTAGTGGAACCAATTGCCTTCAGAAGTCACCTAATTAGTAAATAGAATCCACCTGTGTGTCATTTAATCTCAATATAAATACAGCTGTTCTGTGAAGCCCTGCTGTGTTAGAGAACCTTAGTGAACAAACAGAATCATGAAGGCCAAGGAACACACCAGACAGGTCAGGGATAAAGTTGTGGAGAAGTATAAAGCAGGGTTAGGTTATAAAAAAATATCACAAGCTTTGAACATCTCACGGAGCTCTGTTCAATCCATCATCCAAAAATGGAAAGAGTAAACATGGCCATCCACCTAAACTGCCATAAGAAGTCCCGTTTGCAGTTTGCAAGAAGCCATGTGAGGGACACAGCAAACATTTGGAAGAAGGTGATCTGGTTAGATGAGACCAAAATTTTACTTTTTGGCCAAAAAGCAAAATGCTGTGTGTGGTGGAAAACTAACACTGCACATCACCCTGAACACACCATCCCCACTGTGAAACATGGTGGTGGCAGCATCATGTGGTGGGGATGCTTTTCTTCAGCAGGGACAGGGAAGCTGGTCAGAGTTGATGGGAAGATGGATGGAGCCAAATACAGGACAATCTTAGAAGAAATCCTGTTAGAGTCTACAAAAGACTTGAGCCTGGAGCGGAGGTTCACCTTCCAGCAGGACAACGACCCTAAACATACAGACAGAGCTACAATGGAATGGTTTATATCAAAGCATATTCATGTGTTAGAATAGCGAAGTCACAGTTCAGACTTAAATCCACATGAGAATCTTTGGCAAGACTTGCTGTTCACAGACGCTTTCCATCCCATCTGACAGAGCTTGAGATATTTTACAAAGAAGAATGGGCAAAAATGTCCCTCTCTAGATGTGCAAAGCTGGTAGAGACATCCCCAAAAAGACTTGCAGCTGTAATTGCTGTGAAAGGGGGTTCTACAAAGTATTGACTCAGGGGGGCGCCATACAAATGCCCCCCCCCCACACTTTTTACAAATTTGTTTGCAAAAAAAATGTGAAAATCATTTATCATTTTCCTTCCACTTCACAATTATGTGCCACTTTGTGTTGGTCTATCACATAAAATCCCAATAAAATACATTTATGTTTTTGGTTGTAACATGACAAAATGTGTAAAATTTCAAGGGGTGTGAATACTTTTTCAAGGCACTGTATGTATCTTTTAGCTAGAGTGCAGGTGAATTTATCTAAATTTAGTATTCAATAATGTTGTTTCAGGATTGTTTGTGATATCATTTTTTTTTTTAACCTTGTCAGCCCATTTGGAATATTCAATGTGTCCTGAAGCTCGATCCTCAAGAGGTGCCTTAGGCGGTTTGCATACTAGACAGATGTACAGGATGTTTATTAGACAGTTGGGCAAGGATGATCCTACATCCTCTCTTCAGTCTATCATGAATGCTGCTGCCAGACTCATCCACCTTACCAGCCGCTCAGTGTCCTCCATCCCTCTCCGCCAATCCCTACGCTGGCTTTCCATTGCCCAACTAATAAAATTCAATACACTAACAACAACATACAAATTTACATGTGTATGATATACTGTGGCAGGGCGGCCCTTCTGTGCGAAGTCACATACAGGTACGTGATTTCGTGCACAGGGTCTGGGGCACGTGCCGCCGGCGACCCGCTCCCGCTGTGATTGGACACAGCGGGAGCAAATCAGCGGGTCCGGCGGACGCGATGTACACTGGAACCCACCGATCGTTTTCTGGAGAGGCAGAATGGCGGTCTGTCTAGGTAAACAAGGCAGACCACCGTTCCGTGAGAGAGGAAAATGGCTATCTTGTGTTTCTGCTAAGCAGGAACACAGATCTCTGTCTTCCTCCAGTCAAAGCATTCCCCCCACAGATAGAAAGCACTCCCTAGAAGCACACTTACCCCTTTGATCGCCCCTGATGTTAACCACTTCCCTGTTATTAATCACTGTATTAGTGTCACTAGTCCCCAAAAAGTGTCAGTTAGGTGTCCGATTTGTCCTCTGCAAAGCCACAGTCCCATTAAAAAAAACTGCGGTCATTACTAGTAAAAATCATTTTAAAAATTCTATAAAATATCCCTTAGTTAGTGGACGCTATAACTTTTACGCAAATATACGCTTATTGGGATTTTTTTTTTACCAAAAATATGTAGAAGAATACATATTGGCCTAAACTGATGAATAAATTAGATTTTTTACATTTTTTTGGGGAATGTTTTATAGCAGGAAGTAAAAAATATTGTTTTTTTTTCTGAAAATTGTCGCTCTTTTTTTTGTTTATAGCGCACAAAATAAAAACCGCAGAGGAGATTGAATACCACCAAAAGAAATCTCTATTTGTAGGGAAAAAAGGACATCAATGTTATTTGGGTGTAACATCGCACGACCGCGCAATTGTCAGTTAAAGTAACGCAGTGCCATATCGTAAAAAATAGCCTGGTTATGAAGGGGGTGAAACCTTCTGGGGCTTAAGTGGTTAATCTAGTTATTTAGTTTCATTAAATTCGGTTGATTCGTTCAATTCGTTTCCGGGATTCGTATTCGAAATTCGTTCTATGTTCTTTCGAATTTATCGTTCATTTCTCAATTCGAATCGGTTGAATCGAAAATTTTAGATATTTTTTTTTCTATTCGAATGCGGCCGCCGAGTAACCAAACATCTGATTGTTATTTATACACATCGATCTTGTTTGTATTAATAATACATTTATTCAAAAATGCAAAGTATTATAATTAATAAAAGTAATATCATACTTTCAAAATGTTACTATGTACAATACTGTGCAGAAGTTTTAGCCAGCTGAGAAAAAATAATGTCAAGTACAAATGCTTTTAAATATGTATATTTTACTGGTTTCTTTTTATCAATTTCACGCTTGCAAAGATGAGCAAAAGAAAAAAAATATTCACCAAATGATAATGACCCTTTAAATCACCTTTGGCTTACCAAACACAGAATTATTTCAAATTGGTACACTAATAACACACACAGTCTTTGATTTCAACAATATGTTTTCAGTTCAAATTTGAATGCAATTCAATGTAAAACTAGAGTTGCATTTCAATTCGATATTCGGACAAATTTAGTTTTGTTATTTGAAGAATTCGGAAAAATTTGTTAGTACTGTAATTCAGGGTCTCGTATATATACAGCTGTGTGAAAAAGTATTTGCCCCCTTCCTGATTTTTTATTTTTGTATATTTCTCATACTTAAATGATTCAGATCATCAAACACATTTTAACATCACACAAAGATAACCCGAATAAATCCAAGATGCAGTTTTTAAATTATTATTTCATTTATTAAAGGGAAAAAGCTGTTCAAACCTGCCTGCCCCTATGTGCAAAAGTAATTGCCCCCTCCCCATGCTGAATCATGAATGAACTGTGATTAACCAAAATTTTTTGGAAAGCTAAAGTTAAATTTCACTTGCCACACCCAGGCCTGATTACTGCCAGATCTGTTGAATCAAGAAATCAGATAAATAGAAGCTGTCTGACAAAGTGAAGCACGCTAACAGATCACAAAAAGCCACACATCATGCCACAATCTAAAAAATTCAAGAACAGATTAGAAAGAAAGTAATGTTCATGTATTGGGCTATGAAGGGTTTCAAAGCCATTACTAAGGCTTTGGAACTCAACTGAACCACAGGGAGAGCCACTATCCACAAATGGAGATAACTTGGAACAGTGGTGAACCTTCCCAGGAGTGGCCGGCCTACAAAAATTACTCCAAAAGCTTGACAACAAGGACTCATCCAGGAGGTCATAAAAGAACCCAGAACATCATCTAAAGAACCACGGGCCTCACTTGCCTCAGGTAAGATCAGTGTTCATGGATTCAACAATAAGAAAGAGGCTGGGGGCAAAAATGGCCTCCATGGGAGAGTTCCAAGGCCAAAGCCACTGCTGTCCAAAAAGAACACAAAGGCTCATCACACATTTACCAAAAAACATCTCTATTATCCCCAAGACTTTTAGGCAAATATTCTATGGACTAATGATACAAAAATGTAACTTTTTGGAAGGTGTGCGTCCGTTACATCTGGTATAAAACGAATACAGCATTTCATAACAAGAACATCATACCAACATTCAGACATGGTGACAGTAGTGTAATGGTCTGGGGCTGCTTTGCAGCTTCAGGACCTGGACGACTTACCATAATTGATGGAACCATGAGCTCTACCAAAAAATCCTAAAGGAGAATGTCCGGCCATCAGTTTGTGACCTCAAGCTCAAGGGCACTTAGGTTATGCAGCAGGACAATGATCCGAAAAACAACAGCAAGTCCACCTCCAAATGGTTCAAACAAATCCAAATTTAGGTTTTGGAGCTAGTCAAAGCCCGGACTTAAATACAGTTGAGATGCTGTATCATGACCTTACACAGGCCGTTCATGCTGCCCTCCAATGTGGAGGAATTAAAACAATTCTGCAAAGAAGAGTTGGGCCAAAATTGCTCCTCAGCAATGTGAAAGACTCATTGCTAGTTATCTCAAACGCTTGATTGTAGTTGTTGCCGCCAAGGGTGGCTCAACCACTTATAAGGTTCGGGGGGCAATTACTTTTTCACATAGAGCCAGGCAGGTTTGGACATCTTTTTTGCCTTAATAAATTAAACCATCATTTAAAAACTGCATTTTGTATTTACTCGGGTAATCTTTGTGTAATAATAAAATTAGTTTGATGATCTAAACCATCCTCTCCGTTCCATGTTCAAGACCACCTGCTCACTAGCTCCCTAGTCTCCTCCTCCCATGCTAGTCTCTCAGACTTCTCCAGAGCCTCCCGCATCCTCTGGAACTCACTACCCCAATCTGTCTGGCTATCTCCCACTCTGTCCACTTTTAGGGAAAACTCATCTCTTCAGGGAAGCCTATCCTGCATTCAGATAATAACCAAACCTTTTATTCCTCTCATCATTTCATCCCTCACAGTACCTCCTTTTGTTCCGCTAGATCCTCCCTATTAGATTGTAAGCTCGCAGGAGCAGGGCCCTCCTAACCCTCTTGTATTGAATTGTATTGTGTCAGGTCTGGGCTCAGCCCTTCCTTCTCTGAGCTGGCCACTCAGCTGTTGGCTAATTGCCAGCTCCCATCTCTCTCTCCACAGTTACTCAGCTGTTGATGATCCTGCTCATCAGTCCTGCCTACTTAAGCCGTCCAGTCCAGAGGAGCTCTGCCTTCGCCTTGGTCACATCACAAGAAACTATCTCCTGTGTTCCTGTTTAAAGACTGGCTTTGCTTTTCAACTACTTTGATCCCTGACTTCTGGCTTGGCTGACTATCCGTTCCGGTTACTGAACTTTGGCTATGTTTTGACTACGTTTGTTATTTTTACTTTTATTATCAAACAAGTGTGATTTAACTGTACTTCTGTCTGGGTCTGATTTCATGGTTTCTGACATATTGTTGCTGTATTGTCTCCCTTTAATTGTAAAGCACTGTGCAAACTGTTGGTGCTATATAAATCCTGTATAATAATAAGAAGAAGAAAATTAAGGAGAGTTTTAATGTATGTGTAGTCTATCACTAAAGCACTTAAAAAATTCCCCAAACTTTTTTGTTTTGATGGTGCTCTTACTTTTGGGTATGTGGTTCCATAACCAAGTTTGTTGGTCCAGATCCATACTTGGCAGGTGTTCTATAGATTGCTGATTGAATAATGGGAGGAGCATTCTGCTCTTAGTACTTCACTTACATGGTTGAGGTTCTCCAGCCTACCCCCTCTGGCATTAGATCTTCACCTAATATGTTGTATAAAGATGGACCCTTAAAGTATAACAAATGCACTTTTTATTTTTTTATTTTTTCGGATGGAGGGAAGAGGGATTAGACTCCCCGTCCAGTTTTTATTGCTGTCCCTTGTTAGGGAGAATCATCCTTTCTATTTGTCCAATTTCCTGTTATCATCAAAAGTGAAAGAAAATCTCACATTTTAGGATGTTCCCAGATCAGGATAATCTTCCAGTAGTGACGCACTTTCTGGTGAAAACCACGGATTCCCTCACTTTTTCTTCACTTCCTGTTTTGGCGATGGGACAGGACATGAAGGGACATCTCCTCAATGGGACACAGATGGAAAAAAAAATATCTGACAGGGATTAAAACCCTCCCTTGCTGTATCCAAGCCCAATGATGGCTACAGCGCAGCTGGCCAGCTCTGGGATGGGCACTGACAATGCCTATCAGTGCCCATCAGTGCCACTTATCAGTGCCCATCAGTGCCGCCTATCAGTGCAACCTCATCAGTGCCCACCAGTGCAGCTTATCAGTGCCCATCAGTGCAGCTTATCAGTTCCCATCAGTGCAGCTTATCAGTGCCCACCAGTGCAGCTTATCAGTGCCTATCAGTGCAGCTTATCAGTGCCTATCAGTGCAGCTTATCAGTGCCCAATCAGTGCAGCCTCATCAGCCCCTATCAGTGAAGGAGAAAAATTACCCATTTGCAAAATTATATAACAAACTATGAAAAAAACATTTTTTTTTTTCAAAAATGTTCAGTCTTTTTTCGTTTATTTAGCAAAAAATAAAAAATCCCAATGGTGATTACATACCACCAAAAAGATCTATTTGTGTAAAAAAAAAAAGATAAAAATGTCATATGGGTACAGTGTATCATGACCGCGCAGTTGTCATTCAAAGTGCAACAGCTCTGAAAGCCGAAAAGTGGTCTGGGCAGGAAGGGGATAAAAGTGCCCAGTGGGCAAGTGGATAAGGATGTGCTGTTTCAGCTTGGCACCATGGCATCACATTATTTAGTACATGTCAGATGACCCACAAGGCCATGTACCACAGCTTCTTTACATATTGGGCAACTGCCAATGGCACATTTACTGACTTGCTGTTGGCCATTGAGAGTGTGAACGGGAAGAGAACGTTGGATATAGAAGTCTTTCTCTATAATGCCACCAGATCTACAAGTAATCTGCACTGAGAAACACATTGCAGGGATATATTTTGGATGATCTCCAACGAAGAAAATAATTTCTGCTCATTGATGCCCAGTATGATCCTCATCTATTTCCATACTGTGCAGTGCCTCGGGAAACCATTTGCTCAGTTGTGCTTGTGAATGACATTAGCAGCTCTGTTTCTTAGAAATACCTTGTATTTTAGGTTTGTTTGTGCTTAGTGTATCCAGATGAAATATATCGTATATACTCGAGTATAAGTTGAGGCCCTAATTTACCACAAAAAAAATGGGAAAAAACGTATTGACCCGCGTGTAAGACGAGGGTGAGAAATGCAGACGGTCAACAATGCCCATCTGCAGCTGTATAACTCCCTGTGTCCTGTGCATGTATCATGTGTCCTGTGTATATGTGTCATGTGTCATGTACCTGTGTAAATGTGCATGTGTCCTGTGTATATGTGCCATGTGTCCTGTGCATATGTGCATGTGTCATGTGTCCTGTGTATATGTGCATGTGTCATGTGTCCTGTGTATATGTGCATGTGTCATGTGTCCTGTGTATATGTGCATGTGTCATGTGTCATGTGTCCTGTGTATGTGTGTCATGTACCTGTGTATATGTGCATATGTCCTGTGTATATGTGTCATGTGTCCTGTGTATATGTGTCATGTGTCCTGTGTATATGTGCCATGTGTCCTGTGCATATGTGCATGTGTCATGTGTCCTGTGTATATGTGCATGTGTCATGTGTCCTGTGTATATGTGCATGTGTCATGTGTCCTGTGTATGTGTGTCATGTACCTGTGTATATGTGTCATGTGTCCTGTGTATATGTGTCATGTGTCCTATGTATATGTGCATGTGTCATGTACCTGTGTATATGTGTTATGTGTCCTGTGTATATGTGCATGTGTCATGAACCTTTGTCCTGTGTATATGTGCATGTGTATATGTACCTGTGTCATGTACCTGTGTATATGTGCATGTGTCATGTGCATGTGTCATGTACCTGTGTATATGTACCTGTGTCCTGTGTATGTGTGCATGTGTATATGTACCTGTGTGCATGTGTCTGTGTGCATCCTACCTGTGTCCTGTGTATATGTGTCCTGTGTATGTGTGCATGTGTCATGTGTATATGTGCTTGTCTAATGTGTCATGTGTCCTGTGTATGTGTGCATGTGTCATGTGTATATGTATATGTACCTGTGTGCATGTGTCTGTGTGCATCCTACCTGTGTCCTGTGCATTCTCTGTGTGTCCCGCTCCGAACCGATCAGCGCGTGCGGCGGCCATTCACTGTTCAAAATCCGCACCTCCTCCTCGTCCATGATAGGCAGAAAACTCCATTTCCCAGAAGTCAGCGGTCAGCCTATCACGGACATTCTCTCATCCTCATACCACGGACGAGGATGGCTGTACACTGACTGCCTATCACAGACGAGGAGGCACGGCTTTTGAACAGTGAGAGCCACCGCCGAGTGCTATGTAGCACACGCTGGCCGCCGTCTGCCTGCATGACACGCTGATCATACAGACAGACGGCGGTGACTCGTGTATAAGTCGAGGGGGGAACTTTCAGCCCCAAAAAAGGGGCTGAAAAATTCGACTTATACTCGAGTATATACGGTACTTTGGTTTTTTTAGCACAAATTGGACTTTCAGTTGGTCGTAAGCAGTCATTTTTTTATCTCCTAAGCTTTTTTATTATCAAAGGAAAACTGGCACAATTAAAAAAAAAAATAGCTGTATATTTCTTGATATCACCATGATCTTGCAACAACACAAAATAAATTCTCCTGACGATCACAGAGATACCACATATGTGTATGTTATTTGTAGTTTGTACCTATAGTAGGGTCCAGAAACAATAGTGAGCATTTTGTTATTTTTATCCTAACTAAAACACACTGATGTTAAAATTAAAAATACTTTTCTTAATCCTACCAAAAATACACTGACACTGACCTTTGACCCTGTATTTGACTCTGGGCATGAACTTTGACCCTAACCTTGACCCTTACCCTGACTTTTATTTAGAATAAACCCTGATCTAGCTATTTTATCTTTATATTTTATTATTATTATTTGTTTTTACTTACAGTTTTATATGTCCTGTTTTATACAGTATCTCACAAAAGTAAGTACACCCCTCACATTTTTGTAAATATTTTATTCTATCTTTTCATGTGACAACACTGAAGAAATGACACTTTGCTACAATGTAAAGTAGTGAGAGTACAGCTTGTATATACTGACATATAATCACACACATAGGTTGGACTTGATGGACTTGTGTCTTTTTTCAACCTCACCTACTATGTAACTATGTAACTATATAACAGTGTAAATTTGCTGTCCCCATAAAAAAACTCAACACACAGTCATTAATGTCTAAACCGCTGGCAACAAATGTGAGTACACCCCTAAGTGAAAATGTCCAAATTGGGCCCAAAGTGTCAAATAATTTGTGTGGCCACCATTATTTTCCAGCACTGCCTTAACCCTCTTGGGCATGGAGATCACCAGAGCTTCACAGGTTACCACTGGAGTCCTCTTCCACTCCTCCATGATGACATCACAGAGCTGGTGAATGTTAGAGACCTTGTGCTCCTCCACCTTTCATTTGAGGATGTCCCACAGATGCTCAATAGGGTTTAGGTCTGGAGACACACTTAGCTAGACCATCACCTTTACTCTCAGCTTCTTTAGCAAGGCAGTGGTCATCTTGGAGGTGTGTTTGGGGTCGTTATCATGTTGGAATACTGCCCTGCGGCCCAGTCTCTGAAGGGAGGGGATCATGCTCTGCTTCAGTAGGTCACAGTACATGTTGGCATTCATGGTTCCCTCAATGATCTGTAGCCCCCCAGTGCCGGCAGCACTCATGCAGCCCCAGACCATGACACTCCCACCACCATGCTTGTCTGTAGACAGGACACACTTGTCTTTGTACTCCTCACCTGGTTGTCGCCACGCACGCTTGTCACCATCTGAACTAAATAAGTTTATCTTGGTCTCGTAAGACCACAGGACATGGTTCCAGTAATCCATGTCCTTAGTGTGCTTGTCTTCAGCAAACTGTTTGCGGGCTTCTTTGTGCATCATCTTTGGAAGAGGCTTCCTTCTGGGACGACAGCTATGCAGACCAATTTGATGCAGAGTGCGGCGTATGGTCTGAGCACTGACAGGCTGACCCCCCACCCCTTCAACCTCTGCAGCAATGCTGGCAGCACTCATACGTCTATTTCTCAAAGACAACCTCTGGATATGACGCTGAGCACATGCACTCAACTTCTTTGGCCGACCATGGTGAGGCCTGTTCTGAGTGGAACCTGTCCTGTTAAATCGCTGTATGGTCTTGCCCACCGTGCTGCAGCTCATTTCAGGGTCTTGGCAATCTTCTTATAGAATAGGCCATCTTTATGTAGAACAACAATTCTTTTTTTCAGATCCTCAGAGAGTTCTTTGCCATGAGGTAACATGTTGACCGATATGAGAGCGATAACACCAAATTTAACACACCTGCTCCCCATTCACACCTGAGACCTTGTAACACTAAAGAATCACATGACACCAGGGAGGGAAAATGGCTAATTGGGCCCAATTTGGACATTTTCACTTAGGGGTGTACTCACTTTTGTTGCCAGCGGTTTAGACATTAATGGCTGTGTGTTGAGTTATTTTGAGGGGACAGCAAATTTACACTGTTATACAAGCTGTACACTCACTACTTTACATTGTAGCAAAGTGTCATTTCTTCAGTGTTGTCATCTGAAAAGATAGAAGAAAAGATTTACAAAAATGTGAGGGGTGTACTGACTTTTATGAGATACTGTATATCCTGTGTGTATACAATGTATTATATAATGGATCCTGTATACATATAATGTATTAAATAATGTGTATAATGTGTACTGTGTGTATACAATATATTATATAGTATATTCTGTATGTATACAATGTATTATATAATATATCCTGTATGTATACAATGTATTATATAATATATCCTGTATGTATACAATGTATTATATAATATATCCTGTATGTATACAATGTATTATATAATGGATCCTGTATGTATACAATGCATTATATAATAGATCCTGTATGTATACAATGTATTATATAATATATCCTGTATGTATACAATGTATTATATAATGGATCCTGTATGTATACAATGTATTATATAATGGATCCTGTATATATACAATTTATTGTACACAGCGGTAAGGGGTGACCATTCTTTGTGTCCTGTCAATCTAAATTTTGTATGTAACGTTTTCTCTTTCTGTGGAAAAGAAACAATGAGGCTAATGAGGGGTTATCTTTTGGCACAAGGACAGTTTCAAAATAAATGCTTCACCTCACTCTCAGAAGCCACTTCAAGCCCACTTCACCTTAAGAATAAAAAAACACCTCAAATTTACCGCCCCCCCCACTGACTTCAGTGCATTCCAGTAAAATGGCGAATCTTGAAAAATATCTCAGTTATCACAGAAATTTCGGGGAAAAAATAACTGTTGCTTAAATCTATCTCAAGGAGCAGGCTTGTCCAAAGCCTGGCCTGTGGGCCAATTGCGGTCCACGTTCCAGTTTCATACGCCCCCCCCCTGGTAATTTGGACATATATATCTTTTGTGGCCCCCCCCCACGAATACCCGAGTGCCGGGGCCACAAAAGATCTATATTGTGGCTGCTTCAGAGGGGACAGGGAGGGGACAGGACGAGTGCCGACAGATTACATACAGGAGAATCTCTTGTTTACTCGGCGGCGTCTGTAATAGGAAGTCCCATCTCCTGGGCTGCCATTGGACAACTGTTCTGTCTATCATATGAGACAGGACTTTGTATTAAAGAGGCCACTGAGAAGACAGGAGATTCTCCTTTATGTAATCTGTACCACCCCCCTCCCTGTCCCTTCTGAGGCTGCAGATGAGCATCGATCAGGCTGCACTGATGGAAATGGTGAGGCTGCATTCATGGCAATGGTGAGACTCCATAAGATAGCTCCATGTCATCCATACATGGATGCTGCTGTCCTGTCCAGCCTAGGTGAAAAAAAACCCTTCTTTGTTAACAGGTGACTGTCAGTTTGAGGAGACTATTTGGCCATCACCATACCAGCATGCTTGAATGCACAACACCAGCGTAAAGACATACTTTGATGCCCAAACCTACTTCTCTTAAGGTGAGAGTTTTGAGAGCCTGTTTAGGCTGGCAGTCTCTATGTGAAGATTATTATCAGCATCACCATCATTTTTGTAACTTTCTATTCATCTGACCCCAGCGGATATAATTCACTATTTATGAACTTTTTATTGCAATATATATTCACTTGGATTTTTTGGGGGGTTAATCACTCTGTTTTTGCACACTTTTGCACAAATATTACACTTTATATTTGATGTGAGGTATTTTATGTGAGCTATCTTATTCAGCCTTTTGTGATAGATTTTATGCGCAAAATCTTTTTACTTTTATGATTTTTAGAGTGGAATGTGAACACTTTTTGACTTTGCTGCAGTCTTTGTTTAGATATCATCACAGTTAGTCCACGTTTTGATTATTAAGATTATTATTATTATTATTTTTGTGATCGTCACCACACTCCTTTTTATCTTACAATAGCACGAAGCACATCACTATTTAAATGGTGAGGCTGCATTCATGGCAATGGTGAGGCTGCATGCATTACAATGGTGAGGCTGAATTCATGGCACTGGTGAGACTGCATTAATGGCAATGGTGAGGCTGAATTCATGGCACTTGTGAGGCTGCATTAATGGCAATGGTGAGGCTGCATTAATGGCAATGGTGAGGCTGCATTAATGGCAATGGTGAGGCTGCATTAATGGCAATGGTGAGGCTGCATTCGTGGCAATGGTGAAGCTGCATTCATGTCAATGGTGGGGCTGAATTCATGGCACTGGTGAGGCTGCATTCATGGCAATGGTGAGGCTGCATTCATGGCAATGGTGAGGCTGCATTGATGGGCACTTACCCTTATTTTGCTTCACAGCTCTTTATTTAAAACGTATTTTTTATTGTAAATGCTGCTGCCTGGGGTTGTCCCTGGTTCTGCAGTCACTGCCCCCGCATGGCTCCCCCAGTCCTGCCTGCTGGAATCTCTTGGGGCTCCCTGGGATCCACTCCTATCAGGTTTTGCCCGGCTCTCAGTGACTGACATGGAGCAGCGGCAGCAGATCAGAAGTGAATGGGGGGATGAGGTGCAAGTGCAGCGTGTGGCTGGCTGTGGCTGTGTCCCTGGATCCCTCACGTGGGTCCTGGCCCCCCAGGTCCCTCCCTTGTGGTGTCTACAGGAAGAGACCGGACTCCACTGATGCCTAAATAGTGAGCTGCCCCCCTCTCTGCCCGTTACCTCCCGACTCTGATTAGGGCTCTGATCCACGTTCCCTCTGACCATACCAGGCTATCTGGGGTCCCCTCCGACACTGACCTCTGCCCTTTACTACTCTCCTGACCCTATGTGGGAGCCCTCTCCCTGCACCCCTCACCCCATACTGATCTACTCTACAGATACACCCCATAGAACACTGTACCCCTCACGGTTCACCCTGCCCCCACCTAATAGAACACTGCACTCCTCATTATACACCCCCAGCCCCACCTCATAGAACACTGCACCCTCACTATAAACCCTGCCCCCACCTCATAGCACACTGCACCCCTCACTGTTCACCCTACCCCCGCCTCATAGAACACTGCACCCCTCACTGTTCACCCTGCCCCCACCTAATAGAACACTGCACTCCTCATTATACATCCCCAGCCCCCACCTCATAGAACACTGCGCCCCTCACTATTCACCCCAGCTCCAACCTCATAGAACACTGCACCCATCACTATTAACCCAGCCCCCACCTCATAGAGCACTGCACCCCTCACTATACACCCCGCCCCCACCTCATAGAACACTGCACCCATCACTATACACCCCGCCCCCACCTCATAGAACACTGCACCCATCACTATACACCCCGCCCCCACCTCATAGAACAATGCATCCCTCATTATACACCCTGCCCCCACCTCATAGAACAATGCACCCTCACTATACAACCCAGCTCCGATCTCACAGAACACCACACCCCTCACTATACACCCCAGCCCCCACCTCATAGAACACTGCACCCCTTACTATAACCCCTGCCCCCACCTCATAGAACACTATACCCCTCACCGGCCTGATCACCTAGCATGGGATGTGGGGGGGGGTGCCCAATTTTGGTCTTGCTGAGGGCAGCACAAAACCAAAATACACAATTGCTCCAATCAGTCTATTGAGTGTGAGCTAATCTGGTTCACCCAATGGCATGTTTTGGCCTCCTAACTTGGAACTCATGGGTCCCTTTTTTTTACATTGAAACAAATGGGTTGCCAGCAGACCCTAAGGTGTGGAAAACCAAGCATGACCCTTTTTGCTAACCTGATGCATTGCAATTTACCATGCACGGTGAAATGCCGCAACGCAGGTCCATTGCCACAGTGCAATGGGGTGCCATAAAAAATGAATGGTGCCACATTGTGGTAACGCACATGGTAACACAATGCTGAAGTTTAAATGGGCCCTGTGACTTTGGAACCTTGGGATACAGCCTTCTTTCTAATGCTTGACGCCTGTCTCTATGACCTTTACCTCGGTGTGGGGCCTTCTCCATCCTACCACTTCTATGTCTCTCTCTCTCTCTCTCTCTCTCTCTCTCTCTCTCTCTCTCTCTCTCTCTCTCTCTCTCTCTCTCTCTCTCTCTCTCTCTCTCTCTCTCTCTCTCTCTCTCTCTCTCTCTCTCTCTCTCTCTCTCTCTCTCTCCCTCTCTCCCTCTCTCCCTCTCTCTCTCTCCCTCTCTCTCTCTTTCCCTCTCTCATATTTATTGCTATAATTTAGTCTTCTTAATGTAATAAAACAATATTACATCTCTTCTGCCCATCTAATCAACGCATATTAAGTATGTTTACCATTAATCACAAACCATATTAAATTGGCCAATCTCAGGTGGTTACATTTAGAACACGTAAATGATTCATTTGTCCCCCAATCAAAAATTCACATTTCATGCAGATTTTGCAATAATCATTGGAACAAAAACATGAAACAGTTTTCAGCTTTCTGCTAATTATCATTTTTATATACACAGTGACAACTTTACTTTACCGGAGGCCATGTACTGGTTTCATTAAATGTTAATGATTAATTTTCTTTTCAAGCCATTAGAAAGTAAAAAAAAAAAATTAAAAAATAGATGTAATCACTAATTAAAATGAAGAGATGCCAGAGAATAACTTAAAATAAATCCGCATTTTTTTTTTGGTTTTTTGGACGGTCTTCTTTTTGATCACAGAAACAGTTAAGATATTAAACTTGAATATCATCCTCCACTAAATGCTTTTAATAACACATGATTATGGGAACATGAAGTAATAGTTTAAAGAAAAATTCCAGGTATGGATATTTTATACATAGCTATCAGTGTTGGGCGAACAGTTTGGCCCAAGCATGAGTTCGGGCCAAACATTGACCGCCCTGTTCGGGGAACACCTGAATTTGTTCGGTGGGTGTTCGCCCTGCAATGCTTTGCATGCTGCACAGGGCTTTCTGCGCCCTGATTGGGCAAAGGTAGGAATGGTGTATTCAGGGTGATGTGCTGTGTTAATATTCCGCCACACATAGCGTTTTGCTTTTAAGCCAAAAAAAAAATACAATTTTGGTCTCATCTGACCAGATCACCTTCTTCCACATGTTTGCTGTGTCCCCCACATGGCTTCTCGCAAACTGCAAACTGGACTTCTTATGACTTTCTTTCACCAATGTCTTTCTTCTTGTCACTCTTCCATAAAGGTCAGATTTGTGGAGAACACGACTAATAGTTGTCCTGTGGACAGATTCTCCCACCTGAGCTGTGGATCTCTGCAGCTCCTCCAGAGTTACCATGGACTTCTTGGTTGCTTCTCTGATGAATGCTCTCCTTGCCCGGCCTGTCAGTTTAGGTGGACGGCCATGTCTTGGTAGGTTTGTAGTTGTGCCATACTCTTTCCATTTTCAGATGATGTATTGAACAGAGCTCCGTGAGATGTTCAAAGCTTGGGAGATTTTTTATAACCTAACCCTGCTTTAAACTTCTCCACAACTTTATCCCTGACCTGTCTGGTGTGTTCCTTGGTCTTCATGATGCTGTTTGTTCACTAAGGTTCTAAACCTCGGAGGGCCTCACAGAAAAGCTGTATTTATACTGAGATTAAATTACACACAGGTGGACTCTATTTTACTAATTAGGTGACTTCTGAAGGCAATTGGTTCCACTGGATTTTAATTAGGGGTATCAGAGTAACGGGGGGCTGAATACAAATGCACAACACACTTTACAGATTTGTAAAAAAAATTGAAAATCATTTATCATTTTCCTTCCACTTCACAATTATGTTCCACTTTGTGTTGGTCTACCACATAAAATCTCAATAATATACATTTACATTTTTGGTTGTAACATGAAAAAATGTGGAAAATGTCAAGGGGGATGAATGTTTTTTCAAGGAACTGCATATGTTGCTTGTTTAAATTCTTAAGTTATTGAGCTATTATGCAAATGTTCATATATAGCAACTGTCTGGGATTGGAGCTGAAAAGTCTTCCAATTTGCTTGAGATGTTCAAAGCTTGGGAGATTTTTTTTATAGCCTAACCCTGCTTTAAACTTCTCCACAACTTTATCCCTGACCTGTCTGGGGTGTTCCTTGGCCTTCACGATGCTGTTTGTTCACTAAGGTTCTCTAACAAACCTCTGAGGGATTCACAGAACAGCTGTATTTCTACTGAGATTAAATTACACACAGGTGGACTCTATTTACTAATTAGGTGACTTCTGAAGGCAATTGGTTCCACTAGATTTTAGTTAGGGTTATCAGAGTAAAGGGGCCTGAATACAAATGCCCCCTCCCCCCCCCACACTTTTCACATATTTATTTGTAAAAAAAATTGGAAAACCATTTATCATTTTCCTTCCACTTCACAATTACGTGCCACTTTGTGTTGGTCTATCATCTGAGGATTTCCCTCAGATAAAACGGCTCTAAGGCAGTGAAACTAAACAAATCACCTGTGCAAAATAATGGAAAGCCTGAAAAAATGACCTGTTGGTGCTCCTTGAGGACTGGAGTTGAGAAACACTGGTCTATCACATATACCGTATTTATCGGCGTATAACACGCACCCCAAGTTTAGGAGGAAATTTTAAGAAAAAAAACTTTTTAAGTAAAAAAAACTTACATTTAAATGCCCATCAATGCAGCCTTATCAGTGTCATCTCCAGCCTTGTCAGTGTCATCTCCAACCTTGCCCAGTGACATTGAAGTTTAAATATGGCGCCATTACCAAGGTTCTTTTAAAAAAAAAATATAAGTGGATTAAATTTGAAACTTACGAGGGATGTACCAAAATGAATGCAACAGTGGACGTTTTATTAACTTTTTATTAACTTCCATAGGTCATTCATATTTCACATTTTGGTAAAGTAACTCTTCCTCTATAGTAACTCTTCTTCATTTTTGTTTCATTGCAGGTAAATAAGAGATTCCAAGCAGAAGCAATGTGCCGTCATTGAGTTCTAGACGAAGGAGGGGTGCAGGCTGTCCGACATCCACAGAAGGCTAAAGAATGGTTATGGAAATTATACCATTTAAAATTCTTCATTCTTCAATCTAGGATGGAAAAGGACCTGGGGGGTCCTAGTAGATGATGGGCTCAGCAATGGCATGCAATACCAAGCTGCTGCTAATAAGGCAAACAGAATATTGGCATTAAAAAGGGGATCAACTCCAGAGATAAAAACGATAATTCTCCTGCTCTACAAGACTCTGGTACGGCCGCACCTGGAGTATGCTGTCCAGTTCTGGGCACCAGTCCTCAGGAAGGATGTACTGGAAATGGAGCGAGTACAAAGAAGGGCAACAAAGCTAATAAAGGGTCTGGAGGATCTTAGTTATGAGGAAAGGTTGTGAGCACTGAACTTATTCTCTCTGGAGAAGAGACGCTTGAGAGGGGATATGATTTCAATTTACAAATACTGGACTGGTGACCCCACAATAGGGGTAAATCTTTTTCGCAGGGAGGGAGTTTAACAAGATTCGTGGTCACTCATTAAAATTAGAAGAAAAGAGGTTTAACCTTAAACTACGTAGAGGGTTCTTTACTGTAAGAGCGGCAAGGATGTGGAATTCCCTTCCACAGGCGGTGGTCTCAGCGGGGAGCATTGATAGCTTCAAGAAACTGTTAGATAAGCATCTGAATGACCACAACATACAGGGATATACAATGTAATACTGACATATAATCACACACATAGGTTGGACTTGATGGACTTGTGTCTTTTTTCAACCTCGCCTACTGTGTAACTATGTAACTATCCGTCCGTGCACATTGCTCTTGTCAATGGTGTCATCTCCATAAACATTCTGTACCCTTCTGTGGATGTCCAATCGCAATATTCCCTACGCACACCTTCATAGAAATGGCTGTAATGGTGCTGGGTGTTGTAATGATGACAGGCTGGAAACCACCGATAATCTGAATGGAAAAAGGTCATCGGCACAGCAATGATTCCTCAGAAGGGTCCAAAGCTTTATGTACTCACACGGTACAAGTACGGCAATGTAGGGCCCCTTCCCCAGGTAAGTGACAAAGTGCAACACACACCACCAAGTATATATTTAGACAATCCACCAATAAGTGTAAACTTTTGCGGCCTAACCACCGCCCCCTGACGTCAAAATAACGCCATAAGCCCGCCATTACACTCAGTTTACATGTAGGATATAACTGTCAAAAGTGAAAATACAATCAGTAACATAATAGTCATCAACCACTGCAGTAATCATTAAACATCTGTACAGAGATACTGATCACTTTTTAGAGTCAAAATTATGCCAGTGTAAAAATTAGCCATCTGGCTGTGCCAAGCAGCGGGCCGTGCCGTCCCTTCTTATTGTGTATCTGCGTTGCCTCGCTGCAGGGAGGTGTGTAACTTTTTTCTTTTTCTATCCATTACTCATTCATTATTCCTTTCTTCTTTCTCCTTCTTAATTGTCTTTGGCTACCTGCTTGTTTTTCTTTATTTGCTCTACTCTTTTCTTCTGTTTCCCCCTTGCTCTCCTCCTCCATTTCCTTTGTCTCTATATGTATTTCTTTATCTTCACTACCTAGCACTTGCACTTTTTCCCAGGCTGTCATAATGAGAGGACACACCTGGGCACTGCCCAGGGGCCCCAGCTGCATGGGGAGCCCCTGCAATTTCCCCAATTGGCCCCATGATGGCAATGAATGTGATGGATACACAGGGTATATGGTAACAGTGCTGGGGGAATATCTAGGGTGTAGAGGGGTTAGAGTGCTGGGGGATATCTGGGGTGTAGAGGGGTCAGAGTGCTGGGGGGGATATCTGGGATGTAGAGGGGTCAGAGTGCTGGGGGAAATATCTAGGGTGTACAGGGGTCAGAGTGTTGGGGGGGTATCTGGGGTGTAGAGGGGTCACAGTGCTGGGGGGATATCTGGGATGTAGAGGGGTCACAGTGCTGGGGGGGGGATATCTGGAGTGTAGAGGGGTCAGAGTGCTGGGGGGATATCTGGGATGTAGAAGAATCAAAGTGCTGGGGGATATCTGGGATGTAGAGGGATCAGAGTGCTGAGGGATATCTGGGGTGTAGAGGGGTCAGAGTGCTGGGGGGATATCTGGGATGTAGACGGGTAGGAGTGCTGGAGGGATACCTGGGGTGTAGAGGGGTCAGAGTCCTGGGGGGATATCTGGGATGTAGAGGGGTCAGAGTGCTGGGGGGATATCTGGGGTGTAGAGGGATCAGAGTGCTGGGGGGATATCTGGGATATAGAGGGGTCAGAGTGCTGGGGGGATATCTGGGGTGTAGAGGGGTCAGAGTGCTGGGGGGATATCTGGGGTGTAGAGGGATCAGAGTGCTGGGGGGATATCTGGGGCATAGAGAGGGATCAGAGTGCTGGGGGGATATCTGGGGTGTAGAGGGATCAGAGTGCTGGGGGGATATCTGGGGTGTAGAGGGGTCAGAGTGCTGGGGGATATCTGGGGTGTAGAGGGGTCAGAGTGCTGGGGGGGATATCTGGGGTGTAGAGGGGTCAGAGTGCTGGGGGGATATCTGGGATATAGAGGGGTCAGAGTGCTGGGGGGATATCTGGGGTGTAGAGGGGTCAGAGTGCTGGGGGGATATCTGGGGTGTAGAGGGATCAGAGTGCTGGGGGGATATCTGGGGCATAGAGAGGGATCAGAGTGCTGGGGGGATATCTGGGGTGTAGAGGGATCAGAGTGCTGGGGGGATATCTGGGGTGTAGAGGGGTCAGAGTGCTGGGGGGATATCTGGGATGTAGAAGAATCAAAGTGCTGGGGGATATCTGGGATGTAGAGGGATCAGAGTGCTGGGGGGATATATGGGATGTAGAGGGATCAGAGTGCTGGGGGGATATCTGGCGTGAAGAGGGGTCAGAGTGCTGGGGGGATATCTGGGATGTAGAGGGGTCAGAGTGCTGGGGGGATATCTGGGGTGTAGAGGGGATCAGAGTGCTGGAGGAATATCTGGGGTGTAGAGGGGATCAGAGTGCTGGAGGAATATCTGGGGTGTAGAGGGGATCAGAGTGCTGGAGGAATATCTGGGGTGTAGAGGGGATCAGAGTGCTGGAGGAATATCTGGGGTGTAGAGGGGATCAGAGTGCTGGAGGAATATCTGGGGTGTAGAGGGGTCAGAGTGCTGGAGGAATATCTGGGGTGTAGAGGAGTCAGAGTGCTGGGGAGGCATCAAACTAGCAGATATATTATATGCACAGGACAGCTTTGTTACTTTATGTATGTAATATTTTCCCACTGTTTCTTTGCTGTACAGAATGAATGTTCATGTAGTTAATGTGGAGCTCCACCCAAAAGGGGATGCTCCGCTTTTCTGCCTCCTATCTACTTGATGTCTGTTTACCTGCACTGTCTCCATTGTGGGGGCCCCAGAACATTACATTGCCCAGGGGCCCATGATGCTATTAAGACGGCCTGCTTTTTTCTTTACCCACTAGATGGCTCCAGCCTCCGCTCGCTGTTATCCCAACCTACAGTTATCTGGTGCCCGCCGTGGCAAAGGTCCGCCCTTGAGTGCTTTGCTGCCATTGCGCATGCATTCCAGCGTGCACAGCATTGGAGACTGAGTGTACTGATTGTATTTTCACTTTTGGCAGTTCTGTCATACATTTAAACTGAGCATAATGGCAGGCTTAATGGCCTCATTTTGACGTCAGGGTTGAGGTTAGGCCACAAAAATTTGCACTGATTGGTGGATTGTCTAAATAAATACTTGGTGGTGTGTGTTGCACTTTGTCACCTGCCTGTCGAAGGGGCCCTGCGTGGCTCCGAAACGTTGCCATATGTGTATCGTGTGACAATGTAAATAAAGCTTTGAACCCTTCTGAGGAAACCTTGGTGAACCGATGACAATTTTTCTGTTCTACTGTGGATGTCTGAGAGCCTGCACCCCTCCTTCATCAAGATCTCAATGAGAGAACATTGCTTCTGCTTGGAATCCATTTTTTACCTGCAAAAGAAAAAGAATAGTAGTTACTATAGAGGAAGAGTTACTCTACCAACAAGTGAAGTTTGACCTATGTAAGTCAGTAAAAAAGTTATGCCCACTTTTGCAATACTTTCGGGACAGCTCTCGCATTTAACTATACTAAACCCAAGCTGGAATGTGGAAACCATATTATTCTCCTTATCAATGTTCTGCTGATTGCCAGCCATTGACCCCCTCCCCTGCCTAAATGTACTGTATATGTCTTTCCAAGTGGGCCGTGTAACCCATTAGGTGCCTACCATGAACGTTCTGCCAATAAAATCATTTCCTTGCCTTTCTCTGGATCTGACAACTTAAAATGACTGTGTCTGAAGGGTTTGCATTCCACCATCCCTGGAACACAATAATAATGTTGAAACACATACAAGATAAATATATGTAGCCAAGTCCTCAGCCTCTCCAGACCCAATGGGGACCTCCAGAGCTAGGGACAATCCTTCTGTGTAGAGTGGGTTATGAGGCATGGTGCATGTAATGCAAGGTAGATTCATTGGTGTCAGACACTTCTTGAATGCAAAGAGATTTATTTTTTCTTAAACAGAACTGTGGGAGAGAGGGTTAGGGCCAGGACACCCTTTAGTAGTTGCAATGTTAATTAACAGACATCTGAGACTTCTATAGGTGAACAGCCATGCGGGGAAAGACAACCAGCTGGACAGCACATCTGCATGTGTAGACACGCTGTCTCCTAAGGGAAACAATCTTGAACAGTTTCTAACAAAGGTTGTAATGAACTCTTTCACTTCCTCCACAATCTCCTTTTTAGATCTTCACTCAAGTGCGCTCCCAGTCTATTACTTATACTCGCTGGTCCACTTCCACTGGATCTCCTGAGCTCTCCCAATCTTCTCACTGAGTATCTTTCTCAAGAGTCACCCCCTCGTCTCTGCTGGGTCCTTAGCTTGGCACTCACAGATAATATTCAAGCTTCAACCCACTGGCCTGCTCAGTCCCTGGCTTGACACACAATAATGCTCTGCAAGCGTCATCTACACTGGCTGGGTCCCTGGCTTGACCTCTGCTGATGTCTCCCAATTTTTCACCATTCCCGGTCGGTGAGAATACTGCTCATGTACTTGCTTCAGCTACTCACAGTGGTCCCTAGTAATAAGGTTGGATGGTCCCTTAGTGGCCACAGCTTCCCCTCTACCTCCGACCACGATAGGTTCTCCGGAGGGCAGAAGCGTCACTTCAGGTTGGACTGCAAGCCGCAATCCCAACCCTACGCTGCTCTATTGCTTCTGAATAGGCCCTCAGACAACCTAGCAGCCAGATGTCCCCAGGATAGGCCTCAGGCTCTGGCCTAGCAGCCCGAGGCAGCACAATACACGTCCACCCAGACAGCCGTCCAGGTGGCACAGAACCCCGATCACCTGACTCCACCCAAATAAATAGGCTCTCCCAGCAGGCCAAGGGACCTAAGAAAATCCCTGCCCATTGTCTGAGACACCCCATCTATTTCTAATCTGTCCTTGCAATTCCCTTGTCTTATCTAATGCCACCAGATACCTGGCCATCTAGTGACAGAAGAGAGAAGTGCAGCCATTCCAGAATTAGAGTGAAATCAATTGACCTCCTATCAATTGGCCAAGGCAACTATCACTTGGCAGGTAAATTTACTAGCAACCCTGCCTAAACATCAGGGTGCTACATCTATAACTTTCTGTACTAACTCTTTGAAAACCAAAAATAAGACCAATTCCCGAGGGCTTTATTTGACCTGTTGGGTGACATCTACAAGGCCCACTCTGATCCTGAGATGAATTTGATTCGCATCCTCTGAGCTGTCAATCCATCCTTCTTGTTACCAGTCAAGTAAAGTTAACCTTGAAATGTGCCTCTTGATTTCCCCGTTTCGCCAGTAGAATTCAAAGTATCTTCTTACACAAAGGCGGCTCGGCTGCACATCTGAGGCTGGCAATGAGGCAGGATGCTTAAATGGCAGACATAAATATATTCAAGTTTTTAAAGAAAGACAAGAAAGAGGCACGCAGTGCAGCCTTGTGAAGTTTGTCGCTCTCAATCTGTACTCGTCTATTCGAGGAAGAGTCTGATCCTTCGCCATTTCCCGGCATATGATCTCGGCGTGTGGCAGAAAGTGTTGTCTTGACAGCAGATTTCGCTGGGGGCTATGATCAAAAAAGACATTTCTACCTTTGTGGATGATAAACGAGTGAAATCTCTACTCAGATGTTCCGTATGTGTCGGAAATGTCAGCATCTATGATATTTTGAAGACTGTAAACAGCCAGGCTTGCAGCATGAATTCTCCTATATGGTTTGTTTCCACAGTATGTTCAGATTTTGTTTTGCAGGGTATTGCCACCGTGCAAAGCTTTGAGAGATGTTTCTTGGACAAGAAATGAAGGGAAATCTTAGCAAAGATAGTAATGCCCAAGGTCAGCTCTTTAGCGAACTGATAAAAGAACGCTTTAACAGGTCACTTCCTGGTGCCCTCAGTTTAGAAAGTCAGTGGGCTTCCTGCTTCTTATCCCATAGGCATACAGAACCTGGAAACCTGGAAACTTTTGGAAGTGGCTGAGCTTGAGATTAGACGAAGGGTTGGGAATTTGTCAAGTCCCCAACTCCCACTAATAACTCCCAGCAAGTGTCAGGGCAAGCAATATCGCCCAGCACTGCAAAATAATAACCTCCAGCACTGCACAATAATAACCCCCCAGCACTAGATAATAATGACCCCTGGCGCTGCACAATAATACCCCCAGCACTAGATAATAATGACCCCCAGGACCAGATAATAATGACCTCAAGCACTAGAAATAATGACTTCCCCTCACCAGACAATAATAACCCCCACCAGGGCTGGGACAAGGAGTGGGCAGGAGGGGCGTCTGGCCTGGGCACTGTGGTATCATGTGAGGTTTGGGGGGGCACCACAAGAAGATTGCAGGAAGAGGATCTGGGTTGGGGGAGGGGCAGCAGGAAGTAAGATTTGCTCTACTAGGAGAGGTGTGCTCGGAGTAAGGATGAGCTCCAGCGTGTTTGTAAGCTGCACGTGCCGAGCGCACCAGGAACTCGGCACTGCACATCGCTAATCACAAGCAGTGAGACATTTCCCGATGTGCGGCTGCATAGATCGGGAAATGTCTCACTGCCTGTGATTAGCGCAACGCATTGCAGACTTCCTAGTGGGCTCGGCACGTGCAGCTTGCGAACACACCGAACCTCATCCTTAGCTAGGAGTGGGGATTTGTGTTGGGAGGGGAGATGAAGGAAGAGGATTTGTGCAAGGATGGGGGATTTGGGGGTTTGCGCTAGAAAAGGTAATATGGTGGGGGGAGTTTGTGCTAAGAGGGGATACTTATTGGGATGGAGACTTGTGCTAGTAGGGATGATTGGTGAGCATGTGTGCTAGGAGGGGTGGGGCTAGAATGGGAGATTGGGGTAGGGGAATTTGTGCTGGGAGGGGGCTTTAGAGTGGGGGAAGATGAGTTGTGCTTGGAGGGGAAATTTGAGGAGTAGACGATTTGTGATAGGAGCAAGGGATTTATTTTTCTTTTTGGGGGGGGGGACTGTGCTGGGAGCATATGTGGAATGAGAGGATGGGGGGAGGGGATCTTTGCTGACACACAATGCTCATACATCTGGGGGGGGGGGCGCAATTTGGTATGTTTGCCCTGGGCTCTAGATAACCTTGTCCCGGCACTGACACCCAGCACCAGATAGCAGTGACACCCAGCATTGGTGTTAAGTAGTTTTACTTACATGCACACCTGCTTCCATCAAGTTTCATCTTACAATGCCACAAGTTCTTCTTTTTACTTCCTTTGTGTTTGATAGCCCAGAGGAAAACGATAGTTATTTGGCTGTCCTAGGTTTTAATACTTTGGCCTTCTGGAAATGTCTGAGTCTGAGATTAGCAGGAGGAGCTGGGCATATGTCGAGACCCCGACTCCCAGCAATAACCACCGGCAAGTGTCAAGGCAAGCAATATCCGCCAGCACTGCACAATAACAACCCCCAGCACTAGATAATTATGACCCCCAGGACCAGATAAAAATGACCTTAATCATTATAAACAATGACTTTCCCTCACCAGAAAATAATAACCCCCAGCAGGGCCGGGACAAGGAGTGGGCAGGAGGGACAACTGCCCTGGGCTCTGTGGTATAATGTGAGGTTTTGGAGGGGGGCACCTCAAGGAGATTTTTGGGAGATTTGGGTTGGAAGGGGGAATTTGGGGGGGGCGGCAGCAGGAAGTAAAAAATTTTCTATGTCAAGACCCCAACTCCCAGCAATAACCTCCAGCAAGTGTCAGGGCAAGCAATAACCTCCAGCACTGCACAGTAATACCCCCCAGCACCAGATAATAATGACCCCCTAGCATTAGTGTGCAGTAGCTTTACTTCCCCATGTACATGCTCCAACAAAGTTCCCTCTTACAATGCCACACAATTTTCATTTCCTTTGTGTGTGCCAACTCAGAAGAAAATTCCCCTGCTGGAGGTAACGCTGTGCCCTAGCAGCCCGCTCTGGCCTTAACTTGTTGGTGAAACAGTATTCAGAAAAAAAATTCCAGCTTCAGAAATGGTTTGGCTTTAAATATGCTGGTATAAATACGGGACTACCATTGCCGACATTCTTTTAAAAATGCCAGTTGTCTGGTTGTTCTTGGTGTCAGTCCTTTGCCCTGGAGAAAGCATGCAGATCAGGATGGTAATAGTGAAGTCAAAACTCTTAATTTTCATATATGCTCCAGGTCTGAGACTAAAGCCTCGTACACACAATCGGATTGTTGGCCAACAAAACCGTGGACTTTTGTTCAAAAGGCGTTGGCCCAAACTTCTCTTGCATACAATTATTGGCCAACAATCACAAACGCACTGACCTACTACGTGTTTTTTCAGCTCTTTAGCACCACCGATTGGGCTCCTTCTGCTAATTTCGTGTTAGTAGAAGTTTGGTGAGTGTTGATTCACTCTTTTCATTTCCTGCTTTTCAGTTGGTTTCTGAACAGCCGTTCGTTACCAGACATGTTGCGGAATTGGAGGAGATAACGTGTTATTTATTATTGGCCTTGGAGTTATTGCTTTGACATTATTTTTTTGATTGAATAATAATGAATTGATTTGGTATATTTTCTATATTTTTGGATGCATAGAATGCACTTTTTGGTTAAGTTCTATTGGCAGATATCATGTCTAATTTTATGTGTTTTCTTTTTTTAATACACAATAAAAAAAAATTGTGTAGAATAATACTTGGCTATGTGTTTTACTTCAAATGACAGTTTGGGAGTCGGCAGTTACATTTAAAAAAAAATACAATGTAAAATTGACAAGGGACACCAACATAGTTGTATCTTTGATCTTAAAAACTACAGGATAATGGTGTTGTGGTAACTTGCCCAAATTAAATAAAATAAAAATAAAAGCATAATAATATTATTCTTGATATCACTAGAAAAAAAAGCCTTTGAAAATTGGTTTGCAATAACTCCATCAGTATCACCAGCAAAGCAGCTTCATTATTATCCTATTAAAGAAGAAGAGAATTGTGCGCTGCATTTCCAGATTTCATCATTTGCCACGAATGTTACTTCTCCATTATGAACGCAAGTTTACAAGACTGACCGCTTCCGGCTCTTCCTTGCTTCCGAGCATGCGTGTTTGTACTTTGGACTTTTGTCCAACGGACTTGTGTACACACGACCGGAAAATCCAACAACAGACATTTGTCCGCGGAAAATTCTAAAACCTCCCATCCAACATTTGTACGCGGAAAAGCCCCAAAAAATTGTCCAATGGAGCGTACACAAGGTTCGGATTTTCCGCCAACAGCCTGATAGCACACATTTCCCATCGCAAAATCGTGTGTACGAGGCTTAATAAAGTATTAAAGCTGAACTTTATGCGGATATAAAAGACACAAATCACTGCCTCTCTGTATTCATTAATACATAATTAAATGCAGTCTTTAAATGCAAGCAGTGTAGGTACCCGAATTTGCTGTTTGCCTGGAGTTCAGCTTTACAGCCAGTGGAGACATCAAAGAAACTGGTAAAGTCATCAGCAGTGGTCAGCAATGGTGGCCTCCATATTTTCTCAGCACAGGCAGCATTTGATACATTTCTTGACCACATTTATTCTACTTGAGCCTATGTTTTTCTCTGATCCGCTGCACTCATATTTTTGATGGCTAGAACAAATATTAAGAGAGGCGGCAAGCTCCTCTGCCTTCTGCCCTTGCTAATAAAGACTGGATTAGACATTAATCCTGCTCTTTTTGTTCTTGCTATAGGAAGGAGCATAAAAAAAACATTATGAATCCTATTACTGATGGAGGAAACACAAAAGTTTGAAGAGTTTTCTTTAGAAACAACCAATCGATGCAGTCTAATGCCTTCTCCACACTGAGCAAGAGCAGGTATTCAGTTTTATTGATTTCAGAAAGATAAATGAAGCTGAGAACTTTTAAAGTGTTATCTCTCAATTTTCTCCGTTGCACAAATCCACCTGATCCACAATTACTAATTGGCAACAGTGGTGCTGTTCTATTAGCATTGACCATAGAACATATTCTCATTTTTTCTACTCGGTAAAGAAACTGTGCTTAAGCTAGTTTTGGCACTTTACTGTCTTCGGCCAATATTATTATATGTATAGTGGATATTTTAGGACCTCCTCAGCCTCTTTGCAGCTCTTCCAATACTTTTTGCTCCTCCTAAACTCTTGTCAATACCTTCTCTATTATTTAGTCTTTTCTCCTCCTCTTGACATGGTTAAGGTGTTTCTTGTCCTAATCAAATCTTCTTCTCCTCTAGACACGGTTTGGCAGGCTGCATTCACACCTTAAAAACGTTCGTAGAACGCCCGAAAAAACTCATGAAAAACGCCCAACAAGCAAAATCCCATTAATTTCAATGGCACCTGTTCACATCTGAGCGTTTGGTCACCTGAAGCAAAACACCTGAAAAACGCCCTAAGCTCAAAAAAAAAACAAAAAACATGAGCTTCTTTGGGGAAGATTACAGGCGTTTTTCTGCCTTTTACATTGGTGACTTGAACAAAATCGTAGCAAAACGCAGCAAGATCGCAGTAAAACCGTGGTAAAACCGCGGCAAAATGACAGTAAAAACGCGGCAAAACATGCAACTTTGAAATGCTCAAGTGTGAATGCAGCCTCAAGTTTCACTTGTCCTCCTCACATCTTCTCGCTTTTTCATTTCTCCTTCTGCAGCCATTATTCATTTGCCACCTGTCTTCCTGAATTCTTCTTCCCATGTAGACATAGTGTAGGTACCGCTTGTCCTCCTCATATGCTCTTTTCCTCCAGATCTAATTCAGGTTTCGCTTGCCCTCCTTGAATTTTCTTTTCCTCCTCTAGACATAATTCAGGTTTCACTTGAACTGCTTTACATCTTCTCACATTTTCTCTGGACATTAATCTGCTGTTGCCTGATCTCCTCACATCTTATTCTCCTCTAGACATGGTTCAGGAGTAGCTTGTCCTCCTCAATTTTTCTCCTCCTCCTCTAGACACTGTTCAGGTGTAACTTCTCCTCCATAATAGTGCTTTCTCCTTCTCCAGATGTAGTTCAGGTATCCCTTGTCCTCTACAGATCTTCTTCTCCTCCTCTAGACATGGTTCAGGTGTTACTTGTCCTCCTTAAAGGCTCTTTTCCTCCAGACACGATTCAGGTTTCAATTGTCCTCCTCGCATCTTCTCACTCTATTCAATCCTTTACTATTCCTTAGTCATTTCTCCTTCTGATTCCCATCTAGACATGGTCTAGGTGCTGCTTACCCTCCTCAAATGCTCTTTTCCTCCTAGATCTAATTTCAGGTTTTGCTTGTCCTCCTTGAATGTTCTTTTCCTCCTGTAGACATGGTTCAGGTTTCACTTATCCTTCTTTACATCTTCTTCCCAAATTTTCTCTAGACATGATTCTGTTGTTGCTTGTCCTCACGTCTTCTTCTTCACCTCTAGACATGGTTCAAGGGTTGCTTGTCCTGAAATCTTCTTCTCCTCCAGACACGATTCAGGTTTTGTTTGTCCTTCTCGTATATTCTCGCTCTTGTCCATCCTACTCTATACTATAGCCAATTCCCCTTCTCCAGACATGGTTGAGGTGTCGCTTGTTGTCTTCGAATCTTATTCTTCTCCTCTAGACATGGTTTAGGTGTCAATTGTCTTCCTTAAATGCTCTTTTCCTGCAGACATGATTCAGGCTTCGATTGTCCTCTTCAAATCTTCTTCTCCTACTCTAGACATGTTTAGGTGTCACTTACCCTCTTCAAATGTTCTCCTTTAGTCATAATTTAGGTTTTGCTTGTCCTTGCATCTTCTTCTCATGTGTTTTCCAGACATAATTCTGCTGTTGCTTTTCCTCTTCAAATTTTTTTCTCCCTTCTCCTCCAGACACCATTCAGGTGTCGCTTGTCATCCTCACATGTTCTTCTAATGCCCCGTACACACGATTGGACTTTCCGACAAAAAAATTGTGTAATTTTGTTCGAAGGTTGTTGGCTCCAACTTGTCTTGTATACACACGGTCACACAAATGTTGGCCAACAATTACGAACGTAGTGACGTACAAGGCATACGGCGAGCTGATAAAAAGGAAGTTCAATAGTCAAGTGATATCTCCATTAGGAACGCTAGTTTTACAAGACGGAACGCTTCCGGCTCGTACTTGATTCCGAGCATGCGTCGACTTTTGTGCGACGGACTTGTGTACACACGATCGGAAAGTCAGACAACAAAAATTTGTTGGCAGAAAATTTGAGAACCTGCCAGCCAACATTTCTTGGCGTAATGTCTGACAATTAATTTCTGACTTTCCGCCAACAAGCTCACATCCAACATGGTCAGACTTTCCGTCAATAAGCTCACATCCAACATTTTTTTGTCGTAAAATCCGATTGTGTGTACGCGCCATTATTCCTTCTTCAAATATGGTTATCAAGATTGGGTGGACAGAGCTGGAGGCTGCCTGGCGGCAGGTTTCTATGTGGATAGTATAGAGGGAATGGCTTCCAATGGGTTGTATCCCAATTGTAGGTGGTAGGTGATATTGGGGTCTTGGGCTGCTACCTATCTGATAACGACAATGGGGCCATTATTGCAGGTTGATTTTAAACAAAGTAGAAAAAAAGTGCTGGACCTGCAAGGTTATCCTATTGGTATTGCTATCTTAAACTATAGATGTTGATGTAGTTCCATGCCAAATGCTTTGTGGTTGAGCAAAAACAAAAGTTGCTGACACCGGAATGTGAAGATTTACTATACTACAGGTTGTGTATTCAAGGCAACAAATAACACCATGAGAAATGACACCATGAGCCCCTAACCCCCTAACCTGTCCACCTTTAGGAGATCCCTGAAAACTCACCTATTCAGGGAAGCCTATCCCACACCCACCTAACAACCCCATCGAATTATTCCCAACATCTATTACCTTTTGTACCACCACCCCCTCCCTTTAGAATGTAAGCTCTATGAGCCGGGCCCTCCTGTCCCTTCTGTATTGTACTGTAATTGTGCTGTCCCCCCTCTACATTGTGAAGCACTGCGTAAACTGTTGGCGCTATATAAATCGATAATATTAATAATGAGAATACACAATCGATTCACAGGTGAAACTCACAAGGTGCAGGTAGGAAGTTTAAAAAAAAATATTCAGGAAGAGACCTGCTCAACTCTCACTTCACAAAATAAATCTCTCTCGTGGACTATGTTAGAGGCAATGCTTTTGGATGTTGAGTGATCAGAAAGTTGACTATCCCTATTAAATAGGAACAAGTTAGGTGAATGAATACATGGACGTGATCAGCCATACCACTACAAACTGCAGCCACAATATTTGAGCCCATCGTTACAAGGTAAGGCAAACAAACCACACAGGGAATATAACTACACGAATATCTAGACAACACTTGAAAGTGTACAATGCCTTTAACCACTTCCCGACCGGGGCACGCCGATGTACGTCGGCAGAATGGCACGGACAGGCAAATGGGCATACATCCCTTTAAATTTGCTGCCGTGCCATTGCGTGCGCGCCGGCCGGGACCTCCGTGATTCGGATTGCGGGTCCCGTGGACTCGATTGCCGTGGGGATACCCACGATTGTCTCACGGGGAGGAAGAACGGGGAGATGCTGATGTAAACAAGCATCTCCTTGTTCTGCCTAGTGACAGTGTCACTGATCTCTGCTCCCTGTGATCGGAGCAGAGATCAGTGACTTGTCACACACAGCCACGCCCCCCCACAATTAGAAACACGCCCCCAAGACACACTTAACCACTACACTGCCACCTAGTGGTTAACCCATTCGCTGCCAGTGTCATTTACACAGGAATCAATGCATTTGCATCGCACTGATTGTCTTTGAGCTTCTGCTAATTTACTAAGCTCTGGAGCAAATGCTCTTGCAGAGTGCAACTGCACTTTGCAAAGTGCACAGTCTATTTGCCTTTAGTAAATTCATCTCATAGGCTGCTCACTTTGCGAGGAAAATTGCACTTTACAGTGCATAGTGAATGAAGTGAAGCCCTGCTGGCTTCCATCATCCAATCACGTGCGTGCAAAAGTGCTGTTTTAACATTTTCCTTCTGCATTATTGGATATTCATTGCAAACTTTACCACATTCACTAAGCTCTGGGGCAAATTCCCTTGCAAAATGGAACTTCCCTTGAAAACGGAACAGTGAATTTGCCCTTAGTATATCATCCCCAGATCTGCCCAGGCCTTGGTAGAGAGGCTTTTGGCAAGCTGGGTCTCCATGAGTACAAATAAAGGTTTAAAACTGTTTAGTAAAAGCCTAGTCCTATCAGATAATGCACAATACAAGCTCTATGTTTTTGTTTTTCTAAATGTCGACAATTAACAATAAAAGCCAGATCAGTATTTTGTGATACAAAAAAAAACATTTTCCTTGTAAACTATGAGCCACAAGTGAATTCAGCTATACAACGCTCCGCAAGTTCTGTGTAATTAACGTTCTGATCTCCAGAACAAAGACCACAGGCCAGACCTCATTATTTTATGTTTTGGCTGTTTACTTCTTTCAGAAGTTTTTGTTTTGTGTTATTCTTTTTTTTTTTTTTTTTAACTATTTTGGGTGTACTGGGTGATTTTTTTTTTTTTCCTCTTAAAACTCATCTGCTGTGTCATTTGTCAAAGCATCTACCTTTAAAGTGTATATTCAGCCATTTGCACATAAAAAATATTGTATTGAACTACTAGACTTTTTTGGGAATTTTTTTTTTTTTTTAAATATGCTCGCTCTAGAAGTGAAAAACCACTAATATTAAATCGTAATAATTGCAGCTTCTGTACACAAAGTGCTGTTCACTTGACTAAATAAAATGAAATAATTACAACGCTCACAAAAGTGTATATGCATCACAAAAGAATCTGATAATAAGTGAAAAAATCTATCAAAATACAAAGTGAATAAAAAAACGTCCATATACAATGTGCATCTGTGATCCAATCATTAAAGCGCAGTTGTGCTCCAAACTTCAAGGTGTACCACACACCCCTCCAGTGTCCCCACTCACCAAATACAATGGACCCCTAGCTTTTCAGTCTAGGGGTCATTGTAGGTTGGTACTTACAAAATAGAGAAGTTAAACACGCATATCACGTTTGCAGGAATAAAATCCAGGAAACGCTGCATGCAGGGTGCGTTCCACTGAAACCGAAAGTGATGTCGTTTGCACTCAACGTGTGTCAAATGACGTCAACGCGCTTCGCCCTCCCACAAGGCGTCATCCGGTGCCGAGTCTAAATGACGTTACTTCCTGTTTTGGTGGAACGCACACTGTATGCGGCGTTTCCTGGGTTTTATACCTGTGATATGCGTGTTTAAATTCTCAAATTTGTAGGTACCAACCTACGTTTTTGTGCAATAAACACCTGCCAACTTCAGTCCCTTCTTTTCATTTTTGGTTTCATTACCATTTTTTGACCATCATGATTGGGGGGGGGGGGATCTTCATTGGACCCTTCTGTGAATTGCCATTCATGGCCAGTGTTTTAGACTGAATGACCCTTATGAGCCGTACACACGATCGGATTTTCCGACGGGAAATGTTGGATGTGAGCTTGTTGTCAAAAATTCCAACCGTGTGTATGCTCCATCGGACATTTGCAACAACTGTTTGAGAGCAGGTTCTTAAATTTTCCGACAACAAGACTTGTTGTCGGAAATTTCCGATCGTGTGTACACAATTCCGATGCACAAAAGTCCACGCATGCTCGGAATCAAGCAGAAGAGCCGCAACTGGCTATTGAACTTCATTTTTCTCGGCTCGTCGTATGTCTTGTACGTCACCGCGTTCTTGACGTTCGGAATTTCCGACAACATTTGTGTGACCGTGTGTCTGCAAGACAAGTTTGAACCAACATCCTTCGGAAAAAAATCCACGGTTTTGTTGTCGGAAAATCCTATCGTGTGTACATAGCCTTAGACTAAAAGCTAGGGGTCCATTATATTTGGTGAGTGGGGACACCGGAGGGGTGTGTGGTACACCTTGAAGTTTCGAGCACAACTGCACTTTAATGATTGGAGCACAGATGCACATTGTATATGAATGTTTTTTATTCACTTTATATTTTGATAGATTTTTTCACTTACTATCAGATTCTTTTGTGATGTATACACTTTTGTGAGCGCTGTAATTATTTCATTTTACTAGACTTTTTTATTAAGCATTTATTTTTCTAAGCACAATATATAAAATAACAACATATACAACCAGGATCCGAGACATTTTAAAATTGAGTAGAATCAACAATGTGCCTCAATACAACGCTTCACAGGATTTCCTTCACTGGTTAAAAAAAAACACCAATCTCTTGCCCACGCTTGATCGGCTTCTGGTCCAGGGTCTTTGGCCTTTTGCAGGTGTTATTTCATGTGACAATCCGCAAGGATGCCCGACTGGCTCTCTTACATTGCCCTATACTGGGCCTCTTCACACCCCAGCAGAAATTGGCCACATACCTTTCTATTTCCGCCAAGAGAGCCATTGCCCAGGCCTGGAAGACTCCGTCTGTCTGTTATGTGTGTTATGTAGCGCCACCCCTGCAGGAGCAGCTTAGATTGAAATGGTTCTTTCCCAACTCAGTAAAGAGGCAGCCAGGCACACAGCAACAGTCCAATCACTTTGGCTCATTGAACAGTCTAGGGTTTTGTCTTTTCTGTATTTTATTGCTTGTAGGAACTTAAGCACAATTCTGCGGAAGACAATTACCCTGTTTCCCCGAAAATAAGACCTAGCGTGATTGTCGGTGATGGCTGCAATATAAGCCCTACCCCCCAAATAAGCCCTACCCTGTTTCAGCAAAAATAAGCTCTACCCTGAAAATAAGACGTACAAGGACTTTAACTAGGGCTTATTTGGGGGGTAGGGCTTATATTGCAGCCATCACCGACAATCACGCTAGGTCTTATTTTCGGGGAAACAGGGTATCTCTCTCTCTAAACAGCACCAACACAGTCCTTCATTCACCAATAGGAACCATGAGATAGTTTGCAGAACAAGGGTAGCTAGACTGGAACAGTCTATAGGTTACAGTGATCAGACATTTCCAGTTTCCGGGGCCAATCCCCAGACTGAGGACACTGTCCCCAATCCAAGTCTGTCCCCAGTTTTTTCCCTGAATTCAGGGGCGGATTAAAGTAGACAGGGCATCCCATGCTGGCTGAAAAACAGCCTAGTGGCTCAGATGCCAACGCCCCCTGCTGGACGATCTCACTGCCGCTCTGGTTGTTGTTCAGTGGAGGAGAGACAGAGCCAAAAATTGACTGTGTGGAGGGCTGAGATCGGGATGTGAGCAGATGGGGGAGTCTGTTTGTACACAGGCGAGGGCAATGGGGAAGCAGGGGTCAGAGCTGATGCAGCTGCATGGAGAGATGGGGATTTTAGCTGTTGTGGGGGGAGGGCTAAGAGGTGGCTGCAGAGATAATCTGTGAGAGAAGGGTGCAGAGGTGAGCTATGGCATGTGGGAGCAGAAGTGTCCTCTGTGCATAGCAAACCTTGGAATCCTGCACTTTATGCCTAACACCCTCCTGCATATTATGTAGTCCTGTGCTCAGCGCTCTGTATATTATGTAGTCCTGTGTCCAGCGCTCTGTATATTACCATATATACTCGAGTATAAGTCGAATTTTTCAGCACATTTTTTTGTGCTGAAAGTGCCCCCCTCGACTTATACTTGAGTCAAGCACTTTTCTGCAGCAAAAAATTTCATTTTCTGAACCGATTTTGGGGCCCCGTATCTCAGGGCCACTTAGTGCTAGGAACCCCAAATTTGGTGTGCAAACCCAGTGGAACTGGTACCACAACATATCCAATATGGATGGGGTTCCTAGCACCAAGTGGCCCTGAGATATGGGGCCCCAAAACCGGTTCGGAAAATGTCATTCTCTGCTGAAGAAAAGTGCTTGACATTTTCTGAACTGATATTTGGGGCCCTGTATCTCGGGGCTACTTGGTGCTAGAAACCCCAGCTTTGGAAATTGTATGGTGCTAGTTCCACTGGGTTTGCACACCAAATTCGGGGTTCCTAGCACTAAGTTGCCCCGAGATACGGGGCCCCAGATTTGGTCAACTGTGTCCATCTGCAGCAATATCATTTCGGGACCCTTCGGGTTCAGAGACCCCAAATTTTGGCTGCAGCTAGGGGGCATCTAGGAAGCCTTAACTACCGAGTTTGAAGTTCAGGGGACCTTTGGCTGCAAATGGGCACAGTGAGGCATGCAAATGGGAACAGTGATGCTGCAAATTGGCATTGTTTGACCCTCTTTTCCACTTACAGTAGCTGTGCATTTCTCACCCTCGTCTTATACTCGGGTCAATAAGTTTTTCCCATTTTTTTTGTGGTAAATTAGAGCCTCGACTTATACTCAGAACGACTTATACTCGAGTATATACGGTATGTATTCCTGTGCCCAGTGCTCTGTGTATTATGCAGTCCTGTGCCCAGCACTCTGTGTATTATGCGGTTCTGTGCCCAGCACTCTGTGTATTATGCAGTCCTGTGCCCAGCACTCTGTGTATTGTGCAGTCCTGTGCCCAGCACTCTGTGTATTATGCGGTTCTGTGCCCAGCACTCTGTGTATTATGCAGTCCTGTGCCCAGCCCTCTGTGTATTATGCAGTCCTGTGCCCAGCATTCTGTGTATTATGCAGTCCTGTGCCCAGCAATCTGTGTATTATGCAGTCCTGTGCCCAGCACTCTGGCTTACCTTGTTAAAAGTCCAATGGGCACCTTGGTTATATGAGCCACCACAGACCCACTACCCACCAACAAGGTCTTCCTCACCTACCTACACAATCTTCTCAAGTTCAACGGGATCTCTTTTTCAAGGACCGTCCATGGATCGAACCACCACAGACCCACCCACCACTGAAAAGGTCTAGCACCACCTTACCCATATGCTACAAAGCAATAAAATCTGCTACGCTTTCCCTGTTTTACTAAAAAGGTGTTTTGTTGTTTTTTTTTGTCTGAGTTTCTGTTGGAGATTTATTCTCAATTCCTCTATGGTGAAACAGTTGTCAGCAAGACAGGAAGTGAGGGAAAACCTCTTTAATGGACCCCAATAAAATCCCAGTAGGGGTTCTATTCCTTCACAACTAAGAAGAGCTTTGGCTGGATACACATTTTTAAACCATGCTTATGTCACAGTCTGGTACTCTATTAAATATAGATTACAGAGCGTTGCATAAATGAATATGAAGTATGCTATCCTATCGTCATTTGAGTATAAAAGCAAATAAAGACGCCTGGCACAAGAACAAGATCAGGTCGAGATGTAATTACATATTTGTCTTGAATTTCTCAAACTTCGATCAGAAGCATACATCACTGCTCTGGAGAACATACTTTATACTTTAGATCTTGTTGGTGATAAACATTTTGTTAAAAATTGCCAGGCATTGTGCTAGCAAGGGAAACAATGTAATGTGTGGTGTGATAAAATGTTACAAGACAATAAAACCGCAAAAGGAACTGAATGTGCAAGGAGAACTAAAAAAGAAGTAAAATACAATGTCTAACCACCATAGACTTTAAGGAGAACTGAGTTCAGGAAAAAAAAAAAAGATTATGGTTACTTGATAAACAAAAATAATTATATACAATTTTCTAATGACCAAGTGACAACATTAGGTGCTTACAGTGCCCTGAAAAAGTATTCGTACCCCTTCAAATTTTTTACATTTTATCATACTACCACATAAACTGCAGTGCATATGACCAACAGATCTAACAGTGTCCAAGTCCTAAAGAAGAGGAATCCACAACCTCTGAAGCACGTTGGTTCTTTTGTCACACACTCATTATTTTATCAATGTTTTTCAACCGGCTGGTGTTTTCAAGACTTTCTATTTATAAACAACACTATCTCTAGAATCTTCACATGATTGAAGGGACCTATATTTTTAAGGACCATAAATGATTCGAACCACCTGTCACTGATAAGGTCTACCTCACCTACCTCCACAATCTTCACATATTTTAAAGAGACCCATAAATCAAGAACCATCTATGGGTCAAGCCACCACAGACCCATACACATGAAGTACTGGATTTCAAGCATACAACCAAGATGCCCATGGGACAAATTTTATTTAGCACATATAGTATAAAAACATATTGCCAGTAGTATATACGGTGCCTTCAAAAAGTATTCATACCCCTTGAAATTTTCCACATTTTGTCATTTTACAACCAAAAATGTAAAATGTATTTTGTTGGGATTTTATGTGATAGACCAACACAAAGTGGCACATATTTGTGAAGTGGTAGGAAAATGTTTAATGGTTTTAAAAAATGTTCACAAATAAATATGTGAAAAGTATGGAGGGCAATTGTATAGCGCCCCCCTGAGTCAATACTTTGTAGAACCCCCTTTCTCTGCAATTACAGCTGCAAGTCTTTTTGGGGATGTCTCTACCAGCTTTGCCCATCTAGAGAGGGACATTTTTGCCCGTTCTTCTTTGCAAAATATCTCAAGCTCTGTCAGATTGGATGGAGAGCGTCTGTGAACAGCAATTTTCAAGTCTTGCCACAGATTCTCAATTAGATTTAGGTCTGGACTTTGACTGGGCTATTCTAACACATAGATATGCTTTGAGCTAAACCATTCCATTGTAGCTCTGGCTGTACGTTTAGAGTCGTTGTCCTGCTAGAAGGTGAACCTCCACCCCAGTCAAGTCTTTTGCAGGCTTTCTTCCAAGATTGCCCTGTATTTGGCTCTTTCCATCTTCCCATCAACTCTGACCAGCTTCCCTGTCCCTGCTGAAGAAAAGTATCCCCACAACATGATGCTGCCACCACCACATTTCACGGTGGGGATGGTGTGTTCAGGGTGATGTGTGTTAGTTTTCCCCCCACACATAGCGTTTTGTTTTTAGGCAAAAAAGTAAAATTTTGGTCTCATCTGACCAGAGCACCTTCTTCCACATGTTTGCTGTGTCCCCCACATGGCTTCTCACAAACTGCAAACAGGACTTCTTATGGCTTTCTTTCATCAATGTCTTTCTTCTTGTCACTCTTCCATAAAGGTCAGATTTGTGGAGAACACGACTAATAGTTGTCCTGTGGACAGATTCTCCCACCTGAGCTGTGGATCTCTGCAGCTCCTCCAGAGTTACCATGGACCTCTTGGCTGCTTCTCTGATGAATGCTCTCCTTGCCCGGCCGGTCAGTTTAGGTGGACGGCCATGTCTTGGTAGGTTTGCAGTTGTGCCATACTCTTTCCATTTTCGGATGATGGATTGAACAGAGCTCCGTGAGATGTTCAAAGCTTGGGAGATTTTTTTATAACATAGCCCTGCTTTAAACTTCTCCACAACTTTATCCCTGACCTGTCTGGTGTGTTCCTTGGTCTTCATGATGCTGTTTGTTCACTAAGGTTCTCTAACAAACCTCTGAGGGCTTCACAGAACAGCTGTATTTATACTGAAATTAAATTACACACAGGTGAACTGTATTTACTAATTAGGTGACTTCTGAAGGCAATTGGTTCTACTAGATTTTAATTAGGGGTATCAGAGTAAAGGGGGGTGAATACAAATGCACGCCACACTTTTCACATATTTATTTGTAAACAAAAAAGTGAAAACCATTGATCATTTTCCTTCCACTTCCCAATTATGAGCCACTTTGTGTTGGTCTATCACATAAAATCCCAATAAAACACATTTACATTGTGGTTGGTTATGGTTGTAACATGACAAAACGTGGAAAATGTCAAGGGGGATGAATACTGAATACTTTTTCAAGGCACTGTACAGTATGTGTTGCTTGTTTAAATTCTTAAGTTATTGAGCTAATATGCAAACGTTTATATATGGCAACTATCTGGGATTGGAGCTGAAAAGTCTTCCAATTTGCTTAAGATGCCTGGTCCTTTGTAAAATAAAGCATGGAGACTTGGATGGATGGGGGAGTTTGCTTTGTATATTAAAAATGATCAAAATAGTGTTTTCAGTTTGTGGTGCTCAGATGCAGTTTTGGTGTACCATGAGACAACCCCTCTTTGTGAATTGCCTTCTGGGCCAACAAACGCCAGCCAATTCTGACTGATATATGGTTTTATTTTTGCATGATTGTACAATGTGGGTATGATCTCAGATCAGCCTACCATGTTAACAGTCTGTAATTTTTCTTGACACTATGTACAATGTACTCACTGCTTTAATTGTGTTATAGATTTGGCATACCCCTCTCTTCCCCTAAAGAGGGAATTATTTTATGAAAGGCATCGGGACTTGTCCTGATGATCATTAGGGATGAGCCAAACACCCCCCGGTTCGGTTCGCAATAGAACATGTGAACAGGCAAAAAATTTGTTCAAACATGCGAACACCATTAAAGTCTATGAGACACGAACATGAAAAATCAAAAGTGCTAATTTTAAAGGCTTATATGCAATTTATTGTCATAAAAAGGGTTTAGGGACCCGGGTCCTGCCCCAGGGGACATGTATCAATGCAAAAAAAAGTTTTAAAAACGGCCGTTTTTTCAGGAGCAGTGATTTTAATGATGCTTAAAGTGAAACAATAAAAGTGAAATATTCCTTTAAATTTCGTACCTGGGGGGTGTCTATAGTATGCCTGTAAAGTGGCGCATGTTTCCCGTGTTTAGAACAGTCTGACAGTAAAATGACATTTCTAAAGGAAAAAAAGTCATTTAAAACTACTTGTGACTATTAATGAATTGTCGGTCCTGACAATATACATAAAAGTTCATTGATAAAAACGGCATGGGATTCCCCCACAGGGGAACCCCGAACCAACATTTTTAAAAAAAATGGCGTGGGGGTCCCCCCAAATTCCATATCAGGCCCTGCAGGTCTGGTATGGCTTTTAAGGGGAACCCCATGGCAAAATTTTTTTTAAAAATGGCGTGGGGGTCCCCCTTAAAATCTATACCAGATCCTTCACTCGAACATCGGGTTTATCCCTATTGATCATACTTTGACTCACCAAGTTGAATGGTGGTTGGCGGTTTCCTTTGGTATATCTTGGACCAGAAGGGCATCCCTGACTATACATTGTAATATGTTGTACTTTTATGTCCCGATTTTTTATCTTTTGGTGTAATTTTGCTGCCCTATTTTTTTTTTTTCTTTACTATGTTTGTAATAAAGATTGCTATTTGCTTTTAAAGTGGTTCTAAGGGCTCAAGGATTTTTACCTTCATGGTAAAAACCCTCCTCTATGCAGCCCCCCCCCAATACTTACCTGAGCCCGATCTTTCTCCAGCGCTATGCATGAGAGCCTCAGCTCTCCAGGGACTCTCCCTCCTCATTGGCTGAGACAGCAGTGGGAGCCAATGGCCTTCGGGGTACAGCCCCCCTTGAGCCCCATCTTGATCCAGCGATGTGCATGAGAGCAGCGGATCTCCAGGGTCTCTGCTTCGTCATTGGCTGAGAAAGCCACTGGCTCCTTCTACTGTCAATCACAGCCAGTGAGCCAATGAGGAGAGAGAGGGGTGGGTCTGAGCCATGGCTCCGTGAGTGGGAATGGACATGCAGAGCAGTGGCTCAGGAGCGATCCTGCCTGGGTACCCCGATAGCAAGCTGCTTGCTCTGGGGGCACTCGGCAGGAGGGTGGGGCTAGGAGCACTGGTGGGGGACCTGAGAAGAGGAAGAAAAACCCCTGCACAGAGCAGGTAAGTATGACATATTTAGTATTTTAACCACTTACAGACCGGAAGATTTTCCCCCTTAATGACCAGGCCATTTTTTGCGATACGGCACTGCGTCACTTCAACTGGCTCGGTCATGCGATGTTGTACCCAAACAAAATTTATGTCCTTTTTTTCCCACAAATAGAGCTTTCTTTTGGTGGTATTTGATCCCCTCTGTGTTTTTTATTTTTTGCGCTATAAACAAAAAAGAGCGACAATTTTGAAAAAAAACAAACAATATTTTTTACTTTTTGCTATAATAAATATCCAAAAAAAAAAAGTGTAAAAAAACTAATTTCTTCCTCAGTTTAGGCCGATATATGTTCTTCTACATATTTTTAGTAAAAAAAAATCGCAATAAGTGTATATTGATTGGTTTGCGCAAAAGTTATAGTGTCTACAAAATAGGGGATAGTTTTATGGCATTTTTATTATTATTTTTTTACTAGTAATGGCAGCAATCTACGATTTTTAGTGGGACTGCGACATTGCAGAGGACAGATCAGACACTTTTGACACTTTTTTGGGACCACTGTCATACAGCGACCAGTGCTATAATAATGAACTGATAACTGTGTAAATGTCACTGGCAGGGAAGGGGTTAACACTGGGGAGCGATCAAGGGGTTAAATGTGTTCCCTCGTGAGTGCACAGAACATGGGGTACAGCTAACGTGTTTCGGTGTTTCGTGTTTCCTCAGAGCTAGGCTAGGGGCGCCCCCAAAACGCGTTAGCTGTATGCCGTGTTCTGTGCATGTCCATGCACTGTGTTTATGGCCTTTTGTCAGTAGCATTTTGTGAGTACCCACTTTTATACAAAAATTTCTTATTATTAAATTATCTCTGGTAATGCACTATGCTCACCTTCCATTTCTGTTTTGCTTGTAGTTTCTTTCGGATTATCACCTTGGAAGACCTATTAGCACAAGAAGTGACTGTGTTTTTTTGTATTGACAGAACTCCGTTCTGTGTTTCGTGCCCGCGATAGCGGGTGGCCGGCAGCCACGCACATCAGGTCACCCCCCCGCTATGCAGGCAGCGCGCGCACACCTCCGGCGGCGTGCGTTCGTCTGCTACCACCCTTAAAGGTGCCGATGTACACCTACGGCAATTTGCGGGCAACGTGCCGACCTGCCACCATATGATTGGCCCTAGTATATGAATGTGAGTTGAGGACCTTGGATTGTGGGCTCCTTGAGGGTAGGGACCGACGTGGGTGTGCGATGTAGGTGTGGAGCGCTGCATAGATTGTTGGCGCTATATGGGTACCTTAAATAAATAATAATAATATGATAGATGAGCATCTTAATGGGACACAATGTACAGGGATAGGGACAATTGTAGACACGCACACGCACTCACTCAGGTTGAACTGGATGGTGTCTTTATTCAACCTTACTAACTATGGAACTATGATGACGGCGGCCGGTCAGCAAGTGGTTATTAAAGTGGTTCTAAACCTACTTTTTGGACTTTTACCTATAGGTAAGCCTAGAATAAGGCTTACCTATAGGTAGTGGAAATATTTCCTAAACGTGCGCCGTTTAGGAGATATTTCACTTGTAGTCTGCCGGAAATTCCAACGGCGCATGCGCGGGGAAGAAAGAAACTAAGTGCCATTTCTTCCCTAGCCTATGTCGTTAGTCGCGGCTCCTGTGCACATGCGCGGGAGTGACGTCAACCTTCCATCGTCAGCCGGCCCGGGAACATAGCACCGGAACATAGCAACCGAACAGCCCGCTGCTCGGGCCTAGCCGGCGGCCATCTTGGTACTCCCTCCTGAGGCCACAGCACTCCATCGGCCCTCGGAGAGCATCTCGTCACATCCAGGCAGGTCCCATCATTCCACAGACCCCCTCAATGCCACGGTCCCGGAACCACCACTATAGCCCTCACCAGGGCACCCACCACAGCCGCCGTCCGATCGCCCTGTCTCTAGCCGTTAGACTTGGGGGACAGACCGCGGCTGCTGCCTAGCTCCGGCCAGCCGGCCACCTTATATCCATCCCACACTTTAGCGTGCCCCCCTATGCCTGGAACACCCCCTTCTCGCTACTGGACCGCACTGCAGGGGCACAGGTTGACACCGAAGGCCAGGACATCCATGGCTCTGGCCTTGCCCGGCGTCCATCTTTAGATCCTCTCAGACGCGGCCGCAGTACCAGTACCAAAACCAGTAAGTAGTGGCCAGGTCCCCCTTCACCCCTTCCACAGCCTTCCCCCACCCCCATCTCTCTTCTCCCCCGTCTTTTTCTTCTGGACTGTCCCGGATCAGGTAAGCCCACAGGGGGACCCCAGCAGTTGATCCAGGGTCTTTGAGTCCGATCGCCCCCCCGTGGGGTCAGGAAGGAATTTTTTCTTCTGCTGCAGCAATTGGCAAGCTCAGCTAGGGATTTTTCGTCTTCCTCTGGATCAACAGGAGGGCAGTAGGTCAGCAGGCACCCCCTTCATCACCTCCTCCTGAACTTTCCGCACCATCATCCGGACCGTCAACAACACTACCCCCATAGTAGTGGCAGCCATCTGATCCCTCCATCCCCCAGCAAGCTCATCATCGCTACATCAGTACCATCATCAGATCACCCTTCCTTCAGCAACTTTGTCGTTTTTACCATGTGCAACTTCAAATACTCAACGGACGCCCTCCACAAGCTAAGAAACACCGCCTCAACTTTACCAACCGCCATTCAAAAAAGACTAAAAAAAGAACAATTACTAAGGACCAACCTACAATCAACCATCAAATACAGGGAGACACCAATCCAACCACAACAACTAGCATGCGCCCTGATCAACACCAGATCTGCAGTCAAGCACAGACTGGAAATCCACGACTTCATCATCGAAAACAACATAGGTTGCCTCTTCATCACAGAAAGCTGGCTTACACCCGACTGCAACACCATCCTAACTGAATTGGTGCCTGAGAACTACAATATCCTAACTGAGCATAGAATAGGAAAAAAAGGAGGAGGCCTAGCAGTGATCTTCAAATCGCACATAGTGTTCACCAAACCAACTTTACCTTTCATGGAGACACTCTCCCTTCATCTTCAAACAACACCCCAAGACACCATTCACATACTACTATGCTACAGACCACCAGGACCGAAGACCAATCTTCTTACACCACTCACTGAATTCATTTCAATACACACCCTGAAAAACAAAAACTTTCTGGCACTTGGGGACTTTAACCTCTTGGCAAACTCTGTCCAAGACCCTATTGCTACCGCCTGCATTAACCAACTAGAAGAATTAGGTCTTCAGCAGCTGATAAATGCTCCCACGCACAATTCAGGACACACTCTGGACCTCATCTTCAAACAAAATTTGGACATCAACATATTCAACAACATACCACTACCATGGACGGACTATCAAATTTAAAATCACCACTAACACCACCCTCCAAAAACGGAAACAGAGAAATGCCTCACTTTGATAGACGACTGGATGACCACTAGCTCCCTCAAACTCTGGATGACCACTAGCTCCCTCAAACTCAACGGTTCAAAAACAGAACTTCTTATTCTACACACTAACCTAAATTCCAAAACAAAGATCCCGTGGACACCTCCCACCATCTTTGGACAGGCCATCTCTCCAAGCACCAAAGCCAAGAGTCTCGGAGTCATCTTTGACTCAGAAATGTCAATGAATGCACAAATAGGATCAGTAGTTAGCGGATCCCACCATCTCCTCTGCCTGCTACGTAGACTCATCCCCTTCATCCCAGAAGAGGACAAAGCAGCAGTAGTTGGAACAATCATAATCATCGACTATGCAAACTCCCTCTTCATAGGGTTACCCCAATATCAGCTTGCACGTTTACAACTCATCCATAACATGGCGGCAAGACTGCTAACAGGAAAAAAACCCTGGGAATCCATCTCCCCATGCCTGAGGAGCCTACATTGGCTAACCGTAAAGAATCGGATCACATTCAAGACCCTCTGCCTCACCCACAAATGCATACAAGGAAACGCTCCTCAATACCTTCAAGAGAAAATAAAACACTACACCCCCAATCGTAGTCTTCGATCACCTAACCAAAACCTCCTCTTCATTCCCAAATACCGCTACAAATCAAAGGGAGAACGAAGATTCGCAGTCCAAGGACCACGGCTATGGAACGCTTTTCCGACTTACATCCGCATGGAAGAAAACCATCAGGCCTTCAGGAAAAAAACTCAAGACCTTCCTCTTCTAATGCCGCGTACACACGAGCGGACTTTACGGCAGACTTTGCCCGGCGGACGGGATTTGGTCGGACAATTCGATCGTGTGTGGGCTCCAGCGAACTTTGTTTTCTCAAAAGTTGGACGGACTTAGATTTGAAACATGTTTTAAATTAATCCGTCGAAATCGAGTCCGGTCGAAAAGTCCGCTCATCTGTATGCTAGTTCGACAGACAAAAAGCCACGCTAGGGCAGCTATTGGCTACTGGCTATGAACTTCCTTGTTTTAGTCCGGTCATACGTCATCACGTACGAATTCGACAGACTTTGGTGGATTGTGTGTAGGCAAGTCCGTTCATTCAGAAAGTCCGTCGTAAAGTATGTTGAAAAGTCCGCCGGGCAAAGTCTGCCGTAAAGTCCGCTCGTGTGTACGCGGCATAAGAAGCTGACAACACAGAACGGATCTAGCGCCTTTGAGGCGATTCAGTTCGCATTTGCAGCGCTTTACAAATCATTCATTCATTCAGATGCAGTTTAGTTCCACTTTAAGCTGGTAAACGATTGTGTGCCATTTGTATTTCAACTGTGTAATTAGAATTTTTACTGAAGCTCTGCTTTATATCTTCATCATTTTTTTCCCCCAAAACTCTCTCTAGGTCTCTTTCTTTCTCCCTCTTTCCCCCTTCCCTTTATTTCTCTCCTCCTCTCCAGCTCTTACTTTCTCTCCCTCTCTTACCTCCTTGTCATTTCTCTCTGGTCCTACGGTTCTTTTCTTTTTTACATTTAAAGGTGTCAGTTCTCTTCAGTCGCTATCTCAGGTTTCTATTCTTTCTAGGAAAACCCCTTTCCCTTGCGGAATTAAACTGCCTCATGCATGCTCTCCACAGATGGATCGGCTCCATTTTTCAAAGCCATGTCTTATAATTCCTCCATCTAGTCCAGGCCGATGTGATGGAATCCGTCCCGCTCCCAATCATCTTTCATGTGACATGACTTGAGATGGGCAGGACACGTTGACAGCCCCAATTTAAATCACGAGAGGTATATTTTGCTTTCATCTTGCCGTGAGCGGATTGATTGGTCATAGACTCGCAGCTTAGCCTGGCAGAGCTGTTAATCTCTCCGGATGTCATTGCGGAATGGGAATGAAATGTACGGCGGCGAGGGCTCTGGGAAACGGCGACGTATCGAAACAGAAATAGGCTGTCCAAGGCCATTTGCTGGTCTTCGGAGATTTGCTGTATGTTTTCTTAAAGGAGTTGTAATGACAGAAGGTGCATTCTATGCATTAAAATAAAAAACCTGTGTGTAGCAGCCCCCCCCCCCAGCAAATTCAGCCTTTCTCAACCATTTTACCCCAGGGGAACCCTTAAGTAATTTTCAGGTCTCGGGGAACCCCTGATAAAACCCATTAATTGGGGGTCAGTGGGAACAATGCCCCTTACTTTGGTGGTCAGTGAGTAGGATGCCCTTTTTTACAGTGGTGGTAAGAACAGCCCCCTTACAGAGAGCTATAAATATCATTGGTGTCATACCACTGGCTCCTCCAAGTGACATTGGCTCAAAACTATGTAGGCTCCATCAAATAGGTGGTAAACCAGACACAGCTCAAGGAACCCCTAGCCACCTCTGGAGGATCCCTAGGGTTCCACGGAACCCTGGTTGAGAATGGCTGCCCTAATTACTTACCTGAGCCCCATCTCTCTCCAGCTATGTCCACGAGTGTCTAAAATATCCGGGACACTCCATCTGATTGGCTGAAACACAGCAGCGGCGCCATTGGCTCCCGTGGCTGTCAATCAAAGTCATTCAGCCAAGCAGGGGAGGAAGGGGGCGGGGCCAGGGCTCCGTGTCTGAATGAACACACGGAGCTGTGACTCAGCTCAGGTGCCCCCATAGAAAGATGCTGACTTTAGGGGGGCACTCGATAGGAATGAGGGGCCAGGAGCAGCGAAGAGGGACCAGAGAAGAGGATGATCCGGGCTGCTCTGTGCAAAACCAAACACACAGAGGAGGTAAGTGTAACATGTTGGTTATTTATGTACATAATATAACTGGATACTAATATTTATAGGTAACGTTGATCCAGCGAATATCCTATTGCCTATTGGGGGATCAGGAAGGAATTTTTACTCCCACTGGAGCAAATTGGTTCATGCTTTATTCCGGGTTTTTTTTATGTCCTTTTTTCCCCACAAATAGAACTTTCTTTCTTTTATTTCTTGCGCTATAAACAGAAAAGAGCGACAATTTTGAAAAAAAAACAATATTTTTTACTTTTTGCTATAATAAATATCCAAAAAAAATGTAAAAAAACAAATTTCTTCCTCAGTTTAGGCAGATATATGTTCTTCTACATATTTTTGGTAAAAAAAAAAAAAATTGCAATAGGCGTATATTGATTAGTTTGCGCGAAAGTTATAGTGTCTACAAAATAGGGGATAGATTTATGGCATTTTTATTATTATTTTTTTTAACTAGTAATGGCGGCGATCTGCTATTTTTAGTGGGACTGAGACATTGGGGCGGACACATTGGACGCTTTTGACACTTTTTTGGGGACCATTGCTATAAAAATGCACTGATTACTGTATAAATGTCACTGGAAGGGAAGGGGTTAACCACTTCCCGTCCGGCCTATAGCAGATTTACAGCTGGGTGGTGGTTCAGTTATCCTGACTGGGCGTCATATGACATCCAGCAGGATAACAGCCCGTGGGGGCACGCATCACGGTGAACGATTGAGCGGGGTGTCAGTCTGGCGGCTACACCGATCTTGGTAAAGAGCCTCCAGGGGAGGCTCTTTACCACATGATAAGCTGTGTCCAATCACAGCTGATCACGATGTCAATAGGAAAAGCCGTTGATTGGCTTTTCCTCACTCGCGTCTGACAGACGTGAGCAGAGGAGAGCCCATCGGCGGCTCTCCTGATAGGGCGGGTCTGTGCTGATTGTTTATCAGCACAGCCCCCCCTCGGATGCCCACACTAGACCACCAGGGAAGCCCCCAGGACCACCAGGGGGCAAAATGTGGATATGTACCCCATGGTCATCCACATGTGCAAATTATGCCCAATCTGTGCCCAGCAATGCCACCCATCAGTGTCATCAGTGCCACCAATCAGTGTCATCAGTGCCACCCATCAGTGTACATCAGTGCCACCTGTCAGTGCCCATCCGTGCCCATCAGTTCCCACCTATCAGTGCCCATCAGTTCCCATCTGTGCCACCTATCAGTGCCACCCATAAGTACCCATCAGTGCCACCCATAAGTACCCATCAATGCCACCGACGAGTGCCCATCAGTGCCGCCTATGAGTGTCCATCAGTGCCACCTATGAGTGCCCATCAGTGCCGCATACCAGTGCCATCTATCAGTGTCCATCAGTGCCACCTATCAGTGCCCATTAGTGCCGACTATCAGTGCGCATTATCAGTGCCACCTCATCAGTGCCACCTCATTGGTGCCACCTCATCGGTGCCCATCAGTGCTGCCTTATCAGTGTCCGTCAGTGCAGCCATATCAGTGCCCATCATTGAAGAAGAAAACGTACTTATTTACAAAAATTTTTAACAGAAACAAAGAAAAACTTGGTTTGATAAAAAATTTGTTTGGGTACAGTGTTGTATGACCGCGCAATTGTCATTCAATTTGCAACAGCGCTGAAAGCTGAAAATTGGCCTGGGCAGGAAGGTGTCTAAGTGCCCGGTATTGAAGTGGTTAAACACTAGGGGGTGACTAAGGGGTTAAATTCACTTTGTGAGTGTTTCTAACTGTGGGGGGATGGAACTGACTGGAGGAGGAGACATATTGCTGTTTCTAATCACTAGGAACAGCAGATCTGTCTCTCCTCCCCTGTCAGAACGGGGATCTGTGTGTTTACATTGACAGATCCCCGTTTTGTCTCTCGTGCCCGAGATGGCGGGTGGCCGGCGGAGTCCGCGGCCGCCGGCCACGCACATTGGGTCCCCCCACAATATCCAGTTGCCTATTGGGGAATCAGGAAGGAATTTTTACCTGCACTGGAGCAAATTGGTCCATGCTTTATTGTTTTTTTTGTTTTTTTTTTAAATTTCCTCTGGATCAACTGTGGGTATTGAATAGTGTATATGAAGATTTTTTATTTGAGTCTGTTGGTTTTCTTTTTTTTCTTTGTTTTTTGAACTGGATGGACGATATAACTATGGGGTCAGTTCACTAACATTTACCACATTCGATAACACGGTCACATGACCGATTTGCATAAATGATTGCATGCGGTAAAGTACAATTCACAAAAAGAATAACGATTATGCGGTATTTACCACAAAATGGAAAATGCGCCAGTAAATATCACCAACAAAAACATGCGGTAAGCTCTTAAGTCCAATTCAGAGACGGAAAAGAGAGTAAAGAAAAATGCAATCGCATTTGTTGGTTGCTAAGGAGTGGACAGGGAAGCCATCCGCTGCGTCCTTAACAACGAATGACTCATCAGCTGACAGGTAATGAAAACTTTCCGGCAATTAAAAATTATGAAAAGAAAACAGCATGGGGTCCCCCCATGAATACCAGATTGTGGTTTATATATATATATATAATGTGTGTGTAAATTGATCAGTTCTGATGTACTGATGGCCTGTCTCATTTCTTGAGGCCCAAAAATATCAGTACAGTACAAATACCCACCAAATGACCCCTTTTTGGAAAGTAGACAATCCAGGGTATTTGGCAAGAGGCATACTGAGTTTTTTGATTTTTTTATTACAATTTTTTGGAAAATGAAGATTTTTTTTCTATATACTGTCACCAGTGCAGTACAGCATCATCATATAACTGGTGGGGGGTGGTGATCAGGGACACTGACTGGTGACAGTATGTAAAATAAATAACTAAAAAAGGCTGTTTGCTTTTATTAACTTATTTCCTTCTAGGTGCCAAGTGAAAGTAAACCCTGTGTGGACCCAGGTGCCTGGTTATAAAGACATATACAAGAGCACTGGAAGCTAGCACAGATCTGGAGCTGAAAACTCTTCCCCTAGAATGATATTAGCGTTGGAAAGATCATATTTGAAGGGCCTTGTCGTGTAGCCGTGATGAAGGGGGCGTGTGTTTGGCTGCCGAAACGCGTCGCTTATACTCTGATGTCATTCAATTTTATCATTAAATTACCTTGGACATTTGTTTGGTGCTATCTTTGGATTCTATGTGTTTGAAATAGACACTTGATAGTTACATAGTTACATAGTAGGTGAGGTTGAAAAAAGACACAAGTCCATCAAGTCCAACCTATGTGTGTGATTATGTATCAGTATTACATTCAGGTGATTATCTAATAGTTTCTTGAAGCTATCAATGCTCCCCGCTGAGACCACCGCCTGTGGAAGGGAATTCCACATCCTTGCTGCTCTTACAGTAAAGAACCCTCTACGTAGTTTAAGGTTAAACCTCTTTTCTTCTAATTGTAATGAGTGGCCACGAGTCTTATTAAACTCTCTTCTGCGAAAAAGTTTTATCCCCATTGTGGGGTCACCAGTACAGTATTTGTAAATTGAAATCATATCCCCTCTCAAGCGTCTCTTCTCCAGAGAGAATAAGTTCAGAGCTCGCAACCTTCTCTCATAACTAAGATCCTCCAGACCCTTTATTAGCTTTGTACCAACCTTTTCCTTCTCTATCAAAAACTACATTTCTACTTCAAAGAGACATTGTCACTTTACCTATTTGGGGCAAAGTGACAGTCTACTGATATTCCCCAGAAAAAGCAACTTTATCTATCCACGTTCCTTTGCCACCTCCCTGCTGCAAGAGTCCACCTTGAGTAATAGCTGGTTTTGGGGTGGTGCTGAAACGTAACTGAGTGGATGATGTTACTGTCTCCTTCAAATGACCTTGTTGGGGTTTGTCAATTGGCCACACAAGCCTAAGTACTGACACATCAAAAAGGTCACATGTTCCCTATACCCTGATAGTCAGGGCACTGAGGACATCCATGGACGCCCTCCCAGAACAACAGAACAACAGAGCTGCACTGTAGCCATCTTTCGGTTAGAGCGCAGTAAGGAATTGGTCAATGTAAGGCAGTGGCAGCTGGTGGTATATATTTTTTTTGGGGGGGGCGGCAAACATTGCACCCACACCCCCACCCCGTGGGTCAGTCAGTCACACATCTGTCAGGTCAGGCTCAATACAGTACTCACACAGTTGCTCCTCTCTGCCCAAATCCACTTCATCCCCGGACCATTTGGCTGGCCAAAGACCAGAGCACTTTTTGCAATTTGGCACTGCATCGCTTTAACTGACAATTGCGCGGTCGTGCGACGTTGCTCCCAAACAAGATTGACGTTCTTTTTTTCCCCACAAATAGAGCTTTCTTTTGGTGGTATTTGATCACCTCTGTGGTTTTTATTTTTTGCGCTATAAACAAAAAAAAAGAGCGCCAATTTAAAAAAAAAAAAAGCAATATTTTTTGCTTTTAGCTATAATAATTATCCCCAGAAAATATATACATTTTTTTTTTCCTCAGTTTAGGTCAATACATATTCTTCTACATATTTTTGGTAATTATAGCGTCAACAAAATAGGGGATAGTTTTTTGGCATTTTTTTTAATAATTTTTTTTTTTTTTACTAGTAATGGCAGAATTCAGCGCTTTTTATCATGACTACATTATGGCAGACCCGTCGGACACTTTTGGCGCGATTTTGGAACCATTCACATTTATACAGCGATCAGTGCGATTAAAATTGCATTGATTACTGTGTAAATACCACTGGCAGTGAAGGGGTTAACCCTAGATGGTGCTGTAGTGGTTAAGTGTGTCCTAGGGAGTGATTCTAACTGTGGGGGGGGGGGCTATGTATGACACACCACTGATCATAGCTCCCGATTACAGGGAACAGAGATCAATGACACTTGTCACTAGGCAGAACAGGGAGATGCTTGTTTACATCAGCATCTCCCCGCTCTTCCTCTCCATTAGAACGATTGCGGGTATTGCGGGTAGGGACCCGCGATCCTACTCACGGAGTTCGCAGCGGGTGGGCGCGCACACCGGCGGCAGGCACATGATGGTACGGCGGCAAATTCAAAGGGACGTATAGGTACACCCATTTGCGCAGCTGTGCCATTCTGCCGATGTACATCGGCGTGCGCCAGTCGGGAACCGGATATTCTGCCCAGCTCTGATCAGCAGCTCCTCCTCTGTACAGCTCCATGGCTACAAAACTCTACAGCAGCTCCAGAGCCCACCGCCATACCGTCCTCACCCTTCTCCTCCCTCCTCCTCCTAGGCCAACGGGCTTGCTTCTCCTTTTGGCCAATGGGGACACGGGTCTCAGGACCCGCTTCCTGATTGGCTGGGAGGAGAATCAGTGTGACAATGGCGAATATTCATTTGCTATTGTCACACATCTGGGCGCTGTGCCCTCTCAGGGCGCTGTGCTCTGTGCCCCGAGCCCACCCTTTTTTGAAGCCTATTAAAGCCTCTGGCTCTAATCATGTGCTTAAAAAAAAAACAGCAAAAAAATTGGAATCCATGCGTCCGGCCCCCCCGCATGTAGATTATGGGGCCAGATGCATTAATAGGGGGGGGGCAGCGCTCATGTGCCCCTAATGGATGGGCCGCCACTGATGTAAAGCCTGTTGGTACCTTTCTCCGACATGGCGTTCCGCTAATTTACAGTTGGGGTCAGCTCCTTCCTACACTTTACGTCACTCAATCATGTGACTTCTTTGTGTGCCTTAGCAGTCCCCGTCTCCCATTCCAGGGGTGCTTGAACTGGAATGCCCCGTACACACGATCGGACATTCTGACAACAAAACCGTGGATTTTTTTTTCCTACAGATGTTGGCTCAAACTTGTCTTGCATACACACGGTCACACAAATGTTGTCGGAAATTCCGATCGCCAAGAACGCGGTGACGTACAACACGTGCCAACGAGCCGAGAAAAATGAAGTTCAATAGCCAGTGAGTGCGGCTCCTTCTGCTTGATTTCCGAGCATGCGTGGACTTTTGTGCGTCGGAATTGTCTACACACGCTCGGAATTTCCGACAACTAGCCTTCTCGTTGGAAAATTTGAGAACCTGCCCTCAAACAGTTGCTGTCGGAAATTCTGACAGCCAATGTCCGATGGAGCCTACACGCGGTGGGAATTTCCGTCAACAAGCTCACGTCGAACATTTGTTGTCGGAAAATCCCATCGTGTGTACGGCCCACATCTGTGCAGGAGGCCACCCTTGTTATCTTGAGCTCCACGGACATATACATAACAGTTGAAAAATCCCAACATCGGCCACTAAACAAGCAAAAGCTTCTTGAATCTCTCACTGCCTCCTTTCGGTTGATAAATTAAACAAAGAATTTAGAATGTTGTAATTGGCTCGGCCCTTGGCCATGAGCCTATTGTTTTAAAGTGACAGGCCGATGTTAGTAACACAAAGAACCTACAATTATGTATTCCCGGGAACACCTCCCAAACAATAATCCCCAAGTATCTTATTCATTTATAATTACAAAACTGTTGACCACCTACCGCCATGATGCCGGAAAAGCCGTTTTTTTTTTTCATGTAATGAATGTGCCTAATGTTTTCTTTTTATACACAGCTCCATAATAACGTATAACGTATAATGGGTTTAATTGACTTCCATATGGGGAAAATTACAGCCATTCATACAGGCTTTGTGATCCTTTTTTTTTTTCCTTTTAATATCTGTAATTTGTCTTATTTTCCTTGTGTAACATACGGTTAAAGTCTTTGGAGGCCGGCCAGCATTCTTTCATTCTTTTTTTTTCCCCTGTGTTCAGATAGCTGATGCAGTTCACTGTCATGCAAGAAAGAGATCGAGAGGAGACATCCAGCTTTGAAAGGAGCGTAAATAAAACATGACCTTGGGTGTCATCTGTAGTAAGTAACAAGCACAGTGTTCATAGCATCCTGGTTATAGCACAAATTGCTAGAAAAGGAAAAAAAAAATTGAACAAAGACCTGTGGCGGGCAAGTGTCAAATAAGTATCAAAGCCGAGCTCCAGCTATTTTTTTTTCTTGTCTGGTGCGGGGAAGAGCGGGGAGATTTTTGCTGGCTTGATGCCACAGTGGCACCCATTGCAAGAAATGGGTCAGTAAGGCTTAAGCCTCGTACACACGATCGGATTTTCCGACGGGAATTGTGTGATGACAGGCTGTTGGTGGAAAATCCGACTGTGTGTACGCTCCATCGGACAATTGTTGTCGGATTTTCCGCGGACAAATGTGGGATGGCAGGTATTAAAATTTTCCACGGGCAAATGTCTGTTGTCGGATTGTTCCGAGCGCGTGTACACAAGTCCGTCGGACAAAAGTCCAAAGTCCAAACATGCATGATCGAAAGCAAGGACGAGCCGGAAGCGGTCGGTCTTGTAAACTAGCGTTCGTAATGGAGAATTAACATTCGTGACGCGGCAAATAATGAAATCTTGAAATGCAGCGCACAATTCTCTTCTTCTTTAATGGGATAATAATGAAGCTGCTTTGCTGGTGATAATGATGGAGTTATTGCAAACTAAGGCGGACTTTTTCGACCGGACTTTCGAACAAACGGACTTGCCTACACGCGATCACACCAAAGTCCGACGGATTTGTACGTGATGACGTACGACCGGACTAAAATAAGGAAGTTGATAGCCGGTAGCCAATAGCTGCCCTAGCGTCGGTTTTCATCCGTCGGACTAGCATACAGACGAGCGGATTTTTCAATCGGACTCGAGTCCGTCGGAAAGATTTGAAACATTTCAAATCTAAAGTCCGTCAGATTTTTGACCGAAAAAGTCCGATGGAGCCCACACACGGTCGGATTGTCCGCCGCAATCGGTCCGTCGGACCAGTCCGGTCAAAGTCCGCCCGTGTGTACACGGCATAATTTTTAAAGGCTTTTTTTTCTAGTGATATCAAAAGTAATATTATTATGCTTTTTTTTATTTTTTATTTGGGCAAGTTACCACAACACTATTATCCCGTCGTTTTTAAGATCAAAGATACAACTATATTGGTGTCCCTTGTCAATTTTACATTGTATTTTATAAAATGTAACTGTCTACTCCCAAACTGTCATTTGAAGTAAAACACATAGCCAAGTATTATTCTACACAATTTTTTTTATTGTGCATTAAAAAAAAGAAAACAAATAAAATTAGACATGCTATCTGCCAATAGAACTTAACCAAAAAGTACATCCTATGCATCCAAAAATATAGAAAATATACCAAATCAAATCATTATTATTCAACCAAAAAATAAAATAAAAGCCTCATGCATGTGTCCTGCTTCTTAATATAGGAGGGTCAACAATGCCAAGAGTAGGTGAAAGCAGGGGTCCGTCATCCGGAGATAATTCCAAAAATCATCCGGAATATTCTCCTGGAGCTCCCGCAGCAAAGGCATATGACATAATTGGTCACCATTAATAAAGCAACCGATTTTTGGTCCAAGAACTCCTCCTCCTCCTGTTCCTGGACTAGACTTGGGTCAAAGCAATAACTCCAAGGCCAATAATAAATATCACGTTATCTCCTCCGATTCCGCAACATGACTGGTCAGAAATAAACTGAAAAGTGCGAAATGAAAAGCGCAAATCAACACTCACCAAACTTCTACTAACATAAAATGAGCAGAAGGAGCCCAAAGGGTGGCGCTAAAGAGCTGAAAAACCAGTAGTACGTTACTACGTTCATATTTGTTGGCCGACAATTCATTGCCATTTATATGCAATGTAATATTGAGATGACCCACTCTTTGCAGCTATAAGGCTGCTTTAACACTGAAGGCGTTTTTCAGATGTTTTAGCGCTAGAAACAGCGCCCTTGTAAAGCACTTGAAATCCGCCTTTAATGCCTCCCCAGTGTGAAAGCCCGAGGGACATTACAAAAAGTCCTGCAAGCAGCATCTTGTATACAGCATCTGTATACACCACTCCTAAACTGCCCCCTGCCCATTGGAATGCATGGGTAGCGCTTCCGAAGCGCCTGAAAAGCCTACTTGGTGTTTGGTCCCTGGCTATATTGAATCTGCTCACAAGGGTTTGCCATCTGGTAAGCAGCCTGCACTATTAGTTTACAGCACTTTGTGGGATCTTCTTTTATACATCTTTTTGGGGTGATTGATACACGCTGACTGTCCATTTATATCTGGTAAGCAGATTTTGGGTGTCGTTCAAGCCTTTACTTATTCACCTTACAATTTGCATGATTGCATGATACTCACTACAGTACCCTGGCTATTGGCACAGGATTCTATATGAACACTTATGATTTAAGGTTAGTTGAGTGTCACACATCTTTTTGGTTTGGAGTGGTTTATGTCAACAGTATTACGCTATATATTTTTTCATATATTTTGGGATCATACTCTGTGGATTTACGGGACGAGGGCGCTCATCCTGCCTCACCTGGATTGCTCATCAAAAGGCCCAGGCTGGGTTCAAGCCACTCGCCCCCTTTTGGCTTACTTCTGGTAAGCGCAATACTTATTGGTGTGTTCCGGATATAATGTCTATCAGCACTAATAATCCTGTCTGCCACTGCTAAACCTAGAAAGGGAAGTTCTGCTTCATGCCCCCCCCCCCCCCTTTCTCCCTCTTTAGAGTTTTTTTTTCAGGAGCGGGTTCCCAGTTTTGACAAGTACCCAACCATCCGCTTGAATCGCCTAGGCTATCCCAGCAGAGGTTCAACCCCCGCTTACGTCTGCTACCTCCTGGAACAAGCCACAGGTCCCAGGAGGCTGGGGGTCCATTCACAAAGCATGTGCAGTGGGGAGCTGGTTGTGAAGCCAGAAGTCACAGCTGGCTTCCCACAGTAAACATGCCGGCACTGAAGATAACTGAAGAACCAGCCCTAGCGAGGACGGCACTGGATCCTCCCTGGACCCATAGGTGCACCCTGGGCACACCCTAATTCCTATGTGCAGATTTCCCCTCCTGGCCGGGCTCCCCCCTCCCCCCCCGCAGTGCTCCTGGCTTCTCTCCTCTCGTTTCCCCCTGGCTACTGCGGGGGATGTTTCAGAATGGAGAACGGGGGGAGGGGCTAGTAAATATATCATTTACAGGCCCCTATACTTTTCTAAATGAACACAGTAAATACACTCACTCACTGTGTTCAATCATAATCAAAGCATGGTAAACTGTGTTTACCATGCTTCAGTTTGTGAATGAACAGGAAGCCGCTCAGCACAGAGCACTTCCCATTCAATCACTGTCCAGTGCAGCTGAGGCTGCAGAGAAAGAGATGTGTGTTTGAGCTTTGGGGTACACACCCCTAATGTAATAGGCTGCACACACCTATGCCTGGACCAGTGTCCTTTTAGTAAAAGTCAGCAACATGCAGGCGGTGGGGACCCAAAGACCGGAGAAAAAGCGGCCCTGGACCAGTGTCCTTTTATTAAAAGTCAACAGCTACAGTTGGTATTTGCCCAAATATGAGACTTAATGGCCTAATTGGCCATTTCACCTAAAACCGTAAGAAGATGCTTGTGGGGAGCATTTTGGCTAATCCTAGCAGGAACCATGTACCATCTTAGCCATGCTTTGTAGTTGGATTTAACCAGGGCCATGTTGATAGATCTTTTGGATCAATGGTTGGCTATATCTTACCATTCTGCTTTTTCTAATATAACATTTAGGTCTCTCTCCAACTGTTTCATATAAGGAAGTTTGTGGTTGGCTTCCATTAAGAGATCATATAATACAAATCAGCAGGGCTTTCTTAATGAGAGGGCACACCTAGGCACTGCCCAGGGGCCCCAGCTGCATGGGAGGCCCCTGCACTTTCCCTAAAGAAGCTGCTCCTTGAGCCCACGCTGCCCGGAAATTGGGGGCCCCATGATGGCACTAAGAGTGATGGATACACAGGGGAGGCAGGCTGGCAGCGGTGCGCCGTGCTGTACAGAACGATAACCTATTATTTCACAGCCAGCAGGGAGGGGCAAGGCCGGAACGCCAGGGATGCTCTGACCCCGCCCAATGCAGCTTGAATGTTCGGGACTCGAAGGCTGTGGGGTAGGAGCTGGAGTGGGAGTCGCTGAGTCGGCAGCACTGAGAGCTCACCTGTGGAAGTAGCATTGTGGATGGTGTCATGGTGAGCCCAGCTGTCCAGCACTGCTTGCACCGAAGGGCTTGGAATGCCGAGAGGGATGCTCCCTCCTCCGCCCCTCCTTTTGCCTGCTTGATTGGTATAGGTGAGTCCAGTGCTGGAGGTGGGCAGAAAGCCAAAAGTTTACATGCACTGTATCTCCACTGGAAAAAGGGGTACTACATGGATGGAATAATGATGCTGGGGGATATCAAGGGTGTATGGGGGAAAACAATGCTGAGAAGGGAACTGGGGTGTATAGGGTAGTAATGCTTGGGGTAGCTTGGGTGGCTATAGTTCTAGAGGTATCGGGGATGTAGAGACGTCACAGTGTAGGGGGTTTTAGGGATGTAGTGGGGTTACAATACAAGGAGTATCTTATGGTATATGGTTACAGTGCTGGGGGGGATATCTGGGGTGTAGAGGGGTCAGAGTGCTGGGGGGATATCTGGGGTGTAGAGGGGTCAGAGTGCTGGGGGGATATTTAGGGTGTAGAGGGGTCAGTGTGCTGGGGGGATATCTAGGATTTAGAGGGGTCAGAGTGCTGGGGGGATATCTGGGGTGTAGAGGGTTCAGTGTGCTGGGGGTGATATCTAGGGTGTAGAGGGGTCAGAGTGCTGGGGGATATCTGGGGTGTAGAGAGGTCAGAGTGCTGGGGGAATATCTGGGGTGTAGAGGGGTCAGAGTGCTGGGGGGATATCTGGGGTGAAGAGGGGTCAGAGTGCTGGGGGATATCTGGGGTGTAGAGGGGTCAGAGTGCTGGGGGATATCTGGGGTGTAGAGGGGTCAGAGTGCTGGGGGATATCGGGTGTAGAGGGGTCAGAGTTCTAGGGGGATATCTGGGGTGTAGAGGGGTCAGAGTTCTGGGGGATATCTGGGGTGTAGAGGGGTCAGAGTTCTGGGGGGATATCTGAGGTGTAGAAGGATCAGAGTGCTGGGGGGATATATGGGGTGTAGAGGGGTCAGAGTGCTGGGGGGATATCTGGGATGTAGTAGAGGGCTCATAGTGCTAGGGGGATATCTGGGATGTAGAGGGGTCAGAGTGCTGAGGGGATATCTGGGGTGTAGAGGGGTCAGAGTGCTGGGGGGAAATCTGGGGTGTAGAGGGGTCAGAGTGCTGGTGGGATAACTAGGGTGTAGAGGGTTCAGAGTGCTGGGGGGGGATATCTGGGATGTAGAGGGGTCACAGTGCTGGGGGGATATCTAGGATTTAGAGGGGTCAGAGTGCTGGGGGGATATCTGGGGTGTAGAGGGTTCAGTGTGCTGGGGGGATATCTAGGGTGTAGAGGGGTCAGAGTGCTGGGGGATATCTGGGGTGTAGAGAGGTCAGAGTGCTGGGGGAATATCTGGGGTGTAGAGGGGTCAGAGTGCTGGGGGGATATCTGGGGTGAAGAGGAATCAGAGTGCTGGGGGATATCTGGGGTGTAGAGGGGTCAGAGTTCTGGGGGGATATCTGGGGTGTAGAGGGGTCAGAGTGCTGGGGGATATCTGGGGTGTAGAGGGGTCAGAGTTCTAGGGGGATATCTGGGGTGTAGAGGGGTCAGAGTTCTGGGGGATATCTGGGGTGTAGAGGGGTCAGAGTTCTGGGGGGATATCTGAGGTGTAGAAGGGTCAGAGTGCTGGGGGGATATATGGGGTGTAGAGGGGTCAGAGTGCTGGGGGGATTTCTGGGGTGTAGAGGGGTCAGAGTGCTGGGGGGGATATCTGGGGTGTAGAAGGGTCAGATTGCTGGGGGGATATCTGGGGTGTAGAGGGGTCAGAGTGCTGGGGGGATATCTGGGGTGTAGAGGGGTCAGAGTGCTGAGGGGGGATATCTGGGGTGTAGAGGGGTCAGAATGCTGGGGGGATATCTGGGGTGTAGAGGGATCAGAGTGCTGGGGTGATATCTGGGGTGTAGAGGGGTCAGAGTGCTGGGGGGATATCTGGGGTGTAGAGGGGTCAGAGTGCTGGGGGGATATCTGGGGTGTAGAGGGGTCAGAGTGCTGGGGGGATATCTGGGGTGTAGAGGGGTCAGAGTGCTGAGGGGGATATCTGGGGTGTAGAGGGGTCAGAGTGCTGGGGGGGATATCTGGGGTGTAGAGGGGTCAGAATGCTGGGGGGATATCTGCAGTGTAGAGGGATCAGAGTGCTGGGGTGATATCTGGGGTGTAGAGGGATCAGAGTGCTGGGGGGATATCTGGGGTGTAGAGGGGTCAGAGTGCTGGGGGGGATATCTGGGGTGTAGAGGGGTCAGAGTGCTGGGGGGATATCTGGGGTGTAGAGGGGTCAGAGTGCTGAGGGGGGATATCTGGGGTGTAGAGGGGTCAGAATGCTGGGGGGATATCTGCGGTGTAGAGGGATCAGAGTGCTGGGGTGATATCTGGGGTGTAGAGGGATCAGAGTGCTGGGGGGATATCTGGGGTGTAGAGGGATCAGAGTGCTGGGGGGATATCTGGGGTGTAGAGGGGTCAGAGTGCTGGGGGGATATCTGGGGTGTAGAGGGGTCAGAGTGCTGGGGGGGATATCTGGGGTGTAGAGGGGTCAGAGTGCTGAGGGGGGATATCTGGGGTGTAGAGGGGTCAGAATGCTGGGGGGATATCTGGGGTGTAGAGGGATCAGAGTGCTGGGGTGATATCTGGGGTGTAGAGGGGTCAGAGTGCTGAGGGGGGATATCTGGGATGTAGTAGAGGGCTCATAGTGCTAGGGGGATATCTGGGATGTAGAGGGGTCAGAGTGCTGAGGGGATATCTGGGATGTAGAGGGGTCAGAGTGCTGAGGGGATATCTGGGGTGTAGAGGGGTCAGAGTGCTGGGGGGATATCTGGGGTGTAGAGGGGTCAGAGTGCTGGGGGGATATCTGGGGTGTAGAGGGGTCAGAGTGCTGAGGGGGGATATCTGGGGTGTAGAGGGGTCAGAATGCTGGGGGGATATCTGCGGTGTAGAGGGATCAGAGTGCTGGGGTGATATCTGGGGTGTAGAGGGATCAGAGTGCTGGGGGGATATCTGGGGTGTAGAGGGGTCAGAGTGCTGGGGGGATATCTGGGGTGTAGAGGGGTCAGAGTGCTGGGGGGATATCTGGGGTGTAGAGGGGTCAGAGTGCTGAGGGGGGATATCTGGGGTGTAGAGTGGTCAGAATGCTGGGGGGATATCTGGGGTGTAGAGGGATCAGAGTGCTGGGGTGATATCTGGGGTGTAGAGGGGTCAGAGTGCTGGGGGGATATCTGGGGTGTAGAGGGGTCAGAGTGCTGAGGGGGGATATCTGGGGTGTAGAGGGGTCAGAATGCTGGGGGGATGTCTGGGGTGTAGAGGGATCAGAGTGCTGGGGTGATATCTGGGGTGTAGAGGGGTCAGAGTGCTGGGGGGATATCTGGGGTGTAGAGGGGTCAGAGTGCTGGGGGGATATCTGGGGTGTAGAAGGGTCAGAGTGCTGAGGGGGGGATATCTGGGGTGTAGAGGGGTCAGAATGCTGGGGGGATATCTGGGGTGTAGAGGGATCAGAGTGCTGGGGGGATATCTGGGGTGTAGAGGGATCAGAGTGCTGGGGTGATATCTGGGGTGTAGAGGGGTCAGAGTGCTGGGGGGATATCTGGGGTGTAGAGGGGTCAGAGTGCTGGGGGATATCTGGGGTGTAGAGGGATCAGAGTGCTGGGGTGATATCTGGGGTGTAGAGGGGTCAGAGTGCTGGGGGAATATTTGGGGTGTAGAAGGGTCAGAGTGCTGAGGAGATAACTGGGCTGTAGAGGTGTCAGAGTGCTGGGGGGGATATCTGGGGTGTAGAGGGGTCAGAGTGCTGGGGGGATATCTGGGGTGTAGAGGGATCAGAGTGCTGGGGGGGGGGATATCTGGGGTGTAGAAGGGTCAGAGTGCTGGGGCGATATTTGGGGTGCAGGGGGATCAGAGTGCTGAGGGGATAACTGGGCTGTAGAGTGGTCAGAGTGCTGGGGAGGCACCAATCTAGCAGATATATTATATGCACAGGACAGCTTTATGTATGTAATATTTTCCCACTGTTTCTTTGCTGTACAGAATGATTGTTCATGTAGTTAATGTGGAGCTCCACCCAAAAGGGGATGCTCCGCTTTTCTGCCTCCTACCTACTTGATGTCTGTTTACCTGCACTGTCTCCATTGTAGGGGCCCCAGAGCATTACTTTACCCAGGGGCAATTGATGCTATTAAGACGGCCCTGCAAATCGGGGCCGGGACAAGAAGTGGGCAGAAGGGGGAAACTGCCTTGGGCACTAGGGGGAAACTGCCCTGGGCACTAGGGGCAACTGCCCTGGGCACTGTGGTATCACGTGAAGTGCGGGGACGCTGCAGGGAGATGAGGGGGGGGGGATTTGTGTTGGGAGAGGGAATTTGGGGGTTAGCAGAGGGTGAGAATTACAAAAAACACAGTCACTTCCAGCGCTAATAGTTCTTCCAAGGTGAGGAGTAACAGATGTCAGATAAAATGGTGGTGTGAAAGGTATATAATGGTATCCCTGAGCTAGGTGGATGCTGCCTTCCTCAGATGGGGTAATCCGAAAGGAACTACAAGAAGAACAGAAATGGAAGGCGCACCTAGTGCATTACCAGAGATAATTTAATACTAAGAAACTTTTGTATAAAAGTGAGTACTCACAAAATGCAACTTTAATCCATGCCAGTGACAGAGGTTGGGTGGCATGGTTCCATTAGATAAGACATAATTTGATTGTATCTAAACAGTTGTGACAAGGGTAGTTGTAGTGTTTTTCTTTAGTGTTCCAGGAGTAGAATTTGAGTCATAAATGTCACTTTCTGTCGAAATAATTTTCAGAAAAACATCATCATCCAAAGTTGAGTTGGTTTGAATGCAGAGATACTTCAGAACGGACGTGAAAAGAAGACATAGAAGATATGAGACCTTTCCATCCTTAGGTAAGTGTTGGGACAGGAACCGGCAGTTGAGTGTTCCTTTTCAATAAACGTTCTTGTGAAGTGGTAGGGAAGAAAAAGTGCAAAAAAAAAAAAAAAAAAAAAGAAAATGATTGTGGGACTTTCAGAGCCGCACAGAAGGAACTTAAACTTTTTATTTGATAATTCACTTTCCTAGATGAATAAATGTTCTTTCGCAACAATTGCAATTCTTATCTGTGAAAGCTTTCAGGAGTTTTTTTTTTTTTTTTGTTCTATCTATATTTTATTTCCTATTTTAGCAATAATAATCTCCTCCGGGCTTCAACTTTGTGGTTCTTTTATCAAAGGGCATTCTCTGTTGTGTTTCTTGTGTCAAGTCTGCTGAAGAGCTCCGAGTCAGATTTGAAGTGCAAACGTTGCAGAAATGACTTTGCCGTTCAACTTTTAACTTTTAAGTGACAATCAAAATGTTTCACTTTATATCTTGCTTATGAGGATTCTCCGTATTGATCTGAGTGGCAAGGGCGAGAATCAAAAATTTATGTTGGATTGAATTGTAGGAATGAATCACGCTGAGGTCCCCGAGTGTATTTTCGTTTTGTGGGCTGTAGGCACAAAACCTGGGTAATTGGTTTGGGTGGGTTGGTTGTGGTGCACACGGGGCTGTCTCATCTCAGCTGTGGGGGGGGGGGGTCTGTTATGTTGTGAAATGAGGGACCCGAACTTGAAAGTTTTTGTATTGTCCTACTACCAGATTATTACATAGCTCCCAACTGTCCCTGATTTCGAGAGACTGTCCCTGATTTGGAGAAATGTCCCTCTGTCCCTCATTCTTCCTCATTTGTCCCTCATTTTTGGTCTGATCTTTAGAGTTGATAATAAAGTGCACTTTTTATCTATCAAAAAGTTGTTTTTTTTCCAGCCCTAAACCTTTCATCTGATTTCTAAATTGCTGCATTTGTAAATTCCAAAAGCCAATATAAAGGAATAGTAGTGGTAGAAAAAGCACTTGTGGGTTTAACCAATCTTGTTTTTTGGTACAATTCTCCTTTAACGGGACGTGACAAGGGGTGTGTCCTATGCCTGAATACTTTTGCTGATAGGTGTCCCTCATTCCCATCTCAAAATTGAGTTGGGAGGTATGCTATCATGCCAGTAAAACCATACTTTTGCTAGGAATTTGTGTTAGCAAAATAATGTGTTGGACTTGATTTTATATAGCGCCAACAGTTTACGCAGCGCTTTACAATGTAGAGGGGGGACAGCACAATTACAGTACAATACAGAAGGGACAGAAGGGCCCGGCTCGTAGAGCTTACATTCTAAAGGGAGGGGGTGGTGGTACAAAAGGTAATAGATGTGGGGAATAATTTGATGGGGTTGTTAGGTGGGTGTGGGATCGGATTCCCTAAATAAGTGAGTTTTCAGGGACCTCCTAAAGGTGGACAGGCTAGAGGCTGATCGGATATACGGGGGCAGGGAATTCCAGAGGATGGGAGAGGCTCTGGAGACATCCTAAAGGCAAGCATGGGAGGAGGTAACAAGGGAGTTAGAGAACAGGAGGTAATGAGAGGGGACGATTTGGGCGATATCTGCAGATGAGGTTGGTGATTGTGTTGGCAATGTTTATACCTCACTTCAGGGCCGATCCTAGGGTCACAGACGCCTGGGTGCAGAAATATTTCTGGCGCCCCCACGTGGGTGTGGTCATCTTACCAACTCCTCCCCTTTACAAATGTTACTATGGCAACGACTCAAACACAGAGATGCTCCCCTAAGAAGTCCTCATTACCCTAGGATCTTCCCATGATCTTTTAACAATAAAGAAAATACAGGAAGAGTGTACACTAATGAGACCTGGAGGGGAGTCTCTCTGATGCACACAGAGGGCTGTCTGTTAGAGAATCTGTTAGAAAGAGCCCCCAGACATAATACAGGAGACGGTCAGAGACTGTAGACATGATACAAGAGACGGTCAGAGACTGCAATCATGGTACAGGAGATGGTCAGAGACTGCAATCATAGTACAGGAGATGTTCAGAGACTGCAGACATGCTACAAGAGATGGTCAGAGACTGCAGACATGTTACAAGTGATGGTCAGAGACTGCAATCATAGTACAGGAGATGGTCAGAGACTGCAGACATAATACAGAAGATGGTCAGAGACTGCAGACATGTTACAAGAGATGGTCAGAGACTGCAGACATGTTACAAGAGATGGTCAGAGACTGCAGACATGTTACAAGAGATGGTCAGAGACTGAGGACATGATACAGGAGATGATCAGAGACTGCAGACATGTTACAAGACATGGTCAGAGACTGCAGACATGTTACAAGAGATGGTCAGAGAATGCGGACATATTACAGGAGATGATCAGAGACTGCAGACATATTACAGGAGATGGTCAGAGACTGCAGACATACTACAGGAGATGGTCAGAGACTGCAGACATATTACAGGAGACAGTCAGGGACTGCAGACATGATACAAGAGATGGTCAGAGACTGGAGATATAATACAGGAGATGGTCAGAGACTGCAGACATAGTACAGGAGACATTCAGAGAATGCAGACATGATACAAGAGATGGTCAGAGACTGCAGACATGATACAGGAGATGATCAGAGACTGCAGACATGATACAGGAGATGATCAGAGACTGCAGACATAGTACAGGAGATGATCAGAGACTGCAGACATGATACAAGAGATGGTCAGAGACTGCAGTTCCTATAGATGTTAGTAGATATTGGCCGATCGGCCCTCTCACCTGACCCAGCGATACAGCAACAACGGTTCCTCTGATCAGGAGTCAGCTCACTCTGAATTGCTTGTGGCGACTCCGCTGAGTAGCACCCAGATCTGTATTCTGGCAATGACTCCATTCCTTTCTCCACCAGGGATGGCGCCAGGCTGTGTGTCTTTCCCTCTGGTGGCACAGGTCAGCGGGGTTCTCTCTCTGATGGTGTTCCCTCAGCACTGTCCTCTCCCTCTGGAGTCCTGGGTGTACTTCCCTGAAAGCTTTCTCGGACTCCTGGCTCTCTCTCTCTCTCCCATTCAGCTGAGCATGCTGTGTGGGCTGCAGTTTCCGTGTTACAGTGGGGCTGCCAGTCCTCGGTACTACATGTCCCACAATCCTCCTCTTTGCTCCTTTTTTTTTCTTCCCTGGCCGATATGAAGGCAGGGGGAAGAAACATAGTGCGCCGCTCACTAGTACAGCAGCGCGCGCGAAGAGGAGAGGGTGTCACCTGGTGCGGTAAAACATGGTATCACCCCCCCTCCACCAACTATAGTCGCCCCTCAGTACAGATCCCCCTCCACTAAGTATAGACCCCCCTCCGTCAGTGCAGACCCCTCCCTCAGTATAGACCCCCATCAGTATAGACCCCCCCAGGACAAAACACCCCCCTCTATCAGTATAGACCCCCCTCAGGACAAACCAACCACCCCTCCATTAGTACAGAACCCCCTCAGGACAACCCACCCCCCCTCCATGAGTACAGACCCCCCCAGAAAAAACCACCCCCCCCACATTAGTACAGAACCACCCCTCCTCCATTAGTACAGACCCCCCTGAACAAACCACCCCCCTCCATTAGTGCAGACCCCCCTCAGGACAAACCACCCCCCTCCATTAGTACAGAACCATCCCCCTCCATTAGTACAGACCCCCCCAAAACAAACCACCCCCCCTCCATTAGTACAGACCCCTCTAAAACAAACCACCCCCCCTCCATTAGTACAGACCCCCCAGAACAAACCACCCCCTCCATTAGTACAGACCCCCCGGGACAAACCACCCCCCCTCCATTAGTACAGACCCCCAGAACAAACCACCCCCCTCCATTAGTACAGAGCCCTCAGGACAACCCCCCCTTCATTAGTACAGACCCCCCAGAACAAACCACCCCCTCCATTAGTACAGACCCCCCCAGACAAACCACCCCCCTACATTAGTACAGACCCCCCAGAACAACCCACCCCCCCTCCATTAGTACAGACCCCCAGGACAAACCACCCCCTCCATTAGTACAGACCCCCGGGACAAACCACCCCCCTCCATTAGTACAGACCCCCCCGGACAAACCACCCCCCTCCATTAGTACAGACCCCCCCAAGACAAACCACCCCCCCTCCATTAGTATACACCCCCCCAGGACAACCTCCCCTTCATTAGTATAGACCCCCCCAGGACAACCCCCCTTCATTAGTACAGACCCCCCAGAACAAACCACCCTCCTTCCATTAGTACAGACCCCCAGGACAAACCACCCCCTACATTAGTACAGACCCCCCCCCCGGACAAACCACCCCCCTCCATTAGTACAGATCCCCCCAAGACAAACCACCCCCCTTTATTAGTATAGACCCCCCTAGGACAACCCCCCCTTCATTACACAGGAGGAGGAGAGCTGGAACACGTCGGGCACAGACCCCCCCGTGATGTCACTGCGCGGCTGGTCTCTCTGCACACAGAGACACAGCCGCTACGATCTGTGGCTGGTTCTGCTCTCCTCTGACAGGAGGAGGGAGGGGGGGATGGCTGGGCTTCGGCAAGAGACAGCGATGGCGGGGGCTGCGGTGACCGGTGGAAAGAGCCGCCTACGGACATGGAGAGGAGGAGAAGGTGGGAGGGGAGCACTCTGGCGCTTCAGCGCCCCCACCTCTGTGGGGCCCGGGTGCACTGCACCCCATGCACCCTGGCCAGGACCGGCCCTGCCTCACTTAACTGATTAACGATACATAAAATAAGTGATTAAACCTTTGTCTATAAAAGAAGAAAACGATCGATAACGGTGCGAAAAGATAAACAATTACATTTATTCATACAGAAAAGAAACGTTAGAATAATTAGAAATGATGAAATATCTCAAGTGATGTTGCAGGTACAGTGTTGCCAGGCTACACAGATAATTTAGGCCAAACTCAGACATAGTTACAATGGGCATACACAGGCTATCAATATTTTAAGACAAATCCTAGGACAGAAAAGGTTAGGGAAAAAGTAGAGAGATAAGGGAATTTTTTGATTGAAAATGTATACTTTATTTTGCAAGAAAATATACAAAAAGACAAGTACTTAAACAGGGTACATTCCAATCTGTACTGCGACGCAGCGCATAAATACACTACATAACAATACATTGCCAAGCATACAAATAAATGACATTCATCATGCGGTATGATGCCTAATGTGTTGTGCAGAGTAATAATACCCCGAAACATCACATCATGCATGACGCCGCATTACCCTGAAAGCATTATTTCAGAAACGTCACAAAAGTCAGGTCATACAGTCTAATAACATTCAAATGGGCAACGGGTGTGCTGGGGAGGGTGGAGAGGGTGGGGTAGGGGAGCGAGAAAAGAGTTCACAGGACCGAAGCTTTATTTGAACTGCCAAAGGATACACGGGGGGGGGAATCTTCAGACCTCCTCTTCCTCCTTGAGGTCCATCAAGTGGTAGTCTCTGAGCAGACTGTGGACCAGTCTGCGACAGTCCTCGATGGACATCCTCTCCCGCTGGTGGATGAGGCGCTTTCTGGCGCACCACAAAGTGTCCTTAAAGCAACACAGCACCCGCCAGGCACCGTCAATGTCCTCCTGTGAGTTCCACAGAAGACTCCGTTCAACACACCAAAGTGTGTGATAGCAGTCTGTGGTACAAAGTCTTTGAGTTCAGGTTCCAAAGCCCTTAACAGGTCCTGTGCAAAGGGGCACTCCCAGAAAACATGCAGAGCAGTTTCCTCCTGGATGATGCAAAAGGGGCAGTGCCTGTATCTGCACAGGTTTCTGGCATGCATGAATGTCCTGAGTGGCAACCCCCCTTGGATTGCCATCCATGCCATACATTTTTTTTATATATATATATATATATTTTTGGCTATGTATTATAGCAGAAAGTAAAAATACATAGGTGCAGAGGTGATCAAACACCACCAAAAGAAAGCTCTATTTGTGGGGAAAAAAGGACATACATTTTATTTGGGTACAGCATCGCAATTGTCAGTTAAAGTGACGCAGTGCCGTATCGCAAAAAATGGCCTGGTCAGGAAGTGGGCAAATCCTTCCGCTCCTTGGTTTAAATATAACAAACATGTTATACTTACCTGCTTTGTGCAGTTGGTTTTGCACAGAGCAGCCCCATTCCTCCTCTACTCATGTCCTCACCGGCTCTCCTAGCTCCTCTACCTGCCGAGTTCCCACCATAGCAAGCCACTTGTAAAAAAAATTTCGGGTCATTCGTTATGATCACGATTCGTAAATTCATACATTCGTACATTCATAAATTCGTATATTTGCACATTCGTACATTCATAAATTTGTAAATCAGAAAATTTGTATATTCGTAAATTCGTACATTTGGAAATTAGAAAATTCGTAAATTTGTAATTTTGAAATTTGAAAATCCAAACTAACTATTAAAAATCCAATCTAACTATTAAATTATAGGTATTGGAATTTCCTTTCAAATTTGGCTGTTAGTGAACGTAACAAATACGAATTTATCCGAAGTTACGAATTATGCGAAATAATGAATGCTGCATCTAAACAAATGAAATGGAACAAATTAATAATAAATAATAATAATAAAAAGTTTTATTATTATTATTATTGTTATTTATTATTATTAATTAATTACGTTCCATTCGTTTGGATACGGCATTCGTTATTTCGGATAATTCGTAACTTCGGATAAATTTGTATGTGTTACGTTCACTAACAGCCAAATTTGAAAGGAAATTACAATACTTATAATTTAATAGTTAGTAATAGTTAAGTTATTATTATTTCAGATTTCCAAATTCCCGAATTCACAAATTTACGAACTTACTAATTTACGAATGTACGAATTTACAAATGTTCGAATTAACGAATATTCTGAAAAATTAGTTAAACGGGTTTTCGTTAATTCTCATATATGTCCGAATTAACAAATTTGTCGAAATTCATTGAAAAATAAATTCGGAATGAAACGAATTGCACATGTCTACAAGACACAAGCAAAATATGGCCTGGTCATGAAGAGATGGAAAATCTTCCGGAGCTGAAGTGGATATTTATTAATGCACATCCCCTTCCAAACTGTAAAACGTCACTAAATCCCTTGGTATGAGTATCTGGTGACGGACAGAAGACATGAAGACTCAGTGTTCTGATTAACAAGAGATCGGCTCCCTGGACTGACCCACAGGCCTGCAGCTTGATACACAACAGTTTGTTTTTCCTTATTACTTGCAGTAAACTAGACAAGCGGAATGAAACATTTCGGCAATGGCAGGATGTCCTGTGCTCTCAGCATTCAATATACTTTATGACAGTTCTATGTCAGCCAGGGACACATAAAACTCATACTGTAGCAACATATTGCTGCGGACTAAATCTCCTACGTCACTCTAACTGACTTCCTAACTAGGGTCATGCTACCGGGGTGCTACATTTATTCATGGCTTCTGTCTTCTACTACAGGAAAATGCTAAGCTCTTCAATACCTAAGGAAATTCAAATTCAGTGATGGGCTCCTTTTATTTCATTTCACTGACCATGTGTTATCCAATGTCAGGATTATGAGATTGCAATGCTAAAAGTGAAAATGATGGTAATGTCCTTTTAACATTCTAACTGCCAGGTAAAGATGTGATATGTAAACAAAAAGGAGAAGCGCAAACATTATAAATAAATTGTGATCAATAAAAAAAATCACCAAACTACTAATAAGTGATAACCAACATGAAATATCAAGAAATGTGAATAAATTATGAAGGATGAATAAAAAACATGTTCACAAAAACATTATTTGGATTATTGTGTCAAAAAAAGTCCAAACAGAAACAAAGTAACAAGTGAAAAAAACAACAGAAGATCAAGTTTCCCTTGAGTGTGAAAAGCAGCATCATTAATCTTCTGTTGTTTTTTCACTTGTTACTTTGTTTCTGTTTGGACTTTTTTTGACAGAATAATCCAAATAATGTTTTTGTGAACACGTTTTTTATTCATCCTTCACAATTTATTCACGTTTCTTGACATTTCATGTTGATTTCATTATCACTTATTGGTAGTTTGGTGTTTTTTTTTTTTTATTGATCACAATTTATTTATAAAGTTTGCGCATCTCCTTTTTTGTTTATATATCTATGTGGGAATTAAGTATTTAATTTTATCAGGAGATAGCAGCATTTACACAGGTTTGCCATTTTTTTCACCTTTTTTATTTTAGGTATTTTTATGAGTGTTTTGGGTGAGCGCAGATTTTTCTTTATACTCAAAGATGTGATTCGGTAAACAAGTGCTGCCCTGAAATATGGTGCGAATGATAATCAAATATAGATTGTGATAAAAAGTGCCAAAGTGCAAATAATAATAAAGAAAGTCCAAAAAAACTTGAACGATAGAGTCTCAACTTGGGGGGGGGGGGGGCACCAAGGTGTATCCCCAAATCTAGGGGGTCCATATAGGTGACCACCAATAAGTGTATATGAATCATCAGTCTGAATTCCACCGTGGTGTGGTAATCCGCTACCAAAAATAGTGCAGGCACGCTTACCAGAAAATTTGGACTCAAATACCGTTAGGCAGAGAGTCAACAAAGCTGAAGTGATTTCAAATCACATAGGGTTTCCCACACCCATTCCTCCGGGGACCTATTAGAAGGCCACAACACAATAATTTCCAAACTGGGCAAAGACCCCTCTTTAGTCACAAATTACAAGCCAATATCACTATTAAACATGGATATCAAATTCTTCGCTATAATTCTCACCAACCGCCTTCTCCCTTTACTTCCACAGCTAATATCTCTGGACCAAGTGGGCTTCATACCAGGAAGGGGGGCAAGGGATAACACCCAACATACATCATTGGCTTACCTCCACCCACCAACAAGGTTTTCTTCTTATCCCTGGACAAAGAGAAGGCAATCACTAGAGTGGCCTGGTACTTTATGACCGAAATGGTTAAGGCGCTTGGCCTTCGTGACCATATGCTACACTTTATTCCAGCAGTTTACTTATGCTCCCACAGCTAAGGTTGCGTTTAAATAGAAAAGACAATTAATGGAAATTCGGGTACCTGTTTGAATATAAAATAATCTCTGATTATAATGGTTGCTGACACAAAATAAAAATTTCTTCAGGCGTGCGCTTCGAGCCTCACTTTCACAGCACACTTTCAATACAATTGGGCATGCGCTATAGCTGGGGATGGCCTCCAAGCCTCTCCCCAGGGCGATACTGACCATGCGCCGTAACCAGGGATGGCATCAGGCGTGCACAACAAGCCTCCCTTTGGAAAGTGACTTTTCGGCAAAGCAAATGCCCCGAGTGTCGCTGTTAAACCTGCTCCAGGCTGCTATTTTAAAGAATTAAAATCTACCATTGACTATATTAGGGGAAGAAAACTTCATTTCCCACTAAAAATGGGCAAAGTGCAGAGAAGCCATGGGAAATAAAACATACAAAATATGAAAAGCCAATCCACGTGAATATCATAGAAAATGATATTCATAAAAATAGTAAATAGTGCATAATAATACCAGAAAAAAATAGATAAATAAATACTGTCATAAAAATCATAAATATCCACTTGTGAAAGCAATAAAACAAGATATATAAAAATAACATGCTAAAAAAATAACACAAATGTAAACTAGAAGAATTCACATCATGTCCCAGGGAAACAATTAAAAATTAAAAATATAAATGAAAAAAGGGTCTCATGCTGCATTAATGAAATCGTTAATGTCCCACTTCACGTTTTGGATTGTTTCCCTGGGACATGATGTGAACTCTTCAATTAACATTTGTGTTATTTTTATACGATGTTTTTTTTACACACCCCTTGCGCACACCTAAGATTATATTCCATTTTTCAAACAGTGAATTGGATGTGATCCGGCACACACACATTATAGCACACATGGCGACCTCCATCCCTAAATTAGTTTATAGAAGAGGAAAGCTGTGGGACTTTGAATGAGGCGACTGCCATGTCAGATATAGACAAACACAACATAAAGTTGAAGTTACAGTACATGATTTATTGTTACATTGAAGAAAAATATTGTACCAAATAGATAGGTAGTCACATGACTTACACTAAATATGCTGCTACAGTACATAGCATGCAATACAAATAGGAATTAGACATAATAAATATACATGATAAAGATAAATGGGTTAGAAAACATGTATTATAGGTAACAGGTAACTTTGGGCATCTAGTGGCACTCAACACGTTTCTTGGCATTACAGCCATTCATCAGGAGTGTTATGAAGTATTATACTGGAAAGGAAATGGACAGGGGTTAATGATGTCCTTTAATTAGGGAGGACAGAGAGATTATATCTCAACTTGCAGAAGAGAGTTTAACAAGACTCGTGGCCACTCATTAAAATTAGAAGAAAAGAGGTTTAACCTTAAACTACGTAGAGGGTTCTTTACTGTAAGAGCGGCAAGGATGTGGAATTCCCTTCCACAAGCAGTGGTCTCAGCGGGGAGCATTGATAGCTTCAAGAAACTATTAGATAAGCACCTGAATGACCACAACATACAGGGATATACAATGTAATACTGACACATAATCACACACATAGGTTGGACTTGATGGACTTGTGTCTTTTTTCAACCTCACCTACTATGTAACTATGTAACATGGTGGAGATAAATTACTTACTTACTACTAGACATGTGCGCCGTCAATAAATTTGTTTCGTTTTGTTCCGTTCTGTTTCGTATTAGAATTAATTCGTATTTCATCATTCATGTCCGAAATACAATTTGGATTTGTACGAAATACGAATTTTCGTTAGGTTCGTTAACTTTTCATAACAATTACGAATGTTCGTTATGATGAATTTATCATTATGAGTGGCTTCCACCATCCCTGTGCTGTGCTGACTTCCTGGGGCTTTTAACTTCATCATAACGGATAATCGTAATTAACAAACATTCTTATTTTCAAGAAAAAGTTTTAAAAATGGCTGTTTTTTCAGGAGCAGTGATTTTAATAATGCTTAAAGTGAAAGAATAAAAGTGAAATATTCCTTTAAATTTCGTACCCGGGGGGGTGTCTATAGTATGCCTGTAAAGTGGCGCATCTTGCCCTGTGTTTAGAACAGTCCCTGCACAAAATGACATTTCTAAAGGAAAAAAGTCATTTAAAACTACAAAAGTACAAGTGGCTATAATGAATTGTCGGTCCCGGCAATACAGATAGAAGAAGTCATTGAAAAAAACAGCATGGGATTCCCCCAGTCCATTACCAGTCCCTTTGGGTCTGGTATGAATATTAAGGGGAACCCCGAACCAAAATTTAAAAAAAAATTTGTGTGGGGGTCCCACCAAATTTCCTACCAGGCTCTTCAGGTCTGGTATGGATATTAAGGGGAACCCCACGCCAACATTTTTTTTAAAAATGGCGTGAGGGTCCCCCTCAAAATCCATACCAGACCCTTCAGGTCTGGTATGGATTTTAAGGGGAACCCCGCGCCAAAATTTAAAAAAATGGCGTGGGGGTCCCCCCAAAAATCCATACCAGACCCTTATCCGAGCACGCAACCTGGTAGGCCGCAGGAAAAGAGGGGGGGACAAGAGAACACCCCCCTCCTGAACCATACCAGGCCACATGCCCTCAACATGGGGAGGGTGCTTTGGGGGTAGCCCCCCAGCACCTTGTCCCCATGTTGATGGGGACAAGGGCCTCATCCCCACAACCCTTGCCCGGTGGTTGTGGGGGTCTGCAGGCGGGGGGCTTATCGGAATCTGGAAGCCCCCTTTAACAAGAGGACCCCCAAATCCTGGCCTCCCCCTGTGTGAAATGGTAACAGGATACAAATGTACCCCTACCATTTCACAAAAAAGTGTCAAAATGGTAAAAATGACAAGACACGGCTTGGGACAAGTCTTTTATTAAAAAAAATAATAATAAAAATGTCCCACAAAGTCTTCTTCTTCTTCTCTTGCTCCGCCGACGGACCGAAAAAGAAAAAAAAACCCACGACCGACCTGCCTCCATGGGAGGCTCCCGCCATATGACGCGTCTTTGCTTTGACAGTTCTTTTATAACTGAGGGCAGGGCCACACCGTGACGTCCCCAGATGACCCCGCCCCCTCTGACACACGGGGACTTCCCTATGGCATCAGAGGGGGCGGGGCTAATTCTGATAACAAATTGCTGAACACTGTTACGGCCCAGTGTAAGGGTAATAAAGAGAGGTTGATAAAGTATGTTAGGTGTGACAGGTCACTGGGAGTGGGTGTCTTCCACCCAAATATTTGTCATACAGTGAATTGGATGTGACCTGGCACACACACATTATAGCACACATGGCGACCTCCATCCCTAAATTCGTTTATAGAAAAGGAGAGCTGTGGGACTTTGAATGAGGCAACCACCATGTCAGATATAGACAAACACAATATAAAGTTGAAGTTACAGTACATGATTTATTGTTACAGTGAAGAAATATATTGTATCAAATAGATAGGTAGTCACATGACTTACACTAAATATGCTGCTACATAGCATGCAATACAAATAGGAATTAGACATAATAAATATATTTGGTGGGGACGAGGCTTGGCCTCCTACTCATCGGCGTCATGCTTTGACGCTGCTATCGGCGGTGTTATAGACGTTGATTCCAAGTCCTTTTTCCATCCTTAGCCATGCATGAGATGGGTGGAGACCCACTGCTGATGGCTCCTCCACATGCAGCTGGGAATCCTCTCCCCGCCTCTCTTGTGCAGTTTGGATAATCGGGCATGACATTGATGGGGCCCCTTCCTGGGGCCCCTCAGTGCAAGAAACATGAAAGCCCACATGGAGTTTGCTAAAAAAAAACACCCGAAGGACATCAAGATGGTGAGAAATAAGATTCTCTGGTCTGATGAGACCAAGATAGAACTTTTTGGCCTTAATTCTAAGAGGTGTGTGTGGAGAAAACCAGGCACTGCTCATCACCTGTCCAATACAGTCCCAACAGTGAAGCATGGTGGTGGCAGCATCATGCTGTGGGAGTGTTTTTCAGCTGCAGGGACAGGACGACTGGTTGCAATCGAGGGAAAGATAAATGCGGCCAAGTACAGGGATATCCTGGACGAAAACCTTCTCCAGAGTGCTCAGGACCTCAGACTGGGCTGAAGGTTTACCTTCCAACAAGACAATGACCCTAAGCACACAGCTAAAATAATGAAGGAGTGGCTTCACAACAACTCCGTGACTGTTCTTGAATGGCCCAGCCAGAGCCCTGACTTAAACCCAATTGAGCATCTCTGGAGAGACCTAAAAATGGCCGTCCACCAACATTTACCATCCAACCTGACAGAACTGGAGAGGATCTGCAAGCAGGAATGGCAGAGGATCCCCAAATCCAGGTGTGAAAAACTTGTTGCATCTTTCCCAAAAAGACTCATGTCTGTATTAGATCAAAGGGGGCTTCTACTAAATACTGAGCAAAGGGTCTGAATACTTAGGACCATGTGATATTTCAGTTTTTCTTTTTTAATAAATCTGCAAAAATGTCAACAATTCTGTGTTTTTCTGTCAATATGGGGTGCTGTGTGTACATTAATGAGGGGAAAAATGAACTTAAATGATTTTAGCAAATGGCTGCAATATAACAAAGAGTGAAAAATTTAAAGGGGTCTGAATACTTTCTGTCCCCCCACTGTATATATATATATATATATATATATATATATATATATATATATATATATATATATAAAACGCAGAGGCGATCAAATACCACCAAAATAATTTTTACAAGGCAATAGATTCGAGAAAACTCTGTTCATACAAGTTACTTTTTCTTGATGATGGAAATGGAATATGAGGCATTGGATGTTCCTGATGGAGACCCGTTGTGTGACATTTCCAAAGAACATCCTTATTACGGCTCACTTCTTCACATTATAGGGAATTTACTTTAAAGGATCAATTAGTAGCAGCAATCCACCATCATGCAAAGTGCCGGACTTTTTGTTCTCTCGTTCTCTCTTCCTGGAGAATATAGCGGGATCATCGGAGGAGATACAACTATCTGAACCCTCGTTTTTTCCTATAATTTTGATACAGAAAAGTAGTGTGAAATGATAGCTCATTTGGGTCATTAGTAAGTAGAAAGAAGGCGCCTCACTTATCTACTTTATACATGATGCATCGCTCTTTCTGTCGCTCTATTCTTTTTTTTTTTCATGTTTCTCTTTTATGCAGTACATGGGCGAGGATAATGTCAGGATGGATGACAAGACGCAGGGAGCTGGCAGGTTTTGTTACAAGGTTGTTTAACCCCTTCCCACCCACAACCTGTATAATGACCCGCCACGGTACATATACTGCGACGGGCCGGCACGTCCAGGCAAAATTATCGTAAAAAAAAACAGGGTTACCGGCAATAATGGCTACCGAAAACATGCGTGATTTTTTCCCACGATTTTATCACGCTTATATGAAGTTGATTTTTTTTTTTTTTACCAAAGACATGTAGCAGAATACATTTTGGCCCAAATGTATGAAGAAATTTGATTTTATTGGATATGTTTTATAACAGAAAGTAAAAAATGTATTTTTTTTTTTCAAAAATTTCAGTCTTTTTTCACTTTTTTCACTTTTATCGCAAACCCCCCCCAAAAAAAAACGGTGGTGATCGAATACCACCAAAAACAAAGCTCTATTTGTGTGAAAAAAATGATAAAAAATTAATTTGAGTACGGTGTTGCATGACCAAGCAACTGCCAGTTAACCACTTGCCGACCAGCCGCCATCGCTATAGCGACGACGGCAGGTCTGCACATCCCCGCAAATCGCCGTAGGTGTACGACGGCTTCTTTAAGGCGGGGGGGACCCAATGCTTACTTTAGAAGTATAAGATAGGCACGAGAGGCAGTATTACACCAAATAGATAATACAAGCGCATCACTTTATTTATTTTTATACAAAACTGTGGGGTGTCACTAATTGATTGCAGCTGTATTACCTTTTCACACTTAATACAAAACTTTATTCCAGTTTAGCGCTTTAGGAATTTTATAATTGGGACCCAATGCGCATGGCCGGCGGCCGCGATGTCCGCCGGCCACCCGCGATCCTTTGTAACGAGAGCCAGAACGGGGATCTGTCAATGTAAACAAACAGATCCCCGTTCTGACAGGGGAGTTAGAGAGAGATCTGCTGTTCCTAGTGATTAGGAACGCCGATCTCTCTCCTTCTCCAGTCAGCCCAGCCCCCACACAGTTAGAAACACCTTCCAGGGAACATATTTAACCCCTTGATCGCCCCCTAGTGTTAACCCCCTCCCTGTCAGTGACATTTACACAGTAATCAGTGGCTATTTTTAGCTCTGATCGCTGTGTAAATGTCACTGGTCCCAAAATAGTGTCGAAAGTGTCCGATCTGTCCGCCGCAATGTCGCAGTCCCGCTAAAAAGCACGAATCACCGCCATTACTAGTAAAAAAAAATAGTAATAATAATGCCATAAATGTATCCCCTATTTTGTAGACACTATAACTTTTGCGCAAACCAATCAATATACATTTAATGTGATTTGTTTTTACCAAAAATATGTAGAAGAATACATATTGGCCTAAACTGATGATTTTTTTGGATATTTGTTATAGAAATTTTTTTTTTTTTTTTTAAATTGTAGCTCTTCTTTTTTTGTTTTTTGTTATTTTTGTTTTTTTACAATAAAGATTTTATTTATTTCAGACAAGAAGCAAATTTACAATCCGTAAGTCATTTGTACAAACTTAAACAAAATACATATGCCTCTTTTTTTGTTAATAGTGCAAAAAATAAAAACCGTAGAGGTGATCAAATACCACCAAAAGAAAGCTCTATTTGTGGGGAAAGAAGGACGTCAATTTTGTTTTGGTGCAACATCGCACGACCGCGCGATTGTCAGCTAAAGTGACGCAGTGCCGAATCGAAAAAAAAAATTGCCTGGTCATTAAGGGGGAAAAATCTCCCGGTCTGTAAGTGGTTAAAGTAGCGCAGTGTTGGTGGCCACGCAAAAGGGAGAAATTCCTCACAAAATGGTTCTATTGGCATGAATTTGTCTGTTCTGAGGAGTTCGAGGAGCTGGGGGCTTAGTTCCCTGGAGAAGAGCCATTACAGCCCCCCACCCCCGGTCATGGTTGGGAGACTGGTCTGGTTGGTGGCATCCCTTTCCCTCTTTGTCCCCCACCCTTCTTCCCCCCCCCCACTTTCCTTATCGCTAGAGCCTTTAGGGTCACCTCTGCTTTTTTTTTTACTTATAAATATGGAACACAGTGTTTGCCGTGCAAAAAAAAATGACTCTCTAGACCCGGAAGTCCAGGGTTGTTATCTCTGAGATGTTGGACCATGTTCTCCTACAATGTGGTGTTTGTTTATTTTGTCTTGTATTTAGATTGCTTCCTTTTCATGCACACCGGTGTGGTGGTTTCTGTATTTCCATATGTGGTACCTAAATATTATTATTATTATACAGGATTTATATAGAGCCGGCAGTTTACGCAGCACTTTACAACATTAGGGCAGATAGTACAATTACAATACAATTTAATACAGGAGGAATCAGAGAGCCCTGCTCATTAGAGCTTACAATCTAGGAGGGAGGGTCAAGTTATACAAGTAATAGCTGTGGGGGATGAGCTAATGGAGAAAATAGTGCAGTTATTAGATGGAGGCAGGATAGGCTTCTCTGAAGAGGAAAGTTTTTAGGGATCGCCTAAAAGTGGATAAATTTGGAGACAGTCTGACAGATTGGGGTAGGGAATTCCAGAGGATGGGCGAGGCCCGGGAGAAGTCCTGGAGGCGGATATGGGAGGAGGTGATGAGGGAGCTAGAGAGCAGGAGGTCTTGGGAGGAACGGAGAGGGCGATTAGGTTGGTATTTTGAGACTAGGCTAGTGATGTAGCTGGGGGCAGAGTTGTGGATGGCTTTGTAACTTATTGTTAGTACTTTGAATTTAATTTGTTGGGCGAGTGGTAGCCAATGGAGGGATTGGCAGCGAGGGGTAGCAGACACTGAGCGGTTTGTAAGGTGGATGAGTCTGGCAGCAGTATTCATGATGGACTGAAGGGGGGATAGTCTATTTAAAGGTAAGCCAATGAGGAGGGAGTTGCAGTAGTCAAGGCGAGAGATAACCAGGGAGTGAATGTGGTTTCATTGGTTTGAAAGGGATGTAGTTTAGAGATGTTGCGGAGGTTGGGGCAGCAAGATCTGGAAAGTGATTGGATGTGGGGCCGAAAGTAGAGTTAAGAATAATGGAAAAAAAAAAAGAGGTAGCGCATAGCAAAAAATGCCCTGGCCATGAATGGGGGGGGGGGACCTTCTGGAGCTGAGGAGGATATTAAGGTTCCCCAGCTCAATGTCCCAGTCTTTGGTAAAGTTACTAATTATCATCCCCTTGAGAGCCTCCAGTCGACACCTCAATGCACAGCTGGTGGTTCTCAAAAGGCTCATTTAGAAGTGCAAGAAAATTTGAGTGCCCGTTAATGCACCTAATGTGTTAAAAGTTTTTGACAAGCTTTTTTTTCAATCTTTTATATTGAAATTCTACAGTTTACATAGATATTCATAATAAAACACATTTCATTTTTCCTCGGTTATACAGCATTCATAACATTTCCTAGTTATATTGGGCGTTAACCCTTATGGTATTGCTAATATTGAGTGTTACTCTGGTGTAGAGATTTAACTGTAAGCTCGGCCCTTCGCGATCTCTCTATTTGGTCGCAGTGGCCGGCTTTAAGCCGTGATTATGAATCCCTTCTAGCTTATGCATTCAATTCAACTATCTGAAGAGGTTTAATGGCTGTGTAGATGATATAGAATACTTTTTAACAACGTAACAAAAAAACAGAAACAGAATTTAGTCACTGTGATGCTTATTATCTTGTTTAAGGTCCCATTGTGGTCAACCCTTATTGTTAGACCTTCAGACTGCTAGGGTTTTACTCGTTTTGAGTACCAATCGTACCATGGAGCCAATGGTTTGGACACTTTTTCATAATTCCCCATTGCTGAGGATTGTAGGACCTCATAGGTGCCATGAGTGTGTGTGGTGGTGTTAATTACTTCCGAGATTGTTGGAGCCTCTACGTCCTTCTAATGTCTAATGCCGCGTACACACAAGCGGACTTTACGGCAGACTTTGCCCGGTGGACTTTTCGATAGACTTTCTGAATGAACGGACTTGCCTACACACAATCAACCAAAGTCCGTCGAATTCGTACGTGATGACGTACGACCGGACTAAAATAAGGAAGTTCATAGCCAGTAGCCAATAGCTGCCCTAGCGTAGCTTTTTGTCCGTCGAACTAGCATACAGACGAGCGGACTTTTCGACCGGACTCGAGTCCGTCGGATAGATTTGAAACATGTTTCAAATCAAAGTCCGTCCAACTTTTGAGAAAACAAAGTCCGCTGGAGCCCACACACGATCGAATTGTCAGACGAAATTCCGTCCGCCGGGCAAAGTCTGCCGTAAAGTCCGCTCGTGTGTACGCGGCATAAGAATCGTTAGTCTGGTATCTAGCATAATAAGAGATATTACAGTTCTGTGGAGGGATGGTATGGAGTCCAGTTCTAATGAGAGTATTGCCATTCCTTGTTTTAATGGTTGGTTAAGTTGTGTAATAGTAGTCATGATTATTTCAGTCTGGGACCCAAGCATTCTTAGTTTAGGGCAGCTCCACAGGATGTGGATCAGTTTTTGACAAGTTTTTGATGTGTTTGTGTCACATTAAAAAACTCTTGCCAGGAATCCCCTGTGTGTTGTTGTTTTTTTTTTGTATGGATTTCTTTGTATTATCTTGGCTAGTAACACTTTCTAATCACAGTTCATTCCATAGGGGTGTTTCTAATGACTTTGCAGAGCGTTTGCAAGTGTTTGGGGAGCGGCAAAGCCTGGCGAATGACACGTGTGGAGTCCATTTTGACACAACACAATTCGACGCAACGCTAACACAACCACGTGAACAACACTGGGCGCTGCAATGCACACAATTTTGACAGGGGTTTCAAAAACGCTGCATAGGACATGGAAAAAAAAGGCTAAGTGATTCAACTATGCGTGAAAACATAGGAACTGGGGTGCAGAAAAATAGAAAAATGGCAGCAGGTGCTCTGGACTGATGAGTGAAAATGTGAAATATTTGGCTGTAGCAGGATGCAGTTTGTTGGGGGGAAGGGCTGGAGAGCGGTACAATAATGAGTGTCTGCAGCCAACTGTGAAGCATGGTGGAGGTTCCTTGCAAGTCTGGGGCTGCATTTATGCAAATGAACCTTGGTCAGGATCGATGGTCTCCTCAATGCTGAGAAATACAGGCAGATACTTCTCCATCATGCCATACCATTAGTGAGGGGTGTGATTGGCCCCAAATGTATTCTGCAGTAGGACAACCACCCCAAACACACAGTCAATGCCATTAAGAACTATCTTCAGTGTAAAAAAGAACAAGGAGTCCTGGAAGTGATGGTTTGGCCCCCACAGAGCCCTGATCTCACCATCATGGTGTCTGTCTGGGATGACATGAAGAGACAGAAGGATTTGAGACAGCCGACATCCAGAGAAGATCTGTGCTTAGTTCTCCAAGATGTTTGGAACAACCTACCTGCCGAGTTCCTTCAAAAACTGTGTGCAAGTCTACCTAGAAGAAGGCAAAGGGGGGATCACCCCAAATATTGATTTGAGTTAGATTTCTCTTCATTTACTTTCTATAAAATTAGCAAATAATAATATGCAATAAACAATTAATAAAATAAGTGTAAAATAATAATAATAATAATAATAATAATAATAATAATAATAATAATAATAATAAAAAAGGAAGTACTTGTTAGGGGTTGCACACACGGAAAGAAAAGAGTAATTTTATATAGTTAAAAAAAAAAAATAGCACTGCAAAGATCATCCACAAGAGTTTTTTTTTTTTTCTACTTACAGTAAATTCTGCCTGTGGCTTTTTAGCTACTACTCCACATTTAAAGCTTCAATTTTAAAATGCATTTACTGGTATATTTAACAGACCAAAGGGAAGATAATAATAATAATAATAATAATAATAATAATAATAATAATAATAATAATAATAAACACTTATTTTAGGGTTTGCATATAATTAAAAATCTGGACACAGGGAATGAGAAGGGGAATCATTTTATCTAGCTAAAAAAATTAGCACTGCAAAGTTCATCCACAAGAGTTTTTTTTTTTCTACATCTTCAGAAAAAAAATCTGCCTGTGGCTTTTTAACTACTACTTCACATTTGAAGCTTCAATTTTAAAATGGATTTACTGGTATACTTAACAGACCAAAAGGAAGATAATAATAATAATAGTAAAAAAATGTATTTTATTGTTAATATCTGCACACCGGGAATGAGAAAGGGAATCATTTTTTATCTAGTTATAAAAAAAATTTAAAAAATAGCACTGCATAGATCATCCTTAAGATTTATTTTTTTTATAAGATATAAAAAATCTTCAGTGTAAATTCTGCCTGTGTTTTTTTTTAGCTATCACTCCAGATTTGAAGCTTCAATTTTAAAATGCATTCACTGGCATATTTAACAGACCAAAACAAAGATATTAATAACAATAATAATAATAATAGACACTTATTTTGGGGTTAGCATATTATTTAATATCTGCACACAGGGACTGAGAAAGGGAATTATTTTATCTAGTTAAAAAAGAAAAAAAAAACAATTAGCACTGCAAAGACCATCCATACAAGTTTTTTTTTTTTATTTTTTTATAATGAGATATGAAAAATCTTCGATGTAAATTCTGCCTGTGGCTTTTTAGCTACTACTCCACATTTGAAGCTTACATTTTAAAATACATTCACTGATATATTTAACAGACCATATTGAAGATAATAATAACAATAATAATAATAATAGACTCTTATTTTAGGGTTGGCATATAATTTATTATCTGCACACAGGACTGAGAAAGGGAATTATTTGATCTAGTTAAAAAAATGTAAAAAAAACTTAGCACTGCAAAGAATATCCACAGGAGTTTATTTTTATGAGATATGAGAAATCTTCCGTGTAAATTCTGCCTGCGGCTTTTTAACTACTGCTCCACATTTGAGGCTTCAATTTTTACTCCCTGAAGAGGTCAATAAAACAGGCCTGTCATAGCCGTCACGCCGCTCTCTAATTTACCGTACATCCATTCGCTTTCATAGCACTTCAATATCAGCAGATATTGTCTCACAAAACCGCGGATAGGAAGTGACAAGTGCGCCGCCGCCTTAAAGGTCATGACCAAGTAAGCTAATATTGATCTGACATGAACAAACACTACGGAGAAGGCAAAAGTAACAGCTTCACAGTTCCTTAAAGCAGAACTTTGGCCAAAAGACGCAAATAGAAATACATATGTTTACTGTTTCACTTGCCAAAGGCTTTTGAAATTCTTTAGAGCCAGTCTTAGGATTTACACATATGTGCCAAATGGAATCGCCAAGTTGGTGACAAACTGGTTCTGCATTTTATCTTCCCATTTCATCTTTCTGCCTCCACTATTATTTTTTTTTTTAGACAATACATTAATATTGATTATATCCAATTCACAAGTCGGGTCACGGTCAGGGGCCAGGCTTGGAGACCACTGGCTATCGCAGTAGAGAGGCTCCCTCTGACCAGCTGGATAAGTATACAAGCAGGCCACCCTGGCAGATGACGTGGGAAGCACCTGAGGTGCAGGGTCTAAGTCTTAGCCGGTGTTCACCAGAGCTCTTGATGGCGGATATGGGTTTTGCTGTATCAGGTTGTGGTTCTCAGAATCGCCCCACCAGGTGGTGAGCAAGCCGGGGGGGTCCAGTAGCAGATATAACAGGTAGGAATCAAGCAGAAGTGTAGTCAGTAAACAAGTCAAAGGTAGGTAACAAGACAAAGATCAATAACAAGTGGCTGCAGGTTGGGATCAAGCAGAAGAAAGGTTGAGGAACAAGTCAAAGGTCGGTAACAAGCCAAAGGTCAGTAACAAGTTGGTTGCAGGTTGGAATCAAGCAGATGAGTAGTTGAGGAACAAGTCAAAGGTCGGTAACAAGCCAACGGTCAGTAACAAGTGGTTGACGGTTGGGATCAAGCAGAAGAGTAGTTGAGGAACAAGTCAAAGGTCGGTAACAAGCCAAAGGTCAGTAACAAGTGTTTGCCGGTTGGGATCAAGCAGAAGAGTAGTTAAGGAACAAGTCAAAGGTTGGTAACAAGCCAAAGGTCAGTAACAAGTGGTTGCAGGTTGGGATCAAGCAGATGAGTAGTTGAGGAACAAGTCAAAGGTCGGTAACAAGCCAACGGTCAGTAACAAGTGGTTGACGGTTGGGATCAAGCAGAAGAGTAGTTGAGGAACAAGTCAAAGGTTGGTAACAAGCCAAAGGTCAGTAACAAGTGGTTGCCAGTTGGGATCAAGCAGAAGAGTAGTCAAGGAACAAGTCAAAGGTCGGTAAGTAGTAGCAAAGATACGGACGGCAGCAGGTGTGACAAGAGGGAGATATTGGCTGGAAGGAGCACAATAATCTGGCAAACAGGAAGCGCAGAGACGTGGCTTAAAGTGGATGTAAACCCGATTCATGAGATTTGAGCTGGGCACATATATCCGTAGTGTTTTCTTATCTCTCTTCAAAGCCCTAAGTCCCATAACTGTCTCCTGCTTCGTTCTGCTGTTATCAGCATTATAACTTCTGACAAGTTCTCTGTCAACTGTGATAAAACCAGGCTGAAATTTGTGTCAGGGTGGGGGGGCTAAAAAAAAGATTAGCAAATAGCTGGTCAATTTACAGCACAACTCCGAAAGTCTCTGTCTATGAGGGGAGGGCGTGTGTGCCTTTTCTTCCAATCAGCTGTCTCACAATGTATGGCAATACTCCCCTCCTCCTGCTGGAACGGGAAGAGAAAATTCTAACAGGACATGCACTTTCTAAACAGTATATAAAGACAGCAGATATACATGTAAAACTTATGTAGGGAGATTTGTTTCATTCCTGTGTATCATCTGAGGCTGTTCACTTCACTGGGTATATGTGAGGGTTTGCATTCACTTTAAATCAGGATGTTCATGGGAGGAGCAAAGAGTTAGGGTCGCAAGAAACAAAACATATGCCAAGATTGTTAAAGCCAGGGGTAGGCAACCTCGGCAATCCAGCTCTGGTGAAACTACAAATCACCATCATGCCTCTGCCTCTAGGAGTCATGCCTATGATTTTGAGGGTCTTGCAATGTCTCATGGGACTTGTAGTCTCACCACAGCTGGAAGGCCGAGTTTGCCTACCCCTGGTCTAAGCAATCGGGCAAGGAGCTGTCCAGCATCTCAGGTGGCTCAGTGAGAAGAGCTGCTGCCAGACACAGCAGAGATCCTGGGTTCAGGTCCTGGCCCTGTCGGGTAGTGAATCAGGGGAGTAATCAAGCAAAACTAGGAAGTAACAGAGTGACCACTGTGGTGTGAAGTTGGGTAGATCCCAAAATCATCCAGACAGTACTGTATGAACATGAGACACCTGCTCTCCATGAGTTCCCCTTCCCCAATATCTGTGTTAGTATGTTTGGGTCGTGTTGTCACAGCCCTTCTATCAGTCACGCTCAAGAATTTCCTAAGTAAAAAATATCTAAGGTTTGTGCCGGACTAAAGCCTCTATTAGACTATTGGATTGTTAGCCAACAAAATCGTGGAATTTTGTCCGATGGGCATTGGCCCAAACTTGTCTTGCATACACACGGCACACAATTGTTGGCCAACAATCACGAACTGAGTGACGTACTGTGTGGTTTTCAGCTCTTTAGCACCACCCTTTGGGCTCCTTCTGCTAATTTCGTGTTAGTAGAAGTTTGGTGAGTGTTGATTCACGCTTTTCTTTTCACGTTTTTCATTTAGCACTTTCCATTTTGCGCTTTTCATTTTGCACTTTTCAGTTTCTGAACGGCCTTTCGTCCACTAGCCATGTTGAGGAATCGGAGGAGATAACGTGTTATTTATTATTGGCCTTGGAGTTATTGGTTTGACATTATTTTTTTGGTTGAATAATAATGATTTGATTTGGTATATTTTCTTCAAATGACAGTTTGGGAGTCGGCAGTTACATTTAAAAAAATACAATGTAAAATTAACAAGGGACACCAACATAGTTGCATCTTTGATCTTAAAAACTACGGGATAATGGTGTTGTGGTAACTTGCCCAAAAAAAAAAAAAGAAGCATAATAAAGCAAAATATTATTCTTGATATCACTAGAAAAAAAAAAAGCCTTTGAAAATTTGTTTGCAATAAAGCATCACCAGCAAAGCAGCTTCATTATTATCCCATTAAAGAAGAAGAGAATTGTGCGCTGCATTTCGAGATTTCATAATTTGCCGCGTCACGAATGTTAATTCTCCATTACGAACGCTAATTTACCAGACCGACCGCTTCCGGCTCGTCCTTGCTTCCCAGCATGCGTGTTTGTACTTTGGACTTTTGTCGGACGGACTTGTGTACACACGCTCGGAAAATCCAACAACAGACATTTGTCCGCTGGAAATTTTAAAACCTGCCATCCAATGCTTGTCGGCGGAAAATCCGACAACAATTGTCCGATGGAGCTTACACACGATCGGATTTTCCGCCAACAGCCTGTCATCGAACATTTCCTGTCTGAAAATCTGATCGTGTGTACGAGTCTTTAGTTCGGCCAAACCTTGGGGGGAAGCTGTCACATGATAGCAGGCCGCCAGCCCAACCAGCTGCGTCCATAAAACTCCCGACCCGGCAGCCGCAGAAAACAGTGGAGCAGGCATGCTAGGGACACTATTGACCCAATTTGGGCATGGGGCCATATTAGGTCAATGATGTCACCAGTATTCCTGCACCTTTGTTACGTGTGGCTGCTGGGCAGGGGATTCCATGGATGCAGCTGATCCAGTCACCTCCTATCACGTGACAGTTTTCCTTTAACCCATTCTTAGCTAGTTCTTACTCAGAACCCAAAAGCTGTAAGCAGCCTTGCTGGAAATAGGAAGTTAAGCCAACATACTGACATTACTTCAGAGGCTGTTGGGACAAGAACAGTTTTAACATTTTTAGTTCAGCTAACCTTTATCTGCCAGAGCCATTTTACGCTTGAAGGTTAGTTAAAACCCCCCAAACATATCATTTTTGAAAGCAGCTGCCCGGGAGAAAATAGTGCTGGTAGTTGCAATTTTTCATGCCACATGAAATTAGCGCAATCCTCTATCAATCCCATATTTTCAGTTAAGAATATACTAAAGTTAATTTTGGTCACACTACCACAATATAGTACCCATTTTTTTCTGGCAAAATATAAAAGATGAGATTGTGTTGAGTAACGAGATAAAAACACGGAACGCTTTTAAATTAAAGTGATTGTAAAAAGTTCTGAATTCTTCTTTTAAACAACAAACACGCTATGAAAACAATGGTAACCAAGCAAATTCCGCCCCTCTTGGGTTCCCACCACTGCGCTTATAGATAAATTAATATAATGAAGCTGCCACTTTAAATTAATAAACTGTGAAATAGTATATTAATTTGCAATAGTGTCAGAGAAAATTAATATGAGCGGCGCTAAAGTGACACTTAAAATGTGATAAAGTGAATGCCCATTTGCACAGACCTACAACATAAATAGATTGCAATAATATCGCGTAAATCACCCTGTGCCAATAGTGAAAGAAATATATAAAATGTGTACATAAAGTCCATAAAACTTGATAAGAACGTTGATTCCCGTGCAGGGTTCCTTAAATTATTCACCACACCCAAGTGTCCGTGATTCCTCTCCCGTCAGATGAAACACTCACCAAAAAAATATGCCCCACACTCTCGTGTCCGGCAAACAAGCGTGATAAACCTCACAGGAGGGTTTAAGCGAATATTCCAAATTCCATCCGTGTAAATGCAAGATCATTCCACCTTCGCTCCTTCTGGGCTCACTCTCTGCTCCGCACTTCTTCCTCCTCCCCCTTCTCCAATGTACAAACAATGCATTTGCATATATCTATAGTTACATTTCGTGGTTATCCTGGTGCCTTTTAATTTTAATCCAATCATCATGACCTTCAAGTCCACAATATCTTGAAGCCATTATACCTATACATTACATCTGGTATTGAGCAACGCTAGCTCGTTAGGGTCCACCCATAGGGCATTGTAAGATTCTGGACATCACCAGTTCCCTGGGACTTAGCCCAGGGGTATCCAGCCATGGTGACCAGATTTTTTTTAATCTACCTGGGCTTCCCTTGTGTTGATAGATATACCTTTCCATGACCAAGGTGTTTGCCATGTGCGCTATCCATGAAGCAACTGTGGGCGGTGAGATCGATTTCCATCCCATTAGGATGAGTTTTCGGGCTTGAAAGAGTGCCCTAGAAAATGCTAGTCTAACCTTCTCCTCGGGAATAACCTCCTCCAGAGGTATCCCAAGATACAGTGAATTGGGCCAAGGGAACGGTCATTTGGAACACTCGATTAAGCATCCCAAGTACCGCGTTCCAGTAGCGGTGGAGCTTTGGGCATCGCCAGAGCAGATGAATGAGATCCCCCCCTGGTGTTTCTCACACCTGCCGCACAGGGGGATCCCTGACAGATTAAGGACCTGTCCTTACTATAGCAACACACAAAATGCACGTCAAACCCAGGCAGGGTCTTAAATAGAGTCAGCCTGAACCAATATGGCCACCAAAGTCACATGGGATGCCAGCATCCAGTTTGTCCACATGCCTGCTGAGCTCTGCAGCCTCACGGTGATCCCATGGAGGTCTATATGGGTCTATGACAAGCCTTCATCCACTTTTATCTAGTGAGTGCATTTTTATTGTCTTTTACACCTTGATGGAGGCATCCTCTTGTGTTTGTTTTTTATATGTACATTAGGATCTCAAGACCTAATCTGAGAGGAGCTGCATCCACTTTACCTGGTGTTCCCTACCACCCTCCTGGCCCTTTATGTGCCCCATTTAATGACGGTTGGGTTCCAGTCAGCGCAATAGCTTATGCTTTTTCTTTGGTATCCAGTTGGATGTTGCCTCTCTATGACCGAGGAGATGATAGAGAAACGAGGCTCCTCTCTATTCCTTCTCCACCTGCATTGCTGCTACAGATGAGCGCCACCTGCAGTAGACAAAATAGACTGCACCTTCCTACAAGTGCTATACTAAAGAAACATCAAATATGTGTAGCATGCCACTAACTATGCAAAATTAAATATTAAATATATTAATTATAATAAATTGCATCACATTAACCACTTCAGCCCTGGAAGGATTTGCCCCCTTAATGACCAGGCCATTTTTTGCAATACAGCACTGCGTCACTTTAACTGACAATTGCGCGGTCGTGCGACGCTGTACATAAACAAAATTGATGTCCATTTTTTCCCACAAATAGAGCTTTCTTTTGGTGGTATTTGATCACTGCTGCGGTTTCTAGTTTTTGCACTATAAAAAAAAGGCCGACAGTTTTAAAAAAAAACAATATTTTTTACTTTTTGCTATAATACATATCCCAACAAAATATAAAAAAAACTAATTTCTTCCTCAGTTTAGGCTGATATGTATTCTTCTAAATATTTTTGGTAAAAAAAATTGCAAAGTGTATATTGTGTATAAGTGTCATAAGTGTATAGTGATTGGTTTGCGCAAAAGTTATAGCGTCTACAAAATAGGGGATATATTTATGGCATTTTTATTATTATTTTTTTTTTAATTAGTAATGTCGGTGATCTGCAATTTTTATCATGACTGCGACATTGCGGCGGAAACATCGGACACTTTTGACACTATTTTGGGACCATTGTCATTTATGGTATAAAAATAGCCACTGATTACTGTATAAATGTCACTGGCAGAAAATGCGTGGTCGTGTGACGTTGTACCCAATCAAAATTGGCGTCCTTTTTTACCCACAAATAGAGCTTTCTTTGATCACCTCTGCGGTTTGATCACCTCATGCGCTATAAACAAAAACAAAGCAACTTTCTGCTATGAAACATATCCCAAAAATGTTTTTAAAAATCTAATTTCTTCATAAAAAAGAGCAACAATTAAAAAAAAATAACAAAATTTTATACTTTTTGCTATAATAAATATCCCCCAAAAATATGTAAAAAAAGAAAATTCTTCATCAGTTTAGGCCGATATATATTCTGCTACATAATTTTGGTAAAAAAAAAATCATAATAAGCGTATATTGATTGGATTGCGCAAAAGCTATAGTTTATATAGTTTATATCTACAAAATGGGGAATAGATTTATGGCATTTTTTTAATTATTATTTATTTCCTTACTAGTAATAGCGCTGATCTGCGATTTTTAGCTGGACTGAGGCATGGCGGCGGAGAGATCGGACACTTTTGACACATTTTTGGCCCATTGACATTCATACAGCGATCAGTGCTATAAAAATTGCACTGATTACTGTGTAAATGTCACTGGCAGGGAAGGGGTTAACACTAGGGGGCGATCAAGGGGTTAACTGTGTTCCCTCATGTGTGTTTCTAACTGTGGGGGGGACGGGACGGACTAGAGGAGGAGACATATCGCTATTCCTACATAGTAGGAACAGACGATCTGTCTCTCCTCTCGTGCCTGCGATTGCGCGTGGCCAGCGGGACATTGCGCCCGCCAGCAACAAACGCATCGGGTCCCCTGTCGTGCAGTGAGCATGCGCCTGCTATAGCTGTTTTAGAGGGCCGACGTACAGCTATGGTGATTTGCAGGAAAGAGCCAACCTGCCGCCGTATAATGACGGTGACTGGTCGGCCAGTGGTTAATGCCTACAAAATTTGAGTGTGCAGTTTACATTGTGGCGCACATTTTTAGTATTACTAACCTCCACATCGCTGTAAGTTTAGCAGCAGGAAGAGGACGGGCAGCCCTGCAGTGAAGAGAAGAACCTGGATACATGAGACAGAGACATATGCAAGGGGCTCTCTTACTTGGATGTGGCATACCAACTGGGCAATGAAGGGAAAAAGCAAAAATAAATGAAAATGGGGATCACTACTAAGTGAACCCCTTACATCCTCTTTAGCACCAATATTTAAAAAAGGCCCAAAATACATCCCTGGGAATTCCAGACCAGTTAGCCTAACATCAATAGTATGTAAACTCTTGGAGGGGATAAGTACAAAGAAGGGAAACAAAGCTAATAAAGGGTCTTGGAGGATATTAGTTATGAGGAAAGGTTGTGAGCTCTGAACTTATTCTCTCTGGAGAAGAGACGCTTGAGAGGGGATATGATTTCAATATACAAATACCGTACTGGTGACCCCACAATAGGGATAAAACTTTTTCGCAGAAGGGAGTTTAGCAAGACTCGTGGCCACTCATTAAAATTAGAAGAAAAGAGGTTTAACCTTAAACTACGTAGAGGGTTCTTTACTGTAAAAGCGGCAAGGATGTGGAATTCCCTTCCACAGGCGGTGGTCTCAGCGGGGGGCATCGATAGTTTCAAAAAACTATTAGATAAGCACCTGAAGGACTGCAACATACAGGGATATACAATGTAATACTGACACATAATCACACACATAGGTTGGGCTTGATGGACTTGTATCTTTTTTTTACCTCACCTACTATGTAACTATATATATGTAACTATGTAACTAAAAAGGGTTTTAATTACATCTAACAAGTAATTTGTTGTTTTGTACTCACTAAATGCTATTATTTTGTTGCACGCATCCCCATATGAGATCTTAACCGAGGCCACAGATTGCATGTTGTAGTTTCAGAGTTTACCATCTTGGAATGATGAGCAGTTACAGAACAAAAAAGGCTTAATTAATAATCATAACTGTTATTATTATTGCGAATACCTTTAGGACCGCACAGTGTCTGTGCAGACCCTTCTACATTGTGCTCCTTTCTCCAGGATTCATTTAATCTAATTCACCGGTGTAAATGGGAAAGCCGAAGCCTTTGTTTGACATTAAAGAGCTGTTTTCACACCGTCAGTATCTGAGGATGACAGATTCCTGGCACTTTAGGGACAACGTGCCCTTTGTAAGGAGGTAAAAACGGTGAAAACGTGTCTCTTTCTGCTTTTTCTCATTCCTAGACAATGCAAATCCAATCTGCTTTTGTCTGAACAAAGAAATGAAATGTTTGAATTATTTGAATTCCTCTGGTGTATGGAGAACCATCTCAGTTTGCTGTGTAGATACAGCTGCGAGAGGTGAATACTAAATTGGCCCACTTGTCACACAATGGTTCCAATTGGGAACAAATTTATATGTTCTAATATCCAACCAAAACCTGTCCTATGAATATCGGCAAGGTGAAAGATTTGGCAGGTCCTGGTGGAGTCTTCGCGGGAGGAGGCTAGGAAGGCCAGTAGACAGTCAAAGCCTGTACCCCTCCTCAATCAAGAACTCAACGATAGAGTCTTACTTCTGCTTAGAATCCATTATTAACCTGCAATGAAAAAGAAGAAGAGTTACCATAGAGGAAGAGTTATGCCGCGTACACTTGACGGAATTCCATTCAAGCGGTCTTGCCTACACACGGTCAACCCAAAGTCCGACCAAAGTCCGACCGTCCAGAACGCGGTGACGTACAACACTTACGACGGGACTAGAAAAAGGAAGTTCAATAGCCAGTAGACAACAGCTTCCGTCTCGTACTTGTTTTAGAGCATGCGTCTTTTTTGGTCCGTTGGAACAGCATACAGACGAGCGGTTTTCCCGATAGGAATTGGGTCAGTCGGAAAGATTTAGAACATGTTCCATTTCTAGGTCCGTCAGATTTTTCGAAAAAAAAAAAAAAAGTCAGATGAAGCCTACACACAATTGGTATATACGTTGAAAAGCTTCTGTCTGACTTTTTCTGTCGGACATTCCGCTCGTGTGTGCGCGGCATTATGCCGAGTACAGACGATGGGACATTCCGACAACTAAACCGTGGATTTTTTTTCGACGGATGTTGGCTCAAACTTGTCTTGCATACACACGGTCACATAAATGTTGTCGGAAATTCCAAATGTCAGGAACGCGGTGATGTACAACACGTACGATGAGCCGAGAAAAATGAAGTTCAATAGCCAGTGCGGCTCTTCTGCTTGATTCCGAGCATGCGTGGAATTTTGTGCGTCGGAATTGTGTACACGCGATCGGAATTTCCGACAACAAGTTTTGTTGTCGGAAAATTTGAGAACCTGCTCTCAAACATTTGTTGTCGGAAATTCCGACAGCAAATGTCCGATGAAGCCTACGCACGGTCAGATTTTCCGTCAACAAGCTCACATCGAACATTTGTTGTCGGAATGCGAATTGCGACTATGTGTGCGAGGCATTACTCTACCAACATTTGAAATATTGAAAGACCTACGTAAGTCAATAAAAAAGTTATGGAATATGTTCAGTACAGCCCTCGTAGTATGAGTCTTGCAATAGCTGGATATATATAGAAGAACAAAATGTAGAAGAACAAAACACTTGTTAGTTCAATTCAAAGTAATTTTTCTGGAAAGAACGGATGGAACAAGGCTTAACCCAACTTTACCCAACTTTGTTCAGCCTTACTTTTCCATCCCATGTGAAATATAGGGAACTAAGCATCATATATCCAAAAAAAGGGCCTCCATACTGCAGTTTTTGCCCCTTTAAATTTTAAGTAGTTATAAAGGTTCAAGGTTATTTACCTTCATGCATTCCATGAAGGTAAAAAAACTTTTCTGTGCAACAGCCCCCCCCCAATACTTACCTGAATCCGATCTTCCTCAGTAAGGTTCCTCAGAAAAATTAATTCCAGACCTTTATCCAACCATGCAACATGGGGGTATCATGTTAATGAGGACAAAGACCTCTTCCCGACAATCCTGGCCCAGTGTTTGTGGTGGTCTGCAAGCAGGTGGGCTTATCAGAATCGGAATAATTAACAATAAGGGGGCCCCCAGATACCAACCCCCCCATGTGAATGAGTAAGGGTGCCTCTTACTCATTCACATGGGGGTAGTAGTATTTCCTTGAAACCAATGACACCAGGAAGTTGTCATATATTGAAGTGGTAGAAATAACACTTCTGCCTCTTTTGCCTCTCACCTAACAGGGGGCTGTTTGGTTGGACTGAAGCATTGGTTCATTCCAGTTAGAACTACAGAAAACCCCTCATTAAAATTTAGGGGTGAGGTGTCCTGCAGTTCACAGAGAAATATGGGAGCAATGCAAACTTTTTGCATTGCATTTTTACTTTTTTTTTTTGCTTTAAAACATATCCCCATGGAAGTGCCCAGTCCCCTACGTCATTATTTTTCTTTCTTACAATTCTTTGCTTATTACCCTACAAAATGGTCATTGTTATCCCACAGGGAAGATCTTCATGCAGACCTTAGACTTCTGTCTGGTGAAAACCACAATTTTGATGACCCTAAGTACTTGTGTGAGGATCCCCTAATAGGGATTTCCTATCTCTATGTAACACTTCCCTTTCACAAGGGCTCTTAGAGATATGACTCTAAGACATACTTGTCATATTTGAACCCCCATTGTTATGATGTTATATTTTTATCTTTGTACTGTATGCTGAAGACAAGCAGACTGAGGACATGGATTACTGTAACCATGGCCTGTTGTCTGATGAGATAAAGATAAACTTATTTGGTTCAGATGGTGTCAAGCATGTGTGGTGGCAACCAGGTGAGGAGTACAAAGACAAGTGTGTCTTACCTACAGTTAAGCATGGTGGTGGGAGTGTCATGGTCTGGGGCTGGGGAGCTACAGTTCATTGAGGGAACCATGAATGCCAACATGTACTGTGACATACTGAAGCAGAGCATGATCCCCTCCCTTCAGAGACTGGGCCGCAGGGCAGTATTCCAACATGATAACGACCCCAAGCACACCTCCAAGACCACCACTGCCTTGTTAAAAAAGCTGAGGGTAAAGGTGATGGACTGGCCAAGTATGTCTCAAGACCTAAACCCTATTGAGCATCTGTGGGGCATCCTCCAATGGAAGGTGGAGGAGCGCAAGGTCTCTAACATCCACCAGCTCCGTGATGTCGTCATGGAGGAGTAGAAGAGGACTCCAGTGTCAACCTGTGAAGCTCTGGTGAACTCCATGCCCAAGAGGGTTAAGGAAGTGCTGGAAAATAATGGTGGTCACACAAAATATTGACACTTTGGGCCCAATTTGGACATTTTCACTTAGGGGTGTACTCACTTTTGTTGCCAGCGGTTTAGACATTAATGGCTGTGTGTTGAGTTATTTTGAGGGGACAGCAAATTTACACTGTTATACAAGCTGTACACTCACTACTTTACATTGTAGCAAAGTGTCATTTCTTCAGTGTTGTCACATGAAAAGATAGAATTAAATATTTACAAAAATGTGAGGGGTGTACTCAATTTTGTGAGATACTGTATGTTAGGTTTATTATTAGTCCAGAATAGTTAAAATGAGCTTTTGTAACCCTCGTCAGCAATTTACCTTTCAATACACCCCTACAAACCACAAAAAATAAAATTAGCTATCCCCATTGATTCCAATGCATCTTACAAAAATTTTACCATATATGCTGAAACTTCAGGAAAAAAAAAATTCTTTCAACTTTCCTTATCCCTACCTACCACATCATATGCAGTCCCTGGACTGCTGGTATATTCACTATTCTTACCATGCCCAAGTGTGGCTAGGGTCATTCTGCCCAGGCTCAGTGATAGGCTATCTACAATCTCCTGGTGACACCAAAATTGAATCAAAATCTATTTCAATAGTGATTGTGCAAAGTAATTATCATCATACACTCCAGGTTAGTATTTGATTTGCTTGGCTGTATAAGGAAATTTAGCAAAATGTGGTCCAAAGGGGAAGGAGTGCACCAAAGGCATCCACTTGAACTAGAATGTCTAAAAGGGTGAATGTCTAGAAGGGTGAATGTCTAGAAGGGTGAATGTCTAGAAGGATGTCTAGAAGGGTGAATGTCTAGAAGGGTGAATGGTTTACCATTCTTGTGGGTGATCTTTGATCACCCTATAGGATCCGGTGGAGTTGCCAATTTTAACTGACTTTTTGGCATCTAGAGAAACATGTCTTGGCAAATCAAAAGCATCATTTGAAATCAAGTCATCCAGAGCTGGGCTGGAGATGAACTATTAAGTAGTGCATGTGACCAATTTTACTCTGGCTTTCGCTTGTGGACGGAGTTCCCCTTTAAAACATTGCCATATGAAACCCAAAGCCAACCATAAATGTCTAAACTTGGCACTTGTACATTTCTCTTAGGTGGCTTCTACAATGCATAACCAGCATTAGCTAATTTACTGTCAAATTTGCATAGCACTACTCTATCCAAGGAATTACTGAAGTATATTCCCCTGGAGATCTAATTTAGCTGATTTCAAGTCTCAAATAACAATTTATTAATGTCAAGCCTGCAGAAAACTATTTTCTCCCATTCAATTACCTCTCCTAATATTATACCTTTGGACATGTATCTAGAGGGAGCAACAGCTACCTGACAGTGACTAAATGTGTTCCATAGAACGGCTTTGATTTCAATCTCGAGAGGGCATTTCTTAAATAAAACAGCACATTCTGCCTAGACAGATTTTACTGCATCTCTATAAAATACATGTCCCATTTAAAGATAACATATTAGTGAGATATTTTTATTGGCAAAAAAAGCATTCCACAATCTGCACCCCTGTAAACAGCGTGTTGTCCGTGGGATAGGTGAACAAAGGGGTTACAAATTTTATTAATTTATTAATTCTTTAAAGGGGAAGTATTTTTTATTAACTTATTTTGCTAAATACTAAAAGCATACAACTAAAATAATGTGTTCATAAGGTAAATATGAAATGACATTGCTTTAAGAAGCTAAATATAGAGCTGAAGGATTCAGAGAAGAGATCCCATACCCTTCCATCTCTGCAAGCAGAGGCAGCAACAATTACTTTGCTGAAATTTTTACATATTTTTACATATTTAAATTGATGGCTATATTGTATATGGTTATAGCTAGAGTCTTTAGTTAGGGTAGAGTGATGCCGCGTACACACGGGCGGACTTTTCGACCTGACTGGTCCGACGGACAATCCGACCGTGTGTGGGCTTCATCGGACCTTTAGCGGACTCTTCCAGTCGAAAATCTGACGAACTTTAGATTTGGAACGTTTCAAATCTTTCCGACGGACTCGAGTCCGGTCAAAAAATCAGCTCGTCTGTATGCTAGTCCGACGGACGAAAACCCACGCTAGGGCAGCTGTTGGCTACTGGCTATCAACTTCCTTATTTCAGCCCGGTCATACGTCATCACGTACGAATCCGTCGGACTTTGGTTTGATCGTGTGTAGGCAAGTCTGTTCAAAAGTCCATCGGAAGTCCGTCAAAAGTCCGTCGGAAAGTCCGCCCGTGTGTACGTGGCATTAGGGTTAGAAATCAGGTTAGGGTAGCGTCAGGTTTATAGTTAGGTTTATAGTTAGGGTGGAGGTAGGGTTATAGTTAGGATAGAGTTATGTTAGATTTAGAGCCCTTTCACACCAGGCCGCCCATAGCTATTTTTAGCGGTGTTTTACCGTCGGATTAGCGGCGCATTTCGGCCACTAGCGGGGCACTTTTACCCCGCTTCGCTAGCAGCCGAGAAAGGGTTAAAACCACCCGCAATGCGCCGCAATAGCAGCGTTTTGCCGGCGGTATCCCAGCGCTGCCCCATTGATTTCGATGGGGAGCACCGCTCCTTCGCCGCTCCAAAGAAGCTGCTGGCAGGACTTTTCCTAATGTCCTGCCAGCGCAGCGCTCTGGCTTTCACATTGGAGACAATGCTGCAGCTGTTTGAGGGTGGATTGCAGACGCTATTTTTAATGCTATAGCGCCTGCAAAATGCCCTCGGTGTGAAAGGGGTCTGAGGGTTAGTGTTAGGGTAGAGTTAAGTTACAGTTAGGGTAGATTTAGGGCTAGAGTTAGGGTGGAGTTAGGGTTACAGTTAGGATAAAAGTATACTATTGTTATAGAGAGAGTACCCCCCCAAGGAATACTAAGGGACATTTTTAAGGCAACTGCTCAACAATTGATAAAAAAAGACATAAAAATGTATTACTATAAAAATATGTGGTGCATACAACACAAAAAAAAAGTTTTGCATATACAACATAGACAAAGTCATATAACAGATATGAATATAAAATGCAGGTCCTTCCATACTAATCCCAACGCGTTTCTGGACCTGTGTAGAGTCCTTCTTTCAGGGGCATATCATACAAATTAATACTGCTATATTGGTATTCAGTCAAGTAGACAGAATACAAGATAGAGGAACTGCCAAAATTGGTGTGGCCAATCGTGAAAACACATACGGGTGATACAGGGGGGTCACAATGGGTGCAAGACCTAAGAAAATGTTGGTCCTCCAGAGGAGAGGGGGGACGTTTATAAGAAATGATAGGCGGAAAAAAACGCTATTGCATCCACACTGGGGATCCAAGCAATGCTGCTGTGTGGTGATATCGACCACTACACCTAGGGGAGAGCGAAGACCCTTGGAAAGGCCAAGCAGCGCAGACAGTACGGTTTGCAGCACAACCCCATAGCGGTGCGGCAGAAATGGCAACGTGATGATATGCCCCTGAAGAAAGGACTCTACACAGGTCCAGCAACGCGTTGGGATTAGTATTGAAGGACCTGCATTTTATATTCATATCTGTTATATGACTTTGTCTACGTTGTATATGCAAATCCTTTTTTGGTGTTGTATGCACCACATATTTTTATAGTAATACATTTCTATGTCTTTTTTCATCAATTTTTGATCAGTTGCCTCAAAAGTCCCTTAGTATTCCTTGTGGGGGTACTCTCTCTATAACAATATTGTGCAATTTGGGATGTTGGCAACATATTGGGTCTTCTCGGTTGGATTTCTATAAATAACATTATGCCAGCTTTAGGGTAGAGTTAGGGTTAGAGAGAGGGTAGATTTAGGGCTGGAGTTAGGGTTAGAGATAGGGTAGAGTTAGGGTGGAGTTAGGGTTAGAGATAGGGTAGAGTTAGGGTGAAGTTAGGGTTACAGTTAGGATAAAATTATGCTAGCAGGGGTGGGAGCAAGGCAAGCCGGGAGCAGAACTGTCAGTGCTGTTTGGACTGGAGTGGACTAAAGGGACGCACTGGCGTGGAGAGAGACTGTCTCTGTGACTCGGGGGGGGACGTGTTGTGTCGGTGAGGTATCATCATCATCTGTGCTACCGTACTGGACTGTGTGAGTCAATTTCACGTGTGCGTACCCGCCCATTCTAGTTTCTTGCCCTCCTGAGTTCTGGCTGGGTTAGCTCTAAGGAAGATCTGTCCCCCGAAACACGTAAGTTTTTCCACCATGTGGCATCAGATACAAGTCACACCTGCTGGAGGTGCACCTGTTCACTTGATAATAATTTTGTGAGTATAACACTGTTGTGTGTTTTTAATAAATAGTTCTGGTGGTAATGCACTAGGCGTTTGCGCCCTCTTCTGTATGTTTTTACAGTATCCTACAGATTGTCCAGTCTGAGGAATGCTGCATCATTGAAATCATTGCCCGCCATATTCCTTTTGGGAAGTTCTTTGGATTGAGCTCTGGATGTTTTTTTATTTGCTTGTCTCCTGAGTCCTGTCACTGAGCTACTTACTATATGTAAAAAAAAAATGCTTTTTGCCATAACATCTACCCTAACCCCTTCATGCCAACGTAACATATATATGAGGCCTCACGGAGCTGGGCTTTTTTCCTTAGGGTCTGCATACATGTGTTTCTCCTGTTGTGCTGGCAGTGCACCGCACCGCACGGCGCGTTCCCAGCACAGAGACCGGGAACTTTACTCAGAGCCCGGGCCCCGTACTAACGATTGGGACTCAGAGCTCCCCATTCCAGGTAACCTGATCGCTGTTGTAGCCTCTGATTTAACTGCTTGCCGCCCAGCCGCCGTTATTATACTGCGGCAGGTTGGCATGGCTGCGAAACTGCCGTAGGTGTATGTTGGCAGCTTTAAGAGCTATAGGGGGCACGTGAGCCCGCGGCGCAATACCAGAGCAGGTGCGCGTGGCAGGCGGCGCGATGTCCGCCGGCAACCCGCGATCGCTCCTCAGAGAGCCAGAACGGGGATCTGTCAGTGTAAATAGACAGATCCCCGTTCTGTGAGGGAAGTAGAGCGAGATCTGCTGTTCCTAGTGATCAGGAACATTGATCTCTCTGCTCCCAGTCAGTTCCCTCCCCCCACAGTTAGAAACACCTACCTAGGGAACACTTAACAACTTCATCGCCCCCTAGTGTTATCCCCTTCCCTGCCAGTGACATTTATACAGTAATCAGTGCATTTTTATAGCACTGATTGCTGTATAAATGTCACTGGTCAAAATTGTCCGATCTGTCCACCGCAATGTTGCAGTCCCGATAAACAAAAATTATAATAAAAATGCCATAAATATATGTCCTAATTTGTAGACGATATAACTTTTGCGCAAACTAATCAATATATGCTTATTGCGATTTTTTTACCAAAAATATATAGAAGAATACATATTGGCCTAAACTGATGAAGACTTTTTTTTCTTGATATTTATATTATAGCAAAAAGTAACGCAGAGGTACAAATACAACCAAAAGCAAGCTCTATTCGTGAGAAAAAAGGACGTCAATTTTGTTTGGGTACAACATTGCACGACCGCGCAATTGTCAGTTAAAGCGACACAGTGCCGAATCGCAAAAGTTGGCCTGGTCATTAAAGGGGCAAATCCTTCCTGGGCTGGAGTGGTTAAAGTGATTGTAAAGTCTCGTTTTGCACAGAACAGCCCCGATCCTCCTCTTCTCGGGTCTTCTGTGGTCCTGGCCCCTCCCTCCTGTTGAGTGCCCCCACAGCAAGCAGCTTTCTATGGGGACCCGATCCGAGTCACGGCTTCCTGTGTCCATTCAGATACGAAGCCGCGACTCGGCACCGCCCCCCTCTCTCTCCTGATTGGCTGAATGATTTTGATTGACAGAAGTTTGAAAGCAGCAGATTGAAATTGATTCGAAAACTTTTCGAATTCAAAAACTATTTGAAATTGATTCAAAAATTCAAATTGATTCAAATAAACTAAACAAATTCTGAAAATGAATTAAATGGATTAAACTAATTTATCGAAACTAATTTATGTAAATAACAAATTGAAACGAAAACACAACACATTTTTTCATTCTGCACATGTCTACTTATCACTAAAAAATCATACTTGATTCTGTACTCTCTAAAGGGCAGTAAGTGGAGGTGGGTAAGGGGCGGAACCACAGAACGGTGCTCGGAGGTGGGTAGGGGGTGGAACCACAGAACGGTGCTCGGAGGTGGGTAGGGGACAGAACTACAGAATGGTGCTCGGAGTTGGGTAGAGGGTGGAACCACAGAACAGTGCTTGGGGGTGGGTAGGGAATGGAAATACAGAATGGTGCTCGGAGGTGGGTAGGGGACAGAACTTCAGAATGGTGCTCAAAGGTGGGTAGAGGGCGGAACCACAGAACGGTGCTTGGAGGTGGGGAGGGGGTGGAACCACAGAACGGTGCTTGGAGGTGGGTAGGGGGTGGAACTTCAGAATGGTGCTCGGAGGTGGGTAGGGGGCGGAACCACAGAACGGTGCTCGGAGGTGGGTAGGGGGTGGAACTACAGAACGGTTCTCAGAGGTGGGTAGGGGTGGAACCACAGAATGGTGATCGGAGCTGGGTAGGGGGTGGAACTACAGAATGGTGCTCGGAGGTGGGTAGGGGGTGGAACCACAGAACGGTGCTCGGAGGTAGGTAGGGAGCGGAACCACAGAATGGTGCTCGGAGGTGGGTAGGGGGTGGAACTACAGAACTGTGCTCGGAGGTGGGTAGGGGTGGAACCACAGAACATTGTTCAGAGGTGGATAGGGGCGGAACCAAGGAATGGTGCTAGGAGGTGGGTAGGGGGCGGAACCACAGAACGGTACTCAGAGGTAGGTGGGGGGGGAAAGGGGTGACTCAGAAAGGGAGAGTGAACCTATTCCCTGGTTATAACTGACTAAGACAGACATTTCCATCACTTTGTGGACATTTCCTTTCACTTCACTTCTTGCTGTGCCTCCAGGACAGGAAGTGAAGGGAAATCTATTAAAAGGGAAAAGGACGGAAGAAAAATAAACAGTAGTTTTAACCCTTTTTACTAGATCTAAAAGAAAGCAAAAAAAAGTTTTCGCTGTACATATGCTATAATATCTGAAAACGGGTCTGGAGAGTAAAAATAGACTTTTTCAGTAAAGAAGCCCAGAAGTACTTTTAATTTGCAGTAATGTGGATTTATTGTAATTTGCTACTGCCCCTTTGGCATGCTGGGACGATTTTTCTCATTTTTCAGAAATGGTGTTGGTTTTTAATGTATAAAAATATATAAATAAATATCCCTCGAATTTTAAGCACGGTGCCCAGGCTTTTATGGAAATTGTGATGTATGTGACAGGGCCAGCCAATTCAGGGTGACTAAGAGTTTGGCAGAAGTTTTAATTGTGTGGGTGTTGAAGGGAATTTTGGGTAATCTGACCTAGATATATAATGATTGATAGACATGAACAAAGACAAAAAATGTTGGAAGGGTTTTTTCTTTTTCTTTTTTTTTTGCCAGTTTTGAGATAGAACAAGTTTCTTCTGTCTTTCTTTCTCCTGAGACAGAAAAAGCTTTATAAATCCAAAAATAAACTTACAAAGTGCAAACATGTAAATGGAATAAGTGAAAATATTCAACATACTTTTTAGTTTCACAATGCACCAACGAGGAAATTCTCTGATAGCGAATATATTGTAAGATTTCCTGCTTGCAGTTTTGAAGGCCATTTATAATTACATGTTTGGACATTATTAGGGACATCTGTTCAATTGCTTGGTAACCCAAATTTCTAATTAGCCAATCACATGGCAGCAACTCAATGCATTTAGGCATCTAGATGTGGTAAAGTTTAAACCAAACTAGAAATGTGAAGAAAGGGGATTTAAGTGACTTTGAACGTGGCATGGTTGTTGGTGCCAGACAGGCTGGTCTGAGTGTCTCAAAAACTGCTGATCTACTGGGATTTTCACACACAACCATCTCTCGGTTGTGTCCAGTGAGCCGGCGTTGTGTGGAGGAATATGCCTTGTTGATGTCAGAGGTCAGAGGAGAATGGGCAGACTGGTTCCAGATGATAGAAAGGCAACAACACCTCAAATAACCACTCGTTACACCCAAGGTATGCAGAATACCATCTCTGAATACACAATACATCAACGCTTGAAGCAAATGTACTACAGCAGCAGAAGACCACACCGGGTGCCACTCCTGACAGCTAAGAACAGGAAACCGAGGCTACAATTCACACAGGATCACCAAAATTGGACGATAGAAGATTGGAAAAACGTTGCCTGGTCTGATGAGTCTCGATTTCAACTGCGACATTCAGATAGTAGGGTCATAATTTGGCGCATGGATCCATCCTGCCTTGTATCACCGGTTCAGGATGGTGGTGTAATTGTGTGGGAGATATTTTCTTGGCACCCTTTGGGTCCCTTAGTACCAATTGAGCATTGTTTAAATGCCACGGCCTACCTGAGTATTGTTGCTGATCATGTCCACCCATTTATGACTACAGTGTCCCCATCTTCTGATGGCTCCTTCCAGCAGGATAATGCACCATGTCACAAAGCTCCAATCATCTCACCACTGGACAATGAGGTCACTGTACTCCAATGGCCTCCACACTCATCAGATCTTAATCCGATAGAGCACCTTTGGGGTGTAGTGGAATGGGAGATTGGCACCATGGATGTGCAGCAACTGCGTGATGCTATCAGGTCACTATGGACAAAAATCTCTGAGGAATGTTTCCAACACCTTGTTGAATCTATGCCACCAAGAATGAAGGCAGTTCTGAAGGCAAAAGGGGGTCCAACCCGGTACAGTGAGTGTATATTGCTGGACAATATGACTGACAGTGGATACTGTGGGACATTTTTTAAGGATTTGTCCAAAACTGTGTCATTTTTTACTGTTTACTTTTTTAGTACAGGGGTGTGGTATTTGTAATCTTGTATTGTAAAAGGGGCTTCCAGACTCAGATAAGCCCCCCCACCTGCCGACCCCCACAACCACCTGGCCAGGGTTGTGGCGAAGAGGCCCTTGTCCTCACCAATATGAGTACAAGTGGCTGTGCTAGGTAAGTCCCCTTGGCAAGGTTGAGAACATGTGGCCTAGTATGGTTCATTAGGGGGGAATGCGTGTGCCCCCCCTTTTTTATGGCCAACCAGGTTGAATGCTCGGAGAAGAGGCTGGTATGGATTTTTGGGTGGGACCCATGCATTTTTATTCTTGATTTTTGCACGGGTCATCTGCTTAAAATCTATACCACACTCAATGGATATGGTATAGAATTTAGGGGGAACACAGGGACTGGGCGTGACTGTGAGCGGAGCTAGCCGAACCTAGCTGAGTACACTCAGCTATGTATGTATATCGGCGGCGCTCAACTCCGCCCACAGGACTACGAGAGGAGCCAAAAGCAGCCGAGAGCCCCCGAGAGACACAGGAGAGGCTCTGTGTCTCTCGGCGTCGCAATATTTAAAAACTGCAGTGACACTGACAAGTCTGCAGTGTCACTGGGCAAGGCTGCAAATGACACTACAAGGCTGCAGATGACACTGAAAAGCTGCAAATGACAGTGAAAGGCTGCATTGATGGGCATTTAAATGTAAGTTTTTTTCCTTAAAAAGTTTTTTTTCCTTAAAATTCCCTGCTAAACTTGGGGTGCGTGTTATACGCCGGCGCGTGTTATACGCCGATAAATATGGTATGTGAAAAGTGTGGCGTGCATTTGTATTCAGCCCCCATTACTCCGATACCCCTAACTAAAATCTAGTGGAACCAATTGCCTTCAGAAGTCACCTGATTAGTAAACCGAGTCCACCTGTGTGTAATTTAATCTCAGTATAAATACAGCTGTTCTGTGAAGCCCTCAGAGATTTGTTAGAGAACTGGGCTCTCTCATCTCCTCACGCTGTGACAGTCCAGCAAGTGTGTTTAGCTGGTGATCAGATGTGATTGGACACGTGGCAAAGAGCCCCTGTGATTGGCTCTTCCCCCCCGATCTATGATCAGCTGTGTCCATAGAACACAGCGATCACAGATCGCGATGAGTGGGCACCGCAGCAGGCGTGAGAGGGGGCACAGTTCTGGGAGGACATCAATAGATGCCCCCCCCCCCAGAACTGGACAACCGCTGGTCCCACGGAGGATGGTGCCGCCCCCCCCAAAAAAAAAGTCCAGGGCAAGCACCTTGTTTGCCTTGCAGCATATGCCCCTGGGTAGCGCTACATAACAATAAATAATAAATAATGCATGTATCTTCCCAGTGGGGACACGGGTAACAACAAAAAACTTCTGAAAGTAGAAGAAAGGTATGGGGTACTGGATCTGTTAAAGCAGTGTAATGCTATTTTATTCAGATGCATAAAGGCTTAGTCGCCCCCCCCCCCCCCCATTCAAAATTTGTAAAAAAGTTTTGGCTACAGTAACCGTTTTTTTAAACCATTAAATTGTTAGGTTTAGTTCCATTTAAGAGAAGACTTTTCCTTTTAACTGTATAATTTATTTACTTGGAACATTGATTCTTGATGTGCTCAGTTGGAGCACATCTGCTATTTTTTCCAAGACATGATTGCAAAGTTTAATTTGCTGCACAGTTTTAATGGGTGGCTTAGAAGTCAAATTGCTTTGGTTTTTGGAGTATTAAATGTCCTGTTTTATATCTGAAGATATAAAGTAATGATTGCTGCAATTTCTCTTTACCAACTTTCAGCTTGACAAACTTTACTTGTATTAAAAAGTTTAAAAAAAAAAAAAAAGGAAATATGCTGTGATTTTGTATGGCCAAGAACTTGTGAACAACACCTGACCACGGCCACCACCCCCTTTGTATATCAACTCCTCTGGGAAGGCTTACCACAAGATATTGGGGTGTGCCTGTGGGAATTAGTGCTCATTCAGACGAGAAAGAATTAGAAGTTCAGATACTAATAGTGGATGAGAAGACCTCAGTTAAAGAAGTCTTGCAATTGGAGTTTTAAATCAATGCAGAGATTTTCAGCAGTGTTGAGATCAGGACTACTTGAGTTCCTTCTTTGTGGATTAACAAGAAGGTTTGCAATTGGAGTTTCAATCCATTCCAGAAATATTCAGTGGGGTTCAAGTCAGGGCTACTTAAGTCCCTCCTTTGTGGATTGGCAAGAAGGCTTGCAATTGGAGGTTCAATTCATTCCAGAAATGTTCGGTAGGGTTGAGGTCAAGGATACTTGATTTCCTTCTTCTTGGATTGAAAAGAAGGCCTGTAGTTGGGGTTTCAATTTATTTCAGATATGTTCAGTAGAGTTCATTTCAAGCATACCTGTTTTCCTCTTTCTTGGATTAGCAAGAAAGCTTGCAATTACAGTTTGGATGAATTCCAGAAATGTTCAGTAGGGTTGAGGTCAAGGATACTTGATTTCCTTCTTCTTGGATTGGCAAGAAGGCCTATAGTTGGAGTTTCAATTCATTCCAGATATGTTTAGTAGGGTTGATTTTAAGCACACTTGATTTCCTCCTTCTTGGATTGGCAAGAAAGCTTGCAACTAGAGTTTCAATTCATTCTAGACATGTTCAGTAGCGTTAAGGTCGAGGATACTTGATTTTCTCCTTGGATTGGCAAGAAGGCTTGTAATTGGAGTTTTAATTCCTTCCAAAGATGTTTAGTGGGGTTGAGGTCAGGAAGGTGAAATAATACTGCGCAAATATGTAGCTAAATACAACAGCTGCTACACAAAAGTAACAAATTATATAAGGATTGTGGAAAAGATGTAGCGCTAACTAAGTATATGACCTGTGATTCAGTGCAAAAAATAATATGATGAATCAAACCCAATAAATATGAAAAATGGACAATAATATAACCAAAATTCTCCAAACAAAAGTCCAAAGTCCAAGTGCCCCTGTAGATGTCCTATTTGGATGAAATGCGTCGGGCTATGCTTACTGCTCCCCACATTGCTTTTATACCTTGATCACTTTTTTTGTACCATTGGTTTTAATAAACCCATCCTTTTTGACCTGCACCATTGGAGCCTCCTCTCTCTTCTTTTTACATACATTGATTGTGAGGAGAGTTGTTGCAGCGTTCCTTTTTGGATACATCGCGCGTCCAGTCTGGCAGAGTTCCATGAGGTTGTTTGGAGACATCTGTGGAGATCCCGGACTTCCACTTTCATCAGAGAGAACCATCGATCTGATTATCTAAGCCTTTATGACCCAGTGTCGCTGACATCCGGGTCCACCAACTCTGGTAAGAGTACCCCATCTCATTTCACTTTTTTGGATCCATCACTGTTGAAGTTTCCCTTGGTTGTTTGCACAAGTAGAAGACCTACACTTGATCCTTGATATGGACTTTCACTCACTTTGTTCACTTTGGACTTTTGTTAGGAGAATTTTAGTTATATTATTGTCCATTTTTCATATTTATTGGGTTGAGGTCAGGGCTTCTTTAGTTTCTCCACAGCAAACTAGTTAAGGCATGTCTTTATGGTGCTGGCTTTGTACACAGGGGGGCACAGTCATGCTTGAAACAGAAAAGGGTCCTCACCAAACTGTTACCATAAGGTTGTAAGAGCACTATTGTCAAAAATGTATTTTTTATGCTGTAGCACCAACTGTACCCCTCACTGGAAACACCTGCAGTCAATAATTTGGAGGGATGTCCACATACCTTTAGCAATTTAGTAAAATATGAATATATGAATACTTAACTATTATGGTCTAGGTTTTTGGTTTCCAAGCAGGATTGCTGCACTGTCCCTTAGCCCATAATACCCCAGGAAACTTTTGTTATGTCTTAAGCTTTTAATGGTAAAACAAAATATCTGTATAGGTACACTGTATATTAATATAATTATTTATAGTATAAAATGTATATTATAATCATATTATGAAAGCTGTCTTTTATAATGTAATTCTTACCCCACACAACAAATAATATGTGAATCTTCCCAGTGGGGACACAGGCAATGACAAAAAAAACTTCAGAAAGTAGTAGAAAGGCATGGGGTACTGGATCTGTTAAAGCAGCGGGTGTTCCCTGTCAGTAATGTAGAGAAAAGGATTTTCTTAGGAGTGTTGGCCAAAGGTCTGCTCTTTGCTCAAGTAAAGACTTTAGCCTCGTACACACAGGCTGTTGGCGGAAAATCCAACCGTGTGTACGTTCCATCGGACAATTGTTGTTGGCTAGCAGGTTTTAAATTTTTCCGCGGACAAATGTCTGTTGTCGGATTTTTCGAGCGTGTGTACACAAGTCCGTCACACAAAAGTCCAAAGTACAAACACGCATGTCCGGAAGCAAGGAACGAGCCGGAAGCGGTCGGTCTTGTAAACTAGCGTTCGTAATGGAGAATTAACATTGGTGACGCGGCAAATTATGAAATCTCCAAATGCGGCGCACAATTCTCTTCTTCTTTAATGGGATAATAATGAAGCTGCTATGCTGGTGATACTGATGGAGTTATTGCAAACAAATTTTCAAAGGCTTTTTTTTCTAGTGATATCAAGAATAATATTATTATGCTTGTTATTTATTTTTTTATTTTGGTGCAAGTTACCACAACACAATTACCCCATAATTTTTAAGATCAAAGATACAACTATGTTGGGGTCCCTTGTTAATTTTACATGTTTTTTTAAATGCCGACTCCCAAACTCTCATTTGAAGTAAAACACGCCAAGTATTATTCTCCACAATTTTTTTATTTTGCATTAAAAAAAGAAAACAAATAAAATTAGACATGCTATCTGCCAATAGAACTTAACTAAAAAGTGCATTCTATGTATCCAAAAAAAATAGAAAATATACCAAATCAAATCATTATTATTCAACCAAAAAATAAAATAAAAGCCTCATGCATGTGTTCTGCTTCTTAATATAGGGGGTCAACAATGCCAAGAGTTGGTGAAAGCAGGGGTCCGTCATCCGGAGATAATTCTGAAAAACATCCAGATTATTCTCCTGGAGCTCCCGCAGCAAAGGCATATGACATAATTGATCACGATTAATAAAGCAACCAATTTTTGGTCCAAGAAATCCTCCTCCTCCTTTTCCTGGACTGGACTAGGGTCAAAGCAATAACTCCAAGGCCAATAATAAATAACACGTTATCTCATGGCTTGTTGACGAACGGCCGTTCAGAAACGAACTGCAAAGCACGAAATGAAAAGCGCAAATTAACACTCACCAAACTTCTACTAGCACGAAATTAGCAGAAGGAGCCCAAAGGGTGGCACTAAAGAGCTGAAAAAACACGTAGTACATCACTACGTTCATGATTGTTGGGCAACTATTGTGTGCCGTGTGTATGTAAGATAAGTTTGGGCCATCGCCCTTTCGACAAAAGTCCACGGTTTTGTTGGCCAACAATCTGATCGTGTGTACAAGGCTTAAATGTTCAAGGAGGAAAGTGCCAAAAGGAAAACAAATGAAATTCAGATGCAATTTTATTCAGATGCTTAAAATAAAGGCTAAGTCACAAATCCCCCTCCCATAAAAAAAAATTTAGCTACAGCAACTGTTTTTTGAAACCAGTAAATTGATTTGTTTAGTTCCATTTTAAGAGGAAACATTTCCTTTAAACTGTATATCTTACATACTTGGAACACTGATTCTTGATTTGCTCAGTTGGAGGACGTCTACTATTTTTACCCAGATATGATTGCAAAGTTTAATTTGCTGCACACTTTTGATGGTTGGCTTAAAGAACTTTAGACGTCAAATCATTTTGGTTTTGGGACTAACAAATGTTATAATTTTATACCTGAAAATATGCAGTAATGATTCTTGTTTATTGTTATTTTTACCAAATTTTCACCATGACAAACTTTACGCCTGACTATAACAGCTATATGAACATAGGGTAAAAAAGGGGGAAGGGTATGCCTATATATCAAGAATAATGTACAAGTGAATGTGAGAGATGACATCACTGAGAGAGCTAGGGAGGAGGTGGAATCCTTATGGGTAGCTAAGGGGAAAATAATACTGGGAGTATGCTATAGGTCCCCTAACCTGAGGGAGGAAGTGGAGACGGATCTCCTATCACAATTTGGATTAGCAGCAAGGATGGGAAGTGTTATCATAATGGAGGATTTTAATTATCCAGACATAGCCTGGGTGGAGGGAACCGCGCATTCATTTAAGGCTCGCCAGTTCCTTAATGTCTTGCAGGACAATTTTATGGGTCAGATGGTAGACGCACCAACTAGAAATAAACATTACTGGTTCTACTGATTACCAACAATACAGACCTGATCATGGATGTGGAAATACGGGGTAATTTAGGTAACAGCGATCACAGGTCAATTAGTTTCAGTATAAATCACACAAATAGGAAACATAAAGGGAATACAAAGACACTGAATTTCAAAAGAGCCAACTTCCCTAAACTACAAACCTTGCTAAAAGGCATAAATTGGGATAAAATATTAGGAACAAAGAATACGGAGGAGAGATGGGTTTGATTTAAGAGCATATTAAATAAGGGCATTAGCCAATGTATCCCATTGGGTAATAAATTTAAAAGAGCGAACAAAAGCCCTGGATGACTTAACTCCAATGTAAAAATGCATATAAAAGCAATGGAGAAGGCCTTAAAAAAATACAAGGTTGAGGGATCATCATCAGCATTCAGACTTTATAAAGAATGCAACAAGAAATGTAAGGGTGCAATTAGGATGGCTAAGATAGAACATGAAAGACACATAGCGGAGGAGAGCAAAAAAAATCCCAAGAAATTCTTTAAGTATGTAAACAGTAAAAAAGAGAGGACAGACCATATTGGCCCCATAAAGAATGAGGAAGGACATATGGTTACAAAGGATGGGGAGATGGCGAAGGTATTGAATTTATTCTTCACCTCAGTTTTCACGAGTGAATCGGGGGGCTTCAGTAACCAAAACTGCAGTGTTTATCCTCATTATACAACACAGGAAGCACCTCCATGGTTAACAGAGGACGGAATTAAAATTAGACTTGAGAAACGTAACATTAATAAATCACCGGGACCAGATGGCTTGCATCCGAGGGTACTTAGGGAACTCAGTCAAGTGATTGCCAGACTGTTGTTCCTAATTTTTAGACAGTCTACTGACTGGAATGGTACCAGCTGATTGGAGAAAAGCCCCAGTAGCACCAATATTTAAAAAGGGCCCAAAATACATCCCTGGGAATTACAGACCAGTTAGCCTAACATCAATAGTATGTAAACTCTTGGAGGGGATGATAAGGGACTATATACATGATTTTAGTAATAAGAACGGTATCATTAGCAGTAATCAGCATGGATTCATGAAGAATCGTTCTTGCCAAACCAATCTACTAACCTTTAATGAGGAGGTGAGTTGCCATCTAGATAAAGGAAGGCCCATAGACGTGGTGTATCTGGATTTTGCAAAAGCATTTGACACAGTTCCCCATAAACGTTTACTGTACAAAATAAGGTCCGTTGGCATGGACCATAGGGTGAGTACATGGATTGAAAACTCGCTACAAGGGCGAGTTCAGAGGGTGGTGATAAATGGGGAGTACTCGGAATGGTCAGGGGTGGGTAGTGGGGTTCCCCAGGGTTCTGTGCTGGGACCAATCCTATTTAATTTGTTCATAAACGACCTGGAGGATGGGATAAACAGTTCAATCTCTGTATTTGCAGACAATACTAAGCTAAGCAATAACTTCTCCGCAGGATGTGGAAACCTTGCAAAAAGATCTGAACAAATTAATGGGGTGGGCAACTACATGGCAAATGAGGTTCAATGTAGAAAAATTTAAAATAATGCATTTGGGTGGCAAAAATATGAATGCAATCTATACACTGGGGGGAGAACCTCTGGGGGAATGTAGGATGGAAAAGGACCTGGGGGTCCTAGTAGATGATAGGCTCAGCAATGGCATGCAATGCCAAGCTGCTGCTAACAAAGCAAAGAGAATATTGGCATTAAAAAGGGGATCAACTCCAGAGATAAAACAATAATTCTCCCGATCTACAAGGCTCTGGTCCGGCTGCACCTGGAGTATGCTGTCCAGTTCTGGGCACCAGTCCTCAGGAAGGATGTACTGGAAATGGAGCGAGTACAAAGAAGGGCAACAAAGCTAATAAAGGGTCTGGAGGATCTTAGTTATGCGGAAAGGTTGCGAGCACTAAACTTATTCTCTCTGGAGAAGAGACACTTGAGAGGGGTATGATTTCGATATACAAATACTGTACTGGTGACCCTACAATAGAAATAAAACTTTTTTGCAGAAGAGAGTTTAACAAGACCACTCAATAAAATTAGAAAAAAAGAGGTTTAACCTTAAACTAAGTAGAGGGTTCTTTACTGTAAGAGCAGCAAGGATGTGGAATTCCCTTCCACAGGCGGTGGTCTCAGCATCGATAGCTTCAAGAAACTATTAGATAAGCACCCGAATGACCGCAACATACAGGGATATACAATGTAATACTGACACATAATCACACACATAGGTTGGACTTGATAGACTTGTGTCTTTTTTCAACCTCACCTACTATGTAACTATGTAACTATGTAACATGTTGGACATCCCATTCTGAACCCAGGTCCAATATGGAGTTCCCCCCAACACTACCACCTTTGCAGACCCACTCTTCTGGGAAGGCTTACCACAAGGTATTGGAGTGTGTCTGTGGGAATTAGTGCTTATTGAGACAACAAATAATTTGAAGGTCAGATACTAATAGTGGATGAGAAGACCTCAGTTGGAGAAGTCTTGCAATTGGAGTTTTAAATCATTCCAGAGATTTTCAGTAGTGTTGAGTTCAGTACTACTATAGCTCCTCTTTTGAGAATTAGCAAGAAGGTTTGCAATTGGAGTTTCAATGCATTTCAGAAATGTTCAGTAGGATTGAGGTCAGGACTACTAGAGTTCGTCCTTTGTGGATTGTCAAGAAGGCTTGCAATTGGAGGTTCAAATTCATTCCAGATATGTTCAGTAGGGTTGAGGTCAAGAATACTTACTTCCTCCTTCTTGGATTAACAAGAAGGCCTGTAGTTGGAGTTTCAATTAATTCCTGATATGTTGAGTAGGGTTTATTTCAAGCATACTTGAGTTCCTCCTTCTTGGATTGGCAAGAAGGCTTGCAATTAGAGTTTCAATTCATTCCAGACATGTTCAGTAGGGATGAGGTCAAGGATACTTGATTTCCTCCTTCTTGGATTGGAAGGAAGGCCTGAAGTTGGAGTTTCAATTCATTCCTGATGTGTTGAGTAGGGTTGATTTCAAGCATACTTGCAATTAGAGTTTCAATTTATTCCAGAAATGTTTAGTAGGGTTGAAATCAGGGTTCTCGAGTTCCTCCTTTGTGGATTGACAAGAAGGCTTGCAATTGGAGATTCAATTCATTCCAGAAATGTTCTGTAGGGTTAAAGTTGAGGATACTTTATTTCCTACTTCTTGGATTGACAAGAAGGCTTGTAATTGGAGTTTCAATTCTTTCTAAAGATGTTCAGTAGGGTTGAGGTTAGGGCTTCTTGAGTTCCTCCACACCAAACTACTCAAACCATGTCTTTATGGAGCTGGCTTTCTACACAGGGGGCATAGACATGCTGAAAAAGAAAAGGGTCTTCACCAAACTATTAACACAAGGTTGGAAGACCACCATTGTAAAAAATGTATTTTTATGCTCTAGCACCAACCATCCCTTAGTCCATAATACCCCAGGAAACTTTTGTCATGTCTTAAGCATTTAATGGCAAAACGAAATGTCTGTATACGTACACTGTAAATAAATATAGCACGGTGTAATCTATGTATATTATAAACATATTATAAAAGCGCCTTCTGCACAATGCAATGACAAATAACCCATTCTCTTATCAGAGGGCAAAGTACCAAGATTTGATAAGAAACAGATGTATTTGAAAGAAAGAAACTACTGTTTCCTTTTTAGCCAATCCATAGTGCCCTGTGAATCCTTTATCACATGAGACATGAGAATTTATGAGAGATAAATTCAATATTCTTCCTTATAAAGCATATTGCTTCAACTGCAAACAAGCGACTCTTTTACATAAGTCACTGTTCAGACTAATGAACCACCTTGTTACTTAACAAAACAGCAATATTACTGACCATTCCGCACATTACCTATAATAAAAAGAATAGAAACTCACATCACTAATACTGCATATGCCAAAACTAAAACCCATCAGAGTCCTTCTTTACATCAGAGTCACCACTTACAGGGCCGGAACAAGTGAGTGGTGGCTGCCCTGGGCACTGTGGTATCATGTGAGGTGGGGGGGGGGGCATTTAGGGCGGTGTGCTAGGAGTGGTGATTTGGGGGGATTTGTGTTGGGAGCAGGGATGGGGGATGTGATTTGTGCTAGGAGGGGGGAATTGTGCTATAAAAGTAAAACTGTAGAGGATTTTTTTCTGAGGGGGGGATTTGTGCTAGTAGGGATGGTTGGGGCATTTGTGCTATGAAGGGAAATTTGTGGGAGGGATTTTTGCTAGGATGGGGGATTGGCGGAGGATTTGGAGTGAGGGCGATTGGTGCTTGGAGGGGAAATTTGAAAGGTTGAGGATTTGTGCTAGAAGGGGGAAATTGTTTTTTTTTTTGGAGAGAGAGGATTTGAGCTGGTGGGTATGGGGAGGGGGGCAAAGATTTGTGCTCGGGGGGAGGATTTCAGCAGGGGGGGCAGATTTGTACTGGTGGGAGGAGGTGGAATTTATGCTTAGGGGTAATCATCAATTTTTTTTTTGGGTGGGAGAGGATATTTGCTGACACATAATGCATTTTTTTGGGGGGGGGGTGCAATTTTGCATGTTCGTCCTGGGCTCTAGATAACCTTGTCCCGGCATTGGCCCCTTACATCAGTGTCCCCATCAGAGCACCCTACATCAGAGTCCCCATCAAAGACCCCCTTATATTGGAGTCCCCCCTTACATAAGTTCCCATTAGAGCCCCCCTACATCAGAGTTTCCATCAAAGTCCCCCTTACACCAAAGTTCCCCCTTACATGCAGAGTCCCCTTCAAAGTCCCCCTACATAAGAGACACTATCAGAGACCCTCTATATCAGTGATGGTGAACCTTGGCACCCCAGATGTTTTGGAACTACATTTCCCATGATGCTCAAGTACACTGCAGAGTGCATGAGCATTATGGGAAATGTAGTTCCAAAACATCTGGGGTGCCAAGGTTCACCATCACTGCTCTATATTATCAAGGTTTCAAGGTTGTCTTTAACGCAGGGCAAAAGGGGCAGCTGCCCCGAACCCAGTCATTGTCGTGGGGCCCAAAGCAGCTGCCCCTTGAGCCCCCACTGACTGCAAATATCTATTAAGTGGATTCGGGAGGGCCCAAGAAAATGTTTGCTCAGGGTCCAATAAATATAAAAGCCGGCCCTGTATATTATATATTATATATCAGAGTCCCCATCAATGCCCCCCTTACATTGAAGTCCCTTACACCATAGTCCCCCCTTACATGCGAGTCCCCCCCCTTATATAAGAGTCCCCATTAGAGCCACCCTACATCAGAGTCCCCATAAATGCCTCTCTTACATTGGAGCCCCTTTCAGAGACCCTCCTTACATCAGAGTCCCCCTCAAAGTCCACCTTACGCCACAGAACCCCCTTACATGAGAACCTCCTTCAGAGAACCCCCTTACATCTGGGTCCCCATTAGAGGGCCACGTTAAATCTTGAATTTGGTCGGCGGGCTGCAGTTTGGAGACAGCTGCTATGGCGTACCACAAGAATGACAGCTCTGAGTCTGTTGGGGGCTGCTGACATCACATCGAAGATGGCGGCAACCAGCAGCAGTCTCAGGGCTTTGGGATGTCTACACAAGGGAGGCTCTTATAGGAAAAGAATTCGCATAAAATGCATTAAAAGGTGCATATAATTTTAAAGATTGTTGTTAAAACGAATGGTCTGGCAACAAAGTCTCTTTAAAAATTAAGTTTCTCCGTGTGATGGTTTGCATATATTCTCTTCTTAGAAAATTGTTTGTTGAGCGGCAATAATGTAAAGACTTCTGCGAGAGTTTCAATTAAATACAATGTTATTATTTTTTTTTTTGTAATGAAGAGCATAAGAAATAAAATGACTGTGCTGAACATTATAGCCATCATAATACAGGAAGTATTGTACAATGGTCGATACGCATTACATTTGCGCACAATTAAGATAATGTATTTGAAGCCACTAAACAGCACAATTACTCTGCGAGCAATGAGGTCTGCGCTGACAGCCTCCGATGTGACTGCGAGGTTTTAGCATCTCAGTAACATGGAAATGGAAGCTCACGCCAGGCAATATTTGAGTTTCTTAACCAGTTAGTGACTGCCTTACGCAGATACAGTGAGGATGGAAAGTATTCAGACCCCCTTAAATTTTTCACTCTTTGTTATATTGCAGCCATTTGCTAAAATAATTTCAGTTCATTTTTTTCCTCATTAATGTACACACAGCACCCCATATTGTACACACAGCACCCCATATTGACAGAAAAACACAGAATTGTTGACATTTTTGCAGATTTATTAAAAAAGAAAAACTGAAATATCACATGGTCCTAAGTATTCAGACCCTTTGCTGTGACACTCATATATTTAACTCAGAGGCTGTCGATTTCTTCTGATCATCCTTGAGATGGTTCTGCACCTTCATTTGAGTCCAGCTGTGTTTGATTATACTGATTGGACTTGATTAGGAAAGCCACACACCTGTCTATATAAGACCTTACAGCTCACAGTGCATGTCAGAGCAAATGAGAATCATGAGATCAAAGGAACTGCCTTAAGAGCTCAGAGACAGAATTGTGGCAAGGCACAGATCTGGCCAAGATTACGAAAAAATTTCTGCTGCACTTAAGGTTCCTAAGAGCACAGTGGCCTCCATAATCCTTAAATGGAAGACGTTTGGGACGAACAGAACCCTTCCTAGAGCTGGCCGTCTGGCCAAACTGAGCTATTGGGGGAGAAGAGCCTTGGTGAGAGAGGTAAAGAAGAACCCAAAGATCACTGTGGCTGAGCTCCAGAGATGCAGTCGGGAGATGGGAGAAAGTCTTAGAAAGTTTTAGAAAGTCAACCACCACTGCACCTCCACCAGTCAGGTCTTTATGGCAGAGTCGCCCGACGGAAGCCTCTCCTCAGTGCAAGACACATAAAAGCCTGCATGGAGTTTGCTAAAAAACACCTGAAGGACTCCAAGATGGTGAGAAATAAGATTCTCTGGTCTGATGAGACCAAGATAGAACTTTTTGGCCTTAATTCTAAGCAGTATGTGTGAAGAAAACCAGGCACTGCTCATCACCTGTCCAATACAGTCCCAACAGTGAAGCATGGTGGTGGCAGCATCATGCTGTTGGGGTGTTTTTCAGCTGCAGGGACAGGACGACTGGTTGCAATCGAGGGAAAGATGAATGCGGCCAAGTACAGGGATATCCTGGACGAAAACCTTCTCCAGAGTGCTCAGGACCTCAGACTGGGCCGAAGGTTTACCTTCCAACAAGACAATGACCCTAAGCACACAGCTAAAATAACGAAGGAGTGGCTTCACAACTCCGTTACTGTTCATGAATGTCCCAGCCTGACTTAAACCCAATTAAGCATCTCTGGAGAGACCTAAAAATGGCCGTCCACCAACGTTTACCATCCAACCTAACAGACCTGGAGAGGATCTGCAAGGAGGAATGGCAGAGGATCCCCAAATCCAGGTGTGAAAAAACTTGTTGCATCTTTCCCAAAAAGACTCATGGCTGTATTAGATCAAAGGGAGCTTGTACTAAATACTGAGCAAAGGGTCTGAATACTTAGGACCATGTGATATTTCAGTTTTTCTTTTTTAATAAATCTGCAAAAATGTCAACAATTCTGTGTTTTTCTGTCAATATGGGGTGCTGTGTGTACAATATGGGGTGCTGTGTGTACAATATGGGGTGCTGTGTGTACAATATGGGGGGCTGTGTGTACAATATGGGGTGCTGTGTGTACATTAATGAGGAAAAAAATGAACTTAAATGATTTTAGCAAATGGCTGCAATATAACAGAGTGAAACATTTAAGGGGGTCTGAATACTTTCCGTCCTCCCTGTACATATATACATATATATATATATATATAGATATATATATATAAAACCTTGTGAGCTGCCATACATATATGCACACATACATGCATATATACAACCTATTTCTTAAGGGGATAGGGGTGTATGACCATACTTACCACCCCAAACCAGGAAGGAAGGAAAAAAAAGGAAGGATAAGATGGCCAACCTAAAAAGTATATCTAGATGGTTTTTTTGTCTCAAACAAAAGGTTTTATTGAAATTGAGTAAGTGCATACAGTTCCAGAGCATAAACAGCAATTTACAGATTAAAAGTCACATTTTACATATATATATAAAAAAAAGGAAAAGAAAAAAAGGCAGATAACACATTACATTAAGAAACTCTCCTCAAGTAGAGCTTACTGTGGGCGATCCACACTCCCTCAATGAATTTTTCACATATTATCTCCTACCGTAATAGCTATTTATGTAATGCTCACCATACATCCTGTTTGTATTAAAACTAAGCAAAACCATCTTTAGAATAAACGATCAATCACTAAATCCACTGGCGCTAGGCCTGGTACATCCAGCCACTGAGCCCATAATTTCTCATATTTTTTTGAAGCTCCCCTATGCTGGTATATAATTTTTTCCATACGGAGTGTGGCCCCCATTTGTGTAATCCATTCTTGCACCGTGGGAGGATCTGTGGATTTTAATTGCCTGAGGATAAGCAGGCGGGCCTGAAACAAAGCTCTTCTAATAGCCTGTTTAAGGATATCCTCAGTCAGGAGATCATCCACAATTTCCAGCACACATGGTTTAGGGTCTAAAGGTATCGATATCTGAAAAACTCTATTAATAGTGTTAATGACACCACTCCAATAGAGGTGTAATTTTGGGCATCTCCACAGGAGATGTATGAGATCTCCATGATCTCTGGAGCATCTGGTGCAGGTAGAGTCAGTGCCCAATCCCATACGGGCCAATCTAGCTGGCGTGTAATGCACTCTGGAGATAATATAAAGCTGTGAGAGCTTTTGAGCAGCGTTCAACGAACACATGGGAACTGCCTGCAAGGCTTCCTCCCATTGTTCCTCCTCAAAAGAACCAGCATCCTGTTCCCAATGAGATACGACTCTTAGGGGCGCGTCTCCTAGGAAAAGATTCAGAAGCATGGCATAGCAGTCAGATATAAATCCTCTATAAGTAGTTATAGCAAATAGGTGGTTGAAAATGGAGGTGGGCTCCAAGTTCCAAATGTCTGAACCCCTCTGTGCATCTACCGCATGTTTAAGTTGCCTATAATAAAAAAACATAGATCCCGGCAATTGAAAAGCCTCTCTGAGCTCTGAGAAGGATCTCAGTTTGCCGTCTCTAAGTATATGTACCATGTGGGACACCCCATATTGTTGCCATTTTAGACCATAAGGTATTTTAGCTATCTCTGAGTAGTGATTGTTTTCCCAGATGGGGCTATACTTGGTGAAGCCTTTCACCCCTTGCAGCATCCTGACCTTGTTCCAGATTTTCTGCATAAGGGCGTAGGTTGGGAAGAGCCTATTGGATTTATTGTATTGTAGGGCCTCTAATCCATCCACTACTTCTCTCTTGGAAGTGAACCGGAGTATGTGGGCCGAAGAGTCCCTCAGGTTCATTTCCAAGTCTTGTCTGGGACTTATAAGTCTTGCAATGTGTTGCAGCTGGGAGGCTAAATAATAAACCCAGGGGTTAGGCAATGCTAAGCCTCCATTGTCTTTAGGACGTTGTAGCTGCTCAAGTTTAATTCTAGGGGGTTTTGAAAGCCATATAAATGAACGGAAAAGGGAGTTGATGATTCTAAACTTTTTCAAAGTGATAACCATTGGAGAGTTGTGAAGCACATAAAGCAACTGTGGCATGAGGATCATCTTTATTAGGTTTATTCTACCTACTTGGGACAGTTTTAATTTACTCCACACTTTGACCCAATCGCGACATCTATTGATCAAAGGGGTTAGGTTAAAATTAACATAGTCCAGAATGCGGGCTGTAACCTGTATGCCCAGATATTTAAAGGATGTCGAGACTGGGATGTCCTGCAAATTTTGTTGGGTTGGGGGCGGGTCATGGTCTAGCAGTAGCAGAGAAGACTTGGTCCAGTTAATAACTAGACCTGAGTACTTCCCGAACTGTCTAATTACTCTCATTGCTTCCGTCAGTGAGGTACATGTATCACCAAGTAGCAGCATGGTATCATCTGCATACATGATGATCTTCTCTTGAATGTCCCCATTTCTAAAGCCCTGTATCAAGGGATTAGCACGAACCATAGCCGCTAGGGGCTCGATGGCCATAGCAAACAGGAGGGGAGACAGGGGGCAGCCCTGCCTCGTACCTCTGTATACTTTAAAGGGTGACGAAATCCTTCCTCCTTCCCTAATGGCTGCTATTGGAGACGAGTAAAGTAGTTGCACCCACTTAATAAATCCTTCCCCAATTCCAAATTTTCGCATCACTGCCCATAGATAGTCCCACTTGACGCTATCAAACGCCTTGTGGGCATCCAGTGACAGCAACGCTCTATCTCCCCTATTGTCTGCCTGGGATTGGATATTGAGGAAAAGCCTGCAAAGGTTTATCACAGTCGACTTTTGGGGCATAAACCCGGATTGATCCGAGTGGATTATACTGGATATGACCTTATTCATGCGGATTGCCAATGCTTTAGCTAATATCTTTACATCAGTTTGTAAAAGAGATATAGGGCGGTATGACCCCGGGTCAAGGGGGTCCTTATTAGGTTTTAATATCAGAACTATATTTGCTCTAGTCATTGATTGAGGGAGGTTACCAGTCTGTCTAGCTTCATTGAATACCTTCAACAGACGTGGAAGTATATGCTCACCATATTGTTTATATACCTCGAGGGGAAGTCCATCGTCTCCCGGGGCCTTGGAATTGGGGAACAGACTGGTCGCCATCTGCAACTCCTCAACGGTTAAAGGGGCATCAAGTTCTACCTTAGCTGCCATTTGTAGACTAGGGAGCTGGATATTGTCCAGATATTCAGATAAAGAGTCTAAGGTGTATATTTGTTTAGATTCGTACAGGGAGGAATAAAATCTTACCAATTCTGCTAAGATTTGGTCCGGGGCATTAGTTAGCGTACGTAGATGCGTACGTAGGGCCCCAATAGAGGGGGAGGTTTGATGGGAATGGGCAATGGTTGCTAACAGGCATCCAGTGTGCTCACCCTCTTCATAGAATGCTGCTTTATGAAAAAATCTCTTCCTCTATGCTGTAGATGTCGTGATTTTATACAGCGCATCTTGCGCCGAAAGCCACGCCTCTTTGTTAGCTTCGGTTGGATCTGTGATAAATTTATTCTCCAGATCCTCTGCCATGCTTTCTATTCCCTCCCTCTGAGCATGTGTCTTTCTTTTGATAGCTTGAATTTCAGTTATGAAAAGGCCTCTCAGGACAGCCTTAAAGGCTTCCCAGTTCACGGCCCACAATTCATCGGCCGTATGTATGCGCCAAAAGTCTGTAATATGAGATTCTATTTGCTCATGGGAAGGGAAGAGATTTAACCAAAATGCGTTCATTTTCCATGGGGCCTTTGCCACCGTAGAAGGGGGGCGCACCTCCAAAGTCACAATCAATGTGGAGTGATCCGACACACTCCTGAGAGCATAGGTCACCTCAGAGATGTGTCGTTCAGCCGCACTGGAGCATAAGCATAAGTCTATCCTTGATAGTGATGAATAGCTTTTAGAAAAACAAGAGAACTGTTTTACCCCCGGATTTTTAGCTCTCCATGGGTCTTTCCATCCTACTTCCTCAATAAATTTCCTAAGAGCAGTTCGGTGTACCCCCTCCCTCCCACCATAGGCAAATGCTTATCTAACAACAGGTCCGTATAGTTGTTGAGGTCCCCGAAGACATACATCGGTATCTCCGGATACTTCATTTGGAACGCCACCAGGACTCTCAACACCAGATTGTTATACGGAGGGGGCACATATACAAAAGCTAGTATACATTTAAAGGTAAACAATTTGCAGCATAGAAATACATATCTCCCCTCGGCATCAATCTTAGAATCTAACTCCTCGTAATCTATGGAGCCGTGTATCAATACACTCACACCCCGAGAATACGAGGTGTGAGTGGAATGATATGCCTTATTCACCCATCTAAAATTAATGCATGACAGAGAGTCGGCAGTAAGGTGAGTCTCTTGTAAAGCACATATAGCCGGGAGACGTTTCCTTAGTAAAGATGATACCATAGTCCGCTTTAGGGGATCTTGCAGGCCCTGGACGTTCCATGAAAGAACAGCCACTGTCGTCATTTTTGGGTCACTAGTAAGCAATTAACAGGGGAAAACCATGTGTTGCCCCTCTGACTCCCAACCAGGGGGGGAGAGGGGACCGTCATGTCATACCCTGAGAGGGCTAACAAGTGACGAATCTGTCAGCAAAAGAAAAGTAAAGTCACGACTCTATCCGAATACCAAGATACCTCAATCGCTCTGGAACAAACTTGTTTGAAGGAGTACCTTAAAACGCACAACGGTGCGTAAACCAACCAAAAGTGCTTCTTCTGACATGAGTTATCCATCAGCATGCACTTGTCGCATCGAAGGGCAACCATTTCCTGTAATCCACGACACCGATGTGTCAACAGAGATAACAAAACTGTGTGGGACAACCGGTTCCTCCAACCCCTAACAGGGTTCTGAACAACAATGACATATTTTCTGGTACTTGCTAGGAAGTACATTGCCATGATCCATCACATCATCGAACTCGCATTTTTGTAAGGAATGAATCGATGTATGTTTCCGGCACTACCCTCAGCCGAGGGAAAAACAAAGAAAGAAAAGTCCCCTGGGCCTTAAAGTTAAAGATGTCAATCTATCTCCGCTTCTGGTCTCCTATCTTGACGGAGCTCATTTTCATTAGCGTCCAGCCAGTCTGCAGCCTCCGCCAGGTGTTCAAAAAAGTGTGCTCTGCCCCTTAGGGTAATTTTGAGTTTCGCAGGATAAAGCATTGCATAGGAAGCTTGTACTCTTTGCAGGTGTTTTTTGATTTCAGAGAACCGCGCGCGATTCTTCTGAACTGCAGCCGAGAAATCTGGGTAGAATGAAATCCGCGTGCCATTGTACTGGATATTTCTCTTTTCTCTGGCTAGTTTCAGAATAATTTCCCTGTCTCTATAATTCAAGAGACGGGCCAGTATTGGGCGAGGGGGGTTTCCAGGCGGGAGAGGTCTGGTGGGTATTCTATGAGCTCTTTCTACAGCATACAAATGGGTGAGAGCTTCCTTGCCAAATATCTCAGCCATCCATTGTTCTATGAATTGCGTAGGGTCTCGGCCCTCCACCTTCTCCGGTAAGCCCACTATGCGCACATTGTTGCGCCTGAGACGGTTTTCTAAATCCTCAGCGCGGGTATCTGTGGCTCTCGCTAAACGTATAGTGGATTGGGGGTCTCTAATCAGTGTAGGGAGTTTATCCTCAAGCTCACTTATTCTGCTTTCTGCTGCAGTGGTACGCTCTCGGATTTTCTGAATATCTTGTCTGAGGAGACTGACCTCCTCCTTGAGTCCACCAAAATGTACTTGTAAATTGTTTACAGAGGCTGTACATTTATTAACTGCTTTTAAGATGTCTGACAGTGTGGGCTGTTCACCCCCCTCCTCCTCCTCAGGTTCTTCAAGCTCATCAGCTATAGCGTCACTGACCTCTCCCTGTGTCAACATGGCCCCTGCTCCCTGTTCTCTTACACCCTCTTCCTCCTCAGTATCATTAAAGTCAGGGCATTCACTTAGTGACTGGGCTGCAGCCAGGCCTGATTTCTCAGACAGTTTTTGAGCATAGTACCTCATATCCTTAGGGTGATCAGCGGAGCCATCCTTAGAGCCTTTCTGCTGCTTGTTCTGTCCCTCCTTCAGCTTGTCACGTTTCTGTGTGGACGGCGGAGCGGCGCCATTTTGAGGATCCATCCCGGAGCTTTCTCCTCTCTGTCCTCGGGTCATCATACCCTCCAAGTGAGCCGGAGCTGGTGCGAAATGTGGAGGGGGGTCTCCCCGACCGATCAAGCCGAAAACGGGGGTTAAAAAGTGCAGGTAACCGGATCAAATCAGGATCACTGCGGGAGCTCTGTGACTAGACGTCTGTTCACATGCCGTGCTGGGCACGACCCCCCATATCTAGATGTTTAGTTAGACATGGTAAATGACATGAATTAATTATAATGGAATAAAAGAGTACAAATAACTTAGGCTATATACAGATATGCAAAGTATCCCAAACAGGAGGGGACAAAGAAAAGCGGGGCTAACAAAAGGGCAATACACAGATAAATATATCAAAAATTAGAATTTATTGGCATATACAGAAATGCAGGTAAAAGGGTAAAGACCCAATGGTGTACTGTTCCTGGCACAAATTGCCGACCACCCATATAGGCTGGTCTGTCGCAACCACAGAAAAAGGGGAACAAGACAACATATAACAAAAAGCATAAAACGCTATTTAGAAGGAGCCCTCGTACACCACTAATACGTCCAGATGAAGCTACACCCCCCCGAATGTGAAACGCGTTGATGTCATGTCCGCCCGGACGCCACGCTTCGGCGCCATCCCCCATTGGTGTTTGTGAGCCCGCAATTCTAAGGGAGGATGACGATCACATGATCGCACCGCATCAAGGGAGAGTTTGGATGTACATGCCTATGGATGAGGCTCCACATTCAGGTGTCTGATTCATCCATGCTTCTCTATATACATCAGCCTTACCTGCATCCCGCACTAAGGGTTCCTACCACAGACACCGTTTGGATGATCTGAGACCGCGTGGCGGTAGGACACTGACACAGGAAGGCATTACCTCCAGAAGCAAATGACGGCACCCAACTACAACCGGGGCGGTAATGTACTGTTCCATTTCTGAACAATCTCTGCATGCTAGTTGTGCATCTCACAATAGCCTATCACTACCTGTCCTCTGAGAACATACTCAGAACAGGATATTCCGGACTCTAGGCAACTCACAGCAACACTGTTTTGACTGTGTCACATACCCATACAGCATTGAACTTTGCTATCCTGCCCATACCTTTATGCTGTCTGGTCCCTGTAGACTGTAGATGTTAGACAGGCACCCCCAGTAGCTGGTGTCTATCATGAGCCCCCTAGGCTACACTGCTGCCTCATTACCATCCTTTCCCTCTGCTGATCCTCAATTCCTCCCCGAGCTCCAATCCATCCATCTGGGGGGTTGGTGTCAGCCTTGGGGCCATACCCAGCATTGTACTGGATACTCCCCATGGTGGACGGCAAGGCTGACACCAATTTCCTTTGTGTCCGGACACTGTTTTTGTTTTATGTTTTTTGTTATGTGTTGTCTTGTTCCCCTTTTTCTGTGGTTGCGACAGACCAGCCTATATGGGTGTTCGGCAATTTGTACCAGGAACAGTACACCATTGGGTCTTTTCCATTTTACCTGCATTTGTGTATACGCCAATAAATTCTCATTTTTGATGTTTTTATCTGTGTATTGCCCTTTTGTTAGCCCCGCTTTTCTTTGTCCCCTCCTGTTTGGTATACTTTGCATAGGTTCTTTTTGGGGTTGAAGCGCAATCACAGTGTTTTCTCTAGGTATACACTGTTTGTAGTCAAGCCTTTCTTTTCTTGTATTTATTCAAAAAAATATATATACAGACATGGACAAGGAATTGAAATAAAAAATGAAAAATGAGAGTGTCAAAGGATGGTGGCTATTTCTATGCTCTCGTTAATTTATTATTATTTATTTATTTATTTTTTTTATTTTATTTCAGGTACTTATATAGCGCCGTCAATTTACGCAGCGCTTTACATATACATTGTACATTCACATCAGTCCCTACCCTCAAGGGGCTTACAATCTAAGGTCCCTAACTCACATTCATTCATACTAGGGACAATTTAGACAGGATCCAATTAACCTACCAGCATGTCTTTGGAGTGTGGGAGGAAACCGGAGTACCCGGAGGAAACCCACGCAGGCACAGGGAGAACATGCAAACTCCAAGCAGGTAGTGTCGTGGTTGGGATTTGAACCGGTGACCCTTCTTACTGCTAGGCGAGAGTGCTACCACTACACCACTGTGCCGTTAATACCTCCTGGTTGAGAGGACATCCAAACTATAAATCCAATAGGTCTCTCTGGCACAGTTTTTAGCACTAACCACTGTATTAGTGTCACTGGTCCCAAAAAGTGTCAAAAAAGTGTCAGTTAGGTGTCCGATTTGTCAGCCGCAATGTCGTAGCCCCGCTATTAGACACGTGCAATTCGTTTTTGTTCCGAATGAGTTTTACAACGTAATGCGACAAATTAGTTCATTCGTGATTATGAGAATTAACGAAAACCCGTCTAACAAATTTTTCCGAGAACAAAAGTTCGGAAATCCGAGATTGGAAAATTTGAAAATTTGGAAATTCGGAAATTCAAAAACCTGAAAATTCAAAAATCCGAAAAAATAAGAACAAAAATCCGAAAATAAGAATGGAAATTTTAAAAATGCAAAAACCCAAAAATTTGAAAATTCAAAATAATAACAAACTAATAATAACTATTACTAACTATTAAATTATAGGTACTGAAATTTTCTTTCAAATTTGGCTGTTCATGAATGGAACAAATACGAATTTATCCAAAGTTCCCAAAATAATGAATGCCACATCTAAACAAATGGGATGTAACAAACTAACCACTTCAGGCCCGGAAAAATTTACCCCTAAATGACCAGAGCATTTTTTGCGATTCACAAATAGAGCTTTCTTTTGGTGGTATTTGATCGCCTCTGCGGTTTCTATTTTTTGCACTATAAACGAAAAAAGACCGACAATTTTGAAAAAAAAAACAATATTTTTAACTTTTTGCTATAATAAATATCCCTAAAAATATATAAAAAAAACAAATTTCTTCCTCAGTTTAGGCCGATAGGTATTCTTTTACATATTTTTGGTTAAAAAAAAAAAATCGAAATAAGCGTATATTGATTGGTTTGCGCAAAAGTTATAGCGTCTACATAATAGGGGATATATTTATGGTATTTTTATTATTATTACATTTTTTTATCAGTAATGGCGTCGATCTGCGATTTTTATTGTGACTGCGACATTGCGGTGGACAGATCGGACACTTTTGACAATATTTTGGGACCATTGACATTTATACAGCGATCATTGGTAAAAATAGCCACTGATTACTGTATAAATGTCACTGGCAGGGAAGGGGTTAACACTAGGGGGCGATCAAGGGGTTAAGTGTGTTCCCTATGTGTGTTCTAACTGTAGGGGGATGGGCTCAGTAGAACATGACAGAGATCACAGGGAGCAGTAGATCCCTGTCATGTCACAAGTCAGAACAAGGAAATGCCTTGTTTACATAGACATCTCCCCATTCTGCCTCTCCGTGGCACGATCGCCACTGGCGGACATCGAGTCTGCCGGTATAAGGCACATATTGGCTACAAAAAAAAAAATACAGATACAATACAGCCAATATATGCCTTACAGCTCCTGAAGAAGCAGTTAGTGAAACATGTTGAGCCAACAGGCATTTATATCGCATTATTTAGCTTTATATTCACTATATTGTTCGTTATCATGCTGTGATAATTTTTATACACGTTTGTGTGTTTTTTGAGTCAACATGTGTTCACTCTTTTTTAAATATTTTCATATTAATACATTTTTCATTTTTTTATTTTACAAACCTTGTCGTATTTGTGGCACCATTAAAAATCCCCTTCTCCAGTTCTTCTTATAAATTCTCTATTTGGGATGTGGGTACCTTTGATCTCCCGAATAACTGTGATTAGTTTATTATATTAAATATAGACATTGTCACATTTGCTCTTATTTCACCTCTACGAAGTGACACACTTGTGCTCTGTAATTGTTATAGACAGAATAAACACGTACATAAAACCTTGTGAGCTGCCACACTCCTACCCTAAAGTCAAAACACTAAAGAAATTTAAAATGAAATAAAAAAAAATTAAAAATAAATCAAATACAAATAAAAATAAAATAAAAATACATAAAAAATAAAATAAAAATAAATAAAAATAAAATAAAAATAAACAGCTGCCAACACTACCCACACTTCCTAAATGTGACAATACAAACTGATATACCAAATGTGCGGCGCTAAAGTAAATAAAATATAAATTAGATAACTATAAAACTAATAACTAAATACATATATTCTATATTGTAAACGTGATAAAGTCAAACATAAAATATAATATAATTTAAGTGCACGTGCTTCGTGTGATGCACATGGAGCACCATTTATTACAGTCCCGACAGAGAAAATAAGTACACATTTATACTTTTCACAAAAGGAAATTCTGTTCCCTCGTCGTCAATAATTAGTTTATCGACAATTTTCATAAAGGAGAAAAAAAAAAATTGGTGACATCGGAAAATGTTGTTTATACAAAGTGGGGAGAATTACCCAGAATTCATCATATAAACAGAAATGTAATACATGTCATAATTCTATTCTTCACTTTTCTTTTGTATATGATAATTACAGTTGCAGGTTCTCCATGAATAAAGACAATTTAGCAGCAGAAATTGCCCCATTTCTTGGGTTAAACTGACCTGTTTCCCGGAATCCCATGCCGTTCAACACAGCCAGGCATCTGACAGAATAGAAAAGAACAGCAAAAAAAAAGAAAAGAACAGCAAGAAAAAAAAAAACTGGATCAGATGATATGTAAAGAAAATACTGGATCAGGCTGGATCTCTTTTTTTTTTTTGCTGTTCTTTTCTTCCCCCTTTTTTGGGGGGGAGTTTTGGGGGGGGTTTGTCTTGGAAGGAACACGAATTAATGTAGTCAAACAACCTGGACTTTTGGTTTCAAGCCAGTCCTTCATTACAGGACCTCTTCCATCAGTTACAAATGCGATTTTACTCACCCTCTGTGGTCATCATCCTCCGGCTGGGTTTGCTTCCCGATTTAAGTAGCTTAACTATTTGAGTTTGCATTCAATCCGCTATTTCAATTTTTTGAAAGACCTACGTACAGTGCCCGATAGATACTACTCTCCTGAAGAAGCCACGGCATGTGGTGAAACATGTTGAGAAATTAATCCTTCGGTTGCACTATTTAAAGATTGTTTCAGTACATTGAATGTAAACTCTTTTTACAAATATGCTTTTATCAACTTTTCTAAATAAAATGTGAATTTTTTTAACGTAAATTCTGTGTCACCCTTTTGCACCTTTAAAATCCCAGTTCCTTCTATGTTTTGTATATTATTATTATTTATTATTTTTTTTTTAATTATTATTTTATTGTATGTTAGTGCAAATAAAAAAAAAAGTATCACGAACAGCACTCAATTTTCTCTGTATAATACTCTGCAAAGTAAAAGTGATGGAAACGCATCTCTGTTACATCTCTATGTTACATAACATGCGCCGTATATTTGTGTTTAATTAATCAACCAACCGTTTTGCATAATAGAAGAGGGCATCACAAACACGAAAGTTGTCCTCCAGAGTGAAGCGATCATGCGAGGGGTAATTGTTCGCATTAGTGAATTCAGAATCATGAATCATTCATAACGTGGTGGTTCTAAAAAGACACGGTTCAGAAGATCGGAGTCGACGTCTGTAGTCCTCCTCCGCCATAAGGAGAACATTGATACCAGGAAAATCCAACCTCCAGCCATCGCCCTTCCATCATCCTAATCTCTTTATCGTGTCTCTGTTGTAGGAAATCACCGCAGTAAATAAAATAAATTTCAGGAAACACCATGGAGTTCATAAAACATACAGAAACGTATTTTTTTAACCCCTTCATGCCTAAGGGTAAAACAAATCCTAATGCCTAAGCCCAATTTTGCAACCTTGACATGTTTTAGTAAAACAGTACATATCATCACAACTACATATCATCAAAATTACTGTGTGTATCCAGGTGGATTATACTGCATTTTTTTTTTAGGTTAAATTGGGCTTTTTTTATTTGGTGGTAAATGGTAATAGAGGTCTCCTGATTTTTTATTTTTTTTTTAAATTATTATTATCGAAGGAAAATTGGCCCAAAATAGTAAAAAAAAAAATCTTTTTTTAAAATATTATTTAACTGTATATTTCTTGCTACTACCATAACCTACCACCAAAGAACAACCCAAAACAAATTCTCGCATTCCTGGCGATTCCAGCGATACCACGTACGCCAAAACTTAATAAGGAAAAACCGTACCAGTGCTCCAAAATATCAGTGTAAAACAACAAAATAACAATGCAAATAACACAGCAAAACAAATACAATCCAAATAAGTTGCGCTAAATATAAAGTGAATTGAAAAAAAAATGCAATAAAATAAATAATAGACATGTGCACAGCTGAAAAATGTGTTGGTTTCAATTTCCGTTTTTTGGGTCATTCGTTATGATCAAACTTCATTATTTCAAATAAATTCGAAAAGTTCGTAAATTCGGAGATTGGAAAATTCGTAAAATATAAATGAAAATCTGAAAATTCAACTAACTAATAATAACTATTACTAACAATTAAATTCTAAGTATTGGAATTTCCTTTCAAATTTGGCTGTTAGTGAAAGTGACGAATGCAAATTTATCTGAAGTTAGGAGCGATCTGAAATAACGAATGCCGCATCTAAACGAATAGAACGTAACTAATTAATAATAATGAATAAAAATAAACCCTCTGTAGTTCTAAAGCGTTTCGGCTGGAGCCTGAGGAAGGCTCCAGACGAAACGCGTTAGTACTATAGATGGTGTATTTTTATTCATTATTATTAATTAGTTACGTTCTATTCGTTTAGATGCGGCATAGTTAGTGCTGTTAGTGCCCAATAAAGATTTGTAAGTAGAAGCAATTGTGTTGCTTCTACTTACTCGCGGTGAATCCGCCACAGGGACCACTTTTATCAGAAATCTGGCCGCCGCACGAAAACGGGGATACCGGGGTTATGGCAGCTAGCTGCTGCCATAACAACGATATCCACCGGCAAAGTTTGCGGCGGTCCAGAAGTGGTTAACAACCAACTATTCACTATGCAGCGCACAGTGCATTGTGGGGTGCTCGGTGGGCGAACATCCTGCCGAGCGCCCGGCAAATTCGGGTGTTCGCCAAAAGGATGAACAGGCAATGCAGGGGCTGAGCTTTTGCTTGGAACTGTTCACCCCAACTCTAGTTGCTACAATTTAGTGTACTGGGGCAGTGGTCTCCAAACTGTGGCCCGGGGGCCAGATGCAGCCCTTTGCTTGCTTTTATCCGGCCCTTGAGACACTATTTCATCCACTGATACTAACATTGGGGCATAATTCCTTCCACTGACACCAACGATGGGGGACAGTTCCTCACAATGACACCAACAATGGGGCATAGTGTCTCTCAATGACACCAACAATGGTGCCCAATGACATCAGTGATGGGGCACAATTCCTCTCAATTATACCAACGAAGGGGCATTATTCCTCCCAATGACACCAACATTGGAGCACGATTCCTCCCAATGACACCAATGATGGGGGACAATTCCCCACAATGACACCAACAATGGGGCATAGTGTCTCTCAATGACACCAACAATGGTGCCCAATGACATCAGTGATGGGGCACAATTCCTCTCAATTATACCAATGAAGGGGCATTATTCCTCCCAATGACACCAACGTTGGAGCACGATTCCTCCAAATGACACCAATGATGGGGGACAATTCCCCACAATGACACCAACAATGGGGCATAGTGTCTCTCAATGACACCAACAATGGGGCCCAATGACATCAGTGATGGGGTACAATTCCTCTCAAATATACCAACGATGGGGCACTATTCCTCCCAATGACACCAGCGATGAGGCACTATTCCTCCGAATGAGACCAACGATGGGGCACAATTTCTCTCAATGACAGCAACAATGGGGCCCAATGACACCAATGATAAGGCACAATTACTCCCATTGAAACAAACAAGGGGGCATTATTTTTTCCCAGTGATGAAGGGACCTTTTCACAGACCACTGTCCGACCCTCCATAAAATCTGAAGGACTGTAAACTGGCCCTTTGTTTAGAAAGTTTGGAGACCCCTGTTCTAGAAGATCACAACTTTTATATTCATCTAATACAAACGTTCGGCTTCAAACATAACAAATAGCAAACAGCTTGAGCTTGCTGGCATTTCTGGAATGCATTATTATTTTTGGTATGTTAAAGGAATCCGGAGATAATGCATTGTGACCTTACGTTTTATAACAATTCAACTAAAATGATTTATTAAAAGCCAACAGCAGCCTTCTATTTCACAACAAATGTTTAACCTTTAGTCATTACAAATTAGACGGTTCTAAATAATAGTATTGGTGACAGAGGGGCCTGACCCTTCGCTTCATAAAATATTCATCATTGCTTTATAAAAGCTTCAAATATAAAAACATGAAATCAAATAGTAGCGAGGAGGGATTTTTCTTCTTAGAGGATTACTTAAAGTGGAACTCCGGCCTTCCCTTCAGTCTTTGCACAGTTGTAGCGGCTCCTCTCCTGGACTGAAACGGCTTCCTCTGATTTCACTGCACACTGTGAGCTTCTCAGAAAGTCAGATAAAGCCCGCCCCATGTTCTGAGTGTTACCTAGGATGCAATGGTGGCTGGTGCTAAATTTTTCGGGGGGAGGGGGGGTTCTGTAAATTATTGCAGAGATAGACAGGAAGGAGGCGATCGAAGGGGGAATCAAAACGGCGGATGGGAAGGGAGCGATCATCGCAAGCACCTCCCCCCGGCACTAAAAGGACAAGAAGGTGTTGGCAATCCAACATCACCCCCACCCCCCTCATGGGAGACGGACTGACCTTACCTTAGGAGGCAAAGGGAAGGAAGAGCCAGACCATTGCTTCTCCTCCCAGCTGAACAGGAAGTGTGTCCTGAGACACGATTGGCCGGGGAGTCCTAAGACTTCCTGGCCACAATCGGGTCTTAGGACCCGCTTCCTGATTGGCCGGGAGGAGAATCAGGAAGGCAATAGCGAATATTAATTTGCTATTGTCACACTACTGGGTGGGCTCAGGGCGCAGTCCATCCTTTTTTGAAGCCAATTAGAGCCTCAGGCTCTAATCATGTGCTTCGAAAGCAAAACAAAAAAACCATCGGAATCCATGCGTCCGGTGCCCTGCATGTAGATTGGAATCCATGTGTCCGGTGCCCTGCATGTAGATTGGAATCCATGCGTCCGGTGCCCTGCATGTAGATTGGAATCCATGCGTCCGGTGCCCTGCATGTAGATTGGAATCCATGTGTCCGGTGCCCTGCATGTAGATTGGAATCCATGTGTCCGGTGCCCTGCATGTAGATTGGAATCCATGTGTCCGGTGCCCTGCATGTAGATTGGAATCCATGCGTCCGGTGCCCTTCATGTAGATTGGAATCCATGCGTCCGGTGCCCTGCATGTAGATTGGAATCCATGCGTCCGGTGCCCTGCATGTAGATTGGAATCCATGCGTCCGGTGCCCTGCATGTAGATTGGAATCCATGCGTCCGGTGCCCTGCATGTAGATTGGAATCCATGCGTCCGGTGCCCTGCATGTAGATTGGAATCCATGTGTCCGGTGCCCTGCATGTAGATTGGAATCCATGCGTCTGGTGCCCTGCATGTAGATTGGAATCCATGCGTCCGGTGCCCTTCATGTAGATTGGAATCCATGCGTCCGGTGCCCTGCATGTAGATTGGAATCCATGAGTCCGGTGCCCTGCATGTAGATTGGAATCCATGCGTCCGGTGCCCTGCATGTAGATTGGAATCCATGCGTCCGGTGCCCTGCATGTAGATTGGAATCCATGCGTCCGGTGCCCTGCATGTAGATTGGAATCCATGCGTCCGGTGCCCTGCATGTAGATTGGAATCCATGTGTCCGGTGCCCTGCATGTAGATTGGAATCCATGTGTCCGGTGCCCTGCATGTAGATTGGAATCCATGCGTCCGGTGCCCTTCATGTAGATTGGAATCCATGCGTCCGGTGCCCTGCATGTAGATTGGAATCCATGCGTCCGGTGCCCTGCATGTAGATTGGAATCCATGCGTCCGGTGCCCTGCATGTAGATTGGAATCCATGCGTCCGGTGCCCTTCATGTAGATTAGGGGTCGGGCGCATGGATTAGTGGAGCTGCGCCCCTGTGCCCCTTATGAATGGGCCGCCACGGCTAGGATGGACTGCATGCAAATAAAATACAGCTAGGAACGCCCACTCATCCAGACTAACATTCACCCTTCAAGGCCTTTTTGATATTTGCATAACTCCTCCTACCGCTCGTATCAGGGCTAAAGGCTCTTGAGATACGCACTGATACAGGGTGCTGAGAACGCTATGCACAGCACCCTGCTGGCCCCTCCCACCAGCCATGATCTGCCTGCATTGCATAGAGAACAGAAACCTATGACATCACTAGGTCTAAAATAAGGCATACTAAAAAAACGAAAAAGATATATTTAAAGAAATGTCATTGGCGTGGTGATTTTGGGGGGGGGATATCACCCAGCATCCCCAACTCTTTTATTTGTATCCAGTTGGCGATTGAAAGGGTCTGGTATGCATTTTGGAGGAGATCCTATTTTTTTAATGTGATCTCCCTTACAATCCTGGAAAGGGTCTGGTATAGATGTTGAAGGGAATTCCTAGTTTCTTGACAAAACGTTCCTCCCTGCCTCCCTGCTCCGTCCCTGCTGAATAGTATTTTAACCCCTTCGTGCTGACCCTACGCAAATATGAAGCCCCACTGGACAGGTTTTTTTTTTTCCATGGGGCCACATATTTGCGTATTTCTCCTTTTTGTGCTGGGAGCGTGCTTCACGGAGAGAGCCCCGGGTCCCGTAATAACGATCGGGATTCGGAACTCACGATTCTGGGTCACCTGATCACTGTGATAGCCTCTGATTGGCTTTGAAGCCCGCCCCTGTAAAGCCCCTCCCCTGTTTTCTGTAAATGGAGGAGAAAGATGCACCATATCTCTCTCTCTCTCTCCTTGCAGGAAAAATAAGTGTGTGTAAAAAAATAAAATAAATAATAATAATGAAAAAAAAAAACCTAGATCAAGGTTTGATTTAGGTCAGTGCCGCGGTTAGTGTTTGGGTGAAGGTCAGGGCAGGGGCGTAACTAGAAATAGCAGGGCCCCATAGCAAAATGTTGTATGGGGCCCCCCTGCAAACAGCCCCCCCCCCCACAGCTGCCCTAGTGTCAATGCAGCGTGACCTTTGCCACATATAGCGTGACCTGTGCACAATGCAGCGTGACCTGTGTCCCATACAGCATGACCTCTGCCCAATGCAGCGTGACCTGTGCACAATGCAGCGTGACCTGTGCCCCATACAGCGTGACCTGTGCCCTATACAGCGTGACCTGTGCCCAATGCAGCGTGACCTGTGCCCAATGCAGCGTGACCTGTGCCCCATACAGCGTGACCTGTGCCCCATACAGCGTGACCTGTGCCCCATACAGCGTGACCTGTGCCCAATGCAGCGTGACCTGTGCCCAATGCAGCGTGACCTGTGCCCCATACAGCGTGACCTGTGCCCCATACAGCGTGACCTGTGCCCAATGCAGCATGACCTGTGCCCAATGCATCGTGACCTTTGCCCAATGCAGCGTGACCTGTGCCCCATACAGCGTGACCTGTGCCCAATGCAGCATGACCTGTGCCCAATGCAGCGTGACCTGTGCCCCATACAGCGTGACCTGTGCCCAATGCAGCGTGACCTGTGCCCCATTCAATGTGACCTGTGCCCCATACAGCGTGACCTGTGCCTCATACAGCGTAACCTGTGCCCCATGCAGCGTGACCTGTGCCCCATGCAGCGTGACCTGTGCCCAATGCAGCGTGACCTGTGTCCCATACAGCGTGACCCGTGCTCAATGCAGCGTGACCCGTGCCCCATACAACGTGACCTGTGCCCCATACAACATGACCTGTGCCCAATGCAGCGTGACCTGTGCCCCATACAGCGTGATCTGTGCCCCATACAGCGTGACCTGTGCCCAATGCAGCGTGACCTGTGCCCAATACAGCCTGGTCTGCCTGTGCCCCATACAGCCTCACCTGTTTAGAGGAAGAGGCAAGCCACCTGGATCAGCAGAGAGTGGGATTGCCCGCTGTAATAGCTTTCATTTGAATTTCCCGTCTTCCCGGGGCTCATCGTCACATAGCCCCACCTCTTGGCCTGACGCCTTTAATGACGTCACACATCCCACATTGGATTGGCGTTCTGTCTATTAAAGGCACCAGGCCAAGAGGTGGAGCTATGTGACGTGAGCCCCGGGAACACTGGAAGTTCTAATGAAAGCTATTACATCGGGCAATTCAGCTCTCTGCTGATCCGGGTGGCTTGCCTCTTCCTCTGCACAGGTGAGGCTGTATGGGGCACAGGCAGACCAGGCTCAGGGCACAGGCAAAGCTGTATTGGGCACAGGTCACACTGCATTTGGGCACAGGTCACATCTTGCCTCTTCCTCTCCTCTCTCTTCCCCTGGCTGGGAGACTGTGGCGGTGGTGCTCTCATCCTCACTGGGCCCCACTTGGCTGCGGGTCCCATAGCGCCCGCATGGGTTGCTATGGTGGTAGTTACGCCCCTGGGTCAGGGTCATTATTTGGTTCTTTTATTTCAATGTCAATTAGTGTCTGTGTGTTTTAGGTAGGATAAAAAAAAAGCAAAATGGCCACTATTTCTGGACTGTACAGTCACAGGCACCCCCCCTCCGGTCGGTCAGTCGTTCACACACACTCACCCCCAGTCGGTCGGTCACCAGCCCCGCACTTACCCCATCTATCTAGGTCGCAGACAGCGCTTCCTGCCGGTGGTGGCTTCACCCTGCATCTCCTCTTCCTTGGCTTCACAGCAGCTTCCCCTGCATCTCCTCCCCCCTCCTCCTCAGCACCCAATAGGATCGCTTCCCCTCTCGGCCAATTAGGCGATAAGTCTCAGGACCTGCTTCCTGATTGGCCGGGAGGAGAATCAGGAAGACAATAGCGATTATTAATTCGCTATTGTCACACAACTGGGTGATCTCAGGGCGCAGTGCTCTGCGCCCCGAGCCCACCCATTTCTGAAGCCAATTAGAGCCTCAGGTTCTAATCACGTGCTTCTAAAAAAAAAAAACCCATTGGAATCCATGAGTCCGGTGCCCTGCATGTAGATTAGGGGCCGGGCGCATGGATTAGGGGGGCGGCGCCCCTGCTCCCTGTATGGACGGGCTGCCACTGGTGATAACGCTGCGATCGTCAGGAGCAGGAGAATTATATTTGGGTTGTTCTTTGGTGGAAGTTTATTGCAGTAGCAAGAAATACACAGCTACATTTTTTTTTTAGTTTGTTTTTACTATTTTGGCACAGTTTTCCTTTGATAAAAAAATAAATAAATCAGGAGATATCCATTACCATTTACCACCAGAAGAAAGCCCACTTTGTCCTGAAAAAAAAAACAAGGTATAATGTATAAAGTAGTTGTGATGGTATTTATGGTTTTACTAACACATGTCAACGTTTCAAAATTGTGTTTAGGCATTTAGATTTGTTTTAGCCCTAGGCGCGAAGGAGTTATTTTTTTATTTATTTATTTATTTATTTATTTATTTATTTTGCATTGACACATGTACCCCCTGGCAGCGGCCAACTCCCCATGCCTTTTTTGACATTTCATTTACTATTAACTTTTTATGTTCCAGTAATTTTTATTGAAAGAAAATTTTCAAGTAATAACAGAATACAAAGAAAACAGATAAAACAGCCAGGTTTCTAAAATGCACCGTAATGGCTAAGAAATATTGATACAATAATATCACTTCTTATGATATCCAGTTACACATCAAATATCAATCATAGATTCCATCACTATGAGCAACACAGTACGGAATGTGTCATTTCTCATACATTGAAAACGGTATCAAAGGAGAAAACAGAATATAATAAAGAAAACAAAATACTAACAAGAACAACAAAACAAAACAGAGTGCACCAGAAAGACATTGAACCTCCTATCCTCCATCGAGGGTCTTCACTTCACTCAGCCCAGCAACCTGTCACTCCGGGACCTGAAGTCTGACGAAATGTGTAGGGAGAAGCGACGGGCTGACCTCACCGCATTCACGCAGGTCCCGGAGTGATGGGCTGCATTGGAGAGTCAAACTGTGGTCAGTTTGCATCCTTTGGCTGGCTGATCAGAGGTACAGGACACTGTGCAGACACACAACATGCCTGGATTGGGTAGTTTGTTCAGTCACCACACCCTCATCAACCAATCATAGCCTGCCTCTGGCACACGTCGCCTCCAAATCACAATCTGCCTCTTAAGCATGCCCCTCCAGATCACAGTCTGCCTTTGGAACACACCCCCTCCCAATCACAGCCCGCCCCTGGCACACACCGCCTCCCAATCACAGCCTGCCTCTTGAACCCACCCTCTCCCAATCACAGCCTGCCCCGGGGACACACCCCCTACCAATCACAGCCTACCTCTGGTACATGCCTCTCCCAATCACAGCCTGCCTTTGGAACACACCTGTCCCAATTACAGCCTGCCTCTTGAACACGTCCCCTCCCAATCAAGCCCGCCCCTGGCACACACCTGTCCCAATCACAGCCTGCCTCTTGAACACACCCCTTCCAATCACAGCCTAACTCTTGAACATGCCCCCCCAATCACAGCCTACCTCTGGCACATACCCCCTTCCAATCACAGCCTGGTTCTGGCACACTCTCCCCTCCCAATCACAGCCTGGTTCTGGCACACTCTCCCCTCCCAATCACAGCCTGGCAGACACCTCCTCCTATTGCAGCCTGCCTATTGAACACGCCCCTGCTCATGCACAACCTGCCTCCTGACTCCAGACTCAGGCTGAACAGACTCTGGAATACAGGCGCACGGTGTGTCTGCACATTGTCCTGTAACCCCGCCCCCCAGTAGACACGTGCGGTTCATTTAGTTTCGAATTGAAATTCGGACAAATTTTCGTTTTTTGGAAATAAGGAATTTCCAAATTACAATAGCACAGAATTTAAACAAATCCAAAATAATAATAAAAAAAAATTTGGATGAAATTTGAATTCAAATCGTTTTTCAATTTCCAATAAAATAGAATAAAAAATAAAGAAATAGAGTAAAAAAATAACAGAATAGAAAAGAATATAACAGAAAATAAAAGAAAAGAATATAATAGAGTAAAAAAGAACAACATATAATAGAAAATAAAAGAACAGAATAGACTGGAGTATAATAGAAACAAATAGAATAGAATAAAATAGAAAGAATATAACCATCTTCTGAAATTCAAATTTCAAGTAGAATAAATTTGAATTTAAATACATAAGAAAAAAATAGAATATAAAAAAAATAGAATAGACTACAATAGAATATAAAAAAAATATGTAACCGGTTTCCCAAATTCAAATAGAATAGATTCAAATTTGAATAGAATAGAAAAAAATAGATTAGAATAGAATAGAAATGAACAGAATAGTATAGAAAAAAAAACAATAGAATAGAATTGAAAGAAAATAACCATCTTCAGAAATTTGAATTTCGAATAGAATAAATTTGAATTTGAATAGAAAAAAAATGAATATAATAGAATAGAATAGCATAGAAATGAATAGAATAGAAAATAAAATTATAGAATAGAATAGGAAAATAGAAAAATAATATAATTTAAAAAATAGAATAGAATAGAATTAAAAAAAAATTCAAATATAATCAATTAGAATTTGAATTGAATAGAAAAGAATAGATTAGAATATATGGCTATTCTATTCTGTTGTTTTTTTCTGTACAATTGTCTCATTTTCTATTATATTCTACTCTATTCTTTTCTATTCTATTTAAGTTCGAATTTATTCTATTTGAATTTTGGAAAATGGTTATATTATTTTGATTCAATTCCATTCCATTGTTTTTTTTAATACTATTCTTATCTATTCTATCAGAAGATGGTTATAATCTATTTTATTCTATTTTTTTTTTTATTCAATGGTATCCCTTTCTATTCTATTCGATTCCATTATATTCTGTTCTTTTATTTTTTATCCTATTTTGTTCTGTTTGACGCTATTATATAATATTCTTTTATTTTCTGTTATATTCTTTTCTATTCTATTCTATTCTTTTCTATTCTAGTCCATTATTTTCTATTCTATTTTATTCCCGTTGGAAATTGGAAAACTATTCGAATTCGAAAACTTTTCAAATTCGAAAACTTTTTGAATCGATCCAGATTCGAATTAGAAAATTCAAATATATTTGAATACGCATAAACAAAACAAATTCCAAAAACGAATTAAACATATTAAATTGATTTAACTAAACTAATTTACGTAAATAACGAATCGAAACAAAACAAATATTTTCGTTCTTCACATGTCTACCCCCCCACTATCAGGAAAAAGACATGCTTGGTCACATGACAGAATTTTTTACCCTTAAAAAAGGTAAGAAAGATCATTTCTGAAACTATACAAAATCAGTTATGGTGCCTGCATAGGTCTAACTGTATTAGAACGTGTCTGTAACACAGTGAGGTGGATTTACTAAAGGCTAATAAACTGCGCACTTTGCAAGTGTAGTTGCTCCAGAGCTTAGTAAATGAGGGAAGCTCTGCTGACTTCCAATCATCCAATCATGTGCAAGCAGAAATGCTGCTTTTTTATTTTCCTTGCATGTGATTGGATATTGTTTGCAAAGTGAAGCTTCATCTCACTTACTAGAGTAAGTCCTGGAGCAACTTCATTTTACAAAGTGCACAGTCTTTTCTCTAGACATGTACTTACTACCCCTTCCTATTCACTAAAAAAATGTAAAAAAAAGTGAATAAAGACACAACACGAATTTTGGACAATTCCATTAAAAAACAAAACAAAAAAAACCCAATGTGCCCCGATGTAGATCCATCCTCAATCATGCTGCCGAGTCAGCTGACCTTGTGACGTCATTGACCCAACATGCCCCAGTCGGTGATGTCACAAGGAGGCGGGGTTACCTACTGACATCACTGGGTGACTCCGCCCCCTTACCTATTTAAGAAATGTCAGACGGAGGAGCAGGCAGTCTGCGGGAAGCCTTCGATGAGGCCGTAGGGGTTTTTTTTTTCTCTTTTTTCGGGTCTGGCAGTGCGGCGCGGCGTGATTGCGGATGGATCTACATTTGGGGGTTTTTATTTTTTAATCAAGGACCTGTCAAAAACTCGTGTAGTGTCTTTATTCACATTTTACACTTTTTTGGTCAATGGGTAGGGGAGGTGGGATCTGGGTGCCCCTTGTTAAAGGGGGCTTCTGATTCTGATAAGCCCCCCCGATCCCGCAGACCCCAACAACCACCACCCAGGGTTGTGGGGAAGAGGCCCTTGTCCCCATCAATATTGGGACAAGGTGCTTTGGGGTGGGGGGCAGAACCCCCTCTGCTCCAAATGCCCCTGCCATGTTGAGGGCATGTAGTCTGGTATAGTTCAGGATGGGGGGCGCTCGCTCAACCCCCCCTTTCCTGACCTGCCGAGGTGCATGAAGGTTAAGGACGCTGCATGCTCAGATAAGGATCTGGTATGGATTTTGGGGGGATACCATGCCATTTTTTTTTATTTTGGCGTGGGGTTCCCCTTAGAATCCATACCAGTCCCAAAGGGCCTGGTATGGACTGGGGGGGGGGCGGCCCTGCTCTATTTTTTTTCTGACTTTTCTATTGCTGGCATTGTTTTGTTCACAATTCAGCTCTCAGCGGGGGAAGCCTGCTGACAGCTGATGAGTTATCGGTTGTTAAGGACGCGACGGCCAGCTTCCCGGGCCCCATCCTTAACAACCAACTATTCTTCACACAGAATTATAATGGGTCAATAATTTTTCAATTGGTCCGAATTCAAATCTTTCCAAAAATTTGGAATTAGAAAACAAAATAAACGAAACGTATTTCTACGAAATTCATTCGGGGAATCGGATACGTCCAAATCTCCGAATAACCAAAAATCCGTCCGAATTTACATTTGGACCATAACTGATTGCACATGTCTTTAGTAAATCTAGCCCAGTTTGTTATAGTCACAATACGTGCGGCTTACGCCCATGAACCATGAAACAAGCACATTCTCATCCATCATATTCTCACTCTGTCCATGCTGTGACTAAGATACATCCAGAACTTCTAAATAGTGATCACTGCCATTCAACAGTGATCACCTAACAAATCAGCCTCGTTGAACAGTGCACAGGAGGAATTTTAGCGGAAAGCTGTCACCGAAAATACGAATCAACAAAGCACGGAAAGACACAAAGAAACGGAACCCTCCATTTGATTCATGACATTGCTTCTGGAGGAAATAGGAGACTGCGGAACGCCGCCGGTGACTTATAGCTTACGCAACTTTCTTCCTCGAGCCGTCCTTGTCTCTCTCTCTCTCTCTCTCGGTTCCACAAAAGAAATTAAACTTCACTGCTACATGCTTAGCTCTAAATTACACACGGAGGCTTGATTTGTTTAATGCGCATTCTGATTGCTATCACAGTCCTTTTTATGCTGCTCGGCAAATCATTGTATTTGTTCCTAATCTGAAATTCATGGCCGGAGTAAGTCATTTAAATTAAATAAAATATACTCTCACGCGGTGCAATTTGGCTTCAGAGTGGCTTTGTGAACATAAGAGAAAATATTGTGAAATGTTATGATGCCGCTTCACAATCCGAGGACAAGACGATCTCTCTAAGTCTCGGAGCAACGCATTAACTGAATATCAGCATCCCTCTATCCAGGGGTGGACTGACCATTTGGGACAATTGGGCGCTGCCCGAGGGCCCGGGGCCAGTAGGGGGCCCCATGCCAAACTGTTTGTAAAACTACTGAGACTACTGGCTTTGCTCTGTAACTTTAGAAGTCTCTCACATCCCCACTCCTGCTGCTGCCTCCCACCTCCCATTCTCCCAAGAGAATTCCACATCCTAACCACTCTTATGCCCTGTACACACGGATTTTCCAACAACAAATGTTGGATGTGAGCTTGTTGTCGAAAAGTCCGACTCTGTGTATGCCCCATAGAACATTTGTTGGCGGAATTTCCGCCAACAAATGTTTAAGAGCAGGTTCTCACATTTTCCGACAACAAAACTTGTTGTAGGAAATTCCGATCATGTGTACACAATTCCTACGCACAAAAGTCCGCGCATGCTCGGAATCAAGCAGAAGAGCCGCACTGGCTATTAAACTTCATTTTTCTCGGCTCGTCGTACGTGTTGTATGTCACCGCATTCTTAACGTTCAGAATTTGTGTGACCGTGTGTATGCAAGATAAGTTTGAGCCAACGTCCGTCGGAAAAAAAATCCACGGTTTTGTTGTCGGAAAATCCTATCGTGTGTACAGGGCATTACAGTAAAGAACCTTATACGCAGTTTAAGGTTAAACCGCTTTTTGAATTTTAGTGAATGGCCGCGTGTCTTAAATTCCCTTTCGCGGAAAAGTTTTATCCCTATTGTGGGGTCACCAGTACGGTATTTGTACATTAAAACCATATCCCCTCTCAAGCGTCTCTTCTGCAGAGAGAACACGTTCAGTGCTCGTAACCTTTCTTCATAACTAATGTCCTCCAGTCCCTTAATTAGTTTTGTTGCCCTTCTCTGGACTCCCTCTAGTTCACATCCTTCCTGAGGACTGGTGCCCAGAACTGGACGGCATACTCCAGGTGAGGCCGGACCAGAGTCTTGTAGAGTGGGAGAATTATCATTTTATCTCTGGAGTTGATCCCCTTTCTAATGCATGCCAATATTTTGTTGGATTTGTTAGCAGCAGCTTGGCGTTGCATGCCATTGCTGAGCCTATCATCTACTAGGACCCCAGGTCCTTTTCCATTCTAGATTCCCCCAGAGGTTCTCCCCCCAGTCTATAGATTGCATTCATATTTTTGCCACCCAAATGCATTATTTTACATTTTTCTACAATAAACCTCATTTGCCATGTAGCTGCCCACCCCATTAATTTGTTCAGATCTTCGGAGAAGTTATTGCCCTGCTTAGCTTAGTATAATCCGCAAATACTGAGATTGAGCTGTTTACCCCATCCTCCAGGTCGTTTATAAATAAATTAAATAGGATTGGTCCCAGGACAGAACCCTGGGGGACTCCACTTTTCCACCCCGGAGTACTCCCCGTTTATCACTACCCTCTGAACTTGCCCCTGTAGCCAGTTTTCAATTCATGTACTCACCCTATGGTCCATGCCAACGGACCTTACTTTGTACAGTAAACGTTTATGGGGAACTGCATCAAATGCTTTTGCAAAATCCAGATACACCACGTCTATGGGCCTTCCTTTATCTAGATGGCAACTCACCTCCTTATAGAAGGTTAATAGATTGGTTTGGCAAGAACAATTCTTCATGAATCTTTTTTGATTACTGCTAATGATACCGTTGTCATTACTAAAATCTTATATATAGTCCCTTATCATCCCCTCCAAGAGCTTGCATACTATTGATGTTAGGCTAACTGGTCTGTAATTCCCAGGGATGTATCTTGCGCCCTTTTTAAATATTGGTGCTACATTAGCTTTTCTCCAATCAGCCGGTACCATTCCAGTCAGTGGAATGTTCATAAAAATTAGGAACAATGGCCTGGCAATTACTTGACTGAGTACCTTAAGGACCCTCGGGCGCAAGCCATCTGGTCCCGGTGAATTATTAATGTTAAGTTTTTCAAGTCTATTTCTAATTCTATCCTCTGTTAGCCATGAGGGTGCTTCCTGTGACATGTCACAAGGATAAAGATTGCAATTTTGGTTATTGAAGTCCCTGATTCCCCCGTGAAGACTGAGGAGAAGAATAAATTCAATACCTTCGCCATCTCTCCATCCTTAGTAACCAGATTCCCTCATTTTTTATGGGACCAATATGATCTGACCTCCCTTTCTTACTATTTATGTACTTAAAGAATTTCTTGGTATTTTTTTTACTCTCCTCCGCTATGTGCCTTTAGTGTTCTATGCCGCGTACACACGAGCGGATTTCTCGTCGGAAAAAGATATGATGGCTTTTCCGACGGGATTCCGCTCAAGTTTGCCTTGCATACACACGGTCACGCAGAAGTTTGCTGAAATTATGACTGTCAAGAACATGGTGCTGTACAACACTACGACGAGCTGAGAAAATGAAGTTCAATGCTTCTGAGCACGCGTCGAATTGTTTCCGAGAATGCGTAGGGAATTTGAGCGTCGGAATTGCCACAGATGATCGCATTTTCGGATAGGAACTTTTCCCAACCAAAAAATTGAGAACATGCTCTCAATCTTTTGCTGGCTGGAATTCGGCCAGCAAAAGTCCGATGGAGTATACACACGGTCGCATTTTCTGACGAAAAACTCTCATCGGTCTTTTGCGGGCCAAAATTCCGATCGTGTGTACACAGCATTACATTTCTTGTATTTTGTATTTTTTGAAGGCCTTCTCCTTTGCCTTTATATGCATTTTTATGTTGGAGTTAAGCCACCCAGGACTATTATTAGCTCTTCATTTCCCATTGGGATGCACTGGCTAATTCCCTTTTTAAATATGCTCTTAAAGCATACCCATTTTTCCTCTGTGTTCTTTGTTCCTAATATTTTATCCCAATTATTATCTTCTAGCAAGGATCATAGTTTAGAGAAGTTGGCTCTTTTGAAATTCAGTGTCTTTGTATTCCCCTTATGTTTCTTATTTTTGTGATTTATACTAAAATTAATTGACCTGTGATCGCTGTTTCCTAAATTGCCCCGTATTTCCACATCCGTGATCAGGTCTGTATTGTTGGTAATCAGTAGGTCTAGTAACGCTTTGTTTCTAGTTGGTGCATTTACCATCTGACACATGAAATTGTCCTGCAAGATATTTAGGAACTGGCGGGCCTTAGATAAATGTGTGGTTCCCTCCACCCAGTCTATGTCTGGATAATTAAAATCCCCCATTATAATGACACTTCCCACTCTTGCCACTTATCCAAATTCTGATAGGAGGTCCGCCTCCTCCCCCTGGTTGGGGTGCCTATAGCATACTCCCAGTATTACTTTCCCCTTAAAGCATGTTATACAGCACAGTGCTTGTGCTGTGTAATTTGGCCCCCTGTATACCCTAAAAAACCTGGTTTATCCTGCCTGGCTATACCCTCCCCTCTGCAAACTGACCACGATAAACATGGCTGCTGAGCCTAAGACACCGTGGTCAGTTTGCGTGATTCTGTCATCCACAGCCTGCTCTCTGTAGTTCTTCTGTGTCTGTGTCTCCTCTGTCCTCTGTCCCCCTCCCCTCCCTGCTCATACCAGCGCCCCCCCTATGCTTCTGCTGCTCTCATATCTGCTATTAAATTGTCTTATCTCCTCTGTACCATATTAACATGTGTGCCTGTGCCTGTGTAATGTAAAAAATTGGCCCTGCCCACAGCAGCTGTGAGCCGGAGAGAGAATAGAGGAGAAGAATCAGCTGAGCACCTGGAGCTTATATCAGTACAGATCGGCAGATTTTTAACATTACACAGGCACAGGGACACATGTTGTTATTGTACAGAGGGGATAAGACAATTTAGTAGAAGTGGGTTAACAACCACTTTAAGGTCTGGGGAGTTTCCTGGCCATGAACCCTGTACCTTTTGCAGAATATCAGTCTGTCCCTGATGTTACATTGGGAGGATTACACTGGGGGGATTTACACGTGGTGGGGGAATACAGTGGGGGATTTACATTGGGGGGGATTACACTGGGGGGGGGATTTACACAGGGCAATATTTTGGGAGATTACACTGTGGGGGATTTACACTGGGAGGATTACACTGGGGGGATTTACACTTGGGGGATTACACTGGAGGCATTACACTGGGGGACTTACATGGGGGGAGTCATTTACACTGAGGGGATTACACTGGGTGGGCTTAAACTGGAGGGAGTACACTTGGGGGGATTTGCACTGGGAGGATTACACTTGGGGGTTCACACTGGAGGGATTACTTGGGGGGGCATTTCACTTGGGGATTACACTGGGGGATTTACACAGGGGGGTACATTGGGGGCATTATACTGGGGGGATTTGCGCTGGGGATGGCTTTTCTACTGACTGGCTTACACTGTGGGGGATTAAACTGAGGGGGAGTACACTGAGGGGGGGGATACACTATGGGGGATTAAACTTGAGCTATACACACTGGAGGGATTACACCACTGGAGGGACTGCATTGGGAGCATTACACTGTGGGGGGAGTTACATGGAGGGGTTTACACGGGGGGGAATACACTCCGGGGGGATTTACACTGGGAGGATTAACGGCACTGCTATTGCCATTATATGCAATGTTATATGGGTAAAAAAATTACATGGGGGGGTGACACCATGTTTTACCGCACCAGGTGAAGTCAACCCTAGTGATGCCACTGCACCAGAGTGATGATCAGCGAAGGGATGTTCATTCATCTACCTCTACATTACCTGCTGACACGGCTGATTCAGGCAGCAGAGCCTGGGATACATGTAGGGGGAGAGGGGGTCAAGCAGCCAGGACTGCATTTAAAGCCCCATACGTCCACTGATACAAGCCATACTTCAGTGCAAGTGAAAGGGTTAATGTTTATGTCATGCCAAAAACCGCATAGAGTGGTTACGAATTGTAGCACCCTTTAGTGTTGTTAGGCTGCTACAGCAGGGTTTCTGTAGTGTAGGTAAATTTCAGGCTCGGCTGGCAGCCAATCCTGTTTGTTTTGACCTTGGTTGGTTGTGACTCAGGCAGAGCTGGGTGACTCACAAGCAGCATCACTGAGACCTCCCACTTCTTTCCAGAGTGTGCTGGAATCTTCTGGAAAGGAAGGAGGGGTGGAGAGGTAAAGCTGCCTGGAGTATTCTAAGAAGCCCTGACCAATCCCCAACCTGGACTGGCAGTGGAAAGGCCTCCTTAAACACCTAGGGTCAGCCCAGCTGGGTAGGAGTTGTTTGGGTGGAAGCTGGAGATGGAGTGCTAGGCTGTCATGGCCATGGAGGGAGCTCCCCAGTCTGGAGGGGGGGTGACCTTGAGCCTGGGGCGGGTGCAGGCAGGGCCTTTTCACAACCCAAGGAAGTGTCCTGGACAGGAGGCACGGGAGCAAGGAAGAGGACAGCAGGAGAACACTGCCAGGCAAGTCTCCATGGAGGAACAAACAGGTCACAGCCAGGAGGGTTGGTAAGTGGCACACAGGAGGAATAGTGAGGCACGCCTGAGAGGACTGGGTGCAAGCAGTCTGGGGTGGGTGCAGAGCCAGTGGAGTGGACTGTAGTGTCACGTGCAGTGGAGAGAGGCAGCTGCAGCCAGGTGGGCTGAAGATGTGGAATTGGGATCAGTAGCCACGTGGACAGCTAGCACTAGGACTGCCTACATTTTTGCTACACAAAAGGGGCCAGCAGTCCTTGTCTGCAAAGGGCATTTGCTAAGGTCTGGCGGAGCCAGTGTCAGGCCCAATCTAAAGTGCTAGCTGGTCCTAGAAGTGAGGGCCAGGAAAAAGTTGTATTTACAGAGATTTATAGTTTCAATCCATACATTGTCTTTTTGATCAACTGTGCATCTCATATCTACCCTATCCCCATCCAAGTTTAATTCCCCCAATAAAATAATTTTAAAAAAAGTGCTTGGACTGTTTCATGTCTTCTGGGTGCCTGAGGATTGTGCGCCTGGCTGGGCAGGGTAACCACAACCACCAGCAGCCCCTACGGGGGTACCGCTACAGGATTATAACCCCTATTGGGTTTTTATTACTGTTACCTAAGGCTTTACCCTTACTTCCTGTCTTGCTGATAATGACTTTGCTGTTCACTTTTACAGCGTTTGAGTTGAATGATCCCTTTAAATTCTGCCATTGTAGAAGTGAAGACACTACAGTCTCCAGAAGAAGCTTTGATTGCCATCCATTATGAGGTCATGTTGCCTTGGAATAAACGCTCACATTCACCTTTACCAATCCAATAAATAATTTGCTTCCTGCATTAAGTTCAATATCAGGTCTAAAGAAACAGTTTGACCTGGAAGCACCTAAATAAATAAACGCCAGCATCTGTCAGACCTTTGGAGAGCAATGGTAAGAAATAAATGGAGAGGCATTGTACGTCAGGAGAGAAATTTTCCCTGATTTAAGTCATGCATATAATATCCTTGTACACCACAGGGAACACGCTGTAACTTGTTCTTATCGGGCTCATTGAACTATATTTTTTATAAACCTCACAGAGGACAATTACTTCTACACACTGCATCTTACATTAACCACTTTAGCTTCTTCTCTCTCATTTTCTGTATTTCTCTCTCTCACTTGTTCTTCCTCTATCATTTTTCACATATGCCAGCCTCAGAGAAGTGACTCAATAGCAACTTTACAAGGAGACCTCGATAAAATAGAGGTGGGCATGAGCATGAGGCATTAGGTGGGCATATGGAAGATGAGGTTCAATCTTGAAAAAAGTAATGCACTTGAGTAATACACTTAGGAGTAAAAACATGGAGGCAATATACCCACTAGGGGGAGAACCTCTGGGGAAATCGAAGAAGGAAAGGGATCTGGGGGTCCTAGTAGATTGCAGACGCAGTGATAGCATACTGTACAATGCCAAACTGCAGCAACCAAGGCTACCAGATTACTATTATGCATTAAAAATGGTATTTACTCAAGATATACAACTATAATTATACCACTTTACCATTTTACCATTACCGACTGTGCCACGCAGATACACTGCTGCAGGGTGGCCGCTCTGTGTCAGATCACGGATCTGATATGTAGCACCCTCTAGTGTGCTAGAAGTACAGTATCTCACAAAAGTGAGTACACCCCTCACATTTTTGTAAATATTTTATTATATCTTTTCATGTGACAACACTAAAGAATTGACACTTTGCTACAATGTAAAGTAGTGAGTGTACAGCTTGTACAACAGCGGAAATTTGCTGTCCCCTCAAAATTAAACTCAACACACAGCCATTAATGTCTAAACCGCTGGCAACAAAAGTGAAAAAGTGAAAATGTCCAAATTTGGCCCAAAGTGTCAATATTTTGTGTGCCCACCATTATTTTCCAGCACTGCCTTCCAGCACTCAGAGGTGGTTGACACCACGCCAGCTTCAGCGAGGAATGGTTGTATGCGACAATGGCACCAACCTTCTCTCCGCCCTCCGACAGGGACCCTTAACCCATGTTCCATGTTTGGCACACGTCCTGAATTTGGTGGTGCAGCGGCTGCACACACAGCAGAGGGCCATCAATGAGTACCTGTGCGAGTATGGCACCCGGACAGCGTCAGGGGAGCTTGGCTTATTTTCGCCACGTCAGTGGCTACTGATCAAGGATGCATGCACTGTCCTGTCACCATTTGAGGAGGCCACAAGGATAGTGAGCAGCGACAATGCATGCATCAGTGACACTGTCCCTCTAGTCCTCCTGTTGGAGCACACACTTTGTGGAATCATGGACAGGGCACTTGAGGCAGAACAGAGGAGGACTTCCTTATATTTCAAGGCCCCCTTTATACAGATAGCCTTATTGAGGGCCCGCTAAAGACACAAGAAGAAGAGGAGGAGGATTGTGTCAGCATGGATGTAGAGCATAACACTCAGCAGCAGTCTTCAAGGGATGGTTTTCAGTCCCCAGAAACCCAAGGAGTTGTACGTGGCTGGGAGGAGGTTGTTACGGATCATGTGATCCTTAGTAACCCAGAGGACTCAGAATCGAATGCCACTGAAAACTTACACTGCATGGCCTCCCTAATTCTTCAAAGCCTGCAAAAGGACCCTAGGATTCGTGGTATCAAGGAGAGGGATCATTACTGGCTGGCAACCATTGTTCATCCAGGTTACAAGGGTAAGGTTGCAGAACTCATCCTGCCTTCACAGAGGGAGCAGAGGATGAAACATCTTCAGGAGGCCTTGAAGAATGGTTTGTGCAACGCATTTCCAGACCTGAGAGGTTACAATTTCCTGGTGCTGGACAACGTATTGCTGAGGCTTCATTCAGTTAGAGGAAGAGCGCTGACCGATGCCTTTAAACTATTTTTCAGTCCTCAGCACCAAGGTCTGATCCATTCAGGCAACCATCTGCATTACATGGTGCCGGAATATCTAGGGGCAAGAGCAGACTTGGTCACCTTTCCAACAGAGCATTCACTGGGTTACTGGGTCTTGAGGATGGACCACTGGCCAGAACTTGCTCAATATGCAATTAAGCTACTGGCCTGTCCTGCATGCAGCGTGCTTTCTGAACGCACATTCAGTGCTGCTGGAGGGTTTGTAATGGATCAAAGAGTGCGCCTGTCCACAGACTCCGTTGATAGGCTCACATTCATAAAACTGAATCAGTCTTGAATCAGCAGCTATCAAGCACCTGATGCTGATGTAACTGATTGAATTTGCTATGTGTCTACAGTCAACAGTGGTGGTCATGGACATGGTGCATCCTCTGCAGGTGGCCGCGTGGGGCACGCTTGCCCTTTTTTGCTGCTGCTGGCCATGCTATTGAGCCACGACATGCAGAAGAGTTGGAGGAGTGGTTAATGAAGCCATCATCATCCTCCTTATCCTCTGTCACCCAGACTCAGAGTAGTTTGCCTTCCAACGCAGCTGCCAAAGCGGCCTATTCCACCGGTTCCTTGTCCACAGCCACTCCTTCTGTAGTACCACCATCATGCATGGAGGAGTCCCCAGAATTATTCGACCACAGTCTCAGTTATATGCTGCTGGAGGATGTGCAGCGATTTGAAGGCTCCAATGCTGGTTCCCAGGTTGAGGAAGGGAGTAACGTGAGCCTAGAGAGAGGGGGTGCCACAGAAGGACAAGAAACTGGCAGTCATGTTTCACAGCAGGGCTTGTTCCTGTGCCCAACAAGAGTATCTGTGAGGGTTTACAGTGTTGTGGCACCACCACTACCACCCAAGGCCCAATTTTTTTGCCCCTGTTTGACAGGGGCATGTCATTACAATTACTGATATAATACTTCACAGCAGGGCCCATTCCTGCAACCAACAAGAGTAACTGTGAGGCTTACAGTGTTCTGGTATGTATACTGCTGTTCAGAGTATATAGTGCCTGGGAGCCTGGGGGACCCCCACACCATTTTTTTTTTTAATTTGGGTGCGGGGTTCCCCCTAATATCCATACCAGACCTGAAGGGTCCGGTATGGATTTTTTGGGGGGGGGACATCCACTGCATTTTTTTTGTATTTTTTGTATTTTTATCTATATTGCCAGGATTCGACAATACATTACAGCCGCGAGCAGTTTAAATGACGTTTTTTTCCTTTAGAAATGTAATTTTGCTGTGGCACTGTTATAAACATGGGAAAGGTGCGCTACTTTACAGGCATACTAAGGACACCCCCCAGGCATGATATTTAAAGGAATATTTCATTTTTACTGTCTCACTTTAAGCATTATTAAAATCACTGCTCCGAAAAAACGACAGCTTTTAAACCTTTTTTTTGCATTGATACATGTCCCCTGGGGCAGAACCCAGGTCCCCAAACACTTTTTATAGGAATAACTTGCATATAAGCCTTTAAAATGAGCACTTTTGATTTTTCACGTTCGCGTCCCATAGACTTTAACGGTCTTTGCGTGTTCGAACAAACTTTTCGCCTGTTCGCTGCAAACTGAGCCGGAGGGTGTTCGGCTCATTCCTACTCCTGAACATGACTTCACCTTATTCATTAAGCTTAGTGATCATTCTTTTTCACCTTTAGTTAATCAACCCCAACCGCTTCATCTGCACCCTAAATTAATAAAGTATGTATGGATTGCAGAAATCCTTAATTGGAACATAAAACATGCTAATCATATACTCAGCATTAATGTTATAAATTTTAAGGAAAATATCCAATTTCTTGTTCATAATGTTTTCCAACAAAACATCTCATGAATTCCAAGGCAATATTAAAGTAATTAAAATATTAATATTACCCTGAACCAAAGAAAGTAGAGCTAATTTTCTGCCCTAATTTGGTTTTTAGATGAGGAAAAAGTAGAGAGCCCCAGCCCCCTACAGATAAACAAACTCTGGATACAGCTCATATACAGCGCACCACGAGTATTTATTTTTTTCATTACAAAACTTGCTAATTAAACCAAGCACTGGGTCATAAACTCGGCTCATTACATCTCACGGAGAGAAAAAAAAGTTTTCTTGCTAGAACATAGCTGCTTAAGACTTTACAGGATTGGTCGAGATAGGCTTAATTGGAATAAAGAATTAATGCAAATTGATCTAAATTTTCCTGATGAAATTAAAACACTGAGATCTTTAGAAGTTCCTTGAGAAGAAAATGGAGATAACAAATCTATAATTTAAAGAAGTCAGACAGGACCTGCTCTTTGGTCTGAGGGGTGTGTGAGGGCTAATTCTAATGAATAGTGAATAAAGTGTAGTTTTTCTCATCTGAGTTAAATTTATGGCAAAGTAAGGACCACAGTTATAAGCCTAGACTGCTGCCTTTCTGATCATTATAGTCACTCAACAGATGAACAATTTTTGGGTGTAAGTTAGGAGCACCAAGTACAGATTTCCATCTCACCTGAAATATTTATGACTTCAGTGATCTTTCTTTTTTCCTTACTTAGTTTGGTTCAACTTGGCTTGATTAAGTAAGTATCCAGATGTGATATCTGGAGGGATGCTGGGGAACCTGGAAAACATTTTAGTTCACACACTACATGCAGTGATTTGTGGGCTCTCTTTTTGTCATTCTACTTCTTTCCTATATCCTTCCCTCTCTCTCTCTTTCTCTCACCCTCACACTCTCTCTCTATCCCTCTCTCTCTGTCCTACTTCCCCCTCTTAATCTTTGTCTCTGTCCTATTTCTTTCTCTTTCTGTTCTCTCTCTCTCTCTCTCTCTCTCTCTCTCTCTCTCTCTCTCTCTCTCTCTCTCTCCCTCTCACTACCTTCTCTACCTTTATGTCCTGCTTGCTTCTCTCTCTCTCTCTCTCTCTCTCTCTCTCTCTCTCTCTCTCTCTCTCTCTCTCTCTCTCTCTCTCTCTCTCTCTCTCTCTCTCTCTCTCTCTCTCTCTCTCTCTCTCTCTCTCTCTCTCTCTCTCTCTCTCTCTCTCTCTCTCAGTCCTACTTCCCTTTTCGTCTTTCTGTCCTATGTCTCCCACTCTCTCTTTCTGTCTCTCCTCTCTCTCTATCTGCCTTACTTCCTTCTCTCTCTCTCTCTCTCTTCTGTTTCCTTCTCTTTATCTCATTCTCTTTCTGTCCTACCTCCTTCTCACTCTCTCCTCTCTATCCTACTTCCTTACTACCTTCTCTATCTCTATGTCCAGCTTCCTTCTCTCTCCCTCTCCTACCTTCTCTCTCTGTCATGCTTCCCTTTTCTGTCTTTCTGTTCTACCTCTCTCTCGCCCCCGTTCCTACCTCCCTTCTCTCTCTCTCTCTCTGTTCTACTTTCCTTCCCCTCTCTTGTTCTCTTTCTCTCTGTCCTACCTCCTATCTCTCTCACTGTTCTACTCTCCTTCCCCTCTCTTGTTCTCTTTCTCTCTGTCCTACCTCCTCTCTCTCTCTGTTCTACTCTCCTTCCCCTCTCTTGTTCTCTTTCTCCCTGTCCTACCTGCTCTCTCTCTCTCACTATCCTGCTTTCTTATCTCTATTTCTGTTCTCTCTCGCTTTCTCTGTGTCCTACTTTCCATCTCTTTCCCTCTGTGCCCTATTTCCTTCTCTCTCTCTCTCTCTCTCTCTCTCTCTCTCTCTCTGTCCTGTTTCCTTCTCTTTCTCTCACTCTCTTTCTGTCCTACCTCCTTCTCCCTCTGTCTCTATCCTACTTTTTCTCTCTTTCTTGGTTCTCTCTCTTTTGTTTTCTCTGTCATACTTCCTTCTCTCTCTTTTTCAATTGAATTCAATGTTATTGAATTCAACACAAATAAGCTTTAATGGCAGCACCAAATACATTTTAGCATGGTTGAGGAGATTTTTTTGTGGGATTGAGAAGTAGAGGGAAGGCGGTAAGAATAAATCCTAGGACTTCACTGGGAGAAAAAGATAATATAGATGGGGTAGGAGGTGAGTCAAGGTAGGGGGTTTATGAGTCCAGTTTCTCATACCCTTCTGGTTCTGTGACATGCTGGGTCACTATTTTCACCATCCTTGCCCCTTCTTGTAGTAGAATGTGGACTTTTCTCTTCTGTAGTAGTGTAGTCCGAGATGAGAGCAGAATGTCTCCGGAAGGGAGAATCTCCCTGGTGAGTACTTTGACCCCCGTGGCGGAAAGTGGGCCTCATCCTCCAGGGCCCTGAAGTCACACCAAGGGCACAATCTGCTCTCCTTGGGCTTGCAGGTCTTTCTGTGCCATTTTGGTTTAATTTCCAGGCTGTGGGCACTCAGTCTGTACAAGCTCGTGTCTGTCTGTCTTTGGGGTCTTGCAGCATCTTCCAGTATGGGGACAGTTTGTAGTCTCTCTGCAGTGGCTGGTAAGTAGTTAGTTTCTAGGAGTTTATTATTTCATTTCTCAATTTTCTGACATATTTTTCTTTGGAAAATATGTTGGATGTTTGGAATCCTATGTTGGACATTTTGGATAGACAAGGCACTGATGAGTTGTTGCAAGCAATGTGGTTTGGATTGGTCCTCTCTCTCTTTTTTTCCATCCACTTTCTCATCTGATTTTTTTAACTCATAACATCCTGTATTGTTAAATTAAATTGTTGTGGACAAACTGGATGGTGGACCTCTTGTGCGCTTTGGGCAGCATGTGAGCCTTAAAAAGGGCTGAGGAGTCAAAGTACATACCATCACATCTTCACTAGAGCTTGCCACAAAGAATCATGGCCTTTACTGGTGGGTTAACCAGATTGTGACCCTTGGGCTCATTTATACAGATGGCAACTGGGCAGGGATAGAACCAGATGATGGGACACAGTCAACATGCAATTTCAGGAACAGATAAAGGCCAGAAATCAAAGTGGGCAGGTAACATGCCTAGTCAATATGCAAGCCAATGACTCTTGGGCTATGGAACAAACCTTTTGTTTGGGCAATGGGTGTATGGGAGAACAGCTAAATAGTAAGGTCGATTGACAGGCTGGACAGGGACTGGAAATGTTATACCAACCGCCAGGTGTTATCTGGTGATGCCTTTACCTCTCAATCCTGTGCAGCACAGTAGAAAAGACCACATCGTGGTAGAACCAAAAGTAGAAGATCAGCTTTACTGCTAATCTGGGACAGAAAGATTGAGGAAGAGTTAAGGCATGGGCACCTTCAACATGCAATTTCACAAACAGGGAGAGACCAGAGATCGGAGTGGACACTAAACAAGCTTAATTAATGTACAAGCTGACAAGTCTTGGGCTGCAAAATTAACTTTTTGCTAAGGACAATGGGTTTTGGTGGGAAAACAGCTAAATAGTGAGGTTGATTGACAGGGTTGACAAGGGCTGGTCAAGTAGCTGATACATTAACCAGCAGGTAAGTTCTGGTGATGCCTATACCTCCCAGTCCTGTATAACTAGGTAGGATAGACCACATGGTGGTGGAACCACAAGTAATCAGCTTTTCTGGTAATCTAGGACAGAACGCTTTAGAAAGGGTTTATTTAATAAGGCATAAAGGACAATAATAAAAGAGCAACAATGATGATGTAAAGTGCAATGACCCATAGACACCAATCAAATGTCACTGTTAAAACTTCTAGAGCAGCCAGAACAATGAAATTTGACTGTCAGTTGGTTGTTTTGGTTTACTGCTTACTGTCTACGCTCTTTGCCTTATTAAATAAGCTATAAAAAGCCACACAAGACCGTTGTTCTAATACACTGCTTACGCTTAATCCTTCGCTCTGCCATGCTGACAGACCACAGGGGCCAATAGTCATCAATTACTTTCTATCAGTTTCACAGATTGCTTCTACTCCAAATCACCTTTGTATTCCTCCTGCGTCTCTCGATCTGCTGCACTGTCAGAACGGCTCTCTACATGGCCATCAGACAAACGCTGCCTCTGAAACCTTTTACCGTGTAGATTAGAACCTGTGCCGTCTACCCCATCTTCTGAAACACAACCATTTATTGCAGAGGAGACTTCAGTCATTTGTACAGAGAACATAGTGATTCTGTAGCTGTCTTCGTAAATATCCATTTTGTCTGTTAGGTGAGAGTCTCCTTCACTTAAAATGTTTCTTTTCAAAGTTATGTCGTTGCCATATAATGAAAGGCTTGGATTTTTGTGTACCACTGACTGGAATTCATGAATGACAAGATGAGTGAAAGGTGCATGAAGGACGAGATGCAATTAAAGTATTTCTACTTTAAACTCAAGGGAAAAATAATAATAATAATAATAATAATAATACCTCCTGAGTATGTGGATACCACATGTGTTTGACATTTACAGCCATGGCCAAAGGTTTTGAGAAGGACACAAATATTTATTTTCACAAAGTCTGCTGATTCAGTGTTTTTAGATCTTTTTGGCAGATGTTACTATGGTATACTGAAGTATAATTACACACATTCCATATGTGTCAAAGGATTTTATGGACAATTACATTAAGTTTATGCGAAAAAAGTCAATATTTGCAGTGTTGATCCTTCTTTTTTAAAGACCTCTGCAATTTGCCCGAGCATGCTGTCAATAAACTTTTGGGCCACTACTGACTGATGGCAGCAGATTCTTGCATAATTAATGCTTGGAGTTTGTCAGAATTTGATGCGGGGGGGGGGGGGAGGTGGTAACCCGCCTCTTGAGGATTGACCACAAGTTCTCAACAGGATTAAGGTCTAGAGAGTTATCTGGCCATGGACCCAAAAGTTTGAAGTTTTGTTCCCCAAGCCACTTGGTTATCAATTTTGCCTTATGGGAAGGGGCTCCATTATGCTGGAAAAGGCATTGTTCATCACCAAACTGTTCTTGGATAGTTGGGAGAAGTTGCCCTCGGAGGATGTTTTTTACCATTCTTTATTCATGGTGTTCTTAGGCAGAATTGTGAGTGAGCCAACTCCCTTGGCTGAGAAACAACCCCAGACATGAATGGTCACAGGATGCTTTATGCCCTGTACACAGGGTCGGACATTGATCGGACATTCCGACAACAAAATCCATGGATTTTTTTCCGACGGATGTTGGCTCAAACTTGTTTTGCATAAACACTGTCGCACAAAGTTGTCGGAAAATCCGATCGTTCTAAACGTGGTGACGTAAAACGCGTACGTCGGGACTATAAATGGGGCAGTAGCCAATAGCTTTCATCTCTTAATTTATTCTGACCATGTGTGGCATGGTCGGAATTTACGCAAACCGATTTTGTTGTCGGAAAATTTTATAGCCTGCTCTCAAACTTTGTGTGTCGGAAATTCCGATAGAAAAAGTCCGATGGAGCCCACACACGGTCGGAATTTCCAACAACAAGCTCCGATCGCACATATTCCGTTGGAAAGTCCGACCGTGTGTACAGGGCATAACTGTTGGTATGACACAGGACTGATGGTTGCACTCACCTTTTCTTCTCTGGACAAGGTTTTTTCCGGATGCCCCAAACAATCGGAAACAGGTTTTCATCAGAGAAAATTACTTTACCCCAGTCCTTAGCAGTCCAATTCCTGTACCTTTTGCAGAATATCAGTCCGTCCCTGATGTTTTTCCTGGAGAGGAGTTGTTTCTTTCCTGCCCTTTTTGACACCAGACCATCCTCCAAAAGTCTTTACAACACTGTGCATGCAGATGTACTCACACCTGCCTGCTGCCATTCCAGAGCATGCTCTGCACTGGTGGTGCCCTGATCCCGCAGCTGAATCAACTGTAGGAGTCGGTCCTGGCGCTTGTTGGACTTTGAGCACCCTGAAGCCTTCTTCACAAGTTCAGTGGAAATGTTTTTTTACGGGATTAAGTTAATTTGCATGACAAAGAGGGACTTTACAATTACCTGCAATTCATCTGATTGTTCTTCATAACATTCTGGAGTATATGCAAATTGCCATCATAAAAACTGAGGCAGCAGACTTTGTTAAAATGTATATTTGTGTCATTCTCAAACCTTTTGGCCCCGGCTGTACACAACCTAAATGCATAGAGAGGCCCAATATCCAACAAGTACCTTCAGGCATAGCAGGGGAATAAATTACACATCTAATTTCCTGACTAGCTATCACATTTTTGGAGGCCCTGAAGCACAGGACAGTGAAAACACCCACAAAATGAACACATTTTTTAAAGCAAATACTCCAGGTTATTTACTGAAAGGCATAGTGAGTCTTTTGAAAATGTAATTTTTTTTACACAAAGTTGTCAATTAATAAGATATTTCTAACACACATTATAGGCATACCTAGAAATACACCCCAAAACATATTCTGCTACTTCCCCCGAGTTTGGGGATGCATTAAAAAGAAGGATTAACTCCAGAGATAAAGCGATAATTCTCCGATTCTACAAGACTTTGGTCTGGCCTCACCAGGAGTATGCTGTCCAGTACTGGGCACCAGTCCTCAGGAAGGATGTAATGGAAATGGAGTGATTAGAAAGAAGGGCAGCAAAACTAATAAAGGGTCTGGAGGATATTAGTTATGAGGAAAGGTTGCAAGCACTGAACGTATTCTCTCTGGAGAAGAGACGCTTGAGAGGGGATATGTTTTCAATTTACAAATACCATACTGATGACTAGGGATGGGCGAACGGTTCGGCCTGAGCATAAGTTTGGGCCGAACTTTCATTGTTCGGTCGTTCAGCGAGTAGGGACAGTTCAGATAGCATCAGTGTAGTGGCAGTTGAACACCGTCTATTTGATTGCGTTACTGCCAGTTTAACGCCATTTACTTCTGTGTGCATTACTGCCAGTTTAATGTCATCTAGTTTTGTGCGTTACTGCCAGTTTAATGCCATTTACTTCTGTGTGCGTTACTGACAGTTTAACTCCATATCGTTTTGCGTGCGTTACTGCCATTTTAATGCCATATAGTTCTGTATGTGTTACTGCCAGTTTAACGCCATATTGTTTTGTGTGCGTCACTGCCAGTTTAACGCCATATCGTTTTGCATGCGTTACTGCCAGTTTAATGCCATATAGTTCTGTGTGTGTTATTGCCAGTTTAACGCCATATCAATTTGTGTGTGCTACTGCCAGTTTAACGCCATATAGTTTTGCGTGCGTTACTGCCAGTGTGATGACATAAAGTTCTGTGTGCGTTTCTGCCAGTTTAAATCTCATATAAAGTTACACCTCTGTGTGGCGGTGATCATGGACACCGTGACTGGTGTGGCAGTGATCAGGATCACTGTAACTGGTTTGAGGGACACTTTGAGTGGGTGGCGGTGATTAGGGAAACTGACTGATGACAGTGATTTAAAATGAAAAAATGTTATATAATGCTATTATAACATAATATAATATAATATAATATAATATAATGCTATAGTATAGTATAATATAGTATAATATAATGCTTTTACAGCTATTGAGAAATATTGTAATAGCTGTGAATGGCCACAGCTATCACATGGTACAGGGCTGCTGTGAATGGCCCTGTATTACATGACCTATGTGGCTGATCACAGAGGTCACACAGTGGTAAACAATGATTTCAGGAAATCACATATTGTTTTCTACTGTCCATGTGATCGCTGATTGATTACAGCGATTATATGGTACCAGGGTCGCCAAGAGTGGCCTGGTACAGGATCAGTGTTCTGCTGTGTCCGGTGGACACAGGCGGCACAGATTGCACGCTGCATGCTCCCAGGGAGTGCACACAAGCTGCAGGTGTATACACTGCTCCTCCACCGCCGGAAAGATGCTGCAGGACTTTTTCTATCGTCCTGCAAGCGCACCGCCCCAGTGTAAAAGCACTCGGACTCTCACACTGGGGCTGCGTGGGAGGCATTTTGAGGGGCACTTTACAGGCACTATTTTTAGCCCAAAAGGGCCTGAAAAATGCCCCATTGTGAAAGTGGTCTTAGTGTAGCAACAAAATAGCTATGGAAGAAAAGTCCTTTAGTGCTAGTTGTCCTATGGTGGACTACTGCTCCCAGTCAGTCCTCTTCAGGTCCTGCTAGCCCTCTTGACTGCAGCCGCCCGAATTCACTGCCCATGACATCACAGTCTCTCTTGCTGGCTCTACATCCATCTCAGACTGCACACTCCCAGTCCACTCCGGCATGCCTCCCCAGCTTTCCCAATTGTGCCTGTCACTCCCCAGCCCCCCTGGCTGCGCTCCGGTGGATCCCACCTGGAGGCTTGTCCAGCAACACTAGTTCCCATTGTCTTTCTCGGTTCCTCTCTGTGCCTCCTGTCCAGATCCTTTGTTGTTTCTCAGCAAGGCTCTGACTTGCACCCGAACCCCTCAGGCCCAAGGTCACCCCCTTGCCCCAGACTGGGGAGTGCCTCAGTGCTCTATCTCCAGCTTCTTCCACCTGACAACACCCCCCCAGCAGGGCTGACCCTGGGTATTTTAAGGAGGCCTGCCCCTGTTGCTGCCAATCCTAGTTGTGGGGTTGGTCAGGGCTCCCTGAGACACCTTCAGACAGCTCCACCCCTTTTCCTCTCCTCTCTTCTAGAATCCTCTAGAAGCCAGAGGGAGGTAACCGAAAGGTAATGCTATCTGTGAGTCACCTGCTGCTGCTCTAGGCCACTCCCAGCCCACACGGATCAAAACAAACAGGTCTAGCTTGCTGCTAGGCTTGATTAAAGTAAAGGGTGCTACAAAGGGAATTTATATGATACTTACCACCATCTAGTGGCCTTTTTGCTATATTTGCTGTTTGAAATCAAAGACATTTGAACGGTACAGGTAATAGCCTAATAACATTTGCTTTTCACCCCATTAGCACAGAACAAATGTATATGAAGTAATAGTACGTTTTTTCATTGTTTTTTTTTTTATGGTTTGGTTTGAGGGGCTTTGAATGAAATAGACCTTCAATTTTCGTGAAAGGTCAACGCTAAGTGACTATACACTAACGTCTGTAAAAATAAAATGATTTAGCTTGGAATGTTCACCATGGTACTTCTAATTTAGTGTGCTTCTTTCATCCTTTCTACCTGCAATTTTGTGCCATTTTCCATCCAAACGTGAAGAAAATTGGAGCCACAAAACAAAAAAAGGCGAAATGTTCTGTGTGCTTACTTTGCTTTGTCTGCCGCTATTATTTTAGTAAACAACATTAAGTCGGTCTGCTCCAGACAAAACACATAAACAAATATGAATATAAAAAGCCCCGGAATCGGTTGAGCTGTCTTTCGCGGCTTCCGCGAGCTGCAATAATTTCCAGCCCGGCGAAGTGCAGGAAAGCGGCTCGGATGTAAAAAAAAAGCGCCTTAGCCTGGAAATTTTCAGAATAAATAGGTTTCCGTCAGACGCTGTGAAGTTTAATCTTAAGAGTAATACGCTTTCCTTTGTTTTATTGGAAGCTCATAAATACTCATTACTGTTAGTGCGCTTGCTTTGTGTGCCCGGGAAAATACAATAAAACGTGCGGTACAGTGCGAGCCGCCTAATGTATCACTCTGGACAGCTCTCTAAACTTTCTCTTTGTTCGGCTACTGTACTTCAATAGAAAAGTCAACGCAGAAAAAAAAAAAGGATCCGAGCAGCCGAAATAGCCGACGCCTGCCTATAAAATGTTCCTTTTTTTTCTGTGCAGTCAGTCTGGTTTTTTATGGCTGTGTCTTTCATCCCAAATTCATCGGACACTTTATTAGTCACATCTTTCCTTTATGGCAAGATTAATAGTAAATCATGTGGTTACGTCAATACGTAAAGCATGCAGATGTGGTGAAAAGGTGGCTAGCACACAGTTTGGAGCGGCGGTATGTTTTTCTCAGGATGGGCCTCTATTTGCTGCTACATAAGAATGTGACAAAAATTCAAAGTGAAGGATAGTAAAGAATGTAGCACTAAAAACAATTAACGAAAATATGTACCAAATATACAAATGATGACTTTGTGATAGAAATCAATCTTAAATATACCAATCATGTATATACTAAGTGAAAACACAAGTGAAAGAAGTCCAATCAGTGGAACAATCCCATGATGAACCTGTAAAGTCCACCACAGAGTAGTTGTTACTCAGAAATGGGGTACAATGGCTTTGGCAGGCATGTAGAGCATCAGGGATAGTATATCCTCCACCAAAAGTAAGGGGTATGTACTCTTACCAGAAGCAGTGGACTCGAGTGTCAGCGACAATGAGTCAATCAAGCACCCATGGACCTCCAAGAGCTACTCCAAAGGGTTGTGCGGGTAATCACAAGGCTGGAACTCAGACGTCGCTCTCGTATGACGCTTCTGGACGATTATGCGTAATTTCCGAGTGACCGTCTGACGTTATTTCAGGTCTTCATTGCCACGAGGAAGGTGCTCGGCTGCTCTCTGCTCGTAGGGACAGAGCCCCTTGGATAAGAGTTTTTTGGCTGTCGAGTCTATTCAGCGTCTGACTTCCAGCCTTGTGGTTTCCAACGTCTGAGTTCCACAGCCTTGTGGTTACCTGCACAACCTGCACAACCCTTTGGAATTGCTCTTGGAGGTCCTCGGGTTTCTTGGATTGCTCTGGAGATCTGCCGATCTAGGCATCCCTGCTTCCAGATTCCGATAAGCCCCCACCCGCAGACCCCAACAACCAATGGCCAGGGTTGTCTGGAAGAGGTCCTTGGCCCCATCAACATTGGAACAAGATGCTATGGGGGGCACCCCAAAGCACCCTCCCCATGTTGAGGGCATGTGACCTGGTATGGTTCGGGGGGGGGGGGGGGCGCTTGCTCGCCCCCCGCTCTAACCTATCCTTCAGGCTGCATGCTCGGATAAGGGTCTGGTATAGATTTTTTTTCATTTTGGCGTGGAACTCCCTTTAAAATCCAGAGCCGAATCAGTGGGATCCCTGAGCGTGTCACTAGCCACGTCACCTGCCACCAGCAGAGTCCTTCCTTGCATCAGGTGTCCCCAGCAGAGTCTGTCCTTGTATCAGGTGCCCCCGGCAGAGTCTCTCCTTGTATCAGGTGCCTCCAGCAGTGTCCCTCCTTGCATCAGGTGCCCCCAGCAGAGTCCCTCCTTGCATCAGGTGCCACCAGCAGAGTCCCTCCTTGCATCAGGTGCCAACAGCAGAGTCAGTCTTTACACCAGTGTTCCCAGACTCAGTCCTTAGATCAGTGTCCCAGGCAGAACCATAGTTCCCCCCCTGTACATAGTTACCCCCTCCCCCTATACATAGTTTACCCTCTCCCCCTAGTTACCCCCCTGTACATAGTTACCCCCCGTGCATAGTTACCCCCCCTGTACATAGTATCCCCCCGTAACTAGTTCCCCCCGCTGTACATAGTAACCCCTCCTGTACGTAGTTAACCCCCCTCCTGTAAATAGTTAACCCCCTCCTGTAAATAGTTAACCACCTCTCCTGTACATAGTTAACCCTCCCCCCTCCTGTATATAGTTAACCCCCCTCCTGTATATAGTTAACCCTCCCCCTCCTGTATATAGGTAACCCTCCCCCTCCTGTACATAGCTAACCCCCCCTCCTCCTGTATATAGTTAACCCCCCTCCTCCTGTATATAGCTAACCCCCTTCCTCCTGTATATAGCTAACCCCCCTCCTCCTGTATATAGCTAACCCCCTCCTCCTGTATATAGCTAACCCCTCCCTCCTGTATATAGTTAACCCACCCCCTACTGTATATAGCTAACCCCCTTCCTCCTGTATATAGCTAACCCCCCTCCTCCTGTATATAGCTAACCCCCTCCTCCTGTATATAGCTAACCCCTCCCTCCTGTATATAGTTAACCCACCCCCTACTGTATATAGCTAACCCCCTCCTCCTGTATATAGCTAACCCCCCCTCCTATATATAGTTACCCCCTCCTCCTGTATATAGTTAACCCCCCTCCTGTACATTAAAGTTAAATTGCTGCAGAGACAAGAGCCAGTGGCATCATTACAGCTGGTGTCACCCGGTGCGGAAAAAAATTGGTGTCACCCCCCTCCACCAACTATAGTCCCCCTTCAGTACAGACCCCCCTCCCTCAGTAAAGACCCCCCCACTAAGTACAGACCGCCCCTCCAGCAGTATAGATCCTCCTCCCTCAGTACAGACCCCCCACTAAGTACAGACCCCCTCCATCAGTTTAGACCCCCTCAGTGCAGACCCCCCTCATCAGTATAGACCCCCTCAGTACAGACCCCTCTCCCTTAATACAGACCCGCCTCAGTGCGGTCCCCCCATCTATCAGTATAGACCCCCTCAGTGCAGACCCCTCTCCATTAGTGTAGACCACCCTCAGTGCAGACCCCCCTCTATCAGTGCAGACCCCCCTCTATTAGTGCAGACCCACCTCAGTGCAGACCCACCTCTATTAGTGCAGAACCCCCTCAGTGCAGAACCCCCCTCTATTAGTGCAGACCCCCTTCAGTGCAGACCCCCCTCTATCAATGCAGACCCCCCTCTATCAGTGCAGACCCCCCTCAATTAGTGCAGACCCACTCAGTGCAGACCCCCCTCATTAGTGCAGGCCCCCCTCAGTGCAGACCCCCCCCCTCTATTAGTGCAGACCCCCCTCAGTGCAGACCCCCCTCTATTAGTGCAGACCCCCCCTCTATTAGTGCAGAACCCCCTCAGTACAGCCCCCCCTCATTAGTGCAGGCCCCCCTCACTGCAGACCACCCCCTCCATCAGTGCCAGTGCAGACCCTCCTATAACGCCCCCCAGCACACGTCTAGGAACTCCAAGAGCGGCTGGGGTCTTGTCGAATACTGGCGCCGTGTGTTCAGTGGAGAGGGGAGGGGCCGATCCGTGTAGCTAAAGAAGCCGGTTCATTGGCTGCACGGATCGAGCCCCCCTTCCTCTCTCCACTGAACACAAGGGGGAAGATCTAGCGGCGGCGCCGGCGGCCATTTTGCTGGAGCCAGCTACTCCAAAAATTAAAAAACAAATATTCCCGATTTTCCTGATGAAAATCCAGATTCGGGACGAGGGTCCCAAAATCGGGATTGTCCAAGGAAAATCTGGACTGTTGGCAACTATGGTACCTGCCCAATCAGTGCTGCCCCTCAGTGCCATCTATTAGTGTCTATCAATGCCCCCTGTCAGTGCCAATCAGTGCTGCCCATCAATGCTGCCTGTCAGTGCCCATCATTGCCACCTGTCATTGCCCATCAGTGCCGCCTGTCAGTGCCCATCAGTGCTGCATATCAGTGCCACCTATTGGTGCCCATCAGTGCTGCATCAGTGCCACTTATCAGTGCCCATCAATTCTACATATCAGTGCCTACTCATCAGTGCCCATCAGTGCCACGTTATCAGTGCCAACTCATCAGTTCCCATCGGTGCCACCTCATCAGTGCCCATCAGTGCCCATCAGTGCCGACTCATCAGTTCCTGTCAGTGATGGAGAAAACAAAAATTTATAACAAAAAGAAAAAAAAACTTTTTTTTTTCAAAAATGTCGGTCTTTTTTAGTTTGTTTAGCAAAAAATAAAAAACGCAGAGGTGACCAAATACCACCAAAAAAAGCTCTATTTGTGGGAAGAAAATGATAAAAATTTAGTTTGGGTACAGTGTTGTATGACCGCGCAATTGTCATTCAAAATGCGACAGCACTGAAAGCTCAAAATTGTCCTGGGCAGGAAGGGGCGAAAGTGCCTGGTATTGAAGTGGTTAAATGACATTTTTTCCTTTAGAAATGTCAATTTGCTGCGGCACTATTCTACACATCACACAGATGCGCCACTTTACAGGTAGACTAAGGGGACCCCCCAGGCACACAATTTAAAGGATTATTTCATTTTTATTGTTTCACTTTAAGCATTATTAAAGTGTTTGTTAACCCCCCCCAAAAAAATTCTAGTACCTTAAAGCAGATTACACAGCACATTGCTTGTGCTATGCAATCTGCCGCCCTCTAAACTGTTAAAAAACAACCCTGAACATTACACTTCCTGTATCCCCTCTCTAAATAGACCACGATAACAAGGGTAGCTCCGCCCTGATCACCTTGGCCTAAGTGCGTCCCTCCGTCATACGCTGTCCCCTCTGCTCTCCTCTCTCCCCCCTCACCCCCCTCCTTCCTCCCTGTCATCTGCCTCTGTGTCTGTCTCCGGCCCGCCCCCCCCCGCCACTAAAATTTTAAAACTCATAAAATTTTCACTGCCATACTCTCTATTAGAGGCTGGCATAGCACACTATATATTTAGTTTTATATATATGGGTTAACAAACCCTTTAAAATCACTGCTCCTGAAAAAACGGTTGTTTTAAAAAACTTTTTTTGCATTGATACTTGTCCCGAAGGGCAGTACCTGGTTTCCCAAACACTTTTTATGGCAATAACTTGCATATAAGCCTTTAAAATTAGCACTTTTGATTTTTCATGTTCGCGTCCCATAGACTTTAATAGTGTTGGCATGTTCGCTCAAACTTTTTGCCTGTTAGCATGTTCTGGTGCGAACCAAACCGAGGGGGGGTTCGGCCCATCCCTAGTTCAAAGCTTGGTATATTTGTTTATAACCTAACCCTGCTTTAAACTTCTCCACAACTTTATCCCTGACCTGTCTGGTGTGCTTCTTGTCCTTGATAATGCTGTTTATTAAATAAGGTTCTCTAACAAATCTCAGAGGGCTTCACAGAACAGCTGTATTTATACTGAGATTAAATTACACACAGTTGGACTCTATTTACTAATTAGGTGACTTCTGAAGGCAATTGGTTCCACTAGATTTGAGATATCAGAGTAAAGGGGGCTGAATACAAATGCACGTCACACTTCTCAGTCATTTATTTGTAAAAAAAAATTGAAAATCATTAATCATTTTCCTTCCACTTCACAATTATGTGCCACTTTGTGTTTGTCTATCACATAAAATTCCAATAAAATACATTTACCTGACAAAACATGACAAAATGTGGAAAACTGCAAGGGGTATGAATACTTTTTTAAGGCACTGTATGTATTTAAACATGGTGATCATATCCCCCTTATATATTATACATGGTGATTATATCCACCTTATGTATTTAAACATGGTGATCATATCCCCCTTATATATTATACATGGTGATTATATCCACCTTATGTATTATACATGGTGATCATATCCCCCTTATGTATTTATACATGGTGATCATTAGAAATGGGCGAACTGTTTAGGCCAACCATCGTGATCATGGACATGGTTCTGGTTGTGTCACTACCATACAGATTGTGTCTCTGCAGACATGGTTCTGACTTGGTTGTGTCACTACTGTACCGATTGTGTCTTTGTGGACATGGTTCTGATTATGTCACTACTAGGGATGAGCCGAACACCCCCCTGTTCGGTTCGCACCAGAACATGCGAACAGGGAAACAGTTTGTTCGAACACGCAAACACCGTTAAAGTCTATGGAACACGAACATGAATAATCAAAAGTGCTAATTTTAAAGGCTAATATGCAAGTTATTGTCATAAAAAGTGTTTGGGGACCTGGGTCCTGCCCCAGGGGACATGGATCAATGCAAAAAAAAGTTTTAAAAACGGACGTTTTTTCAGGAGCAGTGATTTTAATAATGCTTAAAGTCAAACAATAAAAGTGTAATATCCCTTTAAATTTCGTACCTGGGGGGTGTCTATAGTATGCCTGTAAAGGGGCGCATGTTTCCCGTGTTTAGAACAGTCTGACAGCAAAATGACATTTTGAAGGAAAAAACTCATTTAAAACTACCCGCGGCTATTGCATTGCCGACAATTAGGGATGAGCTTCGTGTTCGAGTCGAACCCATGTTCGACTCGAACATCGGCTGTTCGACCGTCCGTCGAATTGCGAACGATATGGGCCGTTCGCGCCAAATTCGTGTGGCGCGTCACGGCCCATAATTCACTGCGGCATCGCAGTGCATTGCTGGCTGATGATTGGCCAAGCATGCACTATGACCCGCATGCTTGGCCAATCACAGCGCCGTCAGTAGAGAGAGCTGTAATTGGCCAAAGCCAGGGTGGCTTTGGCCAATTATGGCTCAGGGGATTTAGTACACACCCCACACTATATAAGGCCGCCTGCACGGCGGCCCTGTGTAGTGTGTGTTCCGGTGTGCTGAGCGATAGAGAGAGAGAGAGACAGTGTCATTTGATTTGAGTTAGATAGATTAGGCAGAACAGTCAGTCAGTTAGCTGCACTTACAGTGTATTGTGTATATATATGCATCCCAGGTGTTGCATATATATATATACACTGTATTCAGTTTAGCTAGATCCGTTCCTGTTATCTTCTATCTAGACTATTTACATTCAGTGCAGTGTGTCCTGCTCACAGTGTTCAGCTAGATCCGTTCCTGCTATTTACATTCAGTACAGTGCTTCCTGCTCACAGTGTTCAGCTAGATCCGTTCCTGCTATTTACATTCAGTGCAGTGCGTGCTGCTCACAGTGTTCAGCTAGATCCGTTCCTGCTATTTACATTCAGTGCAGTGCGTCCTGCTCACAGTGTTCAGCTAGATCCGTTCCTGCTATTTACATTCAGTGCAGTGCGTCCTGCTCACAGTGTTCAGCTAGATCCGTTCCTGGTATTTACATTTAGTGCAGTGCGTCCTGCTCACAGTGTTCAGCTAGATCCGTTCCTGCTATTTACATTCAGTGCAGTGCGTCCTGCTCACAGTGTTCAGCTAGATCCGTTCCTGCTATTTACATTCAGTGCAGTGCGTGCTGCTCACAGTGTTCAGCTAGATCCGTTCCTGCTATTTACATTCAGTACAGTGCTTCCTGCTCACAGTGTTCAGCTAGATCCGTTCCTGCTATTTACATTCAGTGCAGTGCGTCCTGCTCACAGTGTTCAGCTAGATCCGTTCCTGCTATTTACATTCAGTGCAGTGCGTCCTGCTCACAGTGTTCAGCTAGATCCGTTCCTGGTATTTACATTTAGTGCAGTGCGTCCTGCTCACAGTGTTCAGCTAGATCCGTTCCTGCTATTTACATTCAGTGCAGTGCGTCCTGCTCACAGTGTTCAGCTAGATCCGTTCCTGCTATTTACATTCAGTGCAGTGCGTGCTGCTCACAGTGTTCAGCTAGATCCGTTCCTGCTATTTACATTCAGTGCAGTGCGTCCTGCTCACAGTGTTCAGCTAGATCCGTTCCTGCTATTTACATTCAGTGCAGTGCGTCCTGCTCACAGTGTTTAGCTACATCCGTTCCTGCTGTTTACATTCAGTGCAGTGCGTCCTGCTCACAGTGTTCAGCTAGATCCGTTCCTGCTATTTACATTCAGTGCAGTGCGTCCTGCTCACAGTGTTCAGCTAGATCCGTTCCTGCTATTAACATTCAGTGCAGTGCGTCCTGCTCACAGTGTTCAGCTAGATCCGTTCCTGCTATATACATTTAGTGCAGTACGTCCTGCTCACAGTGTTCAGCTAGATCCGTTCCTGTTATCTTCCTACTGACAGGCAGGCTTGTCTGGTTACAGTATATAAAGCTACCTGAAGAAAATTACAGGTGTTCTTTTTGATCCTATTAGTACCACGGTCAGGCAGCTAGACTATTTACATTTAGTACAGTGTGTCCTGCTCACAGTGTTCAGCTAGATCCGTTCCTGTTATTTACATTCAGTGCAGTGCGTCCTGCTCACAGTGTTCAGCTAGATCCGTTCCTGCTATTTACATTCAGTGCAGTGCGTCCTGCTCACAGTGTTTAGCTACATCCGTTCCTGCTGTTTACATTCAGTGCAGTGCGTCCTGCTCACAGTGTTCAGCTAGATCCGTTCCTGCTATTTACATTCAGTGCAGTGCGTCCTGCTCACAGTGTTCAGCTAGATCCGTTGCTGCTATTTACATTCAGTGCAGTGCGTCCTGCTCACAGTGTTCAGCTAGATCCGTTCCTGCTATATACATTTAGTGCAGTACGTCCTGCTCACAGTGTTCAGCTAGATCCGTTCCTGTTATCTTCCTACTGACAGGCAGGCTTGTCTGGTTACAGTATATAAAGCTACCTGAAGAAAATTACAGGTGTTCTTTTTGATCCTATTAGTACCACGGTCAGGCAGCTAGACTATTTACATTTAGTACAGTGTGTCCTGCTCACAGTGTTCAGCTAGATCCGTTCCTCTTATTTACATTCAGTGCAGTGCGTCCTGCTCACAGTGTTCAGCTAGATCCGTTCCTGCTATTTACATTCAGTGCAGTGCGTCCTGCTCACAGTGTTCAGCTAGATCCGTTCCTGCTATTTACATTCAGTGCAGTGCGTCCTGCTCACAGTGTTCAGCTAGATCCGTTCCTGCTATTTACATTCAGTGCAGTGCGTGCTGCTCACAGTGTTCAGCTAGATCCGTTCCTGCTATTTACATTCAGTGCAGTGCGTCCTGCTCACAGTGTTCAGCTAGATCCGTTCCTGCTATTTACATTCAGTGCAGTGCGTCCTGCTCACAGTGTTCAGCTAGATCCGTTCCTGCTATATACATTTAGTGCAGTACGTCCTGCTCACAGTGTTCAGCTAGATCCGTTCCTGTTATCTTCCTACTGACAGGCAGGCTTGTCTGGTTACAGTATATAAAGCTACCTGAAGAAAATTACAGGTGTTCTTTTTGATCCTATTAGTACCACGGTCAGGCAGCTAGACTATTTACATTTAGTACAGTGTGTCCTGCTCACAGTGTTCAGCTAGATCCGTTCCTGTTATTTACATTCAGTGCAGTGCGTCCTGCTCACAGTGTTCAGCTAGATCCGTTCCTGCTATTTACATTCAGTGCAGTGCGTCCTGCTCACAGTGTTCAGCTAGATCCGTTCCTGCTATTTACATTCAGTGCAGTGCGTCCTGCTCACAGTGTTCAGCTAGATCCGTTCCTGCTATTTACATTCAGTGCAGTGCGTGCTGCTCACAGTGTTCAGCTAGATCCGTTCCTGCTATTTACATTCAGTGCAGTGCGTCCTGCTCACAGTGTTCAGCTAGATCCGTTCCTGCTATTTACATTCAGTGCAGTGCGTCCTGCTCACAGTGTTTAGCTACATCCGTTCCTGCTGTTTACATTCAGTGCAGTGCGTCCTGCTCACAGTGTTCAGCTAGATCCGTTCCTGCTATTTACATTCAGTGCAGTGCGTCCTGCTCACAGTGTTCAGCTAGATCCGTTCCTGCTATTTACATTCAGTGCAGTGCGTGCTGCTCACAGTGTTCAGCTAGATCCGTTCCTGCTATTTACATTCAGTGCAGTGCGTCCTGCTCACAGTGTTCAGCTAGATCCGTTCCTGCTATTTACATTCAGTGCAGTGCGTCCTGCTCACAGTGTTTAGCTACATCCGTTCCTGCTGTTTACATTCAGTGCAGTGCGTCCTGCTCACAGTGTTCAGCTAGATCCGTTCCTGCTATTTACATTCAGTGCAGTGCGTCCTGCTCACAGTGTTCAGCTAGATCCGTTCCTGCTATATACATTTAGTGCAGTACGTCCTGCTCACAGTGTTCAGCTAGATCCGTTCCTGTTATCTTCCTACTGACAGGCAGGCTTGTCTGGTTACAGTATATAAAGCTACCTGAAGAAAATTACAGGTGTTCTATCCCAGCTTAGTGCAGCTACAGGCCATTAGTATGTCTGGAAGGCCAAGAAGGAGAGGCAGACAGTCACAAGCCAATAAGAGAGGGCAAGCAGGCTCTGTGTCTAGTGCTGGTCGTGGAGACGGTGCATCCTCATCAGCACGTGGCCATGGGACACGCTTGGCCTTTTTTTCGGCAGCTGGCCGTGTTGAGCCGCAACATGCGGAAGACTTGGTCGAGTGGATGACCAAGCCGTCCTCATCCTCCTCATCCTCTCTCACCCATGCCCAGGGTGCTTTGTCTGGCAAAGCAGCGGCCTCTTCCCTCAGCTCAATGTCATCAGTGACTCCTTCCCTAGCTCCACCATGTCCTCATGAGGATTCCCTCGAACTGTTTGACCACAGTGTTGGGTACATGCTCCAGGAGGATGCCCAGCGTTTGGAAGGCTCTGATGATGATACTGAGCTCAATGAAGGCAGTAACATGAGCACGGACAGAGGGGGTGCCCAAGAAGGACAGCAATCTGGCAGTCATGCTCCCCCTGCTGCAGCATACTGCCAGGTTTGCTCCAGTGATGAGGAGGGAGGGGATGATGAGGTCACTGACTCAACGTGGGTGCCTGATAGGAGAGAGGAGGAGGAGGAGGAGGAGGAGGAGGAGGAGGTGGCACATCACCAACTAGGCAGGATGCCCTCCAGGGGCCAGCCTAAGGGCAGCACATTGACTGCATCACACCCCAAAGCTCCACATGTGCAGGGCGCTGCAGTCTCTGCGCGTTATTCAAAAAGTTCTTTGGTGTGGGCCTTTTTTGAGACGAGTGCATCAGATCGCACCGCTGCTATTTGCAATATATGTCTCAAGCGTATCTCGCGTGGCCAAAACATCTCCCGCTTGGGTACCACATGCTTGACCAGACATATGTTGACCTGCCATGCAGTTCGTTGGCAAGCGTATCTAAAAGACCCACACCAAAGAACAAAGACGATCTCTCCTTGCTCCTCATCAGCTGAGATTTCCAACCCCACTAGACCTTCAGTCCTCTCTGCGACCTGCAGTGAGAGGAATGAAGGTGTAGAATTAGGTGTGTCACAGCCAAGTACTTATGGGCAATCTGCTTTTGGTACACCGACGTCAGATTGTACCAGGCAAATTTCCCTGCCCCAGCTGCTGCACCGCCGAAAGAAGTTTGCTCCCAGCCATCCACATGCCCAGCGGTTGAATGCTAGCTTGGCAAAATTGCTAGCACTTCAACTGCTGCCTTTTCAGTTGGTAGACTCTGCCCCCTTCCGTGAGTTTGTGGAATGTGCGGTTCCTCAGTGGCAGGTACCCAAACGCCACTTTTTCTCACGGAAGGCGATTCCGGCTCTCTACCGGCATGTGGAAGGCAATGTCCATGCCTCGCTGGACAGGGCGGTCAGCGGTAAGGTGCATATTACCGCTGACTCATGGTCCAGCAGGCATGGACAGGGACGTTACTTAAGTTTCACGGCGCATTGGGTGACTCTGCTGGCAGCTGGGAAGGATGCAGGACAAGGTGCAGTAGTGTTGGAGGTTGTTCCGCCACCACGCCTCCAAAATGCTGATTGTGACACACCTCTCTCCTCCACCCCCTCCTCTTCTTCTTCCTCCATGGCCTCTTCCTCGGAACCAGCGGTGCTCCGTAGGCGTTCAAGGGGCTACGCAAGTACGCAGGCCAAAAGATGCCATGCGGTGCTTGAGCTGGTGTGCTTGGGGGACAGGAGCCACACTGGGGCAGAGGTTCTGTCAGCTCTGCAGGGGCAGGTTCAGAGGTGGTTGACGCCACGCCAACTTAAGGCAGGAATGGTGGTTTGCGACAATGGCACCAACCTCCTCTCTGCCCTCCGACAGGGACAACTGACCCATGTGCCCTGTTTGGCTCACGTCCTTAACTTGGTGGTGCAGCGGTTCTTGGGCAGGTACCCGGGCTTACAGGATGTCCTGAGGCAGGCCAGGAAAGTCTGTGTGCATTTCCGCCGGTCATATAATGCCAGTGCTCGGCTGACGGACCTCCAAAAGGAGTTTAACCTGCCCAAGAACCGCCTAATCTGTGACATGCCCACCAGGTGGAACTCGACGTTGGCCATGCTGCAGCGGCTGCACACGCAGCAGAGGGCCATCAATGAGTACCTGTGCGACTATGGCACCAGGACAGGGTCAGGGGACCTTGGTTTTTTTTCCCCACGCCAGTGGGCCATGATCAGGGATGCATGCACTGTCCTGTCACCATTCGAGGAGGCCACGAGGATGGTGAGCACTGACAGTGCATGCATCAGTGACACTGTCCCCCTTGTCCACCTGTTGGAGCACACGCTGCGTGGAATAATGGACAGGGCACTTGAGGCAGAACAGAGGCAGGAAGAGGAGGACTTCCTTAGCTCTCAAGGCCCCCTTTATCCAGACAGTGTTCCTGCGTGCCCGCCGATCACACAGGAAGAGGACGAGGAGGAGGAGGAGGAGGAGGAGGAAGATTGTGTCAGTATGGAGGTGGAGCCTGGCACTCAGCATCAGCAGTCTTTAAGGGATCAGTCCCAAGGAACACATGGACTTGTACGTGGCTGGGAGGAGGTGGCTGCGGACGTTGTTGTCCTTAGTGACCCAGAGGACTCCGGACCGAATGCCTCAGCAAACCTACGCTGCATGGCCTCCCTGATCCTGCAAAGCCTGCGTAAGGATCCTCGTATTCGTGGTATCAAGGAGAAGGACCAATACTGGCTGGCAACCCTCCTTGATCCACGTTACAAGGGTAAGGTTGCGGACCTTATCTTGCCATCGCAGAGGGAGCAGAGGATGAAACATCTTCGGGAGGCCTTGCAGAAAGGTCTGTGCAACGCGTTCCCAGAGACTGGGAGGTTACAAACTCCTGTTTCTGGACAACGTGTTGCTGAGGCTTCGGTCAGTCAAAGAAGGAGCGGTGGAGAAGGTGGCCGTCTGACCGATGCGTTCAGACAATTTTTTGGTCCGCAGCCCCAAGGTATGATCGGTTCCAGCAACCATCGCCAGCGTCTGTTTTACATGGTGCAGGAATACCTAGGGGCAAGATCAGACTTGGACACCTTTCCCACCGAAAATCCTCTGGGTTACTGGGTCTTGAGGATGGATCACTGGCCAGAGCTTGCACAGTATGCAATTGAGCTACTGGCCTGTCCTGCATCCAGCGTTCTTTCGGAACGCACATTCAGTGCTGCTGGAGGCGTGGTAACCGATCACAGGGTGCGTCTGTCCACCGACTCGGTCGATCGGCTGACCTTCATAAAAATGAATCAGTCTTGGATCACCACCAGCTACCAAGCACCTGATGCAGATGTAACCGAATAATTTTTTTTGAAATCTCAGATCCCTTCAAAGACTGCCTATGCTGATGCTGAGTGACTATCCCTGAGTAATTATCCTCTTCCTCCTCAATCATCACGCTGATAGCTTGTAAGAACATTTTTGGTTCTGGGCGCCACCACCAGTGCCTAAGGCACAATTTTTCAGCCCCTGTTTAACAGGGGCGTGTAATTACAATTTTTGATGTAATACTTTGCAGCAGGGCTCGTTCCTGCATTCCAACTAGAGTGTCTGTGAGGGGTTGCAGTGTTGTGGCACCAGCACCAGTGCCTAAGACCCAATTTTTCAGCCCCTGTCTAACAGGGGCGTGTAATTACAATTTTTGATGCAATACTTTGCAGCAGGGCTTGTTCCTGCGTTTCAACTAGAGTGTCTGTGAGGGGTTGCAGTGTTGTGGCACCAGCACCAGTGCCTAAGACCCAATTTTTCTGCCCCTGTCTAACAGGGGCGTGTAATTACAATTTTTGATGCAATACTTTGCAGCAGGGCTCGTTCCTGCGTTCCAACTAGAGTGTCTGTGAGGGGTTGCAGTGTTGTGGCACCAGCACCAGTGCCTAAGGCCTAATTTTTCAGCTCCTGTTCAACAGGGGCATGTAATTACAATTCTTGATCTAATATTTCACAGCAGGGCCCTGTGAGGGCTTACAGTGTTTTGGCCACAGCAACACCTAAGGCCCAAATTTCTGCTGAGTATATAGGGCAGGACCCTACTTTCAAACATCTAACTTACAAACGACTCCTACTTGCAAACGGAAGGAGACAACAGGAAGTGAGATGAAATCTACCCCTAAGGAAGGGAAATTCTCTCCTGTAAGAGTTAATATGGGAAAACAATTTTTCCTTTCCACTGATGCTTTCCAATCCTTGTTCCACAAAAAAACCCAAATTTTCAAAAAACATTTTTCATTGGGACAAAAAAGTGAGGTGAAATCTTCTGAAGAGGAGGAAAGACGCAAAACAAATGTCACAGGGGTGATAACCCTTCCCTATGTTTTCCAAAAAGCTTAGAAAAGATTTTTTGGCTGGAGCTAAACACATTAAAAATGTTCAAAATTACAAACAGATTCTACTTAACAACAAACCTACAGTCCCTGTCTTGTTTGCACCGCCTGTATACTGCTGTTCAGAGTATATAGGGACCTTTCCTTATTTTAATTTGGGTGCGGGGTTCCCCTTAATATCCATACAAGACCCAAAGGGCCTGGTAATGGACTGGGGGGTACCCATGCCGTTTGTCTCACTGATTTTCATCCATATTGCCATGACCCGACATGACATTAAACCCGCAAGCAGTTTTAAATGAGATTTTTTCCTTTAAAAATGACATTTGGTGCAGGGACTGTTCTAAACATGGGAAACACGCGTCACTTTACAGGCATACTATAGACACCCCCCAGGTACGATATTTAAAGGAATATTTCACTTTTTTTTTTTTACTTTAAGCATCATTAAAATCACTGCTCCCGAAAAAACGGCCGTTTTTAAAAGTTTTTTTTGCATTGATACATGTCCCCTGGGGTAGGACCCGGGTCCCCAAACCCTTTTTAGGACAATACCATGCAAATTAGCCTTTAAAATGAGCACTTTTGATTTCGAACGTTCGAGTCCCATAGACGTCAATGGGGTTCTAACGTTCGTGCGAACTTGCGGTCCGTTCGCGGGTTCTGGTGCGAACCGAACCGGGGGGTGTTCGGCTCATCCCTACCGACAATACACATAGAAGTTCATTGATAAAAACGGCATGGGAATTCCCCAAAGGGGAACCCCGAACCAAAATTTAAAAAATAAAATGACGTGGGAGTCCCCCTAAATTCCATACCAGGCCCTTCAGGTCTGGTATGAATATTAAGGGGAACCCCGGCCAAAAAAAAAAAAAAAAAACGGCGTGGGGTCCCCCCAAAAATCCATACCAGACCCTTATCAGAGCACGCAACCTGGCAGGCCGAAGGAAAAGAGGGGGGGACGAGAGTGCGGCCCCCCTCTCCTGAACCGTACCAGGCCACATGCCCTCAACATTGGGAGGGTGCTTTGGGGTAGCCCCCCAAAACACCTTGTCCCCATGTTGATGAGGACAAGGGTCTCATCCCCACAACCCTGGCCGGTGGTTGTGGGGGTCTGCGGGCGGGGGGCTTATCGGAATCTGGAAGCCCCCTTTAACAAGTGGACCCCCAGATCCCGCCCCCCCTGTGTGAAATGGTAAGGGGGTACTTACCCCTACCATTTCACTAAAAAACTGTCAAAAATGTTAAAAATGACAAGAGACAGTTTTTGACAATTCCTTTATTTAAATACTTCTTCTTTCTTCTATCTTCCTTCATCTTCTGGTTCTTCTGGTTCTTCTGGCTCTTCCTCTGGCGTTCTCATCCAGCATCTCCTCCGCGGCGTCTTCTATCTTCTTCTCCTCGGGCCGCTCCGCATCCATGGCATGGGTGGGAGGCTCCCGCTCTTCTCTTCATCTTCTTCATCTTCTTCATCTTCTTCATCTTCTTCTCTTCTTCTTTTCTTCTCTTCTTCTCTTCTTCATTTTCTTCTCCGGCCGCTCCGCACCCATGCTGGCATGGGGGGAGGCTTCCGCTGTGTGATGGCGCTCCTCGTCTGACAGTTCTTAAATAACGGGGGCGGGGCCACCCGGTGACCCCGCCCCCCTCTGACGCACGGGACATGACGGGACTTCCCTGTGGCATTCCCCGTGACGTCACAGGGAAGTCCCGTCAAGTCACCGTCAGAGGGGGGCGGGGTCGCCAGGTGGCCCCGCCCCCCGTTATTTAGGAACTGTCAGACGAGGAGCGCCGTCACACAGCGGGAGCCTCCCTCCATGCCAGCATGGGTGCGGAGCGGCCCGGAGAAGAAAATGAAGAAGAGAAGAAGAGAAGAAAAGAAGAAGAGAACAGCGGGAGCCTCCCCCCCATGCCATGGGTGCGGAGTGGCCCGAGGAGAAGAAGATAGAAGACGCCGCGGAGGAGATGCTGGACGAGAACGCCGGAGGAAGAACCAGAAGAGCCAGAAGAACCAGAAGAACCAGAAGATGAAGGAAGAAAGAAGAAGTATTTAAATAAAGGAATTGTCAAAAACTGTCTCTTGTCATTTTTAACATTTTTGACAGTTTTTTAGTGAAATGGTAGGGGTAAGTACCCCCTTACCATTTCACACGGGGGGGCCGGGATCTGGGGGTCCCCTTGTTAAAGGGGGCTTCCAGATTCCGATAAGCCCCCCGCCCGCAGACCCCCACAACCACCGGCCAGGGTTGTCGCAATGAGGCCCTTGTCCTCATCAACATGGGGACAAGGTGTTTTGGGGGGCTACCCCAAAGCACCCTCCCAATGTTGAGGGCATGTGGCCTGGTATGGTTCAGGAGGGGGGCGCACTCTTGTTCCCCCCTCTTTTCCTGCGGCCTGCCAGGTTGCATGCTTGGATAAGGGTCTGGTATGGAATTTTGGGGGGGACCCCACGGCGTTTTTGTTTTTTTTTTGGCGCAGGGTTCCCCTTAAAATCCATACCAGACCTGAAGGGTCTGGTAAGGAATTTAGGGGGAACCCCACGTCATTTTTTTAAAAAATTTTGGCCGGGGTTCCCCTTAATATCCATATCAGACCTGAAGGGCCTGGTATGGAATTTAGGGGGACTCCCACGTCATTTTTTTAAAAAAATTTTGGTTCGGGGTTCCCCTTTGGGGAATTCCCATGCCGTTTTTATCAATGAACTTCTATGTGTATTGTCGGCAATGCAATAGCCGCGGGTAGTTTTAAATGAGTTTTTTCCTTCAAAATGTCATTTTGCTGTCAGACTGTTCTAAACACAGGAAACATGCGCCCCTTTACAGGCATACTATAGACACCCCCCAGGTACAAAATTTAAAGGGATATTACATTTTTATTGTTTGACTTTAAGCATTATTAAAATCACTGCTCCTGAAAAAACGGCCGTTTTAAAAACTTTTTTTTGCATTGATCCATGTCCCCTGGGGCAGGATCTGGGTCCCCAAACACTTTTTATGACAATAACTTGCATATTAGCCTTTAAAATTAGCACTTTTGATTTCTCCCATAGACTTTTAAAGGGTGTTCCGCGGCATTCGAATTTGCCGCGAACACCCCAAATTGTTCGCTGTTCGGCAAACTTGCGAACAGCCAATGTTCGAGTCGAACATGAGTTCGACTCGAACTCGAAGCTCATCCCTAGTCACTACCATGCTGATTTTGTCTCTGCAGACATGGTTCTGACTTGGTTGTGTCATTACCATACTGATTGTGTCTCTGTGGACATGGTTCCAGTTGTGTCACGACCATGATAGTTTCTCTTAGGACATGGTTCTGGTTGTATCACTACTGTACAGATTTTGCCTCTGCGGACATGGTTCTGGTTGTGTTACTACCGTACTAATTGTATCTCTGCAGACATGGTTCTGCTTGTGTCACTATCATACTGATTGTGTCTCCATGGACATGTTCCTGGCTTTCAGGATGGTACCTATTGTATCTCGGCGGACATGTTTCTAACTGTGTCAAAATGTACTCAGTGTCAATTAGGGATGAGCCCAATGTTCGAGTCGAGTGTAAGTTCGACTCGAACATCGGGTGTTCGCCTGTTCGCCGAATAGCGAACAATTTGGGACGTTAGCAGCAAATTCGAAAGCCACGGAACACCCTTTAAAAGTCTATGGGTGTAATCAAAAGTGCTAATTTTAAAGGCTTATATGCATGGCATTGTCATAAAAAGTATTTGGCGACCCGGGTCCTGCCCCAGGGGACATGTATCAATGCAAAAAAAAGTTTTAAAAACGGCCATATAAACGGGAACAGTGATTATAATAATTCTTAAAGTCAAACAATAAAAGTGAAATATTCCTTTAAATTTTGTACCTGGGGGGTGTCTATGGTATGCCTGTAAAAATGACATTTCTAAAGGAAAAAAAGTCATTTAAAAGTACTAGCGGCTATAATGAATTGTCGGTCCCAGCAATACAGATAAAAGAAGTCATTGAAAAAAATGGCATGGGATCCCCCCAGTCCATTACCAGGCCCTTTGGTTCTGGTATAAATATTAAGGGGAACCCCAAACCAAAATTTAAAAAAATTGCGTGGGGGTCCCCCCAAATTCCATACCATGCCAATACAGGTCTGGTATGGATATTAAGGAGAACCCCACACCAAAATAAAAAAAATGGCGTGGGGGCCCCCCTCAAAATCTATACCAGACCTTTCTATACCACGCCATTTTTTTTATTTTGGTGTGGGGTTCTCCTTTAGGTCTGGTATAGATTTTAAGAGGAACCCCGTGCCAATTTTTTTTAAAAAATGGCGTGGAGGTCCCCCAAAAATCCACACCAGACCCTTATCTGAGCACGCAACCTGGCAGGCCACTGGAAAAGAGGGGGGACGAGAGAGTGCCCCCCCTCCTGAACCGTACCAGGCCACATGCCCTCAACATGGGGAGGGTGCTTTGGTGTAGCCCCCCAAAGCACCTTGTCCCTATGTTGATGGGGACAAGGGTCTCATCCCCACAACCCTTGCCCGGTGGTTGTGGGGGTCTGCGGGCGGGGGGCTTATCGGAATCTGGAAGCCTCCTTTAACAAGGGGACCCCCAGATCCCGGCCTCCCCCCTGTGTGAAATGGTAACGGGGTACAACTGTACCCCTAACATTTCACAAAAAAGTGTCAAAATGGTACAAATGACAAGACACAGCTTGGGACAAGTCCTTTATTAACAAATAAAAATGTCCCACCAAGTCCATTCTTCTTCTTGTCTCTCTCTGCCAATGGACCGAAAAAAAAATTTAAAAAAAGCCGCGACCGACCTGCCTCCATGGGAGGCACCCGCCATATGTCACATACTCGCATGTGACAGTTCTTTTATAACTGACGATGGGGCCACACGGTGACGTTCCCGGGTGACCCTGTCCCCCCTATGATGCACAGGGACTTCCCCATGGCTTTCCCAGGGCGTCAGAGGGGGGCGGGCCATCCGTTTATGTAACTGGGTGGCCCCACCCTCTCTGACACCCTGGAAAGCCATGGGGAAGTCCCCATGCATCAGAAGGGGCGGGGTCACCCGGGAATGTCACCGTGCGGCCCCGCCCTTAGTTATAGAACTGTCAAAGCGAAGACGCGTCATACGGCGGGTGCCTCCTATGGAGGCGGGTCGGTCGCGGCTTTGTTTTTTTTTTTTTTCTTTTTCGGTCCGTCGGCGGAGCGAGAGAAGAAGATGAATGGACTTTGTGGGACATTTTGATTTTTTGATTTTTTAATAAAGAATAAAGCCGTGTCTTGTCATTTGTACCATTTTGTCACTTTTTTGTGAAATGGTAGGGGTACACTTGTACCCCGTGACCATTTCACACAGGGGTGGAGGCTGGGATTGGGGGGTGCCCTTGTTAAAGGGGGCTTCCAGATTCTGATAAGCCCCCTGCCCGCAGACCCCCACAACCACCGGGCAAGGGTTGTGGGGATGAGGCCCTTATCCCCATCAACATGGGGACAAGGTGCTTTGGGGGTCTACCCCAAAGCACCCTCCCCATGTTGAGGGCATGTGGCCTGGTACGGTTCAGGAGGGGGGAATTTGGGGGGACCCCCACGCAATTTTTTTTTACATTTTGGTTCGGGGTTCATTAACATTCATACCAGACCCAAAGGGCCTGGCAATGGACTGGGGGGATCCCATGCCATTTTTTTTCAATTACTTCTTTTAATCTGTATTGCCGGGACCGACAATTCATTATAGCCGCTAGTACTTTTAAATGACTTTTTTTTCTTTAGAAATGTCATTTTGTGCAGGGACTGTTCTAAACACGGGAAAAATGCACCACTTTACAGGCATACTATAGACCCCCCCCCCCCAGGTACGAAATTTAAAGGAATATTTCACTTTTATTGTTTCACTTTAAGCATTATTAAAATCACTGCTCCCAAAAAAACGGACGTTTTTAAAACTTTTTTTGCATTGATACATGTCCCCTGGTGCAGGACCCAGGTCCCCAAACACTTTTTATGACAATAACTTGCATATAAGCCTTTAAAATTAGCACTTTTGATTATTCATGTTCGTGTCCCATAGACTTTAATGGTGTTCGCGTGTTCAAGTGATTTATTTGCCTGTTCCCATGTTCTGCTGCGAACTGAACCAGGGGGGGGGGGGTGTTCGGCTCATCCCTAGTGTCAAGACCTGGATCTGAACCCAGGACCTCTTCTGTGTATGGTGGTAACTCTTTTTGCTGACCTACCTGAGATGCTGGACAGCTCCCTGTCTGGTCTCCTAAGCAACCTTGCCTTGTATTTTGTTTGTCTTGAACCTTGAACCCTTTGCTCCTCCCATTAACCTCCTGTTTAAGCCATGCTTTTGCACTTCCTATTTGCCAGATCATTATGCTCTCTCCAGCCAATATCTTTCTCTTCTCACTCATGATGCTGACCGTATCTCCACTACCACTCACTTCCAACCTTTGACTTGTTCCTCGACTATGCCTATGCTTGATTCCAAACTGCAACCACTTGTTATCAAGTTTGGCTTGCTTACTGACTATGCTCCTTCTTGGCCCCTACCTGCTGGGGCCATTAGTTAAAAAATATTATGTATTTCTTTCTTAAGGAGCCTATTTTTAACCAATAAATACAAGGATATACAGTGGGGAAAATAATTATTTGATCCCCTGCAGATTTTCTAAGTTTGCCTACTCACAAAGAAATTAAGGGTTTACAATTGTAATAACGGTGTATTTTAAATGATAGAGGTATAATATCAACCCAAAATCCAGAAAAAAAACACATACAACAAATGCTATAAATTAAGTTGAAGTTCACTGAGTAAAATAAGTATGTGATCACCAAGCAACACATGACTTGGTGGAGAAACCCTTGTTGGCAAGTACAGTGGTAAGACATTTCTTCTAGTTGGTGACCAGGTTTGCACACATCTCAGGAGGGATTTTGGTCCACTCTTCTTTACAGTTTCTTGGCTGTCTCTTGGCAAAGTTTCAGCTCCCTCTATAAATTTTCTATAGGATTAAGGTCTGAAGACTGGCTAGGCCACTCCATGACCTTAATGTGCCTCTTCTTGAACCACTCCCTTATTTTGGGTCATTGTCATGCTGAAAGACCCATCCACGACCCATCTTCAGTGTCCTGCCGAGGGAAGAAGGTTCTCATTGAAGATTTTACAATACATGGCCCTGTCCGTTGGCCCCTCAATGCGGCAAAGTCGGCCTGTACCTTTAGCAGAGAAACAGCCCCAAAGCATCATGTTTCTATTATTGTGATTGACTGTAGAGATGGTGTTCTTAGGTTCATAGTCAGCATTTTTCTATCTCCAAACACGGCGAGTTGAGTTAATGCCAAAGAGCTTAATTTTGGTCTCATCACTTTCTCCCAACCCTTCTCTGAATCATTTAGATGTTCATTGGTACGACTGTACAGGTGCCTCTTTGAGGAGGGGAACTCGCCGTGTTTGAAAGAAGAAAATTGCTGACTATGACCCTAACAACACCATCCCTACAGTCAAGAACAGAGGTGGAAACATTATGTTTTGGGGCTGTTTCTCTGCTAAAGGTGCAAACTGACTTATTGAGGGGCCAATAGATGGGGACATGTATTGTAAAATCTTGGATAAGAACCTTCTTCCCCAAGCCAGAACACTGAAGATGGGTCATGGATGGGTCTTTCAGCATGACAATGACCCCAAATATACCGCCAGGGCAACTAAGGAGTGGCTCAAGAAGAAGTACATTAAGGTCATGGAGTAACCTAGCCAGTCTCCAGACCTTAATCCTATCGAAAATTTATGGAGGGAGCTGAAACTTTGAGTTGCCAAGCGACACCCAAGAAACCTTAAGGATTTAGAGAAGATCTATAAAATAGAGTGGAGCAAAAATCCCTCCTGAGATGTGTGCAAATCTGGTCACCAACTTCAAGAAACGTCTTACCTCTGTGCTTGCCAACAAGAGTTTCTCCGTCAAGTACTAAGTCATGTTTTGCTTGGGGATCAAATACTTACAGTATTTTACTCACTGAACTGCAACTCAAGTTATAACATTTGTATCATGTGTTTTTTTTCTGGATTTTTGTTTGATTTTCTGTCTCTATCATTTAAAATACACCTATGATAAAAATGATAGACCCTTCATCTCTTTGTAAGTGGGCAAACTTACAAAATCTGCAGGGGGATCAAATCATTATTTTCCCCCACTGTATTTCCCTGTATTTATTGGATAAAACTAGGCTTCTTAAAGTGGAGTTCCACCCAAAAGGGGAACTTCCACTCATCGGATTCCTCCCCCCCTCCAGTGTCACAGTTGACACCTTTCAGGGGGGAGGGGGGTGCAGATACCTGTATATTACAGGTATCTGTACCCACTTCCGGCATAGATAGCCGCAGAATCTGCGGTTATTTACCCCACTTCCTGCCCCCCCCGCTGTCTGCTGGGAGACACACGGGTCCCAGAGACAGCAGGGACCATCCGTATTGCGCTGCGCGACTCGCGCATGCGCAGTAGGGAATCGGGAAGTGAAGCCGCAAGCCTTCACTTCCTGATTCCCTTACCGAAGATGGAGGTGGCAGCACCCGAGGACCGAGAGACGGTTCGGCCTCGGGTGCCGACATCGCGGGCGCCCTGGACAGGTAAGTGTCCATGTTTTAAAAGTCAGCAGCTGAAGTATTTGTAGCTGCTGACTTTTAAAAAAAAATTTCGGCGGAGCTCCGCTTTAAGAAAGAAATAACTACATTTGTTTAACTAATGGCCCCAAACATTGTGTTGAACTGGACTTGCACTTAATACATACGCAGTCATTTCTGAAAGCACTCAGAAGTACTATCTCTATTGGGCACAGATAATGATGATGACAGATAATATGAGTTGTTTACACTCTGGTCCTCTTTGTTACTTGTAATGGTCTTTCTATAGCACTTAATAGGAATGTCGAGTCAGTCAGTGTACTGTACACCAGATAATGCTTTGCAGTGGAAACATGACACAAAAGCTATTTCGGTTCCAGGTTATAATCACCGATTGCCTAACGAGAGGTTGATTTTCCATTCTAGAGAGGTTGACATGTTCAAAAGAGAAGTTTAAAAGTTGACGTAGACAGAACACCGGCAATAATGTGATCGCATTACCCAAACACATAAAAAGCGAGATTGGAACGCAAACACGACTGCTCTGACACGGCCTTATCTTCTTCATGAGATTTTATTTCAACGCATCACTTGCCGAATTTGACAATGGTGCTGTTCGGCACTTGAGGTGTTAATGACATCCCAGAGATCGGATTGCCGTGTTTTATGTATCTTCCCCAGCCGGTGTTTGAAGGACACAGATAGCGTGTGATGACACTGAATAGGCAGGAAGGCATTAGAAGAGATAAAAGGCCTGAAATAAGATTCCTGCCCTTTATCAAATCAAAATACATTAGCCTCTAGAATTGCGAGTTGTTGGAGATCGGGGTGTTATGTAACACAACTCCCCCCGTGTTTTGGTTAGTTATCTTAGAACAGAATCCCATAATTGCATTTTGTAAATGTAGATTTGTAAGGCTTGCTGATGAAATCTTGCTGGTGGATGGGAGCCGCCACAAGGAGGAGAGAACAAATTAGAGGCTCGTCAAGGGACGGATCATAATGCATTGTACAGAAGTGAGAGGGAGATAAAGTGCTCTGATATTTCTGGAACATGGGATGGGCTACACTAGGATGGAATGAAGTGAAGTATTTTACTTAGCAGTGTTACATTTAAAGTGTGCTCAAAAGCTAGCCAACTTTAAGCCTTCCATTTTTGAAAATGTCATAAATTCAGTTAAAAAACATTTCAAGGGCATCACCCACAAACTAGTGTGTTGGAATTCTCAGCCCATCCATTCACTAAGGACCATAAAATTCACTGACAATGCAGCCTAGCCATTCACATTCACGTCTTTAACCACATGCCGACCAGCGCCCGATGATATACGTCGGCACAATGGCACGGCTGGGCAAATGGGCGTACATGTACATCCCCTTTAAGAAGCGCCCGCCGCGTGCTCCGTGACCATGACCGCGGGTCCCGCAGACTCGATGTCTGCCGGGGGCCCGCGATCGTGTCACGGAGCAGAAGAACGGGGAGATGTAAACAAGGCATTTCCCCGTTCTGCCTAGTGACTAAGGATGAGCTCCGGCGTGTCCGCACAGCCCACGTGCAGAGCCCGCCAGGAAGTCGGCACTGCGCTGCACTAATCACAGGCAGTGAGACATTTCCCGATCTCTGTCCGCATCGGGACAATGCAGTGAGATCGGGAAATGTCTCACTGCCTGTGATTAGCGCAGCGCAGTGCCCGTTTCATGGCGGCTCTGCACGTGGGCTGTGCGGACATGCCGGAGCTCATCCTTACTAGTGACATGACAGAGATCTACTGCTCTCTGTCATCAGCAGCAGTGATCTCTGTCATGTCAGTGGTAGCCCATCCCCCCACAGTTAGAATCACTCCCTAGGACACACTTAACCCCTTGATCGCCCCCTAGTGTTTAACGCCTTCCCTGTCAGTGTCATTTACACAGTAATCAGTGCATTTTTATAGCACTGGTTGCTGTATAAATGACAATGATCCCAAATTAGTGTCAAAAGTGTCTGATGTGTCCGCCATAATGTCACAGTCACGATAAAAATCGCAGATCGCCGCCATTGCTAATAAAAAATATATAATAATAAAAATGCCATAAAACTCCCCTATTTTGTAGACGCTATAACTTTTTAGCAAACCAATCAATATACGCTTATTGAGTTTTTTTTTGTTGCCAAAAATATGTAGAAGAATACATTTAGGCCTAAACTGAGGGGAAATTTAGTTTTTTTATATAGTTTTGGAAGATACCGTATTTATTATAGCAAAAAGTAAAAAATATTGTTTTTTTTTTTTCAAAATTGTCGCTCTTTTTTTTAGTTTATAGCACAAAAAATAAATAACGCAGAGGGGATCAAACACCACCAAAAGAAAGCTCTATTTGTGGGGAAAAAAGGACATAAATTTTGTTTGGGTGCAACGTCGCACGACCGCGCAATTGTCAGTTAAAACGGCGCAGTGCCGAATCGCAAAAAGTGCTCTGGTCAGGAAGGGGGTAAATCGTTCTGGGGGCTGAAGTGGTTAAAGTGATTGTAAACCTCTGAAATTAAAAAGGAACAAAGCATGCTTGTCTATAGTGTCTACTAGCCTCCATCCAAAACACTTAGGCTGGGTTCAAACTATGTGCGGCCGCGGGGCACAATAGATGGTCCGGTGCATCCCCGTTCACCGTTTCAGGTCCGAAAACGGAGCCAAAGACGCAACAGGACTCTTCTACTGCACGCCCGGCGGCTGCCCCAGAGATGAGCGAACCGGCTCCATTGAGAGCCGGTCATACTCTCCTGTCATGAGAAATGGATCCGGGGAAACCCACATCAAATTCGCAATAGGGTGAACCCGGCCTCAGTGTGATTTCTGTCTGCTGTCCTCTTCCTCTGCACAAGTCACTTCTGACAGGTTATGCCAACTCCAAGGGATCCATGGTGACAGGCGAAGGGAAGGCGGTGGGAGACCGGAGACGTCCCCACCCACTCCTTGTAATAGCATTCGAGGGGCTGGTGAGTCGCTCCGATTGCTATGACAAGCGAGGCAACTGTCGGCTCTAAAAAAAAAAAAAAAGTTGCGGGGTGATACCTGCAGCTGCATATCATCCTAGTATAACCACTCCAGCGATGTACGGGTACGACCCTGGAGGGAAAGCGGTTAAACTCTATATCACTTCTTTGGGCAGATGTAAGGGTTTACAACCACTTTGAAGCCTAAATGCACAGCATAAACTGTATGTAGCATCTGCTATACGGCAGCGGTACGGGGACTTCCCATATTCTGCCAAAACAAAATTGGGTTGGGCTGAGCGCTACTCAGCCATTCACAGGGAGCCTTATCATTTTAATGAATGAATACAAGGCTTCCTCTGACTGGCTGAGGTGGAAAGGTGGGCGGATGATGTCATGATCTTCACCTCAGCCAATCAGAGGAAGCCTTGTGTTGATAAATGACTTTCTGTGAATGACTGAGCAATGCTCATTCTGACTCGATTTTGGTCTGACAGCAACCTATGCTTTCAGTGGGGATGGGCAACATCACTGCTAGTGCAGCTAATCCATTCAGTAGGGACCAGAAGCATCAATAAGATTTCAGCTTGTTCATTTACGATTACCTGGCAATATTATTGAGAATGGAGCCTGCCCAGCGGCTAGTCATCAGTGAAAATGCCCTAGAAACCAATTACATCATTGAGAATACAGCCTGCCTATTATTCGAAGCTGGCAACATCACTGCTTGTGTACCCTACCCAGTCATTAGAGACCAGTGACATCACTGAGAAGGAAGCTTATCCACTCACTAGAGACCAGTGACATCACTGGGAATGGAGCCTATCCTTTCACTAGACATCAGTGACATCACTTAGAATGTAGCCTATCCTTTCACTAGAGACCAGTGACATCACTGAGAATGGAGCCTATCCATTCACTAAAGACCAGTGACATCACTGGGAATGGAGCCTATCCTATCACTAGACATCAGTGACATCACTGAGAATGTAGCCTATCCTTTCACTAGAGACCAGTGACATCACTGAGAATAAAGCCTATCCATTCACTAGAGACCAGTGACATCACTGAGAATGTAGCCTATCCTATCACTAGAGACCAGTGACATCACTGAGAATGGAGCCTATCCACTCACTAGAGACCTGTGAAATCACTGAGAATGAAGCCTATCCTATCACTAGAGGCCAGTCACATCGCTGAGAATGTAGCCTATACATTCACTAGACACCGGTGACATCACTGAGAATGGAACCTATCCTTTTACTAGAGACCAGTGACATCACTGAGAATGGAACTTATCCTTTTACTAGAGACCAGTGACATCACTGAGAATGGAGCATATCCTTTTTACTAGAGACCAGTGACATCACTGAGAATGGAGCCTATCTATTCACTAGAGACCAGTGATATCTCTGAGAATGCAGCCTATCCATTCACTAGAGACCAGTGACATCACTGAGAATGCAGCCTATCCATTTACTAGAGATCAATTACATCACTGAGAATGGAACTTGTCCCATCACTAGAGACCAGTGACATCACTGAGAAGGGAGCCTATCCACTCACTAGAGACCAACAATAATAAGTATCCCTCCTGCCATGCTCTGTGGACAGTACGGCCTCCAGATGGGACCCATTCAAATGAACGGGGGCCACATGCTGTGTTGCTGCATTTATGGGGTTAAAACAGACATTTAGGAGGTGACATATTATCTTCTCACCACCTGTCATATATCTCTGAAAAGCCATCCAACAGCAGATGGCTTTTCAGAGGCCTGGCAGTCTTGAAACACGTATATACCTACACGAAACTCAGATTGGTTGAACTTTTGAGGTGCCCAGAAAACATGTACACTTAATCCGTTTAAAAAACAGAGGAATCTCACATCGAGAAATTATTGTTACAATTCCCAAATCAAAAAAAGGAAAAAAAGAAAAAAAGTATGTAAAAATATACTACAATAAACATTAATCATTAAAACCTTCTGCAAACAAATATTCCCTCTAAATAAAGTTATTAACTAGACCTAAAGATACAGCATCATTATATTTCAGCTAGGCCTAAGCCAGATCTTTACACCAACTTAAAACTCTATGAAGGTGGCTTCAGTTGTTGTATCTACGCATTTCATGGGATTTAGAGCCTGCTTCCACAAGAGAATAATTGGGAAAATAAAAATATTATTGCAGAATACATCAAGATCCAAACCGGACATCGACCCCAGATGAGAAATGTAACAACAGGCCACCCACATGCGAGCATAGGGTCTATTCTGGAGGAGCAGCATGGTCACAACTACCGAGAAGTATGCAAAGGGTCATACTTTTTGTTTGTACGTCAACCCCATGAAGTTGATACCGAGGCCATGCTCCTCCAACATGTATGGGAGGGCAAAGTTACAACCCAATGAGCCCCAAATGCAAGGAAAGGTTATGTTCAGAAATTTTGATAGAGGGGGGCCTTTAAGACCACGCGGCCACTGATAAACATTATGACACAGCTTGCATCGCTCCGTACTCACAGTCTGGTGTTCCCTGAATGCATAAACCTACAGTAATGTAAGGGAATTATAGTACGGCGAATGGCGCATAGATACAGTATCTCACACAAGTGAGCACACCCCTCACGTTTTTGTAAATATTTTATTATATCTATTTATGTGACAACACTGAAGAAATGACACTTTGCTACAATGTAAAGTAGTGAGTGTACAGCTTGTATAACAGTGTAAATTTGCTGTCCCCTCAAAATAACTCAACACACAGCCATTAATGTCTAAACCACTGGCAACAAAAGTGAGTACACCCCTAAGTGAAAATGTCCAAATTGGGCCCAATTAGCCACTTGCCCTCCCCCCGGTGTCATGTGACTCATTAGTGTTACAAGGTCTCATGTGTTAATGGGGCACAGTTGTGTTAAATTTGGTGTTATTGCTCTCACTCTCTCATACTGGTCACTGGAAGTTCAACATGGCACCTCATGGCAAAGATCCTTTCTGAGGATCTGAAAAAAAGGATTGTTGCTCTACATAAAGATGGCCTAGGCTATAAGAAGATTGCCAAGACCCTGAAACTGAGCTGCAGTACGGTGGCCAAGACCATACAGCGATTTAACAAGACAGGTTCCACTCAGAACAGACCTCGCCATGGTCCACCAAAGAAGTTGAGGTCACGTGCTTAGCATCATATCCAGAGGTTGTCTTTGAGAAAAAGACATATGAGTGCTGCCAGCATTGCTGCAGAGGTTTAAAGAGTGGGGGGGGGTCAGCCTGTCAGTGCTCAGACCATATGCCGCACACTGTAATAGGTCTGCATGGCTGTCATCCCAGAAGGAAGCCTCTTCTAAAGATAATGCACAAGTAAGCCTGCAAACAGTTTGCTGAAGACAAGCAGACTAAGGAAGAACATGGATTACTAGAACCATGTCCTGTGGTCTGATGAGACCAAGATAAATTTATTTGGTTCAGATGGTGTCAAGCGTATGTGGCAGCAACCAGGTGAGGAGTACAAAGACAAGTGTGTCTTGCCTACAGTCAAGCATGGTGGTGGGAGTGTCATGGTCTGGGGCTGCATGAGTGCTGCTGACGCTGGGGAGCTACAGTTAATTGAGGGAACCATGAATGCCAACATGTACTCTGATATGCTGAAGCTGAGCATGATCCCCTCCCTTCTGTGACTGGGCCGCAGGGCAGTATTCCAACATGATAACGACCCCAAACACACCTCCAAGATGACCACTGCGGAAACGGAATGTGGAGGAGTGCAAGGTCTCTAACATCCACCAGCTCCGTGATGTCGTCATGGAGGAGTGGAAGAGGACTCCAGTGGCAACCTGTGAAGCTCTGGTGAACTCCATGCCCAAAACAGTAAGGGCGGTGCTGAAAAATAATGGTGGCCACACAAAATATTGACACTTTATGCCCAATTTGGACATTTTCACTTAGGGGTGTACTCACTTTTTTTGCCAGTGGTTTAGACATTAATGACTGTGTGTTGAGTTATTTTGAGGGGACAGCAAATTTACACTGTTATACAAGCTGTACACTCACTACTTTACATTGTAGCAAAGTGTCATTTCTTCAGTGTTGTCACATGAAAAGATAGAATAAAATATTACAAAAATGTGAGGGGTGTACTCACTTTTGTGAGATACTGTATGTGCATGCACATGGCATTGCTCATAGAAATCAGCATAGCCACATTGTTTATAGGAATGAGCATAGGAATCACTGACAGGAATGCACATGTGCACAGGAATGCGAGCACATGTGTGCACACACGCATGACCGTGTCCACAGTTTTTAGCAGCAGGTGGGCTATTTAAGGCATGCTCTTGCTCACTATCAGTGCTGACTGGTCTTCAGATTTTCCTGTATCCTGAGTGTATCCTATATCTGACTTCCAATGATGACCTGGCTTATTAATCACCTGATCCTAGATTCTGCTTGTACCTCTTCCCACCTGTTCCTGACCTTGGCTTCGTTCCTGACCAAGCTTCCGCCTACACTTGGCTGACCTTGGCTACCCCTGTGATCTCGCTCCTGCTCTCAACCTGGCTTCATATTACTTCTGAGGGTCTGCTTTAGCTGTTCTTCATAACTGCTCCAGTAATCGCAGTGTGTTCTTGCTCAAAGCCTGCTGAGAGCTTTGACAAGCCATGCTTCCAGAACCTGTAGTACATGCGGAGTGCCCCTTTAGCCTCGGCTGATCCAGCATGCATTGCATCTGCTCCTGGTCTGATGTCCTGCCTGACTTCTCAAGCCTGCACTTCCTGCTGCAAGTCCTGCTATCAACACCTGCCGGGAATCGGGTTCCTCCTGTCCCTCGACACCTTCAGTGGAACTTGGGCTGGAGAGGCCATCCTCGTCAATTCTGTCTCCTACCAGGTAAGTGATACCTAGACTTAAAGCTACCCACAAAGCTGAATAAATCAGAGCAGTAATGTATCTCTACCCTCCCCCCTGCCATACCTTCTATGTTCACATGGGGCACACGTGGACATTCAACTAGAGAGAGATATTCTGAATACAAACTGTTTCTGCAGTAAAAACATATAGGTGGCACCAATGTTTTGCGTACAACCTATATTAAAGTGGAACTAAAGCTGCCTATACTTACCTTTGCCCCAGCAATGCACCGTCAAGTAGAGTCAGTGTGTTTTAGGTAGGACAAAAAAAAGCACAATGCAAACTTTTTGGGCCGTACTAAGAATACAGAATAAATAACATACAAATATGTGGTATTGTTGTGATCACCAGGAGTAGGAGCATTTGTTTTGGCTTGTTCTTTGGTGTTGGGTTCTGGTAATGGCAAGAAATATAAGCCAAGGAGGTTGAGACGTAGGGTGAATAAGCCGCTGCCCAGAGGAAGCGCTACTCGCAACCTAGATGAGGTCAGTGTAGGGCTTTTGACCAACTGACCGGGGGGGATTGTAGGTGGATTGTTTGCTGCCCCTCCTCAAAAAAATATTCCACCAGCAGTCACTGGTTCTTACACATTGCTATAGCTGCTTTGCATTGGGGCACATGCGAATTAGGGTCGCGAATCAGGGGGTACAGCCGCCCCCCTGTACTGGGCCCAGGCTTAATCAGTTCAACAGGGTGGTCCAGGCACCTGCCGAGGAGAAGGACCGGCTGTACTGCCTTCTCACTGGAACTGATCCTCCTGTGGCTCACCCTGCTTCTGCACCTCACCCTCCTGTTGGCTGAAGTATAGGGGGAGCCACATGAGGATCCCTCTCTGCTCAGATCAACCCTACCCCCCTTCCCCTTGCTGCCCCCCTGTGTGCCCTCCTTCCCTGACAGCACTTCTCTTCTTCCTCCTGCCGGCTGCAGCTGCTGTGGGGGACTCAGAGGCAATTTTTCAGGATGAAAATTTGGGGAAGGGGGTAAATATGTCATATTCATCAGGCCCTTTCATTCCTGAATGAACACAGTGAGCGATCACTGCTGATTGCTCCTGTGTTCATTCATAACTAAAGCATAATAAACTGTGTTTACTATGCTTCAGTTTGTGAGTGAAAAGGAAGACTCAGAGTGCTTCCTATTTGTTCATCTCCAGTGCAGCTACGGCTGTTTAGCCCCCCGGTTTTTTTTTACCAGCCCCCTCCAGCAGGGCAGTTAAAAAAAAGACAAGACAATTGATAAAATTCCAAAAAAAAAGATTGTATGGAAAAAAAGATTAATTCAAAAAAAGGGCACACGTGCTTTTCATTCAACAAGGGATATTTATACACATGTATTGTAGTGGCTAAATTATATATTTCACCTATAGGTGGAAGGTCCTCTTTGAAATGCGAAGTCCTTATTGGCATGGCTGGAGCATTTATGTGGAAACAAGTTTCTCCTACAAAGCCAGAAATTACAACTCAGACTGACAACAACGACTGTATATAACGGAAATTAAAAATGAGATTATCTCTCCGAAATGCACTCTGCCACACTTTATTTTCTCAGCCCAAATCTAAACTGCAGAAGGTCATCTGAGCATTTGAGGTGAACTCACAAATCACGATACCTTTATGACACTTTCTCTGAAGGATAATGATATTCATAAGATGGTTACTGGATACATTAATCCTCCATATTTTAATCACACCAAACGGAGACAGCGCCAGGAAAATTAGGACTTGATAAATGAATCCTGTTAGACATGGTGTTTTACGTGCGGACATCAGCCGGACAAAAGTTAATGCTTTGGATGAGTCAGGTGTAGAGTGAAGGTAAGCTTCTTGTTGCATTTCTTTTATTAGCAGATCAGTTTGTGAAGCTGAATAGGCTCTTGAAGTATACAGTGTATTCAATGGTATGTATTCAGATTTTGCTGACTGCCATTGGGAACTGTAGAAGCATTGGAGGGTGTCAGGATAGCTTCAGGAGAAGATCTACACATGCTGGCACATGGGCATGGATGCCTGATTCCAGACTTGGCCCCAGACTCCCTCTTTAATGGAAAATGCTGATGCTGGATGATCTTTATCTGTTCCCTGGGTTCTGAATCCTATTCATTCTTGATTTTTTGTTGCTGACCTGGCCTGTTTCTGGATTTCTCTCCATTCTGACTTCCTGTTTTGACCCTCTTGATTGTGGCCTTGGCTCATCCATCTATCCATTGCTGACCTCTGCTTGAATCCTCACCACGATCTTGCTCTTTATCTGTTGCTCACCTTGACTTGAATCCTGAACTTGATCCTGCTGTCTATCAATTGCTGACCTCAGCTTGAATCCTAACCACGAGCCTACTGTCTATCCATTGCTGACCTCGACTTGAATCCTGAACCTGATCCTGCTGTCTATCCATTGCTGACCTCAGCTTGAATCCTGACCACGAGCCTACTGTCTATCCATTGCTGACCTCGACTTGAATCCTGAACCTGATCCTGCTGTCTATCCATTGCTGACCTCAGCTTGACTCCTGACCATAATCCTGCTGTCTATCTCTTGCTGACCTCGGTTTGAATCTAGACCAAGATCCTACTATCTATTCATTGCTGACCTTGGCTTGAATCCCAACCACAATCCCACTGTCTATCTATTGCTAACCTCGGCTTGAATCCTAACCATGATCATGCTGTCTATTCATTGCTGACCTCGTCTTGAATTCTAACCATGATCCTACTGTCTATCAGTTGCTGACCTCAGGTTATCTCCTAACCACAATCCTGCTGTCTGTCTCTTGCTGACCTTAAGTTGAATCTTGACCACGATCCTGCTATCTACCTGTTGCTGACCTGAGCTTATCTCCTAACCACAATTCTGCTGGCCATCTCTTGCTGACCTCAGCATGAATCTTAATCATGATCCTGCTGTCTACCGTTGCTGACCTTGACTTAAATCCTAACCACAATCCCACTGTCCATCTATTGCTAACCTCAGCTTGAATCCTAACCATGATCCTGTCTTTTCTCTTGCTGACCTCAGGTTATCTCCTAACCACAATCCTGCTGTCTATCTCTTGCTGACCTTGTCCTGAATCTTGACCATGATCTTGCTGTCGATCCATTGCTGACCTCGGCTTGAATCCTGATCACAATCCTGCTGTCTATCTATTGCTAACCTTGGTTTGAATCCTAACCACAATCTTGCTGTCTATCTGTTGCTAACCTCGGCTTGAATCCTTATCATGATCCTGCTGTCTAACCATTGCTGACCTCATCTTAAATCCTGACCACAATCCTGCTTTCTATCCATTGCAAACCTCGACTTGAATCCGAACCATGATCCTGCTGTCTATTCCTTGCTGATCTTGGTTTGCCTCTGACCATGATCCTGCTGTCTATCAGTTGCTGACCTTGGCTTGAATCTTGACCACGATCCTGCTGTCTATCCATTGCTGACCTAGGCTAAAAGGTAGGCCTGCGAGCCTGTGTGCACTGTTGGTTTTTGGCTGCATGTTGTATAAGGACTGTACCGAAAGTAATTCAAAAGTGGACATTATACAAGTTAAAGGGGTTGTAAAGGTAAAAATTTTTTCACCTTAATGCATTCTATGCATTAAGGTGAAAAAACTTTTGACAATACCGCCGCCCCCAGCCCCCCCATTTTACTTACCTGACGCCTCGAATCTTCGCTGCTCGTTCTCGTCATCTTCATTGCAGCTCAGCCTGGTCGCTGATTGGCTGCAGTGGATGGATTGAAAGCAGCGCAGCCATTGGCTCGCGCTGCTGTCAATCACATCCGATGACGCGGCGCGACGGGGGGCGGGGCCGAGTGATACAGCGAGCAGCTATAGCCGCCGGCTGTATCACGGGAGCGCGCCCGCAAGCACTCACCACCATGCGAGGGAGCTCGCATTAAGGTGGTGAATGCATGCGGGGAGGAGCTGAAACAGCCACCGAGGGACCCCAGAAGACCAGGTTCGGGGCCACTCTGTGCAGAACGAGCTGCACAGTGAAGGTAAGTATAACATGTTTGTTATTTAAAAAAAAAAAAAAAAAACCTTTAAAACCCCTTTAACCTTTTTATTAACTTGTATAAGTTATTCAAATTTCACATGTTGTTAGAGTAACTCTTTCATCCCTCCATACTAGTAACTCTGCATTTGCACCATTGCATTTGCACCATTGTTGAACCCAACTCTTGAATCCTCTTTGAAAAAAATCAGGTGTGCACTTTTGTACCCACTTCTTCACACCCACTTTCACTTTGTCTATGTCATCAAATCATTGTTCCCAAAGACTGTCCTTCAAACGAGTAGAAGTTTGAGGATGCTAAATCTGGGCTATAGGATGGATGGGGGATCACTGACCAGCCTAATTTTCCAATTGCCTGATGAACGTATTCAGTCTCTTCCTGCTAATGGGTTCTCTAAACTTCTTAAGGGTCTCAATGTACCTCTCCCTGGTCACGATTTGGCCACATTTCAGAAAATCAGGGAGAATTACACCCTTGTCACCCCAAAAAAAGGTTACCATAACCTTCTTTGCAGATTGCTGGCTCTTGAACTTTTTAGTACTTAGTCTAAGTACTTTGATCTTGTGATAACTTTTCTCTGTGTGAATCCCACAAATAAAAAAAAAATACAGTATATCACAATTTACTATATTTATGTATTTGTTCAAATATTAATAATAATTTACTTTTAAAGACAGCTAATATAAGCAGCAAAACTGTCTTTCTATTGGCTTTCTGTACCTTTTTATTTTTATTTTTTTTATCAATGTATCAGCACATCATTTTTTCAGCCTACGCATATAACTAGGTTATAATGAAGTAGATTGCAAGCCTAGATTTACTAGATGAGGATTTACTCATCCTTAATGTGCCGTTACTGTTATCTGTTCCAAAAATCGTCTTTGTCCAAGCCTTGTTTTATTGTATCAAAGAAGAACATTGTATCACTGTATCCTTTCAGGTTATTTGTCTTGAAAAGAAGAAAAATAGGCTCAGTCTTTGGGTTTATATCACAAGTCACATTTAATTTTATTTATTTTTTTTGTCTACACCGCTAGAAATTTATGTCTTCCTTAGCCAATAAAGTAGATGCAATCCATAAATCTCTGGAGGATGTATAGTGATGATAATGAGATGTTGGATGTAACATATAAATAAAATCTCAGTGAAATCGGATCCACTCTCATATTTTTTAACATATGATAAATCAATACAACAGATAAAAAATACAATCTTTCAACAAAAACAACAGCAGAATTAAAACAGATGATAAAAAAAAGGAAGAGAAAAAAAAATGTGCGCAAGCTAAAATGGAATGCAGTTTCTTCTTCCTGCAATCTGTAATTGGATAATAATTCACATGGTTAAACTGCGGGATTTAAAACGGGTCCAATAAAAAGAAATACAGCAATGGACAACAATGGAGGCTCAGTAAATAAGAATTAAAATATGTATAAACGTAAGTAGAAAATAGACTTATTTACCATCTCAATAAACAGCCAGAATATCTAAAGCTGTCTTACAAAAGTAACAAAAAAAGAACACTTTGTGTATTTTTATTTGAATAATAAACAATAAACGGGGTGACAGTACAAGATTTTTTTTTTTTTACAGGAATGTATTTCTTTTTCATTTTTTTTTCTAGCATGATGGTTCTAAAATTTACAACACAACACATACATAAATAAAAGGAATTCACAAAATAAGAAAAAAAGAAAGTTTTCTGACTCCTGTTTCAAACACAAACTTCACCGACACATAGATTTACTGTATATATGGAGTAAAGCAGCATGGATCGCTATCTCTTATGCCCCGTACACACGGTCGGATTTTCCGATGGAAAATGTCCGATTGGAGCGTGTTGTCGGAAATTCCGACCGTGTGTGGGCTCCATCGGACATTTTCCATCGGATTTTCCGACACACAAAGTTGGAGAGCAGGAGATAAAATTTTCCGACAACAAAATCCGTTGTCGGAAATTCGGATCGTGTGTACACAAATCCGACGGACAAAGTGCCACGCATGCTCAGAATAAATAAAGAGATGAAAGCTATTGGCCACTGCCCCGTTTATAGTCCCAACGTACGTGTTTTACGTCACCGCGTTTAGAACGATCGGATTTTC